>CM028135.1:298263333-299009166 GCA_016271365.2 Neoceratodus forsteri
TACCAGGTGGGTGTTTTTTATCAAAAATTGTATAAACTGTGGGGTAATGCAGATGGAATAGAGTAGCCCTTGTCAATGGGCTATATAATGGAATGGTGGAGGTGGGGGTAGGGGGTTTGTGTAAAAAAAACCTTTCTGAAAAATCACATACATATCATTCAAAACTTGTCCAAATTAAATTCTCAATAAGTCCATATCAACTTTTTAGGTTCTTACCATGTATATCCACCATGCTTCATGTCTTAACAATGCTGTTTTCCTGTTACCTCCTCTGGTTGGTTTCATCACTCTTTCTAGTCTAGGAAATGTTAAAGTAAATATTTGGTGACGGCATTCCAAAAAATGTCTCGCTATTGGTGATCTCACATCTTCTCTCCTTATGTTGATTTTATGCTCAGTAATCCATTGCTTCAATGGTCTTGTTGTCTGTCCAATATAATACAGGGAACAGGGGCAATGTATGCAATATACAACAAAATCTGAATTACACTTTATAAAGTCCTTCATGTCATATTTCACATCTTTCCATCAAGCCTTATTTTTACCTCCCCTAGGAAATGGAGGGCCGTTTTGTTTGGAGGCTTTAAACTTCAGCCTGCACTCAGTTTGAATGAACTACACAAAAAGCACAGCGCTTAAAGTAAAACTGTTTCTACTTAAATGAATTATAAATGAGAGGAAGTTTTTTGAAAGTTTTTTGAAAATAATAAGCACTTGCACCCAGCAGAATAAAACTCTCTCTTTTGACATAATTTTTTCATATCAAACAAGGCAATAGCATGGTTCAAGGCTCCCCCCAACCCCATTTACCAAGAGTACATGAATACAGCACAGAGATGAAATGTGCTTGATTAGCAGGTTTGTTCCTCCTGCGTAGTTGATATTTGAATTATGATTTATCTTTGAAGCCAATATAGAGATTATACAATATATTAATATATGAAAAGAATACAAAAAAGTGTTTAATGTGGATTTTTTTCATCTGTTTTTACAGAACAGTTATTATCAAAGAAATACTGTAAACACTGAAAAGCTCTCTGCCTGATGAAGGAACCCTGAGTTCTGAAACATCATAAAGTACTAAAATAACAGAGCAAATGTGAAAGAAGAAGAAAGAAAGAAAGAAATTCTGATGATTTAAAGTTCTACATTAAGTTGTCTGTGAGGAAGTTGTGTTGACTTTGGATTTCAGTTACACCATATATTCTTGCTCCCCCCTTATCTCTATAATTGGCTCTAATATGAAAAGTTTGAGGAACCCTGTGAGACACTAGGTGGAGATGTCGTTTATAGAGCAAAACAGCCACAGATGCCTGAGAAAAAGTGTTCATGCACAGCTACGGTAAAATAGTCGGCTTTTACAGAAATGCCAGTAATACACTGCTACTGCCCATTTTAGCATCCTAAGGTACGGATCATACATTCATTCCACAGTTCAGTGACTCATTGAGCTGTGGAATGGATGCATGCATTTTCTAGCATTCTAAGTTGGAATTTCCACGAAAGTAGCAAAAATTATTTCTGAACTTTCACACAAGTGATAGACCGACTTTCATGCAAATTCTGCTGGAGGAAGATTTATTTCACACAGCACTACCCACAGCCCATCAAAAGTTTTCCTCTTCATTTGGGTAGCATAACTCAGATCATGGAACACCTAAACTGTCATCTCTTTCCAGGTGAGCTGGCTCAGCAGCTGGATAGAAGACATCACCTACTCCTTATTAATTGAATTCACCATACCTACCAGCATGGTCCTCAGCTGTGAGTTGACTATTTGCACCCACCTAGGAGCAACTCAGTAGGCTTTTATAAAATGAATGTCTACAGTGTCTAGTCCCAGTGAGGTTTACAGCCAAGGTATTATGAAGCCCCTGGGGTCTGCTCCCTCTGTCCTTTTGGGCAATCCCATTCCAATTATATATATATATATATATATATATATATATATATATATATATATATATATATATATATATATATATATATATATATATATATAAAACTAAATTATGAGCATATTTTGACATTGTCAATGCATGCTCATAACTTTAGTAATTTTCAGTATTTTGACCCCAAATTTTCAACATAGCTATTTTTTCACTCCACCTCATGAATGTGCCAGCTTTCATTTTTCAGATCCTGGCCAATATGTGTTTTCACACTTGTGACGTGAAATAACCTTTTGGGCAGGATTAAAAAAAAATTTTTTGTCCTTGTTCATAACTTATTTCACACCACCTCATGAACGTGACATATGTTACAAATCCTTGTCAAAATGTGTTTTCACACTTGTGTGAAATGACATTTCAGTGACTGCTTTATAAGTGGCACCTGCCATGTTCAGAAAGAGTTGTTATAAAAAGACTATGTTGGAAATTTGGGGTCAAATGTGAAAAAACAACTAAGTTATGAAGAAATAATGAATTGTTCTATTGCTTACTCATAACTATTTTTGCATCCCACTTCCAGAACATGACAAGTGTAATTTTTTGAATCCCCTCTGAAACTTATTTGCACAGTTGCACTGTGAAATCATCATTCAGGTGGGATTAAAAAACTTCCACTTATCTTGTTCATAACGTCAGGTACAAAAAGACTGTTGGAAATTTAGGGTCAAAATGCTGGAACCCACTGAAAATTAAATATTTCCTCTCAGCTGGCCTATCTTGGGTAAATACAATCAAAATGGTGTACATTATAGGTCTTACAGGAGGGATATGCTATAGCTGCTGTACAGAGAATATACATAATCCTGTCTGAACATGTCAGAAAGAGGGATGCATTCATATGATGATAGTAATCTTTCTTCTGGAAGGGACTCCACAGTCCTCTGGCACCCAAGGTTGATAGACATATATGAGACATGAATTGGGGAATTGTATTTATAAAAGTTTTAATTGCTTTGTGATACACACTAGGATGGCAGGTCAAGTCACTAAAATAATAATGGGAATATCACAGGCTACACAGGTAGCACCTTAATTTTATAGCAGATATCTTGTTCAACTCTTTCTCCATATACAGTACACACACATATATATATATATATATATATATATATATATATATATATACACAGTAGAAGAAGTGTTTGCCCATTCAAAATAATGTACAAACAGAAGAGAAAAATAAGGAAAATCAAGTTGGTCTATGTAAAATATAATGTTAACGGATCCTAATGCACCATATTGTGTTGTCACAAATGATTGGTTTTTCAGTACCAGAAACAGAGTGAGTTGAAAGGACAAAGCACCACAAAAAGTTCTAAACTATAAAAACATTCAAGTAAGCTCATTTTTAACTAATATTAAAGAAAGAAAGAAAGAAAGAAAGAAAGAAAGAAAGAAAGCTTTGATATATAGATAATTGAGGCCAAACTTAATGAGTACCTCAATATGTATGCGCTCAATGACATTGTGAGAGACACATTATGAATAAGGAAGTAAAAATTAAGCTCATTAATATTCATGAGCGTGGTAAAGTTTGCAAGTCTAAAACCAGGAAGTAAAAGTTTATAAGCAGGCATGCACAGTGTGAGCAGTGCAGCACACCTAAAGAGGTAAGTAAGGAGACCCTGAGTATGTTTTTCAAAATATATTATAAAATAGCTTTCTAACTGACAAGAAAGTTCAGAACTGAAGTGCTATCATGTAAATGTCTGACTGGACACACTCCATTTACAGGTGTGGGGAGCTGAAGGGAACAATATCACTCATAACAGAAAGTTCCAAGAATACATAAATGTTTTAAAACAGCAGGCTGCCAGGTACGTTATTGAAAGACAGTGTAGAATGTAAAGAACATATTTTTGAAGTATAAATCTGCGGAAATGATAATATGTGCTTACAAATGCAGGATATTAAGGATACACAGAAGGACATTTTGCTATGAATGCAAAGAGTAAGTTGAACATGAGTAAACAGCACAAATGACATGATAAAAATGAGGCACCTTATACTGTATATTTACAGTATTTGGGAAACAACAATTGCTAGTGAGAGGTCTGTTTCAAGAATGAATTTGTCACTTATTGGACACTGATTTCATATAACTATATATTTACTGTATCTGTGCATAAGATTTGGCTGTGAGAGATTAATCTCAGTTACTAATTGCCAACAAGCTGAGCATGGATTCCATTCAACTGGCCAGTGTCCCAGTCTGGCGTGGCCTGCGCACTTGTTTTTTTGGCATTCTTAGCCCTGCCTTTATGGTTGTCATTACCAAATGTGCATGAGGGGCCAGTGTGACCTTCCTGATTAAGCAGGGTAAGAGGGGGTGTCCTTCTGTTTCAAGGATGACCATCACCAGACTGGGACATGAGAGCAACATTTAACACAATACAGATATGTCTTAAGCAAAATTAAAGCATCTTGTAAGAAAACAATTCTGAAGAGTATCACTAGCATACAGCTAAGGAAAGTTCTGCAATATTGTGTATGTGAAGTGGAACTTCTGGGTTAAGGCAGGGTACTCTGTTACAAACAGATTTTGCATTTATTACCATGGATATTTCCCTTTGCATAAAAATAGGATGAGCTCAAAACGGAAATAAGAGAACAATTTTTGTAAAAAATTTTTTATTTTTAATATATTTATTACAGGGAAGTAATTAGAAAGGTCTGAAAATTGTTATGTGTAAGGAAAGTTCAAGGCAGGCAGTACTAACAGGTAGGAGAAGTTACTTCATCTGCATATTAGAGAAAATATGGGAATACTTTTAAGAAAAGGATATGATAAAGTAGTATATCATTTTTTTTTTTTTTTATAGATAATGAGTCCCGTGATGAAGCCTAGTGGGGAAGCATCAAGGCAACAATAAACTGTACTTGTGAATTTCAATTTCAGTCTGTGAAAAAGAGGTCAAGCTCCCCCAACACATCTTGTTGCACTAAGTTGAGCCGGCAGGGTGCAGCATACCAGGACTTAACTGTTTGGTGCAGTTACCTGTGGCTCACAGTTCTGAAATCCAATACAGTACACTGGGAGATTAGAGGTGGGGGGGACCACTAGACCACCAGGAAAATTCAGTATAGTACACCGAGCAATCAGGGTAGGGGGAAACACTAGACTACCAAGGAAATTTAATAGTCAACTGCATGATCAGGGGCCGGGGTAGCTTGGCACAGGGGAGGGTGGTTGCAGTACAGCTGCCTGCCTTCTGGGGAGGCAAGGGATTAGTGCCTGAGTAAGATGTTTTTTTGCCAGTGCTAAACAGCATCACTCTGGGGGCTGTTTTCTGCCATTGCAAACCTTTGAATATGTTGTTACACCAGTATTCATGAGGGGACCCCCTTGTTTTCATTAGTGCAGCTGTATAGTTAGCACTGTGGCACTGCTGGGTCTGGAAAGCACTCTGGGGGCCTCTGAGCATGGTCCCACCCAGAGCACTATTGCAAACCCAGCTTAACTTCAGCCACTAACCATATTTGCACCAGTGCTCACCTTTGAAAATAGGACATGATTTTTTGACACAAATCACAGAAGCATCTCTGCCCCAATGTAAAAACAAAAAACCTGCATTTCTTTGTTTAGTTCTATGATCAAGATCAAATTTATGTACTTTTTAAAGTTAAAATGTACAACTTTGTAAAATGTACAACTTTATATTCATTCCCATTAGTAACCAACTGGTTTTGGGGTGATAGAGGAATTTAATATGTTATGAAATTTGAACTGTGCTGAACAAGTGTTTAAAATGCGTATATCAGCTCTTTTGAATCTACACAACAGTTTAGAATATGGTCAACAAGGAATTTAGCCAGGCTAATTTTTGTACAGAAGAAGGCTAACCATATATTATAGAATTATAGCGATAATGGAATGTGGTTCTTGGGCTTCAGTAGTGATATGACTCATTTATTTTCCTGCAGTAGTGATGCAACTATTGTAACAACAACTTAGAATGGTGCCACACATCTGTTGTTGTTTAGCAAATTGACTTTGAAGCATTTTTTTGTAAAGTTTTAAACTTACAAAAACAGCTGCAGACAGTAGCCATGCAATCTCTCTGTAATTTCAGTCTGCCAACAACCATGAAGTTCCCTCCTCACACACACATAACCACATAGTAACTGAAATGTTTTGTTGTGTATGGCTACCGCACATCATGTTCTATGGTCTGCCAATGTGTAATAGTGAAACTATACAAAGTTATACTGTATCAATCAGTACTGAGTTTAACAATGATAATGTGTTTCATAATCTTGTATTTATTTACACAAAAATATCCTACTGTGTATACAAACAAAGTTAACTGCACATTTATTACAGTAGTTGTATATCTGTAGTTGTATTACAGTACTACTGTGAAGTGGATATGGTGCATAGTATACATACATGGTTGTTGGCATACCAGTATGAGTTCAAAATGTCAAAATGTATGCAAATGAGTCATTGGGAGGTAGATAATGAGGTTCAGATGAACACTAAAAGCATGTAGGTATGAATATATCATAATGCAGGTATCTATGAAGGGTACCTGTGAGGAAGGTCCATACATGCTTCATAGGATGTTCCAAGATGGCTCAGTGAAACTCATACCAGCACACTGAGCTAAAGCACCTCCACACTGCAGAAACTAAAAATAGTTTGTCCTGAAAACATGCTACAGAGGTAAATAGGATCCTCCTTTCAACATTAACTCAAATTGCACAGAGAAATGTTGAAAAGTGGTCAGTGCATAAAGGAAATAGCAGACCAGCACTTTGCAGAGAAAAGGAAAAAACAAGGAAGCCAGAGTAACAAGAACAACCAGAATGCAAACACACTTTCTCTCACCAAGCTTACCAGACTTAATGACCATCCAGATGAGAGCAACTCCACTTCTCTCTCTCCTCTTCCGGCATCACCCACAGTGAGTAACCAGCCCACAAAAAGTAAAATGTTGGCTTACTTTGAGGAGAAAGGAGATAGGACAGAGGGCAAACAAAAGGGTGTGATCCCAAAACGGATTGCATTAATATTCAGTGTAAAGAAAAAGGCATGTTAAACCAAACAATTGACAATGTACAGCTTACTCTGAATTTGTGAAAAGAGTTTATGATTTCACAGGCAGAAGTGAATAACATCCCAAATGAGACTTCAAAAATGTCAGTGGCAACTGCAGATAAAGAAAGTGACAGAGTAGAACTGAGAAATATTCAGCCACCTAATGTAACCATAGAAATGGGGAAGGCTCTGTTAACAGTACATGATGTAACTAATGACATGGAGCTCCCTAAAATTAGAGAGAATACAGAGAATACAGGGGTTGAACAAGAACAAACTGTCACTAGCAATATGAGGAGCAATATGAGTAACACTGCTACAAATCTAGTAAGGATCCTGATGGTAACAAGGCAGAAAATATGTAGGCACAAGATAGATGGGAGCAAGATGAGAATGTTATAGCGGCAGTGAATGCATTAAAAACCAAACTGCTGTCTGCTCTAGAGGATATTAAAAACACCTTAACATCATTTACTAGTTCATAAGGAGATATAAATAATAAGCTTGAAAAACTAATGCTACTCACTGATGAACTGGAACTATGCATTTCCAGTACAGAGGATAAAACACTTCAGCTACCTGAGAAACATCTCAGTTAGAAAGACAACTACAGGCTTTGCAAGATAAAGTAGCAAAGCAGGAGGATAGAGCTAGTCGAGGAAATGTCCGTTTGTGCAGAATTCATGAGGGAATAGCAGGGACTGGGGATCTGGTGCCGTTCTTTGAAAAATTCATAACAGAAGCCTTAAACAAAAAATACCCTGAGGAAAAGATTGTCCTCGACAGGGATCATAGGGTAGGATCAAGATTTTCAGGGAATTCTAATTACCCTTGCATGGTGTTCGTAAAGCCCATAGCTATCAAGATCAAGAAGCCACACTGCAAAAAGCCAGAGTGTCAAAAGGTCCTATACATGGGACCATAAATTCCAACACATACCCTGACCTATCATCAGATACTACAAATAAAAAACACTTTTTAACCCTTTCAAGCAACTTCTTCACAATAAATGAATCAGATTTTCTATGTTATACCCAGCCATGATAAGATTTGTTATAAAAGGTAGATTGCAAACATTTCAAGACCCAGATGAAGCCATGGAAGCTTTTAAAAACTACTATGAGATACCACAAGCTTCCCAGGAAAATTGCGCATTCAACACTAACGAAAATGCACATCAGAAGTCACAGCACACTACTGAACAAGAATCATAGTAAAACCAAAAGATTATGCAGAAAAAGTACTTTAAAATATAGGAACAGGGAGACTACTTCAGGAGAAGGAGACTTATTAAAAAAAAATTAAAAAAGGCATATACCATTAACAAATAAGAAACCTGAAATGGTAAAGGCCCAATTTATTTAAAAAAAAAATGAAAGTCATTTAATCTGAAAAGGATAAAATATAAAATATATTTAAGGATCTTCAGTTATGAATTAAGTTTATGCATTTTGTTTATTTGTGCATATTTTCTCTCCTCTTTGGTTTTCATTGCTTCATTTGTTTGATTGTCTCGTGTTTCTGTTTTATTATTTTTAAAGCTCCTCTGAAATACCCTCTATATAAGATGAAAAAGTTGAAAGAGTGGTTGGGAGGGGAAAAAGAAAAATTCTACATGCTTTAGTAAATAGTAATACAATATTACTAATTGTATAGAAGTAGGGAAAAGGAAAGGAAAAAAGGGGAATGGATTGCAAATGGGGGGGGTACATTTCAGACTCCGGTGTTACTATGGTGTACAGCTTTGGTGATTTCGTCATCTTTGTTCTTAAGGGGGGGAGTAGGATCCCACTTGATTTTGCTCCAGATGATACACAGGGGAATAGAGGGCTAGGAGCACATAGGGATAGAAATAATAAATTTTAAATCAGACTATGACTACATAACCAAACAAACAAAAAAAATTAAATATGAAACTCAAAGGGGTCCAGGAATTCAACTTAAAATGAGGAATCTATACATGGAAAACATAATGGATGGACTGTATAAGGTAAGAAACATATCATACAATGTATTGCATAAATAAAATACTAACAATGGAACTTCAAAGGGCTACAAAATAGAACAAAACAAATAACAATTATAAAATATCTAGAGAGAGAAAATTGAAATACAGTAATGATGCAAGAAACCCATCCAACAAACAATGAAATAACATGGCTCACTAACAGGTTGGACCAGGCTAGCAGCTCAGTACTCCAGAAATTTGAGGGGAGTGATGATGGCATCAAATAAAAACAAATTAATATCCAGCATAAGTAAAGACCTAATCAATTCACAAGGTCAGTATATAATTACTCAAACTCAAATAATACATTTGAAACTCATAATGGCAACTATTTATGCCCAGAATCATAATGATCCAAACGTTTTTAATGATTGTTTTTTGTCATTAACAGCATCCAAACCCCCCTCCCCATATTATCAGGGGTGTTTTCAATATAGCATTAAAATCCATTGATAAAATGATAGCTCTAGATAAATCTCATAATACAGCTAGGAGAATAATTAAGGAAGTCAGATCTGAGTTAGGATTAATAGACCCATGGAGAGAAATGTATAAAGACAAAAGTATATTTCCTTTTTTCTCTGCAGTACATCAAACATACACAAGAATAGATTATTTTTTAATATCAGATACCTTGATACACACATTAATGGCTATACAATACTCTGGAATTACAATTTCAGACCATTCATCATGCATTCTAACTTTAAAAATTTCAGATAATAAACCACAAAGAATATGGAGAATGGACCAACTATTGTACAAAATGCGAATATTGCAGATAAGATTTTGCAAGATATTCAATACTTTTTGAAATAAATACTACTCAGGATACATCTATAACGATGATATGGGAATCTTTCAAGGTGTGGATTAGGGGCAAATTTATAAACACTGAATCCAATCAAAGGAAAAGAAAAAGTAAAATAATGGCAGAATTAGAAAAAGAAATTCAAATCTTATCTGAACTACACAGCTTTACATTTGTTGATGGAATCTTTAAACAACGGATACAAAAAGGAGAGTAATACAACCAACTACTAACAGATGAAATGGAGAAGCAAATATTGAACACCAGGTGAAATTATTTTGTAATGGCAGACAAACCACTAAAATGTCTAGCTTAGCAAAGAAAGAAATTTCAGAAAGAAGGATCAATAATTACAATAAAAGATCAAAATTATATAATCCTAAATAAACCAGAACAAATAATCAATTTGCAGACTATTATCAGCAGTTATATACATCCCAGCTAGATCATAATTCATGAGAACCGGAAAATTTCTTAGCAACAGTTAAAATTAAAGTTATAAATAAAGAAGATAACGATAATTTGGATCAACCAATAACCGAAAATGAAATAGAACAAGCAATACAAACACTTTATAAAAACATAAGAAAAATGATAGCAGAAGGGGACCTTTTGGTCCATCTAGTCTGCCCTTCTTTTTGCTACCCCCCCACTCAGCTAATTCTTCCTTGTCAGGTTTCCATAGTACCCTATCCCATTCTAACTTGAACTCCCTGACTGTCTTAGACTCCACCACTTCTTGTGGCAGACTGTTTCAGGGGTCCACAATCTTCTGTGAAGAAGAACTTCCTAGTATTGCTTTTGAACCTACAGTACCTCACTTTAGCCACATGCAGTGCCCTCTGGTACAAGCAGTCTTGTATGAGTGAAAGATGTCTTCCTTGTGCACCGAGTTTATTCCCATAATGCTTTTAAAGGTTTATATCATATCTCCTTTGGCCCTTCTTTATTCCAATGAGTATAACTGTAGTTGTTTTAGTCTGTTTTTGTATGGCTTGTGATGTAGACCCTGTACCATCTTTGTAGCCCTCCTTTGTACTTTTTGTAGGTGATTTATGTATTTTTTTCAAGTGAGATCTCCAAAACTGGACATAGTACTCCAGATGTGGCCTCACCAGGGACCTGTATAGTGGGATTATTACTTCACGTTTTCTACTTGTAATGCCCCTGCCTATACATCCAAGGATGCTGCTGGCTTTATAAGCTGTTTTTTTTCATACTGTCTTCCTACTTTTAAAACATCTGAAATTATAACTCCAAGATCTTGTTCCATTGTGGTCTCTGTAATCTGTTCCCCCCAAGGCTGTATGTTACCTTTGGGTTTTGTTTTCTGAGGTGCATTACTTTACATTTTTTGGTGTTGAATTTCAACTGCCAGTTTCTAGACCATTTTTCCAGTTTTTTGAGGTCAGACACCAATTTCATGGTTCCCCTTCTGTGTGTCCACTCCGTTACAGATCTTTGTGTCATCTGCAAACAGGCATACCTTCCCCTCCAGCCCTTCAGCGATTGTGCTGTTAAATATATTGAAGAGGATTGACCCCAAGACTGATACTTGTGGCACCCCACTGTTCACCATGCCCTCTCCAGACATCATCCCGTTGATCAGAACCCTCTGTGTCCTGTCCTATAGCCAATTTCTTATCTGGCTGATGATTTTAGGCCCTACATCTGTGTGGTCCAGTTTGTTAACCAGCCTTCTATGAGGGACAGAGTTGAATGCCTTGCTAAAATATAAATATATGATATCCACAGCTTCACCTTGGTTCACTGTTTTGGTCACCCAATCACAGAAATCAATCATATTGGTCTTGCATGACCATCCTGCCATGAAACCATGCTGTTTGGGGTCTAATTGCCCACTGACCTTTAGATATTCCACTATCCATTCTTTAAGGAGTGCTTCCATCAGTTTTCCCACCAGTGAAGTTAGACTGATCAGGCAGTAGTTCCCAGCCTCTTCCTCGCTCCCACTTTTGTGAAAGGGAACTACTATGGCCTCTTTCCAGTCCTGTGGTATGTCACCACTGCTTAGGGAATCATTGAACAAAGCTGCTAGTGGTGCAGCAAGCTCCTCTGCTAGCTCCTTAGGTATCCTTAGGTGTATCCCATCCGGGCCCATTGTTTTGTCCATTTTCAGCTTCTTCAGTTTCTTCAGGACTCTTTCTGCTGTAAACGGACTTGTGTCTGTCCCGTCGTGGGTCTGTCTGCTTCAATTAATGTTGGTCCATTTCTGTGATCCTCCTTTGTGAAGATTGAGCAGAAAAGGTTATTTAGGATCTCTGCTTTCTCCTTGTCACTGTCTGTGTGTAGTCTTTCCTTGGTAGTCAGAGGGATGATCCCCTCCTTGGTTTTTCTCCTTTCTCTGATATATCTGTAAAATGATTTATCTCCCTTTTTTACCTCCTGTGCAATTTTTTCTCAGCTTGTGCCTTTGCTTTTCTGATTTCTTTACCTGCTTATTTGAGTTTAATTCTATAATATTCCTTATCACTGTCCTTTTTTGTTACCACCTTAAATTTTTGAAATGCCTTTTCTTGTCTTTGATTTTTGACACTATTTCCTTTATGAATCAGAGTGGCTTCCTCTTCCTTTTTGTTTTACTGACCAACTATGTGCATTGTGATGTTACTGTAGTTAATGCATCCTTTATCTTCCCCCAACTTTCTTCAATGTTTTCTCCTGTATTATGTACTAGTAAGGGTTTTACCATTTCTTTCATTCTGGCAAAATCGATCTTTCTAAAGTTGAGGATTGTCAGTTTTGTATGACTGATTTCCTCCGATTTCCTGATGGTGATCCAGACTGATCTGTGGTAGCTGGATCTTAGATGGATTCCTACGTGAATGTCTGAGAATCTATTGCTGTTTGAAAGCCAAGGTCTAGTATTGCTTCCTCTCTAGTGGCAAAGCTCCTGGACCTGATGGGCTAGGTACTGAATTTTATAACAAAATATAAAACAATAATAATGCCTATTCTAGAAAACTTATTTAATTAATTTATAACCAATACAAATATCCCAGAAATATTTAAACAAGCCACAATATAAGTATTTCTGAAAAAAAAAAAATATCCACTGAACTGCACTTCCTATAGACCTATATTACTCTTAAATACGGATTACAAAATCTTCACAAACATGCTATCAACTAGACACAATAATATACTGCCTTCCTTAACAGATCAGGATAAGAATGGATTTATTAAGGGAAGAACATTACATGATAATATAAGATGTACTTTAAGTATAAAATCTTTAGATATATATCAGATCGTACACTGTTCACAATATAAACTGAAAAAGCATTGGATCAGGTAGAATGGCCTTATATCTTAACAACTTTACAGAAAATGGGGTTGGAGTGCAGTTCAGTGGATGGATTCAGATATTATATGATAAACCAGAGGCAACAATATGCACAAATCACAATATATTGAAAAATCATATTACAAGGGAGACGGCAAGGATGCCCCCTCTTCCCTCTAATCTTTGTTTTAGCTATGGAACCTTTTACATCTGCTCAAAGTAATAATGCAGATATTCATTAACAAAAAAGTCCATAAAAGAAACCTATACACAGGCAATGCTCTATTATATTTAACAAAACCTGACACATCAATACAAGTATTTATTAGACTTGTGGAAAGATTTGGTGAAGTCTCTGGATATAAGATTAATTGGCTCAAATCAACATTATTAAAACTTCACACAACAATAAATATAAATGTATCAAATCAATATTCATGTCAACAAACTTCAACCCAAATACATTATCTAAGTGTTAACATACTACAAAGTATCAGGATTTATTCAAAGCAAATTATGAAAATGCACTCAGAGAAATTCAGTGTGAACTTAAAAGACAAGAAACCCTACTATTGACATTATTAGGATGAATAAATACCATCAAAATGAAAATTTTACTCACACTTCTTTTCCTATTTCAAAATCTAGCCATGCTGATACTCCAAAACTATTTAACTGAGTAGAAACAATAATTACAAAATTTCTCTGGAAACAAACAAAAAAAAACACAAAGATTTCATATACAACACTAATGTTACCAAAATCAAAAGGAGGACAAGCACTGCCAGATTTTTACTTATACTGTATTTCAGCCCAAATAACACAAGTATGGTATTGGATCAACAACTATAATGAGTTACCTCAAGCAATGCAGCTAGAACAAGAACTTCAACCATATCCTAAATTAAGAAATGTATTATATTCTACTTACTTCCAGAAGTCAAAAGAACCCCAAACAATGCTCTACAACTCAAATAACAATTAATTACTGGAATAAGGCACATAAAATAATGAAAGAACAAAACATAATATCAAAATACTCCCCCATATTTATAAACTTCAATTTCCTACCCTCTACTTTAGGTCTTAATTTAAAAATTTGGCAAGCAAAGGGCATAGAAGAATTAGATACTTTATTAGAAGGACAGAATATAACATTTTTTAAGACATTAACTTAACAATATAAACTACCACATTCTCAAAAATACCAGTATTTACAGATTAACAACTATATCAATAAAAATATCAATGAAATAAAAGAAGTGTCAACTCTATTAAAATGATTGTGGGATAAAAAAGATAAAACAAGATTGATTTCAGTAATATATCAAACAGTTATGAATACAAAGAATGCTGATATAAATAAATTAAAAATTAAATGGGAGAAAGACACTGGGATTATTACAGATGAAATATGGCAAAGCATCATAAATTCATATGCTGTGAATGTTAAAGCATTTAAACTTCAACAGATACAACTGAATACGATACACTGCACATATTACACACCAACTAGACTGCATTACATCAATAACACTATTTTAGATAAATGCCCAGGATGCACTCAAGCCTCAGGACCTTGATACATATGAGTCATGCATGCCCATACCCCATGAATTTCTGGAGCAAAATAACAAAACTTTTAGCTAAAACAATAAATAAAATAATTACATTAACACCGATGTTGACAATCTTTAGTATTATTCCCATAAATGAGCACCTTGATGAATTTAAACAGAAATTCATTACCATATCTATTATTGTTGAAAGAAAATGCATTCAATTAAAATGGAAAGATGCCCCCCTCCTGTTTTTCAGCTATGGATGAATTTGATGATAGATATAGTAAAATTAGAACATATTTTTATATAAAGAATGAACAGAAGGAAATCTTTGGACAAGTCTGGAATTCATTTCATAACATAAATCAGGCAGATCAATTCTAAAAACTGTTAGTTAAAAAATAATGAAATAATATAAACTAAAAAGAAAAAAGAGAAATATATAAGTTCCTGGCCCCCCAGTTCATGATAATAAATAAAGATCAGAAATCTGAATTCAATTTAGATGAGTCACTGGTCTCAAATATTTATCTGAACCCCAAAAAATGCAGTGTATCTGTATCACAGTTTATAAGTAAGGCATTATGTTCATGGACTGTGACCAGTAAACTGGTTATTATAGTAATCTAGGCTGTTAAATGTACACAAACATAATGTGGTGTATACATTTAGTTTGTGTAGTACACATGAATCAGTTGAATCTGTGCGTAAATGTGTCATGATTTTGACAATTGTTTCAGAGTAGAGTAATTGTATATATAAACAGTTGTGTATATATATGTTTTGAGTTTGGTAACTGGTTATTAATATTTTTCATATTACTTTTCTATGTTATATCTGCTTCTGGTATATTTATAATGTAGTCTATAGTACTATAATAATTGTTTATGAGACATTCCAAAAAGTCAAGCCAAAGGGTAACACTGAATTCTATTCATGTTATAGCTGCAGAGGAAAACAATGAGGATCATGTTGATGTGCAGACTAACCCATCTGCTAAGGGAGTGGTGGTGCCCCATTAGAAACATAGAATTTGCTGACAGATAAGGACCGCTTGGCCCACCTAGTCTGCCCATTTCCCTACCTAATGGATAAGCTGCAGACCCTAGTTAATCAACAGCCTACTTCCTCCTACCCCCCCAACTAGAATTGCCTTATGTCTGTCCCATGCATTCTTGAATTCCCCCACTGTTTTTGACTCTACGACCTCCTCAAGAAGGCTGTTCCATGTAACCACAACCCTCTCTGTAAAGAAATACTTCCTCACATTACCTCTGAGCCTTCCCCCCTCTATCTTCAAATTATGCCCTATTGTTTTTGCACATCTCTTTTCTGAAAGATGCTACCCTCTTGGATTTTGTTGATTCCCTTGAGGTATTTGAAAGTTTCTATTATGTCCCCCCTCTCCCTCCTTTCCTCCTCCTCCTTAGAACATAAATGAAGTATAACATTACATACTTTGCATTGTAAAAATAGTTACTATTATGCCAATATTTCAATGTGCAATTAATTTTTCAAATAATTACATTTTAAAACTATATCCTATTTACTGACTGGTCATTCATCCCTCAGGCTTCCTCGATTGATGCTGCACTAGAAAGCTTCAACAACTTGTTCCTGAGGGTCTGGGATCATTATGCGCCACTAAGAAAAACCAGAGTTAGGGGTTCCCACCTACCCTGGATAACCGCCGAAATCATATATCAAAGCTGCTCCAGGGACCTGGCCTGGAAAAAACACAAAACTACCAACTCCTACCAAAACCTGCAAACCTACCATGCCCTACGCAACTCCTGCACCAAGGCAATTCACCTAGCCAAACATAATTACTTTGCATCAGCCCTACGTGCAAACCAGGACCACCCTTCCCTCTTCTGGAAAACCATTAAATCACTGCTAACCCCGCCTACCCAGCCGCCCACCCCTGCTCTGTCAATCAGCGGACAGGACATCACTGACCCACAGGAAGTAGCCACAGCTTTCAACACTCACTTTACCAATAGTGCAGCCTCCCTGGTAAATAGTCTCCCCCCAACCCCAGGCCTGACAACTCCCCCTCCCAACCCTCGGCCTCCCCTCTCCCACCTCTCCTTCTCCTTCTGACCGGTCACACCGGCCGAAGTCTACCAAGCTCTATGCAGCTTAAACCCTAATAAGGGCAATTGCTCCTCGGGCGTGAACTCGGCTACTCCAGCTATCAGCTCCTGCAATAGCCGCTCCTCTAGCGGACCTGTTCAACCTCTCCTTCTTGACCTCCTCAGTACCCTCTGCCTGGAAACTGGCTACTATCATCCCTCTGCCAAAGGGGGGGTGACCCCGCCTCACCTGGGAATTACCGCCCCATCTCCCTTCTCCCAACTCTGGCTAAGATACATGAACAACTTGCACTGGCCCAATTCTCCCAGTACCTATCTGATACTGCGATCTTCACCCCATACCAATCTGGATTCCGCAAATCTCATTCCACCACTACCTCCCTACTAAGATTAACAAACGACATCCTCTCAGGCATGGACAAAGGGCATATTACGGCTGCTATATTTATTGATCTAGCCAAAGCCTTTGATACCGTTTCCCACTCTCTACTAATAGATAAACTAAAGGCCTCCGGCCTCTCCACCCAGGCCACAAACTGGTTTTGGGCTTACTTGAGCAATAGACATCAATCGGTTAAAATTGACCCCCACCTATCTACCCCCCTCCCCATCACCACAGGTGTCCCTCAAGGGTCAGTCCTGGGCCCAATCCTATTCTCAGTTTTTCTTAATGAACTCCCACTATCCTGCTCCCACTCATCTATCCAAATGTACGCGGATGATACTGTACTATACAACACTGGCCCCTCCTTGGCAACAATACAGGACCAACTTCAACAGGACTTCAATGCTGTTCAACATTGGCTGTCCACAAACCAGCTGTTCCTAAATGCGAAAAAGACCGTCTCTCTAACCTTCGGTTCTAAGCCACGTCTCTCTCGGCTCGGTGTTCACCCCCCTTTTGAAACCCTGGATCGCTCTCCCTTAGAATCCTGTACTCATTCCGCTATCTAGGTGTTTGGCTCAACCAAAACCTAGACTTCTCTACACATGTGGAATCCTTGCACAAAAAACTTAATCCTAAACTAGGGGCCCTCTACTGCAATAAAGACTGCCTGTCTACCACAGTCAGGTGGGAACTCGTACAAAAAATGATTCTTCCGATCTTTGACTACAGGGATGTGGTCTATGGCACTGCCTCTCCGTCTACTTTGTCCAGCCTGGACACCCTCTTCCACTCCTTCTGCTGGTTCATACTGGATTGTCCAAAACTAACCCACCACTGCGACCTCTACAGTTCCCTGTCCCTCCCCTCACTAGCAGACCGCCGGCTAATCCACTGCTCCAAAGTTGCTGCTAAATACTGGTCCCACTCTCTCCCCCCATACCTGGCCCTCATCCTCAACTACTCAGCTCCCCGGCATACTCGCTTCCGCACTCTGATGCTAGGTTATTTCAAATCCCTCTTATGCGCACCTCCATGGGTCAGGCAGCACTAAGCTACCGTATTCCAAAGCTCTGGAATGACCCCCCAGCAGATACTTGCCACTACTCCAATACCAGACACCTCAACACCTGCCTCTTAGAGCATTTCCTCTCGGTCTGCTCTTGCTCCCGCCCTGCCCCAGAGGGGGCCGCAATTTCTTCCTTAACTTCCTGATGGCCTTCCAATCAGGTTAATATTGCACCGTTAACCACCCGGGCTGTTAGCTTCACTTGGTGCACCCTCCCTCCTAACCTTCCTCCTAACGTAACAATCTATGGTAGCACTCACCTCTCGCTCACCTAATTTCTAACTGCTGTTGCACTAAATACCTGGGTTTAAGCTCATGCCAACCTTAGCTACTTTCTGTATAGGCTCCATAACAGTGCCTTCTCTTATGTATTGTATGTTTGTGTAATACTGTTCCTTCCCTTATATTTCCCCCATGTTTCCCCCAGGTCGCATCTGGAAACGAGTGGTCCTCCGCTCAGTATGCCTGCCTGGTTAAACTCTTGAATAAATAAATAAATAATTTAAATGTATTTAGAAATAAGTGCTGAACTGTGCAACTGTTTGGATGTCAACTGAGAGACAAGGGTCATGCAGCAGTGACACTTGTATATTGGTAGGGACAAGTACAACTGTATAGGACATTTTTGTTTCCTTAGGTTTTATAGCATGTAGTTTACGATACTGAAGTAATTTTTGCATATACCTATCTTAATATATTGATACCAGATGTAACATAGTGTTGTGGTCATCCCAGTTCTAGTGGTACTGTATATAGTTATTGTTTTCTGTAATAGACAGAGCATCATGTTTCAATGGAAGAGCACATGCAAATGAATACCTGTTACAACAAAAACAGATATGAATTATGTATGGGTGTATTAGTTGTATACAGTAGTTTAGGGACTGTTAGAGTAGTACAATTCAATAGATTGTTAATAGTTTGAAAGCATGAATGTGTTGATATCAGGTCAATATTAAAAAGTGATGTTATGTGTTTCAGAGAACAACAAAGCCTGCTCCTATATCTTAAACACCTGTTTGCCACTATTCAGGAATATAGCTTACTTTCTAATTATAAACTTAATTTAGATAAGTCTGCAGTTATGCCCCTGAACTCTACTGTTTTCAAACTGGATATTTTATCTCTTGGACTATAGTGGTCCCCTAAAAAGATTAAATATCTTTGCATTACTCTGTCCCGGAGCATGGCCCAGCATAAAAAAACTTAATTTAGATGACTCGGTAATTACTTTGCAACATGACTTGCAGAGTTGGAAATCTCTGTCACTGACTCTTTGGGGTAGAATAAACATTGTTAAAATGAATGTTCTCCCCTGATTATTCTACCCAATTAATATGCTTAATGTTTGGCTCCCTTTTTCATGGTTTAAACAAATCCATAGATTCATCTCTGACTTTATTTGGTCAGGTAAGACTCCCAGAAGAGCATATAATAAACTTCCAGCTCCTAAATACTTTGGTGGCCTATGGTTCCCACACTTTATCATATATTATCTTGCTAGCTATGCTAGTAAATATTAAAGTGGTCCAGCCCACCCATAGAAGATGGAGTTCCTGTTTACTTCTCTGTTTGGCTTGAACTGTAGAAAAAACAGATCACTAGGGCACGTTTATCTACTCTGGCTATGTTGTTTATCTCCCCTAAGGATCTGCCTGCTGGTCTTTGAGACTCTGTAATAGGTATTTCTGTATGTGTTCATTTAGTTATGCACATTAAAGGGACACTGTCAACCCCCTTAGGTCTCAAAGTGTCCCTAGTTCAAAAAAAATGTTTTATGATTGCCAAAATTATGTAAAGATTATTTATATAGCTGGTAGTTTGATTTAGACTCTTAATTTAAAAAAAAAAGTAAAAAAAACAGACTACCCAACTTACTGGTGTTATCACACCAAATCACGTTTGTTTACATTCCTTGATCAACTCCAAATGCATCTTTCCTGGACTTGGGAACACCCACAAAACAGTCTAGCCCCTCATGATGCAATGGGAGTTCAGGAGGCAACTGCCTTATGAGTGACTGCACTGTTTGGATGTGTTTCTAATGCTCAGGAAGCATGCAGTAAGAACAGAACCAGGATTGTAAACAAAAACAAGGTTGTTTATAAATATACATTGCCATGCATTTCAGTTCTGCTAAACAAGGAGACAGACAAAACAAACAGCAACATCAGTGAATTTTAGAGAGGGTGAGCAAACATAAAATGTGGGGTTTCAACTAGAAATAATATGTTGAAAAACAGGTTGACAGTGTCCCTTTAATGTGATACAAGAACTTTAAAAATACTTCCCAGCCTGTCTTTCATAACTCTAATTTTAAAGTGTGTATGTGTGTGTGTGTGGGGGGGTGTGTTCTGACGGATGCTCGGCTACCTTAGTTAGCTCATGTTAAGGTGTGTGACTTGCTCCAAAATGGTGCCTTAATTTCTTGCATGGACATTATAGAATCTTTTCAGTTGGATAACAGAGTTATTTTTAAGATTTATCAGCTATACCATGTTTTACTTCAATGGTTTGGCTCCACGCCATGGGATATTAATGTTTTGGAGTTCCTTTATTCTGTGCATGATGCAGTGTCATGACCATATGTAGTCTCCAACTTGTATTCCCTCCTATTTTCTAGATTATTTCTTAAGTTTACTGGAGAATCCCTGTATTGGAATGCAATGTTTTCATAGCATGTTTTTAGTTAGCAGTTTTGGGAAGATCTTTACTATATATTTACACTTCCGAAGATAAGTTACAGCTTACTCAATTTTATAGTCTGAATAATCTGTACTTTACACCCCACCCAAAAAAATTAGTTAAAATGGGTAAGCTGCATTTCTCTTTATGTACATGGTGTGGGCAAGATGAGGGTACATTGTTACATATTTTTTTGGTGTGCCCTAAGGTGGTCCCTCTGTGGAATTTGATTAAGTCTAGGGCTGATTCCCTTTTTGGGATAGAAGGATACTTTACCTCAGAAATTTGTGTAATTGGAGACTACAGTGCGGTGGTGGTGAAAGAAAGGACGTACTTTATGGCTCTAATTTACTTATCGGCCAAAAAAGTGGTCCTTCATCATTGTCTTGACCAAACCTTAATTTCATACCATGAATGGCTGCAGGAACTCCTGTTTAATCTCCATGTTGAATAGATGATTACTAGTCTTCGTAATAGACTTTCATCCTTTAATGAGAAATGGAGCAAGCTGAACACCCTGCTTTCGATTTAGAGTACCCTGGAATGGCTTCATTTTCTAATTCATGTTTATTAATTTTCTCCCTTTTCAGTTTATGTGCCTTGATGCTCATGGTAGTTTTGTTGTTTTAGCTTCTTCTTTATTTTACTATAGGGAGCCCTATATTTGAGTCTTGTTAATGGTCCCTATATAACTGGACTTTATTTGATTCACTCCTCCTGGGGGAGAGAGGGAGGGATGGGAAGAATTTTATTGTTTGTTTTCTTTTGTTGTTTTTTTGTGAGTATGTTGTTCTGTCATGTTCTGTTTAGCTTTGTGAATGCAATAAAGTACATTGAATTTAAAAAAAAAATTAAACACCTGTGGTACCTCTTCAGCAAAGTAAACAGTATGTTCATAGTTGAACCACAGTAAACATTTGCAGACAACCAGACATCATTAAATTAAAATATCTATATCTATCTATCTATATCTATAACTATCTATCTATCTATCTATCTCACTATCTATGCAATGCTAGTGAGAATTAATTCTGGCAAATATTTGCAATATCTAGAGGGTGATCAGACCTAAAGTTAGGATATTGTGTTTATCCTCACTCTAGGTCCCCAATACAATAATCTATCTACACTGTAAGCAGGGATTGGCTGGAGCCAACAGCATGAGCTGTTCACTTTCACTTTCACTTCTGTGGGCTGAGTTGCGCAACAGCTCCACGTATCCACTGCTCAGTTTAACTGAAGCCTTCACTGGAGAAACAGCTCTCTATTCAAATAGTAAAAAATAAATAAATAAGGAGAACAAGAGGCACACTGTCCTTAAAATTCCTACCTAACTGCCCAAACTGTTCTCTGACTACATTTTAAATAGCTTCCTCTGGCCACAAACTCTCCACACTACCATTGTACCTCCACCAGCATTATCAACAGACTAAGGCCACCAACAAGATACCTCCCCTGAATAGTAGCAATTCTGATGCCTGCTCTGCAAAACCCAAGACCTCCTTTGATCTGTCACTGAAGAAACTGATACACTGATGTGCTGATGCACATTGCGGATTGCCAATAAAAGGCAGGCCAGGTTGTCCAGTGACCTCCCCCACCAGGAAGATATGAATAGGAGGGGGAGGAGGGGTTGGGGAGAAGGGAGGGGAACAGAGGGGGAGGGGCCTAGTGACATCACCAGGCAGGAAAGGGTGAAATGACAGGATCAAGCAAGAGCCTCAGGGATTGGCTGAGGGGTGGAGCCCAAAGGGGGTCCTGACCATGGGCTTATTAGGGGTATATAAGGCCAGGTCTCAGGCAGGGTGGCCTCTTTTGCTGGAAATTTTTCTTGAAGCAGAACTCAGCACATCGTTGGCGAGTCAGAAAAGGCACAAAGAACTGCCAGGCCTGTAGCCATGTGGCCCAAGTGACAGTCTCAGTGTTTGCTTTTGTTGTCTCTCATTATTATAGTGAGCAGTTTTACATAGGAATAATTGATGATAAGTTGTACTGTAAAGGCATTAATGTGGTTCCCAGTAGGTTTGTGAATGAGACTGAGAGAGAGCAAGCGTGCGTACAGCTAGGCCATTTGGCCACATGGTCTGAAGGCTAAGGTTTGTTTTTTACAGTGTTATAAAACAAGCATTTGTCAATGCTGAATGTTTGCTTGCTGGCATTGGCATTGGTAGTGTAGAAGTTACAGAGCAGAATAATAGGAATGGCAGTGAAGTATTGAACTAAAGCCAACCCCACCAGCACCATGCAGAGACTGACAGGCATTGGGGTGTGCCTTTGAGTCGTCAGGCATAACAACCATGCCATTTCACCACACCCTACCCTGCAGACACTGACAAGTGTCACGGTGTGCCTTGGGGTCTTTGGCCCTTATGCTCACCCCATTCCATCAGAAAATACAGTGAGATGGGTGCTGTATAGGAGAATGGGGTGAACTTTGGGACCGAAGAGTTCAAGGCACACCTTGATGCCTGTCACTGACTGTAGGGTGTTGAATGGTAGGAGCATTACAGGTGAGAATCCCAAGTCACACCCCTGATGTCTATCAATCTGTACAGGGTGGGGCATTATGGTTGGAAACCCTAATGCCTCAGGTGTTCATTGGCATTTTCACTCCAAATTTCCAACATGGGTTTTTGTAACCCCCACCTTATGAACAGTGGCAATATCAGTTCATTAGTTGAAAGATGATTTTGCACAGCAACTATGCTATTTGGCACTACAGGTGCGAAAACACATTTCAAACAGGATGTGAAAAATGACAGCTGTACAGTTCATGGGAAGGTGAAAAATGGCAATGTTGAAAATCTGCAGTGAAACTATTAAAAAAAATGGTGAAGTCACGAGCATGCATAGAAAATGCGCAATGCACACCCATAATGCAATTTGTTTGGTGATTTTTTACAGCAGATTGTCAACACAGGGATTTCGGAACCTCCGCTCATGAACAGTGTCACTGTGATTTTCTTACTCTGTCCCGAACAGTGATTTCCCACAACGACCACGCATTTCTGTGCTGGAAATGCAAAAACACATTTCGGCCATCATGTGAAAAATGACAGCATACTGTTCATAAGGAAGTGTGGAAAAATGCCAGTGTGAAAATCTGGAGTGAAAATATTACAAATCCATGAAATTATGAGGGTGTGTGGAAACTGCGCAATGGTCACTTGTAACAGTCATTTTATAGTTTTTTTTCACCAAATTTTTAACATAGCCATTTTAACACCTCTGCTCATGAACAGTGTCACTATGATTTTCTAAATCTGTCCCAAACATTGATTTCGCACACCAACTGCGCCGTTGTGCACTACATGCTCAGAAACACATTTTGGGTGAGATGTGAAAAATTACAGCTGTACTGCTCATAAGGAGGTGTGGTAAAATGGCAATGTTGAAAATCTGGAGTAAAAATACAGAAAATTAGCAAACTTATCAGCATGCGTAGGAACAGCGCAATGCATGCTCATAAAACAGTCATTTTTGGGAATTTTTTTAACAAATTTTCAACGTGGGGTTTTTGGGGGCCTACCTCATGAACTGAGACACTGTCATTTTGTAATTAGTCCCAAAAGGTGGTTCCATGCAGTGACCATGAAATCACCTTTCGGGCCCGATTAACAAAATGACAGTGACAGAATTCATGAGGTGGGGTCCAAAAAACCTCATGTGAAAAATTTGGTGAAATAATTCCCAAAAATGCCTGAGATATGCATCAAAGTTGAAACCCCCCTATTTATTACATTATACAGCTTACGGCATTTCCTCAGTTCACGGTCAGCTTTGAAGAAGTGCCGATGTGTTCCCGGTACAACCGGTTACCTGGACTCCGAGAGTAAGTATGGGGTGAGGTGGGGGTGGGGAGGCATGGTGCACAGATGATGGGTGCAGGTGGGGAGGGGGAGGGACAGTCACTGAGGGAAGGTTTTTTCCTTTCAGGTGCTTTTCTTTTTAGGAGGATGACGCGGGACTTGTGCCATGCTGGGGTGAGCTCCCAGCATGGCAGCTCAAAGGCTGTTGTTTGGGGGGACAGTGGAGCCAATGGGGGATTTGGCACCCCATCAGCCATATGGACTGTTGTCATGCTAGGGTGGGCTCCCAGCGCGCACTCGGTAGTCTATTGGGGGATAAACAGTGGAGCGATGGGGGACTGGGCACCCCTGTCGGCCATACAGAATGTTGTTATGCTGGGGTGGGCTCCCAGCATGGCTCCTGGAACTCTATTGGGGGGAGCGCAGCAGAGCCGACAGGGAATTGGGCACCTCCCATCGGCCATGCAGTGTGTGCATTGGGGGGATGCAGGAGCACACATTATGCATGTATGTGTGGGAGGAGTGCATCAGCAGGCACTATCTTATCGCTGCTCACTGAAGCATAGCTCTCCCCTTTCAACTGTATGGCACTGCATTTTCAACTGCTGTCATTGACAGCTGCAGCATTCATTGGTGAACTGTGACCATGCCTGCAAACACACTGACTGAATTGGAAGACAGGGTGACACACCTATGAAAACTCGGATGATGGCACTATGTTTCTTGCACATGCTTGCAAGCAAACTTAAAAAATTAAAAGAAAACTGTTGCTTGGCATCATGCAGGCAGCAGCAGGTAAAGGGGCATGCAAGGCTAACTTCAGAATTTTAGTAGGTTTAGACTGCAGAGAGAAAGTTTTAAAAGCCAAATGTATTTAAAGATGGCTGTGCAGCCAGTCACTGTGTGATGGTTAAGAACTGAGGGCCTTCCCAGGTTTGGCTGGGTCCAGGGGGCCCTTTTTTGCAAGCTGGGGAGAAACATCTGGAGGTAATAGGAGAAGTCATTTTTGGAAAAAGAGTTTGCTGTGGGGGTGCTGTGTGAGGTAGCGTGTGGAGGATGAGCACAGTGGTTGTTTTCCAATGTGTGGCATTTTGTGTGAGGAAGCGGACAATATGACCACTGGGCCTCCCCGGCTTTTTTGTTGTTCCCTGTAGTGCTTTTAGCAGGGTGGGGCATAGTTGGGTGCTGTAGGACAGAAAAGCAAGCGGTTGGTGAGTGGGGAGGCAGCAGGCAGAACACATGGTTGTGGTACAGCTGGATGCAGGCCCGAGAGCATGTGAAGGCGGGAGGTTGGTGTTTGGTTTTCCTCAGTAAGCGAGGGCTGTGCGATGAAACAGCATGGTGGGGCCTGGTGGAATGCCCTGGCGGCAAGGCGCTTTGTTTCACAAGGGGGCGAGCCGAATAAGGGGGCTGGAGCACCCACCCCATGAATGGGCGCAAGTTTTTGATGTGGTTGGTCATTTGCGAGAATGGGGCTGAGGCATGTGTGACACGCAGGCCGCAGGAAGGCACATCAGTTGGTCAGGCGATTTAGCCCCACGTCTGGAAGAGGAAGCGTTGCATGGAAACTGTGATGTGGCAACGAGGGGCAAGTGGGGCAGTGGGCAGAAAGGGAGGAGAGAGGGATGCCTGTGTGCATGGTAAGGTGAGGTGGAGAAGAAAGAGCGGGTCCACCAGGAGGGCGGAAGTTTTTTGGCACAAGTGGGGAACGAGAAGGCCAGGAGGTCACGTGGCCCGGCATGGCCTAGGGGGGTGGGGTTTTGTTCTCGATTTAGGCCCAGCTGGTGCACACAATTCTGTAGTGAAGCAGGAGTTTTGGCAGGCTTGACATGGGTAACAGTTCAGTGGGGTGTTGATGCTTGCAAAAGGAGGTTTTCTGAAAGGAATGTCTGTTTTTCATGAAACCTACCGAACTGCGGCAGGCCATAACCTGTGCACCAGGAACAGCGGAGCATGTGGCTGGGGGCAAAGGGAGCAAGCAGGCACAGCACACTTGTTTGGGAACAGGGGGTTCTGGGCAGGGGCAGGGAACATTTTTGAGCACAGTGAGCACATTGGGAGACCTGGACAGATCCCAGCACAGGAGTGATGAATGACCCAGGGTAGGGAGGGGCCATGGCTGCAGAAGTGGTGGGGTGAGCCACAGTGGTTGACGGGCATTCAGGCATGCGGAGCATGGTGCTGCAGCCAAAGGGAGCTGGCAGTGCAGTCGAGTGGAGGGAAGGTATAGCTACAGTGGCGGGGAGCCTCGAAGGCCTCAGGTACAATCTGGGCAAGAGCCTAGCTTTAGGATTGGCCCAGCAGACAGTTTCTTCTCGGGCTGCTCCCATGGGGGGGGTGGCTAGGGCACTAGCACATGGCAGGGATGGAAACCTGGGAATACGTTTTCGGTTCCCTTCAGGTCTCCAAGTAGTGCTGCAAGGGCATGGTTTTCAATGTGTTGAGTGCATACATGGCTGAACAATTACCTTTCCCCCAGAACACAGTGACATAGGAAGCAGCATGGCACCTAAGCGAGTCCAACTGTCCAGCAAGAAATTGATGCAAGAGGTGTCTAAACTGATGAGGCAAATGTTGGAGCTGGTGGCGGCAGCAAAGAAAAGGGAGGCAGAAGAAGTGGCCCTGAAAAAGTGGAAGGAGAGGGAACAGCACCCAGGCAGGGGAACAGGAGGCAAAAGACCCAGATGGGAGGTGCCACAGCCCACATCGATACCAGCACCACTACCTGCCCCAGAACCAGATGATGGGAACCAGGATGGTGGTAAGAATAACAGAGATCTCTCGGATGAAAACGGGCAGAAAGAGTATTTGGAGAGACTCCTGGGAGATACAGGTGATGCAGGGTTGGAAAAAATAGAACAGGCCGTGTAGGCTCTAAAAAGCAAAGGGGCAGGGGTGGAAAAGGGAGGGGGGCCAAGGGGGCAACAAACAATTTGTACAATGGGCCCCTGGGATGCTCAGTTGGGGACCACATGTCCATAAAAGAGAAGATATGGAATGTATGTGGACATCTTCAGGCTTGTGGATGAGGACACAGCCATGAGGTATGAACAGAAGGAGTAGTGGGGAAGTCAGAAATGGTAGTGGCCCTGGCAGTGGTGGGCCACAAGATGAAGGAGGCAAAATATAGAGGGAAGACCTTTGATAACTGGCAAGGGGGTTTCATCATATACAGCACGCTGGTGCTGGAGAAACACCTGGAGCTCACCATTCCCCTGTTGACATACATGTCCATTGTCAGGGATGCGTACAAGGCAAAAGTCAGGTATGGGTGGCTCAAATACGATGAGGCATTCCAGAAGAGAATGGCAGCAAAAGGGGATTTGAGGTGGAACTGCACCCACTCAGACTTATGGGTAAAGATGCTATCCGGGGAGGTGAGCGGAACCAAGGAGCAAGCAAAGAAGGCCACGGCCACTGCACAGATCAGGGTGTGTTGGGGCTACACCAAGGCCACATGCATGTGGGGCAATTGTAAGTTTCAACACGTCTGCTCCAAGTGCAGGGGGGTTGCACTCGGTCTCCAGCTGCTGGCAGGGGGTGGAGAGAGGGGGACAGCAAGGGGGCAATACCATGAGCATTCCTTTTGGAGTGCCCAAGGGGGCAAGGTAGGGGCCAGAGGGGCGGGCACTGAGGGCAACACTACACTCCCAGAGGATAGTGCTAGAGAGGAATACAAAGAGGGGTGATGGGGTTACGTGCTGGAGTGAAACCCAATTGCCTTGGCAATGGTAGAGAAGTGAATCGTGGACTACCCTAATAGCGCAGCAGCGGAACTGCTCAGGGCAGGTTTCAAAGGGGGTTTCCCCTTGGGTTTTACAGGAGGGAGAACTTGGATGTTGGCCAAAAATTTAGGGTCAGTAAAAGGAAAAGAGGAAATAATGGGGGCCAAGACTGAGAAGGAGAAAAGGGCAGGCAGAGTGGATGGCCCACTGGGGGGGCCACCCTGTGAGCATTTCTGGGTGTCCCCACTGGGGACTGTCCCCCAAAAAGTAGCAGGGGAATTCCATTTGATACATCATTTATCCTACCCTGAGGGCTTCTTAGTAAATGAGGGCATACCGGAACACCTTAGGGTAGTGTTGTATGCCTTGCTGGAGCAAGCAGTAGGGTTGATCAGGGCAATTGAAGTAGCATGGCTGTTGTTTATTTATTTATTTATTTTTTTTATTTTAGTCTTTGGTAACCGAGTAAGACCCACTAGGCACAAGTGTCTGTTTTCAGGGGCAACCCGGGAGCACTGGGCAGTTAAGTGACTTGCTCAGAGTCACACAGTATGCAAGTGGAGGTTGTGCGAATCAATCTCAGATCTGGTCTGCTGGATGTATCAAGCTTGTTCACACCTCATTCCTCTAACCTCTAGGTTATACTGCCAGCTCAAGACTAAGATGGAATAGAAGCAGCTTTTCGGCTGTTACAAGTCCAGCCTGAGGATTGGGACCTGTTGGATTTTCAGTTCCAAGGAGTCACGTATTTTGACAAGGCCATGCCCATGTGGTGCTTGGTAGCATGTTCCATGTTTGAAACATTCAGCACCTGGGTACAGTGGGTGCTCAGGGCCCAATCCGGGAACTGGAGGGTGGTGCACTACCTGGATGATTTCCTCCTTATCGGGGAGTCCAGGGCCGAGGCACAGGGGATGTTAAGGGATTTTGAGGCAGTGTGCCAGCAGGTGGGGATACTGCTGGTGTAGGGCAAGACTGAAGGCCCCACCCATAGGTTGGAATTTTTGGGTATAGAGGTGGACACAGAGGAGGGCTGTTTTAGGCTGCCTGGGGACAAGGTGGCATGTCTTAGGGGCCTGCTCACCCAGGTTATGGGGAGGCAGAGGGTGCCGCTGGTACAGATACAGCAACTGCTGGGGCACCTTAATTTTGTCTGCAAGGCCATCAACCCGGGAAGGGCCTTCACAAGAAGGTTGGAGAGGGCAATGGGGAAGGCCCGTCTGCCACACCATTGGGTGGATGTGCTGAGAGGGGTTTGGGAGGACCTTCAGGTATGGGAGGAGTTTCTTGATGGCTACAAAGTGGTGACATTTTGGCAGGAAGAGTGGGAAAGGAGCGTGAATCTGGAGCTATTCACAGACACATCGGGGCCCTGGGAATGGGGGCATATTTTCAAGGGGATTGGATGTCAGAGCTGTGGCCAGCATCATGGGGAGAAATGGGGTGGCTGAACAATATCACATTCTTGGAAATTTTCCCGATATGGGTGGCTCTGGAGGTATGGGGGCATAGGATGCAGGGCAAGCACATTTTTGTTTTGGTGCCATAATAAAGGGATAGTAGAGGTCATTAACTCATTCTATTCTATTGTCACTTAGAATGTTCAGACACCCTCTGCCTGCTGCTAGAACACCTGTGTGCCTGAAGGGATTTTAGATCTGCAGCATTCATACAAACACACTGTGCTTAAACCTACATATCTTAAAAACCATACATCCAATTTTAAAACTGTAAAAAGAAAAGTTTTTCAGGACAAAAAGTTTTTGAAAATGAGCGAGGTTTGGTAATGTCTATTTAACTGGATTTATTGTTGTGTAAGGTTGTTTTCTATATTTTAATAAATTCTGATGATTTTATCTAAATATAATTATGCTCTGTTTAGTTAGTCATGCAAAATATTAAATTTCTGTAAATTGTTGATTAAAAATTGTTAAAAATATACAATAAACATCTGTAACTGTCTAAATATAAATTTTGCAAGTTTTTACAATTTTTTAGTCAGAAATCAATATCTGAATCACTTGTTATTACAGTTTGAGTTTTTTGTTCCACTCCACTGGTTGGAATTTTTGCAGTGTTTAATTCTTCTTACCACTGATTTTAGTTTATGAATCTGATTATCAATTTTGTTTTCCCCAGTTTAGTAAGAACATATTTACACATTACCTTAGAAAGACATATCAGGAAGTGATGCAGGAAGGAAGTGCTTGTGAGGTCAAGTGATGTAAATAGGAAGAACACTCCAGTGTAGGTCAGTGAGCTGACACAGGAAATGGAGATATTTGTTAGTGCTGGAGGTCTCTCATGATTAATTGCATATTTGCTGTAGTTAAATGTATAATTTAATTGAAATAAACTATTTTATTTTGTAATAAAATCCCATAATAAGAATAGGAAACTGTATTTTATTTGTGCTGTTTGTTTTATCATACTGTAAATGAAGCATGATGCTGTTCATATAAAGGTTCTGCAGTCTTTCAGTAAACATCATGCTACATAAATCTGTGTATTTAATTTCCTGGTATAGTTTATTTTTGGGGGTTGTATTATGAGATGGTTTAAGGTGAGGGAATGACTGTATGATGTAGCACTGTGTGTTAGTGGCGGGGGCGGGGGGGTCCTGCATTCATAATACAGGCTCAGATGCACTTCATATGTTCTGGGGAAATGAGAGGGGCTGTATGCCTGTAATAATGGTGCTAATATACACTGTAGATACATTATGGGTATACGTATAGGATGATAAAATTGCTGAAAAGGCACTGGTAATTTGGGGGTATACTGTATCATGGGGAAGGGGGTGGGTGTGCCTGTACCAAGGAATGATGCTCATAAGCACTGCAGTCATTTTGCGTCATGAATTGGCACCTGCCCTTGGGGTATACTGAATTGTAGGGAAGCAGGTGGGGCTGCCTGCACCTGGTAAGGGTGTTCATATGCCATGCAGAAACATTGTGGGTACACATACAGGGTGATGACATGGGCATCTGTAAAGGTTGTGTACTATGTGCTGTGTCACATGGTTTGCCTACATACACATGTGATATGTTGCAACATTCAGTATGGCGCACTGTGTTGGTGGGAAGGAGTGTGGGTATGCCTGCACCATGGAATAATACTCATTGGTGCACATGTGTACTGTGTGCTATGTTTCATTTGAATGGACTGTATAAGTCATACACTGGCACTGATCACATCACAGTGCATCAGAGGTAAGGGCTGGTCTGAAGCATTATAAGCACAAGGGACTAAAGTGGTCATGGAGTGATTCAAACTTGAATAGAAAATTACAGTGCATCTGAGGGTAGTGTTGGAATGAATCTTGATGTGCGCAATGGACTACACCATGGTGACCGAGGAGGGATCCATATCAGTAATGCACATCACAGAGTATCAGAGATAAAGGTTGGACTGAAGACTGATGAACAGATGGAGTAAATCAGTGACTCTGGTGGGATTTGAACCTGGACAGCACTTTACAGTGCAGTAGAGGTTGGGGCTGGACTGACACCAGATCAGTCAATGGACAACACCATTGGCTCTGGAGGGATCTGAACCTGAAATACACTTCACTGTTCACTACAGTTTGGGGCTCGACGAATGCATGATAAGGAGATAGATTTTGCAAGTGGCTGTGGAGGGATTTGAGCCTGAAGAATACTTTACAGTGCATCAGAGATTGGGGCTGAACTGGTGTCATATGACTTGATGGACTACACCAGTGGATGTGGAGGGTTTTGAACATGAAATGCACTTCACAGTGCATTATGGGATTGGTCTGGACTGATGCATGGTAAGTCAATGGACAACACCATCAGTTGAGGAGGGATCTGAACTGAAATGCACTTCACTGTTCACTACAGTTTGGGGCTCGACTGTTGCATGATAAGGAGCTAGAACTTACAAGTGGTTGTGGAGGTATTTTAACCTGAAGAACACTTTACAGTGCATCAGAGGTTGAGTCTGGACTGACGCATATGAGTCGATGGACAACACCAGTGACTGTGGAGGATTCAAAACTGATTTGGCCTTTACAATGCATCAGAGATTGGGGCTGGACTGATGCCAGATAAGTTGAAGGCAACACCATTATTTTTCATTTTAAAGAATCAGCAACTGCGTTTAGGGAGAAAACTCAAGTACAGAGCATGAGACAAACATGCTACTGACCCTAACCCACTTATCATCCATAACGAGGGAGCAACATGCCACATAGATTTTAACATAGCTATAATCCGAACATAAACTCTTTAAAAAGTAACAAAAGGCGCTGAATTCATGTGACCTCATCTAGTACATGCATAAGAAACACTATCTCCTATCAGGAATGCCAGCCGGATCCATAAGATGTGATCACACAGGATGACCAGAAATTATCCCAAAATGAACAAAGTTACAACTATGAAAACTTGTAAATAAAAATAAAAACAAATAAATACAGATTACAAATCGAGGTTTTGGTACCAAAATGAAGTGAGTATTTTAGGGTAAGAGCAACACCTCCATCTTGAAACTAAGTTTTCAGTCACCATGCTCTTCCTGCCCCAGTTTGCACTCTGACTGGTTAGTGGAAATAGTGACATGTACAATAAGCATAGAGCAAGCATGGCAACAGTGAGGATCAATATGACCAGATGGTGATGCACTACAGAGCTAGGGCAGGTGCAGGTGAGGGCTGTGACCCCTAAATGAAACATCAAAAAAAAATCACTGTACACTCCAGAGCCCAGAGCGCCACTTTCCCTCCAGTGACGGTTGTAAAAAAATATGAGTCCTTGCTTGAATGCTAAATAAGGATTTAGTCTAACGTTTCAGGCTCACACATTGATAGAATAGTGGAAGGCACAACAAAAGATCTGCATGCAGGTTCCCTGGTGCTTTGACAACTAAGGCTTCATCAGGGGGATGGTGCCTGCATCTAAGACAATCCCTTTATACCAATTAAATTCAGAATTGGTGATGTCAGAAAATCTGACCAATCACAGAGCTCGATTTTTAAATACAGAAATATTCAGCTCACTTAGTGGTATAAATGGACTAATAGTTATAACAATCATGATATCAGTTACAACATGTTATTGTAGAAAATACCCCAAAAGACAAAAAAAATACACCAAAGTGGTGACGGCCAATCGGATTGCTCTAAAAAAAAAATTATAAGTTATGAAATTATAGTGTCAACCTGATCAGCTTAACATGTTACACTAAAATAAGATGATTTGTTGTTAATACAAGCTAATGGCAGAATGAACATAATACATCTTACACAGCACATGCAAAAATAGTAAATTAATTTTTTATGTATTAAGGCTTGTTTCTCAAAAATAGCCAATGGGAATGCATATTATATTAGGTAAATCAGTAAGGAATGATGTCCCCTAATAGCTGGCAACTCAATTCATCAAATGTAAACAAATGCTTGAGCTGCACAAGAGAAAGATATGGACGCCAATCGGCGTCATCAGGCACTACAGCACATGATTTAGGACGCCATATGACGTCATCAGGAAAAAGAGGTATGTTTTTTTATGACGCCATATGGCGTCACCAGGAAGGAATGAGTTAATAGACAAGGCGGAAGACAGAGATGGTGGGGTGGCTGCTCAGGTGACTGGTCCTATTGGGGCTACAGTTGAACATATCTTTCAAAGCACAGCACATTGAAGGGTTGAAGAACAAGGTGGCTGAGTCTTTCCCGCTTACAGCTTGACAGGTTTCGGGAGCTGATGCCTCAGACAGCATCACACAGGACCAGGATACCCAATCAGATGTGGGAAACTGGAGGGTCAGGGCCGAGGCGCTGTATTGGGAGGCCTGGATGGCCAACACATTGAAGGCGCACAGGGCAGAATGGGCAAGGTTACAAGAGTTCAGAAGGAAGCATGGGTGGGACAGGGCCAAAATGGCACTAGATGAACAGGTAAAGAGGTTTGTGGTAGAATTATGGGAGGAAGGGATGGCCCATTCCACGATGGTGGTGCAATTGGCTGGCATCAGTTGGGTATGCCAGGACAAAGGATGGCCTGATGTAGGGGCTGGCAGGACAATAAAATGCATGGTGGCAGGCCAGCAGCGGGGTCAACTGGCCAGGGAGGATGGGAGACAACCCATAAGGGGGGATTATCTGGTAAGGGTCTTAGGGGCCACCCAGAAAGTATGCACATCAGCACAGGAAAGGGTGCTGTTCCAGGCCATGTTTGAGGTTATGGCAGCAGGCGCATTCTGAGTAGGGGAGGTAGTGGCCCCAAGAAAGGCAACTGCTGGGCAAGCATTACAGTATGAGGTGGTCTGGTGGGGACAAAACAAAGTGGTCATCATCTTGGCCAGGTCCAAAACGGATCAAGGGGAGGGGATCCAAGTGTCGCTGGTAAGTTCCCAGTTGGCCAGCTGCACTGTGGGTGCACTGGAGGAATATAGGAGGTTCAGGGAGGCTGGGGGTGATGTTCCAACATGGGGATGGTTCCCCAGTCACAGGGTTTCAGGTGGGGGCAGTCTTTAAGAAGGCGCTGTCATTCCTGGGAGAGGACCCCAACAAGTTTGCTCTACATTCATTTTGGATTGGGGCAGCCATGGAGGCAGCAGAACAGGGGGCTGCAGTGGTGGACGTACAGAAGGTGGGTCACTGGAGGTCCAGCTGCTACAAGAGGTACATGAGAAAATAATAACAAAAACTCACACTGTTTATTTTGTTTCCATGGCAGGTTCCAAGAGAAAGATCTGGATAGAGGGGTATTCTTTCATACAGAATATTGGGCCGGAAGATTTGTGGTCACCACCTCCAGAGGGGTGGAGATGAGATACAACACAGAGCACACCAGAGTGCTATGGAAGGGCATTGGGGGATGAAATGGGCACAGTTCATGCCTTTGACAGAGGAATTAAAATTGCAGTGGGTCACCCCGGATTGCATCATTATACACCTGGGGGGCAATGATCTGGGGAGCCTGCCATGGGGGGTATTAGGGCAGAACATTATGGGAGACTTAGAAAGATTAAGAGGGTGGTGGATGAGGGTGATAATCGGCTGGTCTGAAATCACTTCCTACAGGGTATGGAGGGGAGTGAGGGAGGCCAGCTGATTGAAAAGTTAGGAAGTGTTTAAACAGGAGGGTGGTCAAGGGGGTAATAGAAATGGGGGAAGTGCATCTGCAGCACAGAGACATCTCTTTCAACCAGCCTGCAGTGTACAGGTCGGATGGCGTCCACCTGTTGGAGTTTGGAATGTGTCTGTTCCTAAGGCCTATTGGGAGCTAGTAAACAAGATAGCCAAAAAAGGACTTAGATACTAGCCCGCAAGAGGGGAGCCCCTCTGTCCATCGGAAGCTGGAGGAGGGGCAGTTGAAGAAAGAAAAGGGGGAGCTGAGGGAGGAAAGGGGGGGATAGGATACACAGGCTGGGGCAAAGAACCCAGACATGGTGGTAAAGCGGGGAGGGGATAGGTCCAGGTGCCGGACTCAGAAGTGTCCGGGTTTGGAGTGCGAAATCCTGGGTAAGGGAAACCGGCCTGGTTCTGGTGTGGAAGATTCATAGTGTCCAGGCCCTGAAAGCAAGATGGAAGAAATGACCAGAAGAAGGGCAGAGGCCGGAACCAGAAAATTGTAAATAAATTTGGATGTAAATTTGAATTATGAATTCTGAAGTATATGAGTTGTAAATATAGTTTTTGTGACATGAATAAATTTGTCAACGAGCAACCAACAAGTAAAAATGGTGTGGCATCCTTCATTCCTTGGGGGGATTCAGGGGACAATGGGGATTTGGAGGGTGAAAGCCCAGGTAAGGGGAACCGGCCTGGTTCTGGTGTGGAAGAGGGGACCGGATTCACAGTGTCTGGGCCCTGAAAGCAAGATGGAAGAAATGACCAGAAGAAGGACAGAGGCTGGAACCAGAAAATTGGAAATTAAATTTTGATGTAAATTTGAATTGTGAATTCTAAAGCATATGAGTTGTAAATATAGTCTTTGTGCCATGAATAAATTTGCCAACGAGCAACCAACAAGTAAAAATGGTGTGGCGTCCATCATTCCTTGGAGGGATTCAGGGGACAAGATCAGTGATGGTTCACATTAATGTCACTTTCTCCTTGGCTATCTAAAAGAAAAGAAGAAAAAAGACATTAAACAAGGTAAAACTAAATTTCTCACTGTAAAACAGCTTAAGAAAATTGAGCCTTGCAGAAATGAGAAATGTCATGGCCCGGGACTGAGAATATCATTAATATTCTCCCCTCATGCACCTTGAGTATCAAGAACACTTGTGGCTTCACCACTCATGTTGTCATAAAGTCAAGCTGCACTCAAGGGGGGGCGAATATCAATGATTTTTTCAGTCGGGCCATGGCATATCCCATACATATATATAGATGTATATGTATTTTATTTATTTGTGTTTGGAAGACCTTTGAACTCAACAGCTATTTTTCAACGGCATCCAAGTCACTAATTACATCACAAAGCATGATACACAGCAACATTAATCATAGGAAAGACAAATACATAAAACCAAAGACAAAATACATAATACCAGACATGGGATTTCCATAATTAGGCACAGGTAGAACATATGAACATATGAATTTGCCAGCTGATAAAGGCCTTATGGTCTATCAAGTCTGCTCGAGTGTGCAGCTAGCAACCATTATACTGCAGCTGCTCCTCCCCCCCGATCCTCTCTCTCACACTATCTCATCCCCTTTTGAAGCAGTCCACTGTTCTACAGGATACCTCTTCCGCAGGCAATGCATTCCACCCAGATACTACTCTCTCATAAAAAAAGTGTCTTCTCATTTCCCCTCCTGAACCTTCCCCCATCCAATCTGAGATCATGACCTCGAGTGTCCCTATCCCCCTTAACTTGCATCATCCCTCCGTGCCTGTCTTGTTTTTTCCCTTCATGTACTTGACAGTTTCAATCATATCACCCCTGTCTCTCCTCTCCCCCAGTGAGTACATGTTCAACTCCCTCAGCCTGCTCTCATAGGGTATCTCTCCATGTCCCTGGATCATCTTTGTTGCCCTGCGCTGTACCCCCTCTAGCAACTTAATGTCCCTGTTCAGGTATGGTCACCAGTACTGCATGCAGTACTGCAGGTGTGACCTAACCAGTGACCTATACCATGGCAGGATCACCTCCTCTCTTCTTGAAGATATACCCCTGGCAATACAACCCAGCATTTTGTTGGCCTTTGCAGCTGCTTTTCTGCATTGTGCTGAGTTGTTCATTGAGCCCATTATAATCACCCCCAGATCTTTCTCCTTCTCTGCCATGGCTAGCTGAACCCCCAGTTGGTAGCTCCTTCTTGTTTTTTTTTCCCCCAAAATGTAGCACCTTGCACTTTTTGGCATTGAACCCCAACTGCCAGGTGTCTGATCAACGTTGCCAGTTTTTGAAAGATCATCCTGCAACCCATACCACTCTCCTAGGTCATCCACTGCTGCTCCAATCTTGTTGTCATCTGCAAACAAACTGATCTTGCTCTTGATGCCCAATGAGATGGCTGATTTGAGCAACCCAAACAACACCAGTCCCAGCACTGAGCTCTGTGGTACTCCATTTGTAACTGTCCTCAGAGATGAGAGCTCCCTCCCACCACCACCCTCTGCTGCCTTCCCTGTAACTAGTATGTCAAGGCCCCCACCAGGATTTCTGCCAGCTCTCTCAGTGCCCTGGGTTGGATGCCATCCAGCCCTGGCATCTTGTTCACCCTTAGTGCCCTCAGGCTCTCCAGTACCCTGCCCTCTGTGGTTCCCCCATCTGTCACCTACTCTTCCCCCTGAGCCTGACCTCCCACCCTGCCTTGGTAGCACCCCTCCTTTCTCCTTAGTAAACACTGAGAAGTATTCATTAAGCAATTCTGCCTGCTCTGCCCATTTCCACCCACCCCCCATCAATCTTAATCCTTGCTATTTTGTTCCTACATCTCCTTTACTCCCTGATGTACCTGAAGAATTCCTTCTCTCCCCTTCTTGATGCCTTGTGCCAGCCTAAGCTCCTTAGATGCCCTTCCTGCCTTTGTCATCTCCTTCCATTCCTTCAGGTAATCCTCTCTGTCCTCCCCTCTCCCTGTTTTTTGAAACTCCTAAAGGCAGCTCTTTTATTTCTTACTTTCTCCATGACCCTCTTGCTCAACCAGTTAGGTTTCTTGGCTATAGCTCTTTTACTCTGGAGCCTGATGCAGGCTTTGGTTGCCTCCTCAATCCCCAGTTTTATGACCTCCCACCTCTGGTTAGTGTCCATATGAGTTTGGATTCTGTCTAGATACCCTTTAACTACCTCCCTCATCCTCCTGAAGTTGGCCCTCCCTGAAATGCAACACTCTTGTACCTGTTTCTACTCCCTCCTTGCCCATTTTCAACATGAACCACATTGAGTTGTGGTCACTCCCTGCCAGTGGTTCTTCCACCCCCAGCTCCCTCACAAACTCCCCATTTGCCAGTATGAGGTCTAGGGTGTTCCCTAACCTGGTTGTCTTGCTGACCATTTGCATTAGGAAGTTATCCTGGAATGTGTCCAGAAGTATCTGCTTCCTTCTATTCATGGTGGCTGTGATACTCCAATCCACTCCCAGCAGGTTGAAGTCCTCTACAATCACCATGCTACTCTTTCTGCAGGCCCTTCTGATCTGTCCCACTAGTTCGTTGTCTAATTCCTCTATCTGAGAAGAATTGGTTCCATCAAATGCAGAATGAGTGGGGGGTGCAACTACATAATAACATACCAAGGACAGTGCTGTAGGAAGGACTGGGTTTCCAGTGTAACTGATGTCTGAGATTAACACTATGTGCCATTGCATTTGAAATACTGGGAAAAAGGGGTTGTCACCTGTAATCTGAAGGAATGGAAAGTTAAGGACATAGTCAATATTGGTGGGAGCAATTTCCAGGCTTTGGCCCCTCTGTAGGCAAAAGAGCACTGACCCATAGTAGTCTTCTGTAGGGCACAGCCAGTTTAGCATAGCCATGAACTTTGTGCTATTGCAGTTGTTAGTTGTGGTTAGTAGGTTGCAGATTCCAGGAGGCATTTGGCCAAGCAGGGCCCTTTTAATGAGCAGAGCAGAGTTGCAGGTGGTGTGGAAATGAAAAGAGAGCCATTTGGTGGAGGTGTACAGATCACACTATGTGAGTGTCCTGTTTGCTGTTAAGCACACATCTAGAGGCACAGTTGAAGGCCATACAGATTTTGTTGAGGACAGTGCTGTTAGCAATGGAGTAGATTGCTGACTCATAGTCAATGATGGAAAAGATAAGGTTGGAGATTAGTTTTTTGACCTCAGGGGTGAGGTTTAACCTGTTTCTGTAGAGTAAGCCTGTGCATTGGTGGATGTGGAGCAGTGTTGTGTGAAATTGAGAAATTTCATTACACAAAATATTTTGTGAAATTTGCACATTTTGCAAAATATTTTATGGTTGCAAAATTTCACCCAAAAATTGAAAAATTGCACCCCAAAATTGTAAAAGTTCACCCGGAAATTATGAAATTGTGCCCAAATATTGTGAAATTTTGCCCAAAAAAGGCAAATTTTCACAACAAAATGAAAATGTTGCACTGTTAGGGTGAAATTTTGCATTTTGCACTTGCAAAATATTTCACGAAATGTGCGAACTTCATGAAATATTTCATGCAGTGAAATTGCCGATTTGGCAGCAATTTCACAACATCTTTAAGGTGGAGTCAAAATAAATGCCCATGTTCTTGAAGAGTTGTACTTGATCAATGGGTTTTCCATTTGGAGTGATGATGCTCAATCCTACTCTGTCATTTAGAGCATTATTACTCCTGAATAGTAAGGATCTTCTTTTTTTTGAGTTGATGAGTTGCTTGTAATTGGAAACACAATTTGCTGAAATCCATTTGCAGGTTGCATTTAAGGTACACCAGGTTGCGATGTGAGGTGAGGATAACCATGTCATTGGCATACAACAGGGTTTTGGAGAGGTCACAAATTTCTGGAATATTGTTTACAAACAGGCTGAACACAGGCTGAACAGAAGGGACCCCAAAATACAGCCATGTGGCACTCAAGTGGTCAGTGGCTGTAGACCACAGAACACTTCATATTAAAAGAATGAACATGTGCCTTTTGGTGGTTTGGTGAAAAAATGTACACCGCTTCCATAGTAACAGCACTCCGAAGTTGCAAAATTTCCCATAGGATGACATTGCGGCACCCGTATCTCGAAAATGGTTCGAGATACAGATTTTTCACTACTCTCCATTTAGCCCACCTTTAGGTGAAATAAACATGCGTAAAGGTTTCCAAGTCATGATTACAACTGCAGTGGAATTTTTTTCATAGTTGCTACAGTTACTGAGATATTGCCACATTTGTGTTAGAAGGGTTCTTTTTCATGTCTGTAGGCCTGCGACATGTGTCTGTACTTATGTGTAAGTGGGAGTGTAGGGCCCTCATGCATTCTATTATACAAAAATTGGAGTGAGGGTGCATGCCATTATGCAGTGTTGGGACCACAGGGACTGCAGTGCCCTGTGCTCCCACAGGGATATGAGGGTTAATTACAATTTCTCTACACTTATGGATATATGGTAGGGCCCTGCACTCTAACAAATTCAACCTTAGGGTTCACAAGGGTAACACCACACCCCCACTGTGCATGCAGAAACAGGAATGATGGATGTGTTTTGGTGTTTTGAATCCCAATGCTCACCCCATTGTCCTATACTATACCTATCTTAAGTTACTCATGGAATGGTTTGTGCATTAGGATTCACAAGCAGTCATTTTTTGGAATTTGTTCACCAAATCTGCAAAATGTTTTTTTTTGGGACCCCACCTCATGAACAGTGGCACTGTCATTTTGTTTCTCAGTCCTTAAAGGTGATTCCATGCAGTGACCATGAAATCACCTTTTGGGACTGAGAAACTAAATGACAGTTCAAGTGTTCAGGAGGTGGGGTTCCAGGAACCCCACGTCGAAAATCTGGTGCAAGATTCCTAAAATTGGCCGAGACATCAACCTAAGATGAAACCCCCCATTGAGTCTCATTATACAGTGCTTACCCGATTCCTCATTTTGCAGTTTGGCTTTGAAGAGTGTAAATGTGTCCCAGTACAGAAAGATCATGGCTCCCGAACCCGGAGGGATAAGTATGGGGTGAAGAGGGAGCGGAAGGTGGGTGCACAGGGAGGGTGGGGGATGGGGAGATGGTGATGGTCCATTTTCTTCCTTACAGGTAAAAAAAAAATAAAAAAGACTTCAAGGGACAGTTTTCTTCATTTACAGGAATGAAAATAATAAAAAATCAGTTTGTGCACACTGGCATGGGCTGCCAGTGTGTCACATAAGTTCGGGAGGAGATCATGCCAATAGGGGGATTCAGCCCTCCCCGCTGGCAATAAAATTGGGCTGGGGGGTCATCCGACACTGGGAGTCAGTATCCTAGTGTCAGAAAGGGTTAACATTTATATATATATATTGGCAAAGTGGAGTGGGATTCCAGTGTGCCAGAATGCTGGGTTGGGGCATACACATCGACTTGACACAGGGATTGGGCACCCTTATGTCGGTGGAGGTGGCACAGTAGTTCGATGCAGGATCCTGCATCAAAATGATAGCAAATTTCGATGCAGGATTCTGTATCAAAGAAAATATATCGGGGGACAGTTTTCTTTTCCCACAGACTTTTAAATAATATTGGGCACACTAGGGTAGGCTCCCAGTGTGCCAAATATGAGCAGGGGATATGTACCAATACAGGGATTGGGCACCCCATGTTGGTTAGAAAAAAAGCACTTTGTGCACAGTACCGACATGGGGATTGGGCACCCCGTGTTGTAAAGAAAATTTTCTGCACAGTGCTGTAGAGCATTTTGATTCTGCATTGAAGAAAATACCTTGGGGATGGTGTTCTTCTTTTTGTGTTCTTTAAACAATAAATATATTTAGGCAACACTGGGGTGGGCTCCCAGTGCACCCAATAACTGCACTCTATTGTGCGAACAAAGAAGCGGGTCTTCATTGGCTCTGCAGCTGGCAGCACGAGTTCAAGTTGCAGCTGCAGAAGTCAAGAAAATACCACTCTACTCATACAGATAATGGCTTACAAGCCAATCTCTATGTAATCTGGCACCCAACATAGAAAACTTGTTTGGTGCCAGCTTAAAGCACCACAAAACATCAGAATACACCTGAACAGGTTCTCTTCAGCTGTTTTCTTATTTTTTTTGTGTTTAAAATATTCTGTAGTTCAACATCCTCGCTAAGTGGCAAAACAAGATGGTGGCCGCAACACAGCTCAATGGATCGCAGAACTGTGAACTGTACAAAAAATACTAGCATTCTTTGTGAAAACAAGCTAGTATTTTTCACACAGTACTCCTGTTGTTTGAAAATAAGCTGGTGTTTTTCACACAACACTCCTATTGTGTGAAAAATAGTATTTTTTGTGCCTGACATATACATTTTCCCATAGAAAATAATGGGATAATAAAAAATGTAGCTGCAGGCCCAGTGGCACTGTGGGTTGAAGTGCTGGAAACCACACCTCGCACCATGCTGGCAACCCGGGTTCGGGAGCGGACTCAGGCCGCCATTTGTCAGCCAGGTGGAAAAAGGCTGAGCGTCCAATGACTGCTCACCTTCTCTGGGGGGACAGTGGGGATCTAATCCGGCGAGTGATGACCCCTGGTGGAGGCTGGGGGCATGACAGCATGTCAGCACATTAGGGGTCTGATTGGTCATGGGTGGAGGCCTGTGGATCAATCACCTCTAGGGGCTGCACCATCGAGGGGTAAGATGTTGTGGACATCAGCACTTGCACCTTAATGTCATTGCATGCAATGTCCTCATAGAACAGGAGAAAAACCCCTCCAGAGCTGGGAAGACAGAGCACTGAACCTGGTCCTGATGAGCCAACATCTGCCTGCAGTCCAAGGGACCTGATGAAACTACAAGATTTGGGGTGTCCTGCCCCACCCAGACCCCACCCGGGGGTAATCCATGGCCAGATGGAGGAACCCAGGCTGACAGGTAGGACGTTGGCAGGGATGGGCTTCATTGGTGACTCCTGATGTGGCAGCTCTGGCAGGGACGTAGGAGGAACAAATAGAAATATATAAAAAAAAGTCATAACTTTTGAACGGATTCATATTTTTCCACCAAACCTTCAAAGGGCACATCTGTGACCCAACGGCTTTCTACCCTGAAAATTTCAGCCTGCAACATAAAGCCCTGTTTGAGATCAAAGCTGTACAAAGAAAAGTCAAAAAATTCCGATTTTTCTGTTTTTTCAGTGATTTGTATCTCAGAAACCACTTAAAAGATTCTGACAGGTCAAGAAACCCACCCCTAGAGACTGTGCATGTCAAATTTCATGCAAATCCATTGAACAGCTTCAAAGTTATTAAGGCTCAAAGTTTGGACTTTAACATAGAAGTGCAGTTTCACCCTAACTATACTGGCACGACCGAGCCACTATAATATATATATATATATATATATATATATATAGGATATGCAATGGAGGGCTGTCAGATAAACAATTTATTTTTATGAGTTTACAGTGAACTCAGGTAACCTCATGTAGTGAAGCAGAGCCACTAGTGATGGTCCTGAAGTCACTGTGAATGAGTTAAAATAAATTGTTTATCTGACAGTCCCCCATGTGCAGGATTTTTTGTTGTGCACTTTCTTAATTTCTACAAGTGTTGTAATGTATTTCTATGGGGGAGTGAATGTTGTGTGCTTATTGGCTACTGTACATGAATTAATGATATGAGTGTGTTATGACTGGTAGGGCATAGGAAAATAAGACTGATTAATTGGTTGGTATGGTTATATGTGTAGTGGTTGTAGCTGATGTCAATGGCACAGTTTGTTTTCAGTAGGCTAGGAGGCATCTTTGGAGGAGACCCCTGTAGCTGGAATGATCAGACTTGGTGGCTTCAGCATGGTTTGCTGGTCGGTGGTGGCGGGGAAGGTCTTCATCTGCACTGGAGGAGAATCAGATGGAAGTCAGGGAGCACAGTAATGGAGAGTTGGTGGAGGTAAAGGATCATTGGAAGACTGAAGGTGTTGATTGAAAGATAATGTATGAGAAGGTGATCGTTGGCCAGGTGGAGCATCGAGCAAGGCTTCAAACTTGGATCCAGGCCATGGAATTCTTTCAGCAGTGGACATCAACTGAGTCAATGGCTGGAGGAGTGTCTTCTGTTAGGGAGACTTTGTAGGATTCAGCATCCATAGTGGAGTTTGTCAGCAGTCTTCATCTTCAATCTTAGCAGCATTGGAGTCTTAATTTTCAGGGAATGGAAGCCAGGATGAGCTGAGATGTCTGGAAGAAACTTGTGAATTTCAACAAGAAGAGTCGATCACGATTTGGAATTTTTATTTTTTTTATTTTAGGGCTCTTTTTATTTTATGGCATAGTTCTTTTCCTGTAGCTTACACCATTGGGTTAAAGCAGCTGGTGATCATTAGAGTACCTTTTTTGGATCTTTGTTTTTTTAAATGTATTTTTATTTTATTTCATCATTTGCTTCTGTTGGGTTTGTTTGTTATTTTTAGGCTTTCATTTGGATTACCTTATGGAGTTTTACAGTCTGGAGACATGGAAGACAAAGCAAGAAGCTGCATAAATTGTTATTTAGTATTTTAACAGACATTTAACTTTATATTTAACTGTTTTATTGGTACCTTTTCATTGTATGTGACTGTCAGATAAAATTAGTATGAATGTTAACGGGTTAGAGAAACTATTACAATTGTTTATTTTTTTTAGGGTAGGGTCAAATGTATTACAATATAGTACATTAGTAGATGATTTATTTTTACCGGTATAATGGTGACCACAGGATGCTAACAGAAAGATTTAGTTAGATGATTGAAATGTTCGGCAATTAGTATAGATTTTGTTATTCACAGGGTGAAGAACTGTCACACAGGAAAAGAAGGACATTTATTTGTTAGGATTAGTTTTTTTAGGTTTTGAGACTAAGAAGATCGAAGACGTTATAGGAAAACAATACTCTTTTTGCAGGTTCAGCTTTAGTGTGCAGGCAAGAAAAAAAAATCAGTCAAAGGAAGAAAAAAGTTAAAATTATGCAGTTTAAAGGAAGCAGACAGGTTCTTTTTTAGGTTTCTTTCTGCTTTTATTTATTCTGAGGATGTCATGAGAACCAGATTTTTTTCCTAGGCCCAGGAGCTGTGAATTAAAAACAAAGATAAGGGGATAGAATCACAACATGAGGCTAAAAATGCACATGTGCGTGAAAAAGGAATACTCCTTGCGGAAAGGCACATGTGCTATATTCATAAAAGGAAATACTGCACGGGTGGAAAAATGCAAAATGACACAGTTACACAAATGCACACCTGCGGAATGTGCATTATTGATGAAAAATACTGCACATGTGGAAAATATGAGTGCCAGTTAGACAGGTGGAACCTGTTTTGACACACCCTGTAGCAGAAGCCAGAGCAAAACAGAGCAAAATGCAGTGCAGACAACAAGGTGATTGAGGCCAGTACCATGACCCATGCCAGACAGCACTACAGTCACCAGTCTACCAGCAGCTGGCCACACAGCAACCACATGGCCAGGAAAACCCTGTACAACCAATGGCAGTCCAACAGCAAGCAATGGTGAGCAACTACAGACAGGGATGCCTACCAGACATGTGGCAACAGCAGCACACACAATACAGCCAGGGGCAGCAATATCAGCAGCCAGCATACCACAGCCAAAATGTGAGTGGGTACGGGGTCATAATGTAGTAAGACATTATGTCTCATGGCACAATTGCGCTGCCAATACAGCGCAATTTCTGCCATAAGGCATAAGCCTTTTTTCTGTGGGGGGCTCTGCCCCACACCCTGTTACAGGGGCTATACCCCGGACCTCCCACTAAAGATTCTAAACTCCGGGGGTGTCCAACTCAGGGAGCACACAAAGAGTGAAAAGTAAAAGTTTCTGGGACCGGGAATCAAACCCAGTTCCAGATGCAGCACCTGGGTTCCTGCTGCAGTGGCTCAGTCCTGTGAGCCATGGCAGCTGCTCGGCAGAACCCACTCCCAGCAGAGGTAATATCCTCTGCCTGGGAGAGCACTACTGGTACAATACCGCATACAGCAGTATACGTGGTATTGTCCCAGTAGCAATTATGGACTACGCTGTAACTGTTTAGCCATAATATTGTATGCTATTAAGCGTGTGACATTATGACCCGGTAGGGTGTGGGCACAACAACAATGCCAGTGTATAGGATGTCCCATCAAATAGCACACATACAACCACAGAGCACAAGTCAAATACATCCACAGTGGTATTCCTAAGAGGTGTCACAACAACTGGACATGCAGACCCATAACCACCAGCACCTGCAGTACTAGCAGGGCCAGCATATGCAGCAACAGCCACATACACACAGCAGCAACACCACCACCACCAGCAACAGCAGCAGCACTAGCACCACACAGGGAAACAACAAACAACATCCCAACAGGAGGTTGTAGACACCAGTTGGGGCAATGCCAGACGGACATGGAAGGAGAGTGGAAGAGGCCCCCGAGCTGCCAACTGGACCGAGCTAGAGATGAATGTACTGATTGAAGAGATTGATTCTAACTATCCACAACTGTATGGTAAAGGGACTGGGAAGGCTGCAAAGAATGAGATATGGGAGAAAATAACAAGAAAGGTGAATTCTGTGTACACATCCAATCGGACAGTAGATGCCATCAAGAAAAAACATGACGACATCAAGAAGCATTCCAAAGAAAAGCTTGCCAACATGCATAGGTCAAGACAACAAACGGGTATGTACAAAGCACATAATGTGTGTGTGATTACATGCTGCATGCAACATATTACAGCTACCCATCCCTAGACTGAAAACCACTGATAAAATAACAATGCCACACTTTGACTGTCAGGAGCACCCAACAGATATAACCAAAACCATGAGAGATGGGAAGCAGTGCAGATTAAACAGGCTCAGTGTATGGATCCCAAACTGTGTGATACAACAAATGTACAGTATGTACACCTGCTGCATCACTATTATGGCATGGAAACAGAAACAAAAATCATACAACAGGTAACAGGAACAGACAATGTCAACAGTCTTTGGGATGTACCTGATGTGAAGGCCACAATGTGGCCAACATGGAATGGAGTCCCAGTGCCACACTTGCCCATGTGACCATCAGCAAGCCAACACCAATAGGTAGAGACTGAGGAAGGAATAGTATACAGTGCGACAAATGACTTGGCACTACTTATGCACAATGCAGGAAACACAGGTGGTACTAGAAGGGTATTACAAACTTAACATCTTGGCATACAGCATATTGGTGAGATGAACACATATCATGATAAAAAACACAAAAGAGAAGCGCATGGCTAACAATGGGTGCCAGCTCAAGAAATACAGGAGAAGACACAAAAACAAGCAGCAAACCGGTGGCAGCAAAGAAAAAATTCCAAAATCAAATAAACTGCATAAATGCAAAGGAGCCCTCGGCCACTTTCCCCGGTGCTTCAGGTCTGAATCGTGACCCTTTTTCAACATATCATGATATATAGCACCGCTCAAAGCAAGCACTGCAGTAGACATGACAAACACCCCAATGTAGTGACCCTGTATCGTGGGTCTCCAGCAGGGGTTAGAGTCAGCCCCAGCATGCATCAATATAAAAACCCAAATACAGTTACATAATATGTGCAGCAGCATTGCATTATAGTCATCAAACATTGCAAAAGTCAGACAGAGTGTTAATACAATGATGCACGAACATGTGACATAATAAATATACTACAATTAACCCATTAGTCCTGAATAATGTTTACTAAAAAACATTCCATGGTAACAAATGCTTAGGTATACAAAGTGTGCAACACAAGAGGTCAATACACACAGCAAAAGGTCACCATTTGATAACATGTCAGCTTATGGGTCAATAGCATGTCACTCAGTAAATAGAAGTCAATGTAAATGTAACATATATATATATATCTACGGGTTCGGGGAAGGATGAGGTTACCTGGCACAAGGGACCTAGGTTTGGCTACTCTGCACGGGGCAGCCAAGTAAATCCAACTACAGGAAGCAATAACTGTAATGTCCAGAACCAGAATTGGGATTTTTCAGTGTGGCTTTATTTATTAACTAACTGAACATAAACAAAGCACTGCATGGTCCCCCAAAGGGCTACGTTACTGTATGTGCAGATTAGAGGTTAAACACAGTGGTCCATTTGAGGAATGAACACTTTACTACAGATGTCTGGCTTTGGACCCACCAGGCACTCAGCCCGGACTTTGCATGCGCATTGGATACATAGCCCAACTGGCCCGGCTCCCCTGCCGGCCACTCGACTGATGGTCCACTTGAAGAATGAACCCAAACTTTACTTGGAAAGACATCCCATCAAACAAGGAGACTCCCAAACTGTGGCTCCCACCACTTGAAGTCTGCGACTCCTAGAGATTTGTTTCCCGTACTTCAATCAAACTCCCATCAAACAAGGAGACTCCCATCCAACAAGGAGTAATTTTCCCATCCTGTGGCTCCCCACACCACTTAGAGTCTGTGACTCCTAGAGAGATTTTCAAGTTGAGACCCACGTCTGGGTACCCACCCCATCACTGGCCAAGTGCATGAGGCAAGTAGCAAAAACACAGAAGAAATCCGTAGAGGTGGACCTGGTTACTAAAGATGGGGGGTTTTCCCACCTCCAGCTCCCACAGCCCATACTCGGCCATTTTTCTGGACACACAGAAAACTTTAGACTTTAAAATGTAGATTGAACGGTGGATGACCTGAAGCACCCCCTCTACAGCGAACTTTAAATCCATTTAAAACTTTAAACTGTTTGACTGCTCTATTTGTTTGTCCTAGTTGACATAGTCCTCCCAAATAGCAGTCCACATTTATTTCCCAACTGAAGAAAACAAGATGTTTGCCCCTTCAAATGGAGCCAAACACTCACCCATTCGTTGCAGGTGCCCCACAGGCGAAGTACTGTAACCTTTGCTGTTATACAAGAACAGACTGAAATTAAATCAGGCAGCTTCCTTCCCAGGGTGGGAGAAGGGGATTGCCCCTGGAACCCACAGAGAACTTTCCTCCCCCCCCAGAGGGAGGGGGGCACTGAGACCGGGGGAGCGGTCTCCACCACTTTGAAAAAGGTAAAATACAGGAACACTTCCTTTTTTCTTAGTGAGAGATCAAACTGCAGACTAATGCTTCCTTCTTGCTTAAGGACAAACAGAAGACTCCCTTTGAATTTCCCAAAGTTCTAAACTTCACTCCCTGAGCTGGAGATTCCAAAAGTGGCTCATGCAGCTGCAACAGTTCTATAGTGATGTCATCTCTCAACTCTCAGCTGTGACTGAGGACAGAGTGAGACAGTGTGAAACCCATTTAACTGGAGTTTCACAAGCTGCTTTCCCTGCCTACCACTAGGTCTTACTGGGATTCTAGTAACCCCGGGTAACAAAGGGGTTACATAAAGATATTAGACATTCGAGCATTTAAGGCAAGGTAAGCTACTTACAGAACAGAAGGCCAAAATTGAACCACATACAATCACAGGATGCCATAGATCTCTGTTGGCACCCTTTGCAAACTGTGTGAGAGGCCTTTCGCCCCATGCATTTCTGCTTAGAGTTGAACCAGCGTAATATTCTGTGGTGATTTGCATATGCAGCCCAAGATGGTTTGCATTATAGGGGAATGTGTGATTTTGTATTTCTTTGAAACTTGGCTTCCCGGCAAATGCCCTTTGGGGTAACCATTGCCTCAGTGCTTGCGCACTGAGGTTCTTTGTCATAGATCTCCATCTTACAAATAGATATGACACCTACAATATTGCATAGTACATGATGCATAACACATAACCATTAGAGAAGTAAATAGACTACTAAAATAATACAGAATCAGAATATAGACATCCACACATACTCTGCTGAACATACAGTCTGAAAAGGTGCACAACTAGATTGTTTTATTTATTTATTTAATTCATATATTGGATTTACAACCGTTGAGTCAGAGACTCATTTACAAAGGCACCTCGTTGCAGGGAGGGGAACAATCTACTTGTGAAGTAAGACAGTGGAGAACAGTACAGGTGAAATACATACAGCACACAATACAGAATCATCAAAGTGCCATCTAAACATTTGGGTTTCCAGGGAGCACACAACAAAGTCATTGGGTTCCCAGAGGGACATGTAGGATACAGCATGTGGCATACAGATTGATGACATGCTAAACAAGATGTCAAATCAATGCCAGTGGGAGGTCAATGCAAGTTGCAAAAGGTCAAACACTCCTACAAGAGGTCATCCAACAGATATATAGAATGCCCTGCAAGGCACCTATAATAACTGATAGTCACATAACATAGGAATAAAGAACAGCACAATGTAAGTGTCAAGACGTGGACAAGATGCCTGTCACGTGCATGTGCATAATACAGTGCTATCTGATCAGTAATCATCACATCATAGACAAGCATGCAATACTCATTTTGTACAGATCCCATTAGATGGCCAATCAAACTGCGAATTAAATACAATGTACAGAAAACATATTTACTTCTCATAAGTAAAGCCCATGTTGACAGACAAATGGATATGGCCCAATGATACCTTGAAGAAATGTATAAACATATGTAGGGTCGCCTTGTGTATGATGACTGTTCCGAGGTTGCATTGCTAACAGAGAAGGTGTCATCTACAAATATGGACCATAGTCATGCTGGTCAGGTAGCCCTAGTGTGGCGAGGACACCAGATAGACATATCCACCTAGTAACACACCTGTCAAAATAAAATACACGATCAATTGTACCGGGAGGGGGATCAAAAACAATAGAATGTAATGCCATTGGATAGCTCCCATGGGAATTGTTAATGTGTGCTCAGAGTGCATACTCTTAATTGCCATTTATATTGGCCCCTACATGCTCTTGAATATGCATATGTAGGAAAAGTGTTGTGATCCCAACATATAATGCGATGCACATATAACAGGCAACGTATACTGTGTTGAGACTGTGACAGTCAATGTTGTCACATAACATAAATAAAGTGCTGTGAGTGGGTGTCTGAAGGTGCTGCATGTGTCTGCACAGCAGCACAAATTGCACCACCAAAAGCTGAAAATCCCAGTACTGCTTGCACTCTGATTATCTCACCAAGCATCTACATAGCGGCTTTAAGTTAGGGACAATTACATGACAATGCCCTTGAGTGAACAGGTGACATGAAGCACACCAAAGGGAGGAACAGGCACACCACCACTGGATAAATCATAACCATTGGGCAATGTGCACCCCCACTGCCTGAAACAGCAGAGCAGGGTGGACACCATGTGTGCTATGAACCTACGTACACACTGGATCGCCAGCAGATAAACGCCTTATATTCTATCATGTCAGCTCAACTGTGCAGCTAGCAGCCCTCACACAGCAGCAGCACCTCCCTCCCCACCCACTCCAGTGACCACCCCCCTTACTCTGTCCCACTCCCATGGGAAGCAGCACACTCTTCTACTGGATACCACACACTTTGACAATGCAGTACATGCAGACATCATCCTCCCTGTATTAGAGTGCCCTCACATCACCCCACTGAATCTTTCTCCATCCAATCACACATCATGGCTGCTAGTGCCTCCCTCCTTATTAAACTGAAAAGCCACCCTATGCTTGTCCTGTGTATTTTCATCATGTACTTGAAGGTATCAATCATGTCCCTCCAATCCCTCCATTACACCAGGGAGCACATGTTCAGCTCCATCAACATGTACCCATAGGGCAAGTCCCCAGGCCATAGTACATTGTCATTGTCCTTCACTGCACAACCTCCAGAAACATAATGTCCAGCAGTGGCCATTGTCACCATACCTGTATGCAGTACTCCAGGTGTGGTCCCAACAACCGACCTATATCACATGTGCAGCACCTCCCCCTTCCTGGAGGATGTACCCCTGGCAGTACAGTCCAGCATCCTGTTAGCCTTCGCAGTTGCCTGTCTGCACCTTGCTGAGTTGTTCATTGATCCTATCATGAGTAACTCAGACCTTTTTCAAACACTGGTTGTGCAAGTTGAATCCCCCCTAGCTGTTATCCCATCCTTGTGTCATTTGCAACCGAAATATAGCACCTTACATATATTAGCAGTTTAACACAGCTGCCAGATGTCTGACCAGTCTTCCAATTTGGCCAGATCATCCTGCATCACCTGCCACGCTCTGAAGCAAACACTATTTATCCCATCCTGGTGACATCTACAAACTGACACATTGAACCCTTGATGACCATTGAGATGTCAGCTCTGAAGATCTCAAATAACCCCTGATGGTTTAGTGTCAAAATTGCATGTCCTAAATAGCGCACGCAAATAAAGCATGTACAAAATATTGCAAGTTCTTTATAGCGCTGTAAAATTAGCTGTGTTCACAATAGTGTACAGAACAGCGTTAGTCATACAGAAGTACACAGTCTACACTACACTGAACAATTTTCAAAAATACAGAACCATGCAAATGGGAATGGCTGGTAATTACATTGCTATCTGATGTATTGTAATTACATCGTAATTGCCATTCCCATAGCTATATAAATGCAGTTATCAGCCAGACCTTCAGATGTTTCATTGACTCATAAAATGTTGGTGCTTTCTGTTCAGGAGGGAGCGAGAGACAGCAGAAAAGGCATATTATAAATGCCTAGAATATGATAAGGGCCACTGCACTTGAGGGGAAATTGTGTTAAAAACAATTGGAGAACATAATCATGTCCCTGATCCAACACAAGTTGCTGCAGAGGAAGCAGTTGCAGGCTTGAAGGAATGTGGCGGCTCAACAAATGAAACTACGCACCAAATAGTTTCTTCTGTATTAAGTCAACTATCTCCTTCAGTGTCCTCTCAACTACCTGCTATTCCCCTTCTGAAAAGAACAATAAGAAGGAACCAGAGGGCCCATGACCAATCACTACCAGAGCCAGCAGATGCCATATCCCTTAATATTCCACCTGATTTTGTTCAGACCATCAAACATGAAACGTTTCTCCAGTATGACAGTGGCCCTGGCAGTAATAGGATTCTTATATTTACTACCACTGCCGACATGGAACACCTCAAGCTAAGTGACCACTGGTTTGCAGACGGGACTTTCAAGAGCTATCCCACAATATTTGGGTAGCTGTACATGATTCATGCAATCAGATATGGCAAAGTCATTCCCCTTGTGTACATTTTAATGTGCAAGAGGACTGCAGCAGATTACACAAAAGTGCTTTTAGAATTGCAGAATTTATGTGGCACACTGTTGCCAAATACAGTACTAACTGACTTTGAACTAGCTGTGATTAAAGCCTTTCAACAAACGTTCCCAAATTGCAAGATGAGGGGTTGCTTTTTCCATATGTGCCAGGTTGTATGGAGAAAAGTGCAGGAACTGCTTGATGTCTGTGGACCTTACACTACTGATCCCAACTTTGCTCTAAATGTACACATGCTTCTTGCTGTTGCATATGTGCCTGTTTCTGATGTTTGTGCTACTTTTAATGAACTTATGCAGACAGAGTTCTATCACACAAATGGCAAAACTCTATCACATCTGGTGGATTATTTCGAGGACACATGGCTTGGGAGACCCCTTGCATGGGGAGGGAGAAGAAGACCAATGTTTATGATCTCCCTGTGGAACTGCTATGATGCAGTTGCCAAAGGTCTCCCTCCATACAGTGAATGCTGTTGAAGCTTGGCACAGGCACTTTAATCATCTGGCAGGAGCTCACCACCCATCTATATGGAGGGTCTTTGAACTGCTCAGTGCTGAACAACACATGAACAGCATGGAGATGGACCAGTTGGTTACAGGGTCAGCTGTGAGTGCTGTTCGAAAGAAATATAAAGACGTTGCAAAAAGAATCTCAGTAATTGTGTCTGAGTACAATTCAAGACCCAGAATGGAGTGCCTAAGGGGGATTGCTTATAATTTCCAGCTGCAAGCTTAAAATCCTGCAGAAAACTGTTGCTGTGTTTGAGAAATGAATTATCTTGGTGGTGGCTGTGGTGTTGTTTTCACCTTATTAATTTATAAATAATCAAATAAAGATTTACTGGATTGCAGTTACATACCTGCGTGTATCATCGTCTGGAAGGAACTGATGGGTTGGGGTGGGGGACAGTGATTAGAAGGGAAGTGCTACACCAATATGTGTCCCAAACCAATCAATTGCACTCAGCAGAGGAAGGGGATGCTATCTGGACTGCACGAGCTGCTAGGAGTTCACGAGTTGTTTGTGGGACGGGGAAGTTCTTTGGGCAATTGGCTATATAGACTGGCACTATAAAGGTAAGCACTATATATTGACACAGCTATATAATTCAATGCTATTTTGACCGTTCTAATGTTGACCGTGCGATTTCAGTTGCGCTATTTTAACCGGATCGCACCCCTGATACAGTTCAGAGCCCTGTGGCACCCCACTTGTCACTGCCATCAGAGATGACAGCACCCCCTCCACCACCACCACCCACTGCTGTTACCCTGCCAGCCAATTTACTACCCATCCAACCAACCCTGCAAATGCCCAGGTGCCCCCCAGCTGATATAGTAGCCTGCCATGTGGTACCACATCAAATGCCCTGCTGAAGTCCAGATTAAAGACATCCACTGCATGGCCCATGTCTAATTACCTAACTACACAGTCATAGTACTCCATAAGGTTGGTCTAACAGGGTCTGCCTGAGACTAATCTATGCTGTTAGCTTGCCTGCAGCCCATCAGCCACGACAAGGAAAACCATCCTCACCCTCAGGAATGTCTCCATCAGAATCATAGAAACATAGAAATATAGACTTTGATGGCAGATAAGGACCGCTTGGCCCATCTAGTCTGCCCATTTCCCTACCTACAGGATAGGCCGCAGATCCTAGTTAACCAACAGCCTATTTCTTCCTACCCCCCACTAGAATTGCCTTATGTCTGTCCCATGCATTCTTGAATTCTCCCACAGTTTTAGACCCCACGACCTCCTCAGGTAGGCTGTTCCATGCATCTACTACCCTCTGTGTGAAATAATACTTCCTCACATTGCCCCTGAACCACCCTCCTTCTATCTTTGAATTGTGTCCCCTTGTTCTTGCAAGTCTCTTTTTCTGAAAGGTTCTACCCTCTTGGACTTTGTTGATTCCACTGAGGTACTTAAAAGTTTCTATCATGTCCCCCCTCTCCCTTCTTTCCTCAAGGGTATACATATTAAGCTCCTTTAGTTTCTCCTCATACGGCTTCTCTTGCAGACCCTGCACCATTTTAGTTGCCCTCCTCTGGACTACCTCTATCCTGTCTATGTCCTTGCGGAGATGGCATCTCCAGAAATGGACACAGTACTCCAGATGGGGTCTCACCAACTGTCTGTACAGAAGGATAACAACTTCCTGTTTTCTGCTGCTGATGCCTCTTCCTATACATCCCAGTATACCTCCAGCCCTCCCTACTGACTTCTCACTTTGCTTGCTAACCTTAAGGTCATCTGATATGATTACCCCCAGGTCCCTTTCCTTTTTTGTTGTTGTTACTACCTTCCCACCCATTGTGTATTATTCCCCTGGGTTCTTGTTTCCCAGGTGCATTATTTTGCACTTCTTTGCATTGAATCCTAGCTGCCATACTTCTGACCATTCCTCCAACCATGCCAAATCCCTTTTCATCCTTTCCATGCCTCCTTGTGTATCAACCCTGTTGCAGATCTTTGTGTCATCTGCAAAAAAGGCATACTTTTCCTGCCAGTCCCTCTGCAATGTCACTGATGAAGACATTAAAAGGAATGGACCCAATACTGAACCTCCGGTACCCACTAGTAACCCTTTTCTTCAGAGTGGACTCCATTTACAATTACCTTCTGTGTCCTGTTGTGCAGCCAATGTTTTACCCAGGCTACCACCCTGGGACCCACTCCCAGGCTGGTTAATTTGACTATTAATCTTTTGTGTGGGACTGTGTCAAATGCCTTGCTAAAGTCTAGGTAGGCCATGTCCACAGCCCCTCCCCATGATGGATGCTAAGGTTTAATGGTCTGTAGTCCCCTAGCTCATCCATGGGGCCACCTGTATAGAAGGGTACCACATGCTCCATCCCCCAGTGCTGAGATACAGTGCACAAGTCCAGGGAGGCATTGAACAGGTCTGCCAAGTGATCTGGCATGCCCTCATCCAGATCCTGTAGCATACTGGGGTGTATACCATCTGGCCAAGGTATTTTGTCCACCCTCATTGCCCCCCATGCTTCCAGTAACAGGGCCAATGTGATATTCCCGTCTGTCCACCCCCAACAGCACACACCGATGCTCCTTGTGCATAGATCACCCTGTCCCTGTCGTAAATACTGAGCAGAGGTACTCAACAAACACTTCCAGATGAGCGATGCACTAGCACATAGTAAACAATCAGTGCCTGTATTGACAGAACAGGGAGAGATACTGTGAGGTAGCAATACTGTAACTGAAAGCCACAGTGACATCTAACACTTTTGAACATCAGCAGGTGGTGGACCCATGAACCAACACAGTTGACGGCCCTGGAGGAGAGGATAGTGTCCCATATCAGAAAGGAGACCATCAGTGGCATCGGGATGTGGACACACTAAGAATGCAGTCAGAGCGATCTTGTAAGTAAGGAGACACAACACCAATACCAGCACGACTGTCACATAAACCATAATAAGCATGTCTGATGTACACATTGGTCTGATGGTGTGTGGGTGTGTCAACACATGTTCTCTTGTAGTATCTGAGTGTAGCAAGCAAATACATGGAGAGGCCAGCACCACATGGATGCAGATCTGCATGACATAACCAACATTGTGCACTGAATGAGTCACAAAGGTGACACATAATATGACATAGGCATGCATAGGCCCTGCGTGCGCATTATTGTGCATACCAGGGGGCAATCAACCGTAAGAAGGCAGAATTCCTGTCCAGGGAGATTGCCACCTGGAGGAACCGATCAACTGTGCTCTTTTGGACTGTGGACAGGCTTCTTCATCCTTCCTGTCTACAGCTGAAGGTAGCTTTTTCAAGTGCATTATGTAAGGAATTTGCTCGGTTCTTCTCGGACAGGGTGTCTGCCGTCAGGCAGGATGTTCCGCCAGTGGACCAGAATCTGGCCGACAGTGGTCGCCATGGGTGACTGGAGAGCACTCCACTTGGCTGGGGTGAGTTTAGACCAGTGGAGGTGGCTAAGGTCAGTCAGATTGCTTCCAAGCTGCGGCACACCTTTTGTGAACTGGACCCGGTGCCAACTCGTTTCTTAATGAGATGTGTTGACTCTGTCAGCCCAATGTTTGCCTTGATTGTCCAGTGTTCACTGTCAGAGGGGATCTTCCCTGATGTCTTGAAGGAGGCATTGGTGAGACCCCGCCTGAAAAAAACATCATTGGACCCTGACGTCAAGGCAAATTACCATCCTATCTCCAATCTCCCATTTTTGGGTAAGATTGTTGAGAAGGTGGTGGCTCTTCAGCTTGAGGAGCATCTCGTGGCCTATGATTTGTATGAGCCACTCCAGTCTGGGTTTCATGTGAGGCACAGCACAGAAACTGTGCTAACTTGGGTGCATAATGACTCCCCTATGGCTAGAGATTGAGGGGAGGGGACAATTCTTGTTCTCCTCAATCTCTCTTCAGCATTTGACACGGTGGACCATCGAATGTTACTTGACTGCCTAAGGAAATTTTGTGGACTTACCAGCATCGTTATCTGCTGGTTTGAGTCTTATTTATCTAACAGGAGACAGAGGATAGTGATGGGGAATTTCTCCTCCTCCCCTGTCAACCTGTTGTGTGGAGTTCCCCAAGGTTCAGTCCTGTCACCAATATTGTTTGCCATGTACATGCTACCCTTGGGAGAGATTATTAGGAAGTACAATCTGGGTTTTCATTGCTATGTTGATGATACCCAGCTGTACCTCTCCTTTGCCCCTGGAACATCTTGAGCAGTAGAAGTGCTTAACAGCTGCCTAGCTGAAATCAATGACTGGATGGCCTCCAGTTGGTTGCAACTGAACCCCAGTAAGATGGAGGTACTGCTGGTGGAGTCGAACAGAGGGCATGATAGGTTGGCCTCTGGTGCAGAGACAGGACTTTGTCTTAACTCTGTACCATTGAAGGCCTTCTTTAGGGTGCATGATCTTGGTGTTATTCTTGACAGCGGTTTGACACTTGAGTTTCAGGTGGCGTACGTTGTCCGTACCAGCTTCTACCATCTGAGGAATATCGCCAGAATAAAGCCCCTAGTTTCGCTACTGGACCTCCCCACATTGGTGCATGCCTTCGTGATGTCCAGGCTTGACTACTGTAATGCACTCTATCTCGGGGTCTCTGGAGGTACCCTGCACTGACTGCAGCTGGTGCAGAACGCAGCAGCAAGGTTGTTGACAGGACAGTCTAAATATTGTCATGTTACCCCGGTGCTGTGTCAACTGCACTGGCTGCCGGTTAGGTGTAGGGTCCTCTTTAAGGTGGGTTTGCTCACCTTTAAGGCCCGACACGGCCTGGGCCCTGACTACCTGAAGGACCTTCTTGCACCTGCTGTCTCGGTCTGCTCCCTCCACTCCTCCTCCTCCTCCTCTAGGGGCCTCCTAGTGATTCCCAGGACGAGGCCAAGAACTGCTGTTGACAGAGCATTTAGTGTTGCCGCCCCCATCCTGTGGAATTCGCTGCCTTTGGTTGTTAGGGAGGCCCTGTGTATGGAGGTTTTTAAGGCCTGCCTCAAGGCCTTTTTGTATAATCAGGCCTTCCCGGACTATGCTTTATAGTTCCTTACCTGTCTTTTTAATAAAGATAAATCTGATGCTAACTAGTTTTAGAGACTTTAAATGCAACCGAAGTTGAGGGTAGTTAATCATATAGCAAATTTTGTTTTAACTTGTTCAGAGTATTGTATTTAATTGATTATTATTGTGATATGTTGCATTTATTGATTGATGTACGGCATCCAGAGCCTACGGGATGGGCATCTTTTTAAATAAAATGTGCCTTGCCTTGCCTTGCTGTGTGTGTGTGACATTACACACACAGAAACAGGGGTTGGAGAATGGTAGCAAGGTGTGCTACCCAAAAAGAGGACACAGCCCTTAGCAGAACAGACAATACAAAGGCGATACTGTCAGCCTCAATATGTATGACCCTACCAGCCTGGACAGTGTAGATGCATGTGTGTATGCAGACAGGGACATATGGCATGGAGAAGGGGTACTAAGGTCGGAACACAACAACAGGACATAGCCCTCAGTAACACACATACAACTGAACTGGGACAATGTGTCAGACAAAAACACAATGGCTGCAAGATCCAAGGGACAAGCTGGTGTGCCATACGATTGAGTCAGGGAACCAGGGCATGATGAATCTGGAATCTGCTCAGGGAATTACACCGTGACTCATCCCACAACAGGAATTAGCAGACAGAACATGCAGCAATGGCAAAAAAACAACAGAAATTACCAATAGTCAAGGACACAGGCATGTGTGCAGATGCTGCAGGCAGGGAATATTGTAATGCGCAATGTGAGACTATGCTGGGGAAAACACAATGTCCATTACCAATATAAGGCATGGAACACCAGGATCACATAACACATGAAAATATACATCACAGGAATGGGTGGGTTCACAGAAGTGCAACAATGATAGAACGTGGGTGTAATACAGAATCAGTCCTAACATGTGTGTAGACACACACAACACATGGACACTGTATAGCTAAACATTACCCTGCAATGAAAAGTTGACCACATGATTGTCCAGTGTTGTAAAGATTGGAGAGGGAACACTGATGAAATAACCTATAATGTATCATAATTATTGGAAGCACAACTGTGTGTCAACACCATATCTGTCATATTCCCCAACATCAACGGAACAATGTGGACATGCGATATTGTGCTATTTAGAAACACTGTTAAATGTGCAGGTCCTGCACACCACATACCACCCATGTGGGTTGAACTGGCCCCTGCATGACCTGCTGTGTTTACCGCCACTGAATAAGGGGTAAACACACACATGCTTGCACACACTAAAACAATTAAAATAAAATAACAACCACATCTTAAACAGGAAGGGAAACAGACATGTGAGAAGTGGTCTGTAAACAACCGCTCTGTGGATTGTGGTGCCATTTCCTGTCTCCATGGTGACCCACGGTGCCTCCTCCCCTACCTGTTTATTCTTTTGTTCAGTTGCTTTGATTCCATCCCTCATGTGGCTGTGGAGAGGCAGTCATTTGGGAGACGTTCTGGAGGCTGCTCTACTGCCCTATTCGCAGGCACCTCTCTGGTCTGATGGAGGAGGATGTCTGTCTCCATGCTGACCTGGCAAGGATTCGGGAAACCTCCTCCCCAATCCAAGAACTACACAGGCCACCACCACTGCCTGAGAGGTCACCAAGAAAGATAAGTAGTTGGAGCATGGTGGACTCTGGAATCGTGAGTGTGGTGTGACAGAGGTGCATCCACCCAGTTATGCCACTCCATGATTCATTCCCCATACTGGCAGAGCATGGTCCCTCTATGAAGCCACCTGAATTGGTGATCAAGGAGTATGCTGGGAACTTCCACAAAGGAGACCCACAGGAGGGTGGCACAGAACACCACAGGGTACGGAAACAAACCCTGGTGGGGGACTCAATAGTAAGGGGGTAGAACTGGGGGAGGGAGTGAAGTGGGATGTAAGGTGTCTGCTTGGCACCATGTTTTGGAGGGACAGGAAGCAAATCCTCCAGACCATGGGAGCAGCTGCATGGGGCAGGGAGCTGGATGTCATTGTCCACCTAGGGACAAATGACCTGGCTGTGAATAGGAGCAGAGCAGTGCAGAAGGTGTTTGTTGATTTGTGGAGTGTCCTTAGACAAGTAGCACATATGGTAAAGTACTCAGATGTGCTGCCTGTCTATGGCATGTGTAAGTCTAGGGTACTCCATAACATGGGATTCAAAGACTGGTTGACAAACTGGTGTGGAGATCAGGGACTTAGCTTCACTGGGACTGGGGTCCACCTGGAGGGATGAAGGCCTATTCTGGCATGATGATCTGCATCTGTCCATGAGGGAAACTATGAACCCAGGTGATAGGTTTAAATGCTTCATTGGCAGGTATTGAAAGAAGCCAAGGGGGGGGGCATGGAAGATAAACAGAGAACTCCCAGCCCCCCCCCACACCACAAAATAGGGTAGATAGTGAACTGAGACACAAAGGTAGATAAGTCAATAGAGAGCAGGACAGGGGTAAATCCAGAAATAGGCAAAGGCAGTGAGGACAGGGATGGGCTGAACAGGGCTATAACCATCAAAAATAACAAAGGGCGATGTGTACCAATGACCAAAGTCTGTGTAACAAGCTCCCTGCATTAGTGGGCTTGATGGAAGAGGGATGCCTGTATATCATTGCAGTCACAGAAACATGGTACACAGGAAAGCATGACTGGGATGTCAACATACCTGGGTACACAATCTATAGGAGGGACAGGGAGGATAAAAGAGGAGGAGGAGAAGCTCTCTACATGAGGGATGGAATCAAAGCAACTGAACAGAAGAATAAACAGGTAGGGGAGGAGGCACTGTGGGTCACCATGGAGACAGGAAATGGCACCACAATCCACAGAGCGGTTGTTTACAGACCCCCATCTCAGGGACAGGCAATGGACAAGGATATTATAGAAGGAATCATAACAATGGCAGACAAATATGAGAGTCTGTTGATGTGGGACTGGAATATGAAAGATGTGAACTGGAGCACCTTCACTACAGCCACATTCCAGAGCAGAGTCATTCCACATGCCCTACAGGGGGCATGCCTTAGACAGCTAGTGTTGGAACCCACTTGGGAGGGAGAAATCATAGACCTGGTACCCTCAAATGGGGATGGAGAAAGGATCTCAGAGCAAGAAGTTGTCAGCTAACACAGTTGTCGAGTCAAGCCATACAAAATCAAAGGTGCTACACTGTAGGAGGGCTGACTATGGCAAAATGGGAGAACACCTCAGAAAGGCACTAACAAACAGGGAAGAAGGATGGGTGGAATAACAATATTAAAATATCCAAACTGCCATCACAGAGGCAACAAGTTGCTGTGTAAAACAACTGAACAAAACATAGTAAAAGAAGATGCCAGTATGGTTCTCAAATGAGGTGTCATAGAATGTTACAGAGAAAAGAATAGCATTCATGATATATAAGGAAACATAGACGGAGCAGGACAGGGAACAATATCAGTCAAAGCAGAAAGAGGCAGGGAAGGCAGTCACAATAGCAAAGACCCAAACCGAGGAAATGATACCCAAACCTGTTAAGAAGGGAGATAAAACCTCTTGTAGGTATATTAGGGAGCAAAGACAGGCAAAGGGAGGGATACTGAGGCTTAATAAATGGGAGAGAATGTGGGCAGAGAGCATCAGTCTAAATGCAGTGATACAGAACGAGTACGTCTGCTTAGCAGTCACAAAAGGAGAGGAAGGGGAGGTAAAAAACATTAGGAACACTCTTGATAGGGGGATCAATACAAGTCCAAACACAGATGACAGTGTTCTGATATATCTCTCAAAACTGAAGGTGGACAAAACAATGGGGACTGATGGGAGTCACCACAGAATGATAAAAGGAATAAAGTGTGAACAAGTGACACCACTGACAACAGGTAGCCTGTGACAATGGTGACCATGAGTGAGCACTTCCAAAACACGGCAACTCAATCATGGTGACTGTCCACAGGGCTACCGGGCAGGGAGGGTGACCATATGGGGGGACCCAACTGTAGCTAACATGATGTCGCATACACATGCTACTGCGTTAGTGGAGGATGCATGCATGCAAGGCCACAAGCAGAGGAATGGTATGTAGGGTATAGTGCTGTGGTTGGCTGATGAGCATGTCATGTGGCAAGGTGTTTGTGTGGCAGGCAGCAGTTGATAGAGTACCAGGTTCAGTCCTAGGCGCAGTCAATGATTTGTGCTCCATCCCGGGGTATGTTAATGTTTCACACTCTCCCCCATGTGCACCCACCTGGAGTTGAGAATCATAAGAGAAGGAGGGTGTGGGAGCACTGCCCCACACAGAAAGAAAGAAAAAGGAGGTCCCCAGTGCCCTTTTACTGTTCGCCAGTAGTGTACATCACATACACTGATTTTAGGTGATGTACACTGACCCTAATAGTGATCACCTGTCAACGATTGCTGTTATCTCATGGAATCCTGATTACCTGTCTAACAAATCATGGGAGGATGGTGTGGTACGTGAGGACTAGAGATGGGCAGATGTGTTTCCACATCACAAAGGCAGGAGCAAGGCAGAGGCAGGAAACCAAAGACCTGTTAGTTTGACTTCAGTGGTAGGGAGAATGATGGAATCACTTCTGAATGAAATAATTGGTGAGTACTTTGAGGCCAGTGGGATACAAGACACAAGGCAGTATGGATTAACAACAGGAAGATCATGTCAGACAAATCAAATCGATTCCTGTGACTGGATGACCAAAATAGCAGATCAGGGATGGGCTGTGGACGTGGCCTGCCTCTAGACTTTAGCAATGCGTCTGACACAGTCCCACACAAAAGATTGATAAGCACCCTAGCCAGCCTTGGAGTGTGTCTCAAGGTGGTAGCCTGGGTAAATCATTGACTGGACAACAGGACAAAGAGTGTAACAGTAAACAGAGTCCACTCTGAAGAAAGGGTGGATAGTAGTGGGGTACCACAGGGTTTAGCACTGGGACTGCTTATCTATTATGTCCTCATAAGTGACACTGCAGAGGGACAGGAAGAAAATGTCTGTGTCTGTGCTGATGACACAAAGATCTGCAACATGGGTGATACACAAAGTGGTGTGGAAAGGGTGAGAAGGGACTTGGCAAGGTTGGAGGAATGGTCAACTGAATGGCAGCTTAGATTCAATGCTGATAAGTGCAATGTAATCCTGCGGTGAAGTCCATGGACACCCCACCCCTGCTGGGAGGAAGGTCATGAGGGTTAGCATAGGGGAGCCATCCATCACAATGCACAAGAATCCTGTGGTGAAGTCCACAGGCACCCCCCACCAGGTGGAAGATTGTGAGGGCTAGCGCAGGGGAGCCCTCCCTCACAATGCACAAGAATCCTGTGAAGAAGTCCACAGACACACCTCCTCTGGCAGATGGAAGGTAGTGATGGCTAGGGGAGCCCTCCCTCATATTGCACAAGAATCCTGCGGTGAAGTCAAAGGACACCTCCCCTTTGCTGGGCAGAAGGTCATGAGGGCTAGCATAGGGGAGCCCTCCCTCACAGTGCACAACAATCCTGTGGTGAAGTACACGGACACCCCCCCCACTGGGTGGAAGGTCATGAGGGCTAGTGTAGGGCAGCTCTCCCCCACAGTGCACAAGAATCCTGTGGTGAAGTCCATGGATAATACCCCCTCGCTGAGCGGAAGGTCGTGAAGGCTAGCATAGGGGAGTCCTCCCTCACAGTGCAGAAGAATCCTGTGGTGAAGTCCATGGACACTCCCCCGACAGACAGAAGGTCATGAGGGCTAGTGTAGGGGAGCCCTCCATCACAGTGCACAAGAATCCTGCAGTGAAGTCCACAGACACCCCCACACCCGGCAGAAGGTCATGAGGGCTAGTGTAGGGCAGCTCTCCCCCACAATGCACAAGAATCCTGTGGTGAAGTCCATGGACACCCCCCCCTCGCTGGGCGGAAGGTCGTGAAGGCTAGCATAGGGAAGCCCTCCCTCACAGTGCACAAGAATCCTGCGGTGAAGTCCATGGACACTCCCCCTCCAGGCGAAAGGTCATGAGGGCTAGCATAGGGGAGTCCTCCCTCACAGCACACAAGAATCCTGCGGCAAAGTCCACGGATACCCCCCCATCGGACAGAAGGTCATGAGGGCTAGCGTAAGAGAGCCCTCCATCACAGTGCACAAGAATCCTGCAGTGAAGTCCACAGACATCCCCACACCCGGCAGAAGGTCGTGAGGGCTAGTGTAGGGGAGCCCTTCCTCACAGTGCACAAGAAACCTGTGGTGAAGTCTACGGACACCCTCCCCACCGGGCGGGCAGTCATGAGGGCTAGCGAAGGTGAAGTCCATGGACACCCCCCTGCCGGGCGGAAGGTTGTGAGGGCTAGTGTAGGGCAGCCCTCCCTCACAGTGCACAAGAATCCTGCAGTGAAGTCCACGGACACCCTCCCCACTGGGCAGAAGGTCATTAGGGCTAGCGTAGGGGAGCCCTCCCTCACAGTGTACAAGGTACGGGAATACAAAGGCAAGACACCACGCAGCATGGGTCTCTGAATTGCTCCGCTGGCTCCAGAGGACTCTTGGCATTTTGGCGCCATTTCTTATTCAATTTGTGACCTGCATTATTTATTTTCTGTCACCATATGAGTGGAAATAGTCTCCTGCATGCTTACTTAAAGCCACTAAAAACGTGTTTACTGCTCCTTCTCTAAGTTGACTTAATTTAGGATAGCAAGCAGAGTTACTAAATGTCTAACTGCAGTGTGTGCTTTAATTGTGCAGTTGGTAGCCTGTAAGTTTGCCTTAACCTACGAAAGTAAAACTCTACATTTAACTGATATGGCTAGTAAAACTCTACATTTAACTGATGTGGCTGCTCTAAATCTACAGTCTTAATCCAAGGAACGAAAGCAGGGACAATTATATAAAGCAGGGACTTTTATATGTATTGTGTGTACATTAAATTTAAAGCGCAACCAGTTTTAGTAACTCTGTTCCTCTGAAAGCTGCAAAACGGATCGGGACAACATTCACTTTTCCCAACTATAGTGGGCTATAAATTCTCTTTGTGCAGCAAGATACTCATGGCCCCAGCTAGAGAATGTAAAAGAAAGCTGGTTGCAGGCATTTTAGTGAGCAGTTAAGTGAACGTAAAAGGAAAAAAAAAATAAATAAAAGGGGTAAAAGCCAGCCCTACCTCTTCTGCTCCCCTCTCCCCCCTGAGGTATAACAAAATGTGCTTACCCTACTTAACTTCTTTATTTGTGCTCCTCCACAGAATCTTGCGGTGAAGTCCATGGACACACACACACCCCACCGCCGGGCGGAAGGTAGTGAGAACTAGTGTAGGGGAACTCTCCCTCACAGTTCACAAGAATCCTGCGTTGAAGTCCACGGCCACAAACCCCCGCCGGGCAGGAGGTCGTGAGGGCTAGCATAGGGGAGCCCTTCCTCACAGTGCACAAGAATCCTGCAGTGAAGTCCATGGACACCCCCCCTGCTGGGCAGAAGGTCGTGAGGGCTAGCGTAAGGGTGCGCTCCCTCACAGTGCACAAGAATGCTGCAGTGAAATCCACGGACACTGCCCCCACCAGGTGGAAGGTTGTGAGGGCTACCATAAGGGATCCCTCCCTCACAGTGCACAAGAATCCTGCAGTGAAGTCCACAGTCTCTCCCCCACCAGGTGTGAGGTCGTGAGGGCTAGCATAAGGCAGCCCTTCCTCACAATGCACAAGAATCCTGGGGTGAAGTCCACGGACACCCCCCACCAGGAGGAAGGTCGTGAGGGCTAATGTAGGGGAGCCCTCCCTCACAGTGCCCAAGAATCCTACAGTGAAGTCCACAGACACCCTCCCTGCCGGGTGGATGGTCATGAGGACTAGCGCAGGTGAAGTCCACGGGCACTCCCCCGCAGGGTGGAAGGTCTTGAGGGTTAGCGTAGGGGAGCCCTCCTCAGTGCACAAGAATCCTGTGGAGAAGTCCACAGAAACTCTCTGCCTGGGTGGAAGGTTGTGAGGCTGGGGTGAGGGAGCCCCTCACATTGCACAAGGTATGGGAATACAAAGGCAAGACGCCACGCGTCATGGGTCTCTGAATTGCTCTGCTGGCTCCAGAGGACTCTTGGTGTTTTGGCACCATTTCTGATTCAAATTGTGACCTGCATTATTTATTTTTGTCACCATACGAGTGGAGATTGTCTCCTGCATGCTTACTTAAAGCCACTAAAAACCTGTTTACTGCTCCTTCTCTAAGTTGCCTTAATTTTGGATAGCAAGCAGAGATACTAAATGTCTAACTGCAGTGTGTACTTTAATTGTGCAGTCGATAGCCTGTAAGTTTACCTTAACCTACAAAAGTAAAACCCTACATTTAACTGATGTGGCTGCTCTAAATCTACAGTCTTAATCCAAGGAATGAAAGCAGGGGCAATTATATAAAGCAGAGGCTTTTACAAATAAAAGGGGGAAAAGCCAGCCCTCCCTCTTCTGCTCCCCCCTACCCTCAAGGTATAACAGAAGGTGCTTACCCTACTTAACTTCTTTCTTTGTGCTCCTCCACAGAATCTTGCAGTGAAGTCCATGGACACCCCTCCCCCCACTGGGCAGAAGCTCATGAGGGCTAGGGTTGGGGAGCCCTCCCTCACAGTGCACAAGAATCCTGCAGTGAAGTCCACAGACACACACCCCCCTGCCGGGTGGAAGGTAGTGAGGGCTAGCATAGGGGTGCCATCCCTCACTGTGCACAAGGTACAGCAATACAAAGGCAAGACACCATGTGGCATGGGTCTCTGAGTTTCTCTGCTGGCTCCAGAGGACTCTTAGCATTTTGGTGCCATTTCTGATTCAAACTGTGACCTACATTATTTATTTTCTGTCACCATATGAGTGGAGATAGTCTCCTGCGTACTTACTTAAAGCCACTAAAAACCTATTTACTGCTCCTTCTCTAAGTTGCCTTAATTTAGGAAAGCAAGCAGAGTTACTAAATGTCTAACTTCAGTGTGGACTTTAATTGTGCAGTCAGTAGCCTGTAAGTAACTCTGTTCCTCTGAAAGCTGCAAAACGGATCGGGACAATATTCACTCTTCCTAACTATATTGGGCTGTAAATTCTCTCTGTGCAGCAAGTTACTCGTGGCCCCATCTAGAGAATTTAAAAGAAAGTGGGTTGCAGGCATTTAAATCCTCTCTGTGCAGCAAGTTACTCGTGGCCCCAGCTAGAGAATATAAAAGAAAGCTGCTTGCAGGCATTTTAGTGAGCAGTTAAGTGACCCTAAACAGAAAAAAAAAGTACAAATAAAAGGGGGAAAAGTCAGCCCTCCCTCTTCTGCTCCCCCCCTCCCCCTGAGGTATAACAAAAGGTGCTTACCCTACTAAACTTCTTTCTTTGTGCTCCTCCACAGAATCCTGCGGTGAAGTCCATGGACACCCCCGCCGCCAGGCGGACGGTCATGAGGGCTAGCGTAGGGGAGCCCTCCCTCACAGTGCACAAGGTACGGGAATACAAAAGCAAGATGCCATGTGGCAGGGGCCTCTGAATTGCTCCACTGGCTCCAGAAAATCCCCGATGCCCCCACCACCACCCTTGGTCGACTCAGACTTATATTGGGTAGATCACGCGAACGCCTGAGTCTATCAGCTCACTTCACCATTTGCAGCTTATCAGCTGTCGGCACAAGAGGCCACAATCACATGGTTGCTTCACCTGCTTCTACTTTGTGTATGCTCTGGATTGCAGTGTAAGAATGAAATAGCGCCAGGGACTGAGGTTCCCACAGCCCCCCCACGGTATAGCAACACCAACAGCAAACAAACCGAGGATGCTACCTACTAATCAAGGGCTTTACCTCACTTAACAAGTTCCGCTCCAGACCAAAGCTGCTAAAGCTAATAAACCTCACTAGTCACATAATGGCATTGGGGTACTTCTCTGCCTGAGGGCAGGAATTCCTGCCACCTAGACACTCATTATACCTTTGCCCCCAACATGGGATGGAAGGCTCAGAGGACCAAGCCTCGCACTGAGGCAACTCAGCCACATCTCCAGCACCACTGGTGTACATGACACTACCCAAGCCCTGCCACCTACAAGGTACCAATCATGATCTTCATGTACGCCACTGCACTAGTCTGGGTAGATACAAAAACGAGTGTCTGCCATGACCCTACCTTGTTAAGGGGAGTGCAGGTCCATCACCTACCACACCTCACAGTCTGCCCTGCTTCAAAAACGCAGGACACACTGGTCCCAATGCACCGCCTAGCCCGTAAGGGAGTCTACTACGACATCTTCTCTGGAGGGACTGGCAAGCGTTCAAAGTTATCATCCCTCACCTGGCAGGGGATCCTCCACCTCATTTTACTAATACTGTTAATGCGCTCAGGTGATGTCCAACCCAACACTGGGCCACCACTCACCAACACCATCCTGGTGTCCCCTAGCAACCCAACATGGTGTCACGCCAAAGGCTTGAGGGTTGCACATATGAACACCTGTAGCCTAAGACCCAAGAAGCATGAGGTGCAATCCTGGTTAGATATAAACAAGCCATATGTGCTTCCCATCTCTGAAACATGGTTGAATCCTCACATACTCCCTCATGAAGTGGAACTCGACCACTATGACTCCTTCCATAAGGATAGAGAGGGGGAAAAAAGGAGTGAGTGTCCTTATTTATGTGAGCTCCTCACTGGAAGCTTCCCTGTCTCCTACTGATCTGCCAAGCTCCACAGGGCTTGAATCGATATTTGTCAGAATCATACTGGGCCGCACAAAACACCTAACAATAGGCTGTATATACAATCCTCCCACAGGTGGCACCCCAGTGCTCCAGAACTTAGTTCGCTCCCTAGCAGGGTCCCAGACCGCTGGCTGCTGGTCCTAAGGGACTTCAACCTGAGGTGGGAACCTGCTACTGAGCAAAAGTACAGGGCCTCACTCCTTGAAGCAAACCTGATGCAGGTCATTACAGAGGTCACCAGGCAAAACCAAAAAATGGGGAACCACTCCATCCTTGATTGGATACTAGTCTCAAACCCTGCCAATATACAAGTGGCTGGCATAATGTCTGATGCCCTGAGTGACCACTCACCCACCTTTTGTATCTGCAAAAAAAGTGGCCTACCCGGATTCCCCCCAGGCTCATAGTGGCCAGGGACTTCTCTGGATTCTCCGCTCAGGCCTTCCAGAGCTCCTTGAGAAACATTGACTGGACACCAAATAAACTCCTAGGCAGTACTGATGATGCTGCTCAGTACTTTCAGTGCACCTTCTCTGCGGTCACCATCCTCGATGCCCCAGTAAGGAAAAGACGAGCTAAAGGCCAATGCCACAGATGGATCTCATGTGAGCTAAAAACTCTAATGAAAGGCAGAGACAAGGCCTGGAAAAAGGCCAGGTGCTCCACTAGTCCAGCATACTTAGCTGACTATAGATTTCTGAGGAACTAGTGCAAGAAAGCCTCAAAATCAGCCAAAAGGGACTACATTAAATCCCTCCAGCAGTGAACCTGTTAGACCCTAAATTCTTCTGGTCTAACATCAATTCCCTACTAAAAGGCACAAGCAAACTCCAGCAGGGTAACATAACCTGCAACAGACAAATGCTTGCTGATGGAGAGAAGGCTGCAGTAGCCTTCAACCGCTTCTTCACTGACCTGGGTGCATACAGAACCAGCCCCCTACATGGTACACATGGCCCCCCAAACCCCCACTTCCATCTAAAGCTCATGAGTGCCAAAGAAGTGCTACCCCTCTTACAATCCTTAAAATCCAATGGTTCTCCTGGACCAGATGGACTGGACCCTAGGCTATTCAAGGCCACTGCCCCAGCCATAGCCCTGCATATCGCTCTGCTCATAAACAGATCCCTGCAGGATGGAGGTTTCCCCAAAATATTGAAACAGGCCCATGTAGTCCCAATCCATAAGGGTGGAGCCAGGGATACAATAGGTCACTACAGACCCATTCCTATCTTATGCCACCTGGCAAAGATCCAGAAGTGACTAGTGTATTGCCAACTAAGGGACTAGCTGGAAGCCAACAGACTCCTGGCCATTTCACAACATGGCTTTTGGCAAAAGCATGGGACTGATAGTGCCCTTATTTGATTCATCACTGATGTCCTAACTGCCTTGGACAAGGGTACCCCTACTGGGGCTGTCTTCATCGACCTTACCAAGGCCTTTGACCTGGTAGACCACCCACTACTACTAACTAAGCTAAGCCAATTTGGGCTTGACCAACACTCCCTGAATTGGTTCCATAATTACCTGACTGGCTGCTCACAGCTGGTCAAGTGGAGAGGGGCCACCTCCGAACCCCTACCTTTAACCAAAGGGGTCCCACAGGGCTCCGTCTTGGGCCCACTCTTGTTCTCCCTGTTCATCAATAACCTCCGTTGCCACTGTGGAGCAGCTCTGTAGTACAGTACACTGATGATGCAGTACTCTGTAGAACTACGCCCTACCTGGATGATCTAGGGCTCCTGCTCCAGGCAGACTTCACTAAGGCCGAAACTTGGCTAGTCGAGAATCATCTGGTTCTTAACCCCAATAAGACAAAGGCGCTACTGTTCAGGCCAAAATCCCTGGGTCCCTCCTGGGCTCATCTTCTCCCTTTTGCTACCGTATCTGGCTTTACAATTGAGGTGGTACAATCCTTCAAATATCTAGGCCTCACACTAGATCAAGGGCTTACACGGAAGCCACATGTAGACCTGGTAACAAAAAACATTCACCAAAAACTGGGCCTCCTCTATTGTCTAAGTGATAGCATGACACCGGAGACAAGATTGGCAATAGCACAGAGTATCCTCCTCCCCACCTTAACCTATGCTGCCCCAACCCTACTCAACATCGCAAAACTTGACCACTGCAGACTACAAAAACTGTACCACAAAATCGCACATTTTGCCACAAAAACACACCTGAGAACACACCACTGTGAAACCCTCACCTCACTCAACTGGCCCACCCAGGCTCCAGTACCCCCTACTATGGTGGACCTACAAGCTCCTAGATGCCCGACCTCCAGATGGGTTAAATGGGCTACTTGCCCCAAAGTGGACCAGCAGGCCACGCCTCACCTCAGGCAAAAAACTCCTGGAAATCCCCAGGGCCTGCTCGGAAGCTGGCAGTAAATCCTTTGCCCACATAGCCCCTACATTGTGGAATAATCTCCCTGGCCACCTTCAGGCAGCCTCGTTCCAGAAGGGACTGCGCACTCACCTCCTTAACCTTAGTCCCTGCTCCTGTACCGATGGATAAAAACAGTCACTAATGAACTGTGTCAATGTGTTGTGCAAAGGGAGACTGTAACCCTGTACCCTATTCTATACTGTATTACTTGTATGTACTCAATACGGCTAGTGCCCTAAATCTATCTGCTGCCACTGTTGTATTCTGTAAATGTGATGTACTCAACTGCCCTCCTCCATGAAAATTGTATACTGTCATTGTAATCCTGTTTCAGGAATGCACAACTGTGGAGATTTCAAGAGGGAACTTAAGACCCATCTGTGGAGTCAAGCTTTTATGGCTTGAGGTTGTTGTTATCATTCTGATTTTATGTATGTATTTTTTCTGATTTTTTTGTTTATTTGTACAGTGCCTTGGTGCTTGAAAGGTGCTTAATAAATAAAGTTTTATTATTATTATTAATTATATGTCCTACATTGTATTACCTACCTGTATGTGCAAACTATATGTAACTAACTTTGGGTCGCCCCTGAAAAAGGGACCTTCAGGACCCAGTGGGTTTACCCGGTTAACAAAATTTAATAAATAAATAAATAAATGTAATGCACTTGGGAAACTATATCCCATGGGAAGAGTACACAAGGCTAGGTGAGATACTAACAAAAACATAAATGGGAAAGGACATGGAGGAAGTCATATCAGACGACCTAAAGGTGGACAACCAATGTGAGAAGGCAGTAAGGAGGGCTGGGGGGGGGTACTGGGATGCATAGGGAGAAGCGTCACAAGTAGAAAACAGGAAATTGTTATCCCTCTGTACAGATGGTTACATGTGACAATGGTGATCGTGGAAAACTGATTGCCATTTGGGTGAGTGTACATCATCAAAAGTGAATCATGGAGATGTACACATGGCAAACAGCAAAAGGGTGCACACAACCCAAACTACAGACTTTGCAACTCCAGGGGTTTGCATGTTGGGGGGGTAAAACTGTGAAGAAAAACAACCCTGGACCATATGCAGAAATACAGTTGTGCCAATAAGACATCCCATCATCCTCCCAAACCCAGCCAAAAACCTACCTGCAACACCACACACCAAGCTTGACAGTGCACCATCACACTGCATCCCACAAACCCTCTCTCACTTTCTGCCCATCACATGGTGTGGTCCCCCCCCCCCACACATGTAATACTAGTGAAATTACTTCACTGTATTTGCCTACACCCCCATCCAGTTGCTACCCTGCAAGGTAGTGCTGTGCACAGGTGCCATGATTGAGTCTCTTTTCTTGACAGCGCTCAATCGTAGTTGCCCTGTACATGGTATTATGTATAGGCAGTTGTTGAGATCCCATCAGGAGTACTGTGTGCATTACTTGAGGCACCATCTCTGCAAGGATATAGACAGGATGGAGGCTGTCCAGAGGAGAACAACAGAAATGGTGCAGGGTCCTGCACCAGAAGCAATATGGAAAGAGACTAAAGAAGCATCAAATGTATACCCATGAGGACAGGATGGAGAGAGAGGACATGTTAGGAACTGCATAGTACCTCAAGGATATCAACAAGGTCCAAGAGGGTAGCATCCTTCAGAACCTGAGATGTGCAGTAACAAGGGTGTACAATAGTAAGATAGAGGGTGGATGTCTCAGAGGTAATGTCAGAAAATAGTTTGTCACAGCAAGGATTGTGGATGCATGGAACATCCTTCCTGAGTAGGTTGTCGAGTAAAAAACAGTGGAGGAATGCAGTAATGCATGGGATAGACATAAGGCAATCCGAGTAGGGGGTAGGAGGAAGTAGGTGGTTGGTTAACTAGGATCTGCAGATCATTCATTAAGTAGGGATATCACATCACCAAAGCATGACTAATATATTCCTGATTTCAATTCGCAGATCAAGGGGATGGACAGCATGTCGGAGACCCAAGCATAACAGCACAAGGGAGAACAGCACAGCAGTGTGAACATGGGAGACCACCTATGGGCCAGCATCACAGAATCGCTACATTACCAGCAGCACAAAGCCTCACTGAGGATGATCAGCAACATATTGCCGTGACAGTGGAACTGGACACAACAACAGCATCTGGCCTGGAAGGTGAGGCTGAGAATGCATTGGAGGCAATAATAGAGCTGGACAATGCCTGTTCATATGAAAACATCCCAGTGGAACTATCCCCAAGCACAGCTGACCAGTCACCGGTTCAGATCCCATCCATGAGTCACCGTGACAGTGATGCACAGGAAGGCACGTCATCATCACTACATAATGAGGAACTGACAAACCAACAGGAGGACACAGTCGAGTCTGATTGTGCACCTTATGGACAGGCAGTGCTGAATGTAGAGGGCCGGATGATTGAGATCATGCAGCACATACATTACAGCATGAAACAGCAGAACAATAACATGGGCCAACAATCACAACAAATGGTGGATGCCACACAGGCAGTTGCAGCACCAGTCAAGGTAATTGACATGCACATGACAACAGCATGTCAGTACTGGCAGCAGCAGTTAGGACATTGGCAGATGCAAAAGTACAGCAAAATGACATAATGCTGCAACAAGCCCTGGCACTAAGTACATTGACAGACACACTGGAAGGTATGCAGGAATCCATACAATGTCAGACGGAAGCATTAGAGAGGCAGAGAAAAGCATTAGGAAGCATGTCCCAGGGAATGATGGCAGTCAGGCAAATGATACTAAGTAGTAAATTGCCTGTGGGGCCAATTAACAACATAATGGACACACACACTGGTACTACATCACAAATCATGGGGAGGGGTGGTGATGGTAGTCCTCAATACAACAAAAGCAAACCACAACAACCCACAGATACACCAAACCTGGCAAAGGACAGCACACTTCTGTCAGACACTGCACAACAAATGTGCCGTGTGCTACAGCAGCTCACACAGCCTCAACCACAAAGCTGCAATATGTGCATGACCAACCCACAGCCAATGCCATTACCAAGAAAACAGGCATACCTCCATTGGATGCAGTTGAACTGGATGGTGGTCAACAAAGTGGGCAAGCACAACAAAACACCAATTGTACCACAGTTAAGGATCTACATCTACAACAGACATAATATCAGGCAGTACAACACACAGAGACAACAGGGAGTATACAGGGACACGATGGCATGGTTACCCAAAAGAGGAGGTATAAAATACACCATATGCATGAGCAGGGGACAGATGAAAGTGGAACTGGGTGTGTACAAATGGCTGGTGAAACATTAAGACAAAGTCACCGGAAAACATTTATCACATTTGGCAGCCATGTAAACACACAGGCACATGCACATATGGAGGCAATGATTACTGGATGCACAGAGGGCGTGGAAACACCACCAACACAGATAATGGTGCAACAAAACCTACAGAAAAGGAAACAAAATAGTAGGGGACGTCCATCCAAACATAAACTACAATGATATGTGGTTTCAGCATAAGCATGTGATGTAGTCCACATACAGTATCTCTGCACTTTGATGTACAGCACATACATTAACAGATACCACTTCATGATGCCGATAATCACCCCTTGGACAACCAATTCCATCATGAGCAAGTCACTTTATCGGATAACACTGAACATGAATGATCTGTTTGTTGACCATCATTGATGTATCACTACAGGTCCTATATTGTTTTGTCATGCATGTTCTAGTTCCACTACTGTGTTCCCCACTACAAACACCACTGTGAGGCAGCCCCATGGATCCACCACACTCTGTCTGAATGATAACTGCATTCTGGTACACCTACATAGACCAACCTCGAATGCCAACACACGGTCCCCTGGTTATGAACAGCATTTGTTTTGCACAATGCTACCCTCATACCTCATTAACAGCCTTGTGTTATTATACAGGAAACACCATATCCTCCCATATCCCCTCACCACCAGTGAATATGAATGGAGGCACTTTAGTATCCTCTGAGATGTCCGTTGCTGCTGTACATTTACAGTTAATGTCACCTATCCCTGAAAGCCATCTACCCTGTCTATGTCCAAGGAGTGATGCAAACTCCAGGACCAGACACAGTACTCTAGATGGGTGTACATGATTGTCACATACTGTGTTATAACCACCATCCCCCAGCTGCTGGTGATAGCTCTCTGTAATCACCACAGCATGTCACTGGCACACCCTACAGCCATACAACACTGTTTGTGAACCCATAGAACATACCATGTGATTAACTGTCGCTCCCATTCCAGTCTGTGACTGTAAACTCCTCACCCACCATGTACTAACATCATGCAAACCTGTGTACCAGGTGCATGATAGTGCAGTTCCATAACATTGATGTAGAACTACATAAAACCTGCCCAACATTCATGCTTGCATCTGTCCTTCCCAATAGTCTCAACCCATTCTGTAGTGTCAACCGGTGGCAGATTGTATTGTCAACTGCAATGAGACACACACTCCCTTACTACCACTCTGCAATGTCACCTACATTGACATTATTGGTGACCAGTGCAAGCAATCATTCATGCTGAACACTGCAGGCCAATGCCTTACCATTGATCTTACTATGGATTGAAATCTACTCAACAACACACAATGTGAATCATCAATAAGCCAATAGGTTGACCAGTTCAACATCCTAGGACCTAACCCAGGCTGTCCTAACTGTGTGATAGCCCCATAAGTGAGACAGTGTGGAAGGACATGCAGGAAACATGGTAGGCAACATCCATTGCCACTCCCCTGATCAACCACTCTAGGCATACAGTCATAAGAAATATGTGATACTGTGGACAGGACATCCACCCAGAGAAGCCATGCTGACACTTAACATGTGCTTCATTGGATACAGGATCCAACACATATCTGTATGGCATTAGTTAATGCAGTAGTATCACCACCACATAGGTCACTAGGACTGGTGTTGCAATTAGAGTCTCTAACATATCCCAACATTTGTGGAGAGGGAATATATTCAAGCACTCCCAGTCCAATGGTACCAATCCTGTTCCAAACTAAATGTGAAATGGGTCAGTCATGGGTGCTGGCAGCACCTATCTGATGTCACATAGCACTCTGTGATGTCTGGTCTGTCCACATGTCCTTGTCCAGCCTATAGGTCATGAATTCCTGTAAGACTGTCTCCACCATACATGGAATGTTGTCTGCCGCCGTCCTACTGATGTGTGCATAACCTATCATTTTCCCTCACAATCCCTTATGACAATTCTGATTACACTGGTAACTGTGAGGGACACACAGTACATTACTTGCCCCTGTAATGATCCATACAGCCTCTGTCCCCCACTGCACTACCTGCACATGTACACATAATATACGTGTGCTCAGCTGACATAGATATATTTCATAAATGGCCGGGGTCACTGAGTGCAGACTATGACAAGTCAAGGCCGTTGAAAGGGCGATGGAATTGGCAATACTTCCCAGAGACCAGCAACAATGAGGGAGCACAGGCAGCATGGCATGCCAATGTATGTAGCTGCATAGGTGTACCAGAATCAGACCTAACCCGATGCACACATATAGTCTCAAGGGGCCTGTGCTTTGTACAGCTTCAAATTGTACCACCCTGCTAGACAACTGCACACCTTTGTATTCTGCTGTCCCAATTACATGCTGGTGAACATTTGCATGCACACACGGACACACACACACACACACACACATATATAGCCATCATTGTGTGTGTTCTTGGGAGGACACTAGGACAAAGTATGACATAGTAGGCCAATAAATACATGCTTACAATGTGGAAACAGATCTAGAGGCACTGTCATTGACTGTACAGATGCACAGTATTCTGTGTAATTAGGCATTGCTGAAGGGCAACATTATGCTAGGGTGTGGTGAACATTGTAGCATCAGTTGGAAGGGATGAATGGTTATGCTGACGTTGTATTGGTAATGTGTGAAACAACATTTGTACTTCCGTGTGAGGTACATGCATACTCCACCTAAGTAGCACCTAGGCCTGCTGGAAAGGTCCAGTGGAAAACATCCAATGTGATCAAGGTGTACAGGATAGGTCCTATGAGGTAATGCTGGGAGACCTGGGGATTGACTGCATGGTGGATCCAAGGCAGAGGTATGATATGATACAGACCTGCATGTACATGAAGGGAATGTTCACAGTGCAAAGGGTACATGTCATAATAATGAGTGGAAACAGTGGCTCTAGGGCTCACAGCCTACATTTGATGGGGGTGTGAGAACCGATGTAAGGATGTTGCCCTATACAGTGAGTGTGTTGTGCATCTGCAGTGGGCTGAGTGGGGGGTCATCAAGGACATGGGAGCATGGCAGAGACCATGGCACACAGACAACATGAACCCTTGGGACTGTATGGTAGTCGGGTGGGAGAGGGTCAGCCTTTTAAGGGGATAGGACATGGTTGTACATTGTAAGGTGACACCTTGCATCACAAACCCAGATGACATGATATACCGGGTGGTCCTCCTCCACTGACCCTTTCTATAGTTATGTATTGTTTGTGGACGTTACTGTGACATGTGTTGCCTGCCAAGTCAACACTTCTATACACCGATTGCATAGCTACAGCCATAATGCCTTGCTTGACATAGACACATCAGGTATAATGTCATGAAACACTGTTCTGGCTGGAATGTAGGCAAGAATGCACAACTGAAAGGCTGTACAGTTTGTTATGTATTTATTTATGTATTGAAATGTTTCACCAGGACGGTACACTCAGCAACAAGTTGCTCATCTGACGGTGCGACGGGGAGTGGATAACATGGTGAATATACATAAAAACTGTGGATATACATACAGTCTTAGTTAAAAACACCTATAGTCTCAGTTTAAACATACAAGGGGGAATTAGTTACAGAGGATAAACAGCTATAACAACAACACACTGGTGGATTAGTGTTACAATTAAGCATCAGTAGTAATTTGAAAAAGAGGTAAGTGGGGAGTTCCCCAAGCCAATATCTTGAAATGAGGTTAGCACAGTGGGCAGTGTACCTGTTAGTGAGCGGTGGGAAGGACAGGGTATGGTATAGGTCACAGTGATGAGAACGAGATGGGGCGTCCAAGGTGAAACAACAGAAGGGGTGAAAGAGACAGAGTCCAGTCTGGTCAGGGAGGATTTGGGAGTGGCACCAAAGACCATGTCTATGTCTACACATGGTGTACTTCCATTGGTTGTGGTTCATGTACCACTGGGTGACTGTCAGTTGAACTGTGTTGGTATGGTATAGCATGTGTAGAAGTGGGCTGATAGCATTTAGGGAGCTATGTGGCTCCTTGAGCCACTCTCTCTCTTCTGAATATTGAGGTCATGGCATGGAGGTATCCTTGCTGACTGATTGCATTGGTTACGGAATCTCCTACAGTTGTGGACAAGAGCAGGGAAGGGGGACTGATAGTACACATCTCATGAATGTGTAATACCCTTCATCAAGGGCAGGAGTTGCATTGTTGCACAGCAGGTGCAGCCACCACTCACACTCTCGGAAGTGGGAGGTGTATAGTGGTATTGTAGTCAAAGGAGGGCCTTGGAATAAATGTCTGTGGGTGCAGTTATGCCCATAAGGTGGTATACAGCCATATAGTCAATTGCTCTACAGTCTTTCAGGATGGCAGGGATATCAGGGTGCTGGCAGGTACCGATAGAGTTGTGCTTTATGAGGGGATGTTTTGAGCTGGTAGCCCAGGTGATAAATGTAAGGGAATGATCAGTGGTTGAATCATGCAGACCACCAGAGTGATGTACCTTGTCCTCTGTGTTCATGCCCACACTGTCTAGGAGGGAGTGTTTGGTTCCAGGTGTGCTTCCTAACTGAAACAGATAAGGCATTGGTCATAGTATGCTGTTTCATCAGGTCGTAGTCATCGTTATGTAGGGATCACAACCTGTTATGTTGATGCAACTGGATGCCCAGGGCAAACAGCGGTATTCTAGCCCTGTTGTTCCACCTGTTGGAGTGTTGTGGAGGCAGCATGCATACAGCATACATCTAGGTGTAGCAGTCCAAGGGTCATAAACACAATGCTCACATCACTGAGGAATGTTGGGTCACAGTAGTATACAGAGGTGGCATATAGTGGTACTCAGTTGTAAAGAGACACCCACACCTCTATGTAGGGCCTGTCCTATCCCAACATCACAGAGTGTACTCTGGGAGGTGGTATGTGTGATCCTGTATGTGTGCTAGCAGCCATGTTACTGACATGGCATGGACATATGGGGTGGGAGGTGATATTCCTATCTCTACATCAGTAGACCAAGATGGGAGGCTACAGATGTTCATGTGTGCATAATGTAGCCTTGTGTGGATAAGCCAGACATGGTTTAAGTGAGCCATAGTTAATCGGTAGGACCAGCATTACATTGTATGTCTCCTGAAAGCAACAGGTGAGAACAGACTACATTGTAGGTGCAGGACAGTGAGGGGGGAGCAAGTGCCAGTGAGTACAGGAACAAAGACTTAAGTCACCGCTCAAGGTGCATGTGACATCTATCAAATATAGAGCCCAGGGGGATACATTACTATACAATTATGTAGTGGGCCAGGTGTGTAATGCCTGGGAACAAGAGTCCTCAAATGGTGACATTCAGGGTAGATGGAATGTGTAGATGAAGTGGAGTCATTAGCACATAGTCAGCAGAACAGGGAGGCTGGCCTCTGAGTGAGCACAGCAGGGTACATGCAGTGCATGACATATGTAGGGGATGGAAGGCATAGAATTACAGGATATCCTAGAAATGTCAGATTCTGGTCAAAAGGGGGTAAGAGTGTGGAGTAGCACTCCACAAGGGTCAGAGCAGGGGTCACACCTTGGATAAGCAAGGGTGTTCTGCTGAGGTGGTGTTGGCCCGTGAGAGTGCAATAGAAGGGGCATGGAGGTGTAAGGGTCATTATGTGTTACTCACAGATGTAGCCAGTAGGATGGCCTAATTCTTAGAGTCCACACCAGCAGTGCAGAAGGTCATGCGTACATATCCAGTTGCAGCCTCTGAGGGGATCAGGATATGTCTCATGGGTAGAGCAAGGTAAAGGGAAGGGTGGAGTACAGTAGAGAGTGTAGACTAGTAAGAACAGAGTGAAGTATTCTGAGGATCAAGGGAAGGCATGGTACTCAGCACTGACTCATAGTGCCCAACTAGAAAATCAACTGGTACGTCTTATATATGAATGTGATGTCATAGGTACCCCATGGGTTCCTCATGTGGGATGTTGCAATTGTAGTGTGGGCCTGCTTATGAATGTTATGATTGCTATTGGTACTAACATAAGAGCTGTGTAATGCTATATCATAGTGTAATGTCATCCATGTGCACAGCATATCCATTACACCATCTACTGTGTATCAATAATGTTTTCTGTGACAACCGTCCCTATTGTTATGTGATGTACAATTGTTTGTTTCAAAGTAGCAGTTTGTTAACGCAGGCACAGGGGACCTTGGGTGTACTACTGTTGCAGAGAATTAATTTACAATGTACCAAAGTATGTATGCCTAGCTCTTGACCTGAAAATGTATGTCTGAAATGATATGTATTCCTCATTATTATATCACGTTACTGATGTGTGTGTCATGCACATATTTATGGATTGCGAAAAAAATGTGTACATCAATGAAACATACAATGGACATGTGCACAATAGGCCTCCTGTATAGTCTTCAGGATAATAGACCAATATTTTCTGTGACACACAAGTATTGTGTCAGTGTGTGCTGTGTATACATACATGCGTTATGATGTATCACCATAACGTGGCTTTCTGCAGTTGTCCCTGTATTTCCCCGAATGCCACAGATGTTGTCATGTGAGACCTTTGCAGACAAAAGGTGACAGCTATGTACACACATGATCCCCTAGCCATGCACTGACACCGAATGGTGTGTGTGTGTTGCTGGCACATGACACCTATGAGCAGATGGAGTGCAGTAATAACATCTATTCGGTTCTGTCTGTTCCTGTGTCCCTATGTGTGTTACTATGCATGTGTATGATGAAACAGATACTAATATGAACATATGGAGAAGCCAGCAGAAGAAGGCCATTTGGTCTATCAAGTATGCTCATATTGCATGGTCCACAACTTGAGCTAATGTCCCTGCCCTCCCGCCACACACCTCCCATCTTCCCTACCCATGATCCTAACCCTTCCCCTGTGCCTATCCCAGCCTCTCTTAAAGCTGCCCACTGTCTTCAATGCAATTACCTCTTCTGGCAGTGCATTCCAGGTGTACACCACCCTCTCTGTCAAGTGGTGCTTCCTGACCTCCCTCCTAAATCTCCCACCCTCCAGCATAAGACTGTGCCCTTTCGTGTTTTGGTTGCCACTCAGCTTAAAGAGACTCTCTTTAGCAACCTTATATATCCCTTTCAAGTACTTGAAGGTCCCAATCATGTTCCCTCTCTCTCTCCTGTCTTCCATGGAGTACATGTTCAGTGCCCTCAACCTTTCCCCGCATGCCTTGCCCTGCTGACTGGCTATCATCTTTGCAGCCATCCTCTGATCCTTCTCCAGCAGGTTGATGTCCTTTTTGAGGTGTGGTACACACTGTCACTCCATCTCAGAGTATGTCCATATCATACCATGTCCACCTCTGACACTGGAGATATGCAAGACACATGCACAGCAAGGCACCTGCCAGTATGTATAGATGTATATAAATTGTACACCAATGTCACCATGCATTTCTGCTTAAAGTTGAACCAGCATAATATTCTGTGGTGATCTGCATATGCAGCCCATGATGCTTTGCATTGTGGGGGTATGTGTGATTTTGTATTTCTTAGAAACTTGGCTTACCGGCCAAATGCCCTTTGGGGTAACCATTGCCTCAGTGCTTGCACACAGAGGTTATTTGTCTTGTACACCAATGCTGTGTGACAGCCTTATTGTGATGAATTCACTGCTGCATTATGACACATCTGTGGTACAATATGCCCTGTACATGTAATGTGACATAATAGACCGTGGCACTGCTGCCCTGTCCTTGGTTCATTATATACTGATAATGTAATTGTTTACACTACTTGTTTGTGCTGTACAGAGGTGTATGTATCAGTGTGTTGCAACAACATCCACACCTCATACACACAGGGGCAACACAGGCTTGGGGATACACTGGAACCTGCACTGCCACATTGATTGTCGATTCCATTCCATAAAGGTGTGATGTTAGTAACCTTGTATTTATATATTGTATACACAGGCATCAATGAAAGGCACCAGCACCAGGCACGGTTGTGGCCACCACAATGGCTGTATTTTACTGTAATGACATGTACATGACACAAGCAATTATTATCTAACAGTGCACAACAGGTCAGTATTCAGTCAGGTGTAGTGGCAGTGAAGGTTCAAGTGAAAAAGAAAGCATTCAGGAAGTACAAGGAATCTCAGAAGGAGCAGGACAGGGAACTGTATCAGTTAAAGCAAAAGGAGGCTGGGAAGGTAGTCAGAACAACAAAGGCCCAAACCGAGGAAAAGATAGCCAACTCAGTTAAGAAGGGGGATAAAACCTTTTATAGGTACATCAGGGAGCAAAGGAAGACCAAGGGAGGGAGGGATGAGTGAGGCTTAATAAAGGGGAGGGAGGGTGGGCAGAGGGAGACTGTGAAAAGGCAGAGATACTAAACAAATATTTTTGCTCAGTATTTACAAATGAAGAGGGGGAGGTACATAAAACAAACAGTAGAAACACTCTGGATACAGAAGTTGATACCAGCCCATTTACAGAAGAAAGGGTTCTGAAAGAACTCTTAAAACTGAAGGTGGACAAAGCAATGGGGCCTGATGGGATTCATCCCAGAATTCTAAAAGAACTAAGGTAGAACTAGTGACACCACTGACTACCCTTTTAACAAATCATGGGAGGATGGGGTGGTACCAGAGGACTGGAGGAGGCAGATGATTCCCTTCACAAAAGTGGGAGCAAGGCAGAAGCAGGAAACTACAGACCTGTTAGTTTAACCTCAGTGATAGGGAAAATGATGGAATCACTCTGAAGGAAAGAATTGTCGAGTATCTAGAGGCCAGAGGGGCACAGGACCCTAGGCAGCATGGATTCACAGCGGGAAGGTCATGCCAGATGAATCTGATAGATTTCTTTGACTGGGTGACCAAAGTAGTAGATCAGGGAGGGGCTGTGGACATGGCCTACCTAGACTTTAGCAAGGCATTTGACACAGTCCCACACAAAAGATTAATATACAAGTTAACCAGCCTGGGACTGGGTTCCAAGATGACAGCCTGGGAAAGAATTGGCTGGAGAATAGGACACGAGAGTAATAGTAAATGGAGTCCACTCAGAAGAAAGGAGGGTTACTAGTGGGGTACCCCAGTAGGGTTCAGATAGGATCGGTCCTCTTCAATGTCTTTATAGTTTACATTGCAGAAGGACTGAAGGAAAAGTATGTCTCTTTGCAGATGACACAAAGATCTGCAACAGAGTTGATGCACAGGGTGGGGTGGAAAGGATGAGAAGGGACTTGGCAAGGTTAGAGCAATGGTCAAATGTATGGCAGCTTAGATTCAATGCTAAGAATGCAAGGTAATGCACCTGGAAAACAAAACCCAGGGAAGAGTACACAATGGGGTGAGATACTAACAACAACAAAATGGAGAGGGACCTGGGGTAGTCATATTAGATGACCTAAAGGTGGGCAAGTAATGTGAGAGGGCAGCAAGGAGGGTTGGGGATACTGGGATGCAGGGAGAGCATCACCAGTAGAAACAAGAGTTATTATCCCTCTGTACAGACAGCTGGTGAGACCCCATCTGGGTACTGTGTGCAGTTCTGGAGACCCAATCTCCGCAAAGACATAGACAGGATGGAAGCTGTCCAGAGGGCAACTAAAATGGTGCAGGGTCTGCACGGAAGACATATGAAGAGGACGAAAGGAGCTTAATATGTATAGCCTCGAGGAAAGGAGGAGGGGGACATGAAACTTTCAAGTACCTCAAGGGAATCAACAAAGTCAAGAGGATAGCATCTTTCAAAAAGGGTGTGCAAGAACAAGAGGCACAATTTGAAGATGGGGGCTGCTCAGAGGTAATTTAAGGAAGTATTTTTCACAGAGGGCTGTGGATGCATGGAACTACCTCCGAGGAGGTTGTGGAGTCAAAATCAGTGGTGGAATTCAAGCATGCATGGGACAGTCATAAGGCAATTCTAGGGGGTGGGGGTAGGAAGAAGTAGGCTGCTGGTTAACTAGGATCTGCAGCTTATCCAGTAGGTAGGGAAATGGGCAGACTGGGTGGGCCAAGCGGTCCTTATCTGCCGTCAGATTCTATGTTTCTATGTGTACCTGGCCTTGATTGATAATCATGGAGTTGTCCTTGTCTGCCACATGCACAGAGTACCACAAACACTGTTGTATGTCCTGGGATAATCAGAAGCAGTCCTGAATTTTTCGATCATGTGCTCGTCGTGCAAACACAGCTGTATCTTGTCTCTCTGGTGGTGGCGATGGTGTGCAAGGCCTGGGTGTGCTGCTGCCACTTTCATCATCATCATTATCATGACCCTATAAATCAGGCATGGTCATGTTGTGTGATATAGCAATATTATGTAGGATGCAGCATGCAAGAATTATTCTGCATGCCTTTTCTGGTTGATACTGTAATGCATCTCCTGATGTATCTAGACATCTAAATCTCATTTTGAGTACTCCAAATGTCCTCTCAATCACTGTTCTCGTGGCCACATGACTGGCATTGCATCTGTCTTTCTGTGGTGTCTGTGGGTTCTGTACAGGTGACATGAGCCATGTCTTAAGTGGATATCCACTATCACCTATGGATAGATAAAACACATTATGAGCCACATAATACATATGATGTACCACTGGAGTGTACAAGTGAACACATGTGCACATCTATATCAATAGGGACACAGTTGTACATTCTATGTGTTGTTATATGCATGTGTCATTGTTCTTGGATAGGTATGTCACCAAGCACAGTCCTTAATAATCTTCAGTGTGCAACATCTGTTTACAGCACCATATGTCCTGAGTGTTTATCCATGTGGCATGTTGCATTAGGCACACATGCCATTCCACTGTGTGGTCATACTATATAAAGTCAGCCCTGTGCAATGGTGATTAATTGCCCTATACACATGCACATCCATGTACTGTACATGACTGTGACAGGCAGTCCACAGTGGCACATAGATAATGTATTGAAATGTTCCACCAGGAAGGCACGTTGAGCAACAGGTTGCTCATCTCTCGGTGTGGCCTGGGGAGTAGAGGAACATGAGGATTGCTTACAGACATTTGGTACACAATATAGATATACAATATGATTACATTCAATAAGGTGAGGAGACTACACAGAAGTACTGGACAGGAAGAATGCTAACAGGCATGATTAGATGGACTACAATGCTAACAGCCTTGAACTAGATGGATACGATAGCACAAACATCTTGGCAAACACTTGGTGGGACATAGCTATGGAGATCATAAATGGCTGGATACAGAACAAGGAGGATGAAGTAGGGTAAGATTGCGAGGAGAGACACAGATAGAATGAAATTTGGATAATGTAACAAAGGTGAAAGGTTGCCTGTGTGTGCATTAGTGATTAGGGGTTTGACAATACCTACAGCTAGAAAGGGGGTGAAGGTGGGTGGGGAGGTGGGGGCATATTGGCAGAGAAGGGGGTGTAAAGAGGGATTTGCAGGCGGGGAATGCAAAAGGGTGGTGGAGAAGCGTGTGCCAAGACCTGCCCCTTCTAGAATGCTGTGGACCCTGCCTGCAACAGGCGGAGGTCAAGCATGAGCAGAAGGGAAGCAGGTTGTAGGCAGCATGAGTTAGGGCACATCAGAATGGAAAAAAAGGGGAAGAGAAGAGTCTGCTGGGGCCTGACCCCTCCAGTATGCTGTGGACCCTGCCTGCACAAGGCAGAGGTAGAGCACAACAGGAGGGAGGGAGAGAAGTTGTAGGCAGCATACATAGAGCACAACAGGAGGGAAGTAGGCAGCGATGGGGAGTAGGCTTCAGAATGACTAAGACAGAGGGAGGTGGGAGAGAAGAGATCTCAGAAAAGAATGGTGTGGGAGTAGGAGGTGAAAAAGGTGTTTGCCTAGATTCTGGACACCTCCAGGATGCAGAGAACCCTACCAGGGTCCAAGGCAAGGCAATGGCAACTGTGTATTAATGGTGAGCTGGTGTACAGAGAAGGGAACCGGGGGTGGGAGTTAGGTGGAATGGAAGGTGTGCTGGGGGGAGGATGTATGAGGAGGGTTTTGCAGGTCAGAGATGTGCATGAAGCTGAAGCAGGCTTATAGGGTAACAGGTTAAGGAGGTTTGTAGCAGGAGCAGCTAGCAGAGAGAAAGTTATGTAAGGCAGAGCTAAGGGAGTGTGAGGAGGAGGAGTGTCACATGTGAGGTGGGAGGGAGTTCCAGATATTGGGGATGCAATGGGAGATTCCTGATTGGCCAATTAGGATGGTACAATGGTGGTCTAGCAGGGTGCGAGTGTCAGAGGATCTGAGGGAGTGGGAGGAAGACAGGTGGGAGGGAGGGAGGCTGCATGAGAGGTAGGAAGGAAGTATGTAGTGCCCCAAGGAAATTGGGGGCACCACAGAAAACAGTGGAATTGGAGGCATCACAGAAAATAGGGGATCCTCAGAGATATGAGGGGTCAGACAGTTATGGGGACCCTGGCAGCTTAATGGAAAACCCTTGAAAAGCTTTGTTGACCCTCTGAAACACAGAACAGGCCCCACTCCAGCAGACAGTCATAGCAGTCTAAATTCAGGGTTTTAAAAGAAAACCATTTTTTTCCCCCTTCCTTGGTTCTCCCTTCCCCCTGCTCAAGACCGACACCTAGTCAGCCAAAGCAAAACCAGTTGGGCCACATTCCTGTCCCACAGTGGAGAAGAAAGCCAGGCTGAGCCCTCTCAGCCAATCCCTGTGGCCAGGGTAGATTCAAATTTGGAGACTTTTTTTAAGCCACTGACCCAGCCTCAGGAGGCTGACCTCTAGATGAAGGAGCCAATCCCCTGGCAGGTAGCCAGGACCGCCCCAGCCTAGAGGAGGCTCTGCACAGGTTGGAGAGAGAAGAAAGAGTTTGACCAGGGAGGGTGAAGGACAGTAAGGCAATGGATGTCGGCTTCCCTGTTAGGAGGTTGAAGCGAATCCCCTGGGTCCCTTTAGTGTAACTCCCTCCAGAAGATCCCCAGTAGCAGCCTCCTTCAGTTTTTGCAGAAATCTGCCAACGGTAGTGTCCCCCAGTGCTTCGAGTCAGTTCATTTGGCCAGGAAACAGACCCAGTGAACTTTTTATGCAGCAGACTCCAGCAAAAGAGGCCTTATCACTCCATTGTGGTCATGCATTCCCCAGAGTACAGAAATCCTTGTTGAACTCCAGGGGTTAGTAGGCTTGTTGGCCAGCATTTCTTTTAATAATTAGTCCTAGCTAGACTGGCTCCAGCCAGGGGAAGGATTGTTTGTTTAGCAATTGTATTGTTGCAACGTATAATTATTGTTTAGAATTGTTAAACTGCTTCCATTGTACCCCGGTGGAGGAAAGCTGTTTACCTTGTCCAATTGTAAAGAGAGAGAGAGAGAGAATGAGAGAGAGAGAGAGAGAGAGAGAGAGAGAGAGAGAGAAATGAGAATCAAGAAGGCAGAAGCTAGGAGGGTTCAAACCAAATAATTGTTGGACCAAGATTAAAGGTGTTTGTGAACTCCTCTCTTGAAGGAATCTCTGCTAGTCTAATTTAATTCTAGGCAGTCTGTGCTCCAGATAGAGAGACTTGGGCACTCCCTCTCAGCCAAGAGTCAAAGAAGTGCTAGGTAAAGCCAGATCAAAGTATTATTGGTGAGAATGTGCATTTCATGATGGATTTCTAATTGTTTAGCTGTAAGAAGCTAATTTCTAGAGGCCTGGCAGAGACTTAGTGCATTCTTCTCTCTGAGTTCTAGGGTAATCTGAGCTCTAGTAATGGGGAAAACTTAGTCCTTTGTCCATGTAGTAGAAGGGCATGGCAGCCCATAGCTGGGACAAAGAGACTAGGTACTCTGGCCTCAATACTCAGAAGGCACCCAGGGCTGATCCATATTAACAAAGGGGTGAGTCATCAAACTGTTTCAATGCCCATGAAGCAAACTGTATTTTCTTTATCTGCCTGCAATCTTCTGTTGCTTGCCTACCTCTCAGCTGCTCCTAATTTTCAGGGATGTCCCTGATTTTGGCTCAGAAATTTCTTCTGTCCCTCCTAAGTCTGACATTTCTGGCACTAAAGAGTAGGGATTAGGATCACAGAATATTGCCAGCCATTGATGTTACAGTCTAGTTCTCATTAAGAAAATGCTATTCGCACTAAGAAACATGTTGTATACAGCTTCTGGGACTAATATTACTATTTTATCTGATGTGTTCCTGATTTTGGTCATTTGTCCCTGATTTGTGATGAGGGAGGTTGAGAGGTAGGGTTGCCTGGACCCACTGCTTGCTTTGTCTGAATTGCTGTATTCAATCCAACCATTTTAAGTTGCTGAACTGCTTGCTGTGACTGAACTGCTATATTCATTTGAAGAGTTTAAGTGACTGAACTGCCTTATTCCTCAGGTATCATGACTGCACTGCCTTATTTTCTCAATTGTCCTGTGTGACTGCACTGCCCTGAGGGCACTGATTGCTACACTTGCCTACTGTTACTTCTTCTGAAGACATTTAGGGCTGCCCCATCCCAAATGGTAGGGCTCTTGGTCATACAAGAACGGAGGAATTGCCTGTCAGGTTTTTAATTTTAGTTCTGTTCCAGGCTCCTGCACACACCTCATCTAGAATTCCTCCAGTGCCTCTTCTTTGACCAAGAGAGGGTTCCCGGGAAGCCCAGTATCACCTGCACCTACTTCCAAAGACCTCCACCAACTCCAAGTGTTCGCCACGACACCCCAGGTTTGAGTTGCCGGTTGTAAGTGGTAGCCAGCTGGTAGCTAGGGCCCACCAAAGTGAGTCAGGTTAGGGGCCACCCCGGCTCTAGCTTGAGAGACTTAAGTCATCCACCAGACTCGAAGTCACATTGTCCATTCTCCTGCATAGACATTGTCCCAAGGTGGCAATAGTACCGGTGGCCTATATCGAGGCCTTTCCGAGGATCTGTGCCTCATTCCCTGAGGTGGCATAAGTACTGGTGGCCCACATACGAGGCCACACCAAGGGTCACCACACTCTTGATTGTACTGCCCATAGGTGGCTCGTGTTCCAGTGATGCATCAAGAGGTCACACCAAAGATTGTCGGATTCTGAAGCTGCAGGGGTGAGGTGGTAAGGGTTTCGGGGATCTTTCCAGAGATCGTCCAGTGGATCATCGCATCCAGCATCCTTTCCTTGACTGGAGATCGCCTGCCCAAGGTCACCGCAGCCGACAACCCCAGATAAGGGTTCTCTTCCCCTACAACCCGGCATCAATACCCATCCTTGACCAGGTGCTTCCCTTTCGACATTACCTCAGTGACACCAGGAGTCACCTTCTTCCCAGGGCCAGGAGGTCTACAGTGTTGGTTTCTGGTTCACTGGGGGACGCCCCAATTTATGGCCTGTATAGGAAGTGCTTCCTTAGGTTCACCCTCAGCAGTCAGCCAACCAAAATACTAGTAACCCAAGCTTGGTGCATTGGATTGCTACATCCTTAGGACTTGAATAATCTCGACTTTTGTAGGACATTAGTGGGGCCAGGTTGTGGTCCCGGTAATCTTATTCACTCTTTCTCATGTGTGATAGTGTTAGTGAATGTTAAGTCTTTTCTGTGTGCTCCAACTGTTGCTAATAAACCTTGCATCTTGGCTCTAGAGTACGCCTCCAGCCTATCCTTCCAGATTTATCTGGCATCACCCTAAACTATAGGGGTACTAACCACCACAACTCTTCCACCACAAGTACAGTAAGCCAGAGTTTGAAAGTTAGCTTAGCACAGTGAGCCAGGCATCTGTTAGCAAGCAAGGAGAAGGACAGGGCACAGTAAAGATCACAATGATGTGTTTGAGATGGGGCGTCAAGAACAAATTGACAGAAGGAGTTGACAAGACAGTCCAATCTGGTAAGGGGAGATATGGGAGCAGCACTGTAGATTACATCACTGTACTCATAAATGTGGAGGATCATCTTCTGGACATGTTCTCGCCAGACCATAGGAGAGATGTAACTATGGTTCCTGTACAGGGCTCCAAACATGGGGCACAGTCTTTTCAGAATGGAGTCAATGTGGCCAGAGAAGCTGAGGTGTTGGTCCTGCCAAACCCCAAGGTATCTGAAAGATGAGTTTTCCTCAAATCATCCCATTCCAAGGCACAAATATGGGACTTCAGAGGAGCTGACTTTGATAAGATGGCCAACAGAGTTAAGCTAGCCCTGGCAAAAAGAAACACAGGTGAGGGGGTACAGGCAAAGTGGGCAAGCATTAAGGATGCAATACTTGAAGCAACATCCCATTGTGTTAGACAGAAAAGGAAGTGCAAAAGAAGAAGGAAACCACTTTGGTTCTCAAATACAGTAGCAGAAAAAGTCAGAGCCAAAAGGCTGGCCTTCAGGAAATATAAGGAAACACAGTGGAATGAAGATAGGGAGGCATACCAAACTGCCCTAAGGGAAGCAGGGAAGGCAGTAAGGCAGGCAAAGTCCCAAACTGAGGAAACAGTAGCACGAACGGTAAAAGAAGGTGACAAGACTTTCTATAGACACATTAGTGAAAGGAGAAAGTCCAGACGGGGTATAGCTAAGCTCAAAGGAGAAAAGGGGCATGTGAGGAGGAGGACCCTGTAAAAGCATCCATCCTAAATAGATACTTTTGCTCAGTATTTACTGAAGAGAAGGTAGGGCAGGGCCCACAGCTCAGCACCATGGACACAGGGGGGAGGGAGGTGAGTACTACACCCTTCACAAAAGAAAGGGTCCTACAAGAGCTGGCTAAGCTCAGGGTGGACAAGGCAATGGGACCTGATGGCATGCTTCCCAGGGTACTTAAGGAGCTAAGGGTGGAACTAGCAGAGCCATCATCAGAACTGCTTAGTGAGTCTCTGAGCACAGGAGAGGTCCCAGAAGACTGAAGAAGGGCTTATGTGATCCTGCTCCACGAGAGTGGTAGCAGGGAGGAGGCAGGGAACTATAATCCAGTCAGTCTTACCTCAGTAGTGGGCAAGATTATGGAGGCACTCCTTAAGGAAAGGATAGTGCAACACCTGGAATCCATAGGAGCACAGGATCCAAGACAGCATGGGTTTACAAAAGGAAGGTCCTGTCAAACTAATCTCATAGATTTCTTTGACTGGGTAACCAGAGTGGTGGACCAAGGCAGCAAAGCTTTCAACACTGCTCCACATAGATAAATAAGCTGGGTAGGCTCGGGGTTGGTCAGAAGTTGGTCAACTGTGTGGCAAACTGGTTGACGGGCAGAAAACAGAGAGTGGCGGTCAATGGTATACAGTCAGAAGAGATACAAGTCACAAGTGGGGTACCTCAGGGATCAGTCCTGGGGCCAGTCCTCTTCAACATCTTCATTAGTGACATTGCAGATGGACTAGAGGGTAAGGCTTGTCTGTTTGCAGATGACACCAAGATCTGCAACAGAGCAGATGATCCAGATGGGGTGACAGAATGAGAAGAGGTCTGGATAAACTAGCAAAATGGTCAGAAGAGTGGCAACTGGGATTTAATGCAAAGAAGTGCAAGATCATGCACATAGGGAAGAGAAACTCTGAAGCCACCTATAGGCTGGGAGGGGAGTTGCTGGAGGTCACCAAGGAAAAAAGAGACTTGGGCATCATCATCACCGATGACCTGAAATCATTCAAGCAGACCTCTAAAGCAGTAGGTAAGGCTAGGGGGATGTTAGGGTATATTAGTAGGGGTATCACAAGTCGTAAGAGGGAGATAATAATCCCTCTTTACAAGACACTGGTTAGGCCCCATCTGGAGTACTGCGTACAGTACTGGATGCCACACCTTCACAAGGACATTAACAAAATTGAGGCAGCTCAGAGAAGGGCAACCAAAACGGTGCAGAGACTGCATCAGAAGACATATGAGGACAGATTAAAGGAGCTCAATATGTATACCCTTGAGCAATGGAGGGAGAGAGATGATATGATCGAAACATTCAAACACCTTAAGGGCATTAACATGGTGAAAGAGTCTAACATGTTTAAATATAAGAAAAATAGCAGGACAAGAGGACACAGCATGAGATTAGAGGGAGGCCGATTAAGGGGGAATGTGAGAAATTTATTTTTCACAGAAAGGGTGGTGAATGCATGGAAAGGTCTACCTTTGGAAGTGGTGGCTATGAATACAGTGCAGGGCTTCAAACAGGCATGGGATAGGCATAAGGGAGCAGTACAGATGAGTATGAATAGATAGGCCACTGACAGAGCAAAGGCCGATGGCACATTTATAAGGTAGAAAAAGAAATGGGCAGACTGGATAGGCCTTGTGGTCCTTATCTGCCATCAACTTCTTAGTTTCTATGTTCCTACATCAAGAGTTTGGAGAGAGGGTAAGGGATGGTGCCTAGAGAGTCTCTGCCTAATGGCAAAGGTCATGGAGACTGTCTTTATGGCATTTAGGAATAGATAATGTGAGGCAAACCAGAGCTGAACCTGGTGGATGTCATGCTGTAAAGTGGCTCCATATAGGGCACCATATGTCCTGAGTGTTCATCCATGTGCCATGTCTCATTATGGGGGTGTGGGGGTGACATATGGGGGTAACACATGACATATGGGTAAGTGGAGGTCAGGAAGGAACAGCACGACAAGACTTGGTTATGTGTGACATACAATGATATTGGAGGCATCACAGCATGACATCATGAATAGCTACCTAATAACAGACCACATGTAGTGGCCATGATGAGTTTGTACTATACTATACAATGCATAATTGACAAATGTGTTAATTATGAATATGACACGTGGGTATCACCAGTGGCAATGCATTGCTGGGACATGTGACACATCTGCTTAACAGTATGCCATGCATGGACAGTTGTACCTCCCAGATGCCTTACACAGTGCTCATTCAGTAAAACATGCCACTGAACTTTGCACAGAGCAGTTCACAATGTGGCCTGTGTAATCATGATAACCACTTGTAATTGAACATTGAATGAATATTATGCACATGCATGAAATATGGATATCGTTGTTTCACTTTTTCATGCATGCGCACTGAAATGTGCATATTCAATGCATGTGCACGAGCACGTGCATATTCACAACGCACATGCATGGAAACTGTGAGGCCTGCTTATACAGCTTGAAGGAACACTTGCTAGTGTTCTTCTCTGTGTATTTGAGCATCAGGATGTCTATCAGACAACCTAACTTTTCTGACATTGAGACTGCCATGATCCTGGATGATCTCAGTATGTACAGTAGTATATTGTGTCCCCTAGTAAGAGGCACCCCCCCCCAAGGCAAGAGACACGGTGTGGGGGAAAATTGCTAAGAAAATGAAGGCATCGACAGGTGTGTCTAGAAGAGTGAACCAGCTAAAGCACCGCTGGAATGACCTCTGACACCATGAACCAGCAATTGCCAACCTGGTGTCAAGTGGCAGTGGGAACACTGCAGACAGTGATGAAGGTAGGTCTACATTCACAAATGGCTTTTATTAACGCTAGAATCTGTACTGATTAAAAACATGTGACAGGTGCACCATTGACGTATGGGGAGATGCTTGAAAGAGGCATTAAGGGGAATGGGGCAAGAATCAGGGGCTGAGGAACAGTGGGCAGTATTTAAAGCAGGGCTTACAAGAGGAACAGAATTATGTATTAAGCAGGTTAGCAAGGGCAAAAGAAAGAGGAGGTCATTATGATTTTCCAAGGAGGTCACGGAGAAAGTGAAAGCCAAAAAGATTGCATTCAGACAATACAAAAAGACACAGGTAGAAGGGGATAGGGAGAAGTACCAGGAGAAGCAAAGGGAGGCAGGGAGGTCGGTAAGGAAGTCAAAGCTCAGACAGAAGAGCACATTGCAAAATCAGTGGGTAGAGGGGACAAAACCTTTTACAAAAGTGGGAACAAAGAGGAAGCGGGGAACTACAGACCAGTTAGCCTCTCCTCGGTAGTGGGGAAGATCATGGAAGCACTACTGAAGGAGAGATTGGTGGAACATCTGGTTGTCAAAGGACTACAGGACCCAAGGCAGCATGGTTTCACCAGGGGGAGGTCATGTCAGACCAAGCTCATTGAATTTTTCGACTGGGTGACTAGGGAGGTGGATCAGGGGAGGGCAGTGGACATGGCCCATCTGGACTTCAGCAAGGCCTTTGACACTGTGCCACATAGAAGACTATTACACAAAATGGGGACTATGGGACTGGGTAGGACAGTAGTGTGGTGGGTAGGTAACTGGCTGGGTGGTAGGACACAGAGGGTGGTGGTAAATGGCTGTCACTCCACAGAGGGAAGAGTGACCAGTGGGGTACCACAGGGATCAGTGCTGGGACCGGTCCTGTTCAAAATCTTCATCAGTGACATTACACAGGACCTAGAAGGCAGAATTTCCCTGTTCGCTGATGACACAAAGCTCTGTAACAGAGTAGACACATCAGAGGGTGTAGACAGAATGAGAAGAGACCTGCAAAAACTTGAAGAATGGTCAGGGGTTTGGCAGCCGAAATTCAATGCAAAGAAGTGCAAGATAATGCATATGGAGCACAAAAATCCTGGCCCAATATATCAGTTGGGGGGTGAGGATATAGCATGCACCAAGCAGGAAAGGGATCTTGGGGTTATCATCTCTGATGACCTCAAGGTAGGGAAACAGTGTGACAAGGCAGCAGGTAAAACAAATAGGATGCTGGGATGCATAGGCAGGGGCATCACCAGCAGGAAAAGGGAGGTCATAATTCCACTATACAAAACACTAGTGAGACCCCTCCTGGAGTACAGTGTACAGTTCTGGAGAGCTTACCTACGTAAGGACATAGACAGGGTAGAGAAGGTTCAGAGGAGGGCAACAAAGATGGTACATGGATTGCATCGCAAGTCCTATGAGGACAGGTTGAAGGACTTGAATATGTATTCTCTGGAAGAGAGGAGGGAGAGAGGAGATATGACAGAGACAAACAAGTATCTTACAGGGAGGAATAGGGTGCATGAATACACTATTTTTAAGCGAAAAAGATGTTCCAGGACTAGAGGGCATGGGATGAAGTTGGAGGGAAGACGATTTGGAGGAAACATGAGGAAGAATTTCTTCACAGAACGGGTGGTGGACAACTGGAACACCTTGCCAGAGGAAGTGGTGGGGGCTGCAACAATCACAGGATTTAAGAATGCATGGGATAGACATAAAGGAATTCTGGAGGTCAGGGGTAAGGGGCAACAGACTTCTAGGAAAACATAAAGTGAACTTACAAGCTCAAATGGGCAGACTGGGTGAGCCGTAGGCCTTTATCTGCCGACACTGTCTATGCATCTATGTATCTATAGTTGATTGATACTTAATGTCTACTACATTAGACATATTAACATGACAGTTTGTCATATTAGATACAGATGTATAGATAGATTGATAGATGGATGAATAGATAGATACTAGATAGATAGATAGATAGATAGATAGATAGATAGATAGATAGATAGATAATTGGCTGTGCAGTGACATGGGCTGGTAGAGACATCAATGGCTGGATATATAGATAGGTAGTCAGACAAACAGGTGTGTACATTGATAGATGTGTAGAAGAGTAGAAGGGTGTATGGGTAGATAGGTAGATATGTTGATGGATGGATGGCTGCATGGACTGAGTCATTGATTGTGGTCCTGGATAATAATTGGAAGCAGTGTCATGTGAAGAACTGTGCATCAACCGATGTGTGTACAACATGATATATACATGGCCACAGGGTCAGAGACTGTTCAAAATACAAGGCTGTTGTCAAACTGCTGGCACTGTCCTCTGATATGGTGTGTAAGGACTAATTGTGGTTGCTACTGTGTACATGGTAATGCATATGACATCTGAACTGATCAGCACACTATTGTGACATGGGTATACAAGGTTTTAACAATATTATTCTTGAATTGCCTCCCCTAAGCCAGTCATGGCCGTATTCTCCTTTATGTAGATGATGCGGTTGTCTTCTCAAATGGCTCAAACCCCAGTGCGCTTGAGCAGCAACTATAGAGCAACTTCTCCAGTGTAGAGACGTAGTTCAAGGATCATAAATTGATAATAAACTACAAGAAAACAAAAATCATGCTGTTTTCCAGCTCTCTAAACAAACACAAAAACTACCCACTATCAATATGCAATAGTGGCAGGGTTTCCCTTGAACTTGTTCAACACTTTAAATACCTCTGTATCACTATTGACAACTCGCTGTCCTATACTCTCCACATTGACATGACCAAAGCTATCAACAAGTGCATAGGGCTACTTTATCATCACAAGCATAGACTCTCCCCTGAAGCCCTCAGCATAGCTGTTCACAGTTCTGTGGGTTCCCTGGTGGACTACGGGCTGCTATATATGGTTCTGCCACAGATACTGCTCTCCAGTGCATAAAAACTACACTCAACAAAGACTGCCAGCTCACCTTAGGTACACACCGACTGACTCACACCTGTGATGTCTATGCCAGGCCACACTGGCTCATGCTCAATGGCTGATTAAAATATCAGTCCTGCCTTCTGGCCCAAAAAGATTTGCCTTGGTCAGCTACTGCCAGGGGTCCAACAACATCTGGTTCCCAGCAATAATCTGCTATATACCCGTAACTCCGAACACCAGCCCTTCCTAACTCTGAAATGTTGAATATCTTAAGGACAAAGGTCCTCTGCATACCATGCACCGCTGTGGTTCAACTCCCTCCAGGAGAACATTGTGTGCCTGCCCACACTGGGTACTTTCAAAATGAACTTGAAGCTCCTTATAATACGCATTTCTCGATGTGCCTGCCATCGCAAGCACCACCTTTCCACCCCCCACATTACTTTTTCCATCCCATCCCATGCCCCCTCAACATTTCTCTCTCTCCCCTGAGTAGGCCCTTCTGCTCCCCCCACACACCTAGCACCCTCTCCCTCTGTCTCCAGTCTAGTCACCTCCCTCCGATCCCTACTGCTATACTGATATTTACGCTCTCCTTTATAACATTGCACTTGGGTCATGCTACACCAGCTCACCTCTCTCTATAGTCAGAGGCTTGCCTTAGAAAGATTTAAGCAATATTAATATATAAAAAGATGTGTGCATATTTTTTTGCTACAATATGCCTCCTTGTAAACATAACACGGCACATCTGTTCCCTTTATTACCACCGCTCAGTCACGCTACACTGGACCAACGGAAGTGAAAGTGATTACACCCCGAGAAACTTTGAAAATGACAGGATCAACCAGATAAGTTATTTCTAAAGTGACTTTTTGTTAAAATATTATGGATATATAGTCATTATGGTGTGGGACAGCTACATAGATTTTTTTTTTATTTGTTATGTGTGTGCGTGGCATCCTGTCTTTTCCAGGTCTGGAGTGATCTCAGAGCTCCTGAGAAGGTTCTGGGGGCTGGAAAGTAGTTCAGGTGTGCGGTCATACCGGGAGGCATGTGATCATTTTTGAATAATGCACAATCCTGTGACATGTTTCCTCCAATCAAGACTCTGGATTTTCAGTGATTTTTGTTACCCATGTTATATATATATATATTTATATAGATAGATATGGATTGAGAGTGCCACTAGACACCAGGGATATTTTGAAGGGGAGGATGACCAGATGTCTGTATTTTTGGAGTCCAGATGGTCACATAGAGATTTTTCATGACCATGTGGCCATGGCACAATCCTTTTTTGCCAACCTGTTTTCCTTTTCTATCATCCTTTTCCATCATGACGAAAAAGGAAATTGGCTGGTGAAAAAAGATTTCCCCATTTCACGACCAGATGGCCCCCTTTTGATGACCAGATGGCCCTGCTGGTAATCCTTTTTCACCAGCCGATTTCCTGTTTTGCCATCCTTTTTCATCATGGCAAAAAAGGAAATTGGCTGACAAAAAAGGATTACTGGCAGGGCCATCTGGTTGTCAAATGGTGCCATCAGGTTGTGAAAAGGAGAAATCCTTTTTCACCAGCAGATTTCCTGTTTCGCCATGACAAAAAAGGAATAGCAAAAAAGGAAGATAGTGAGTGGCAAAAAAAGGATTAAAATTGTTAAAAAAAAGTTTCATGGGGAATACAAACATCAGAAACCACAAAGCACAGCTCATCAACTCCCGGTGAGCAAAATGCATACATTGTTTCCTATAACAGACATCCCTAAGCACAGTTATGACAGTTCTTTTGGGGGAAAAATAAAAAAACAAGATGTCGGCTCATGAAAAAGGAATTTTTTCCGGTGAACAAGGATTGGCCTCTCAGAAAAAAGGATCCTTGTTTGTCCAAACAAAATCCTTTTTCATTCCATGCAGCTATCCAAAAGAATGAACTGAGCGTGCTCAGAACCTGGAATTTTAAAATTAAATAACTTTGGAACAGATTAACATTTATTCACCAAACCCCATGTTCAGAACCTGGAATTTTAAAATTAAATAACTTTGGAATAGATTAACATTTATTCACCAAACCAACACTGACTTGTTCTTTGAGGCAAATCATTTCTACCCTGAAGATGTCAGGCCAAAATTCCAAACCATTGGGCCACAATGTGATAACAAAAAAAACTGTGAAAAATTGTGAATTTTCACATTTTTTCACTATGCACAGAGCAAAATCTGCCTATCTGACCAACACACAACTTGACACATCAAGAGAGTTACCCAGGAGACTGCGCATGCAAAAGTTTATGCAAATCCGTTGAACAGTTACAAAGTTACTAAAGTGGTTAAACATTAAAGTGCCCACTCAAAACTAACTATACTATATATAAATAAATATATAGGCACAGTAGTGGCCTCATGCCCACCCACCTGAGATGTGATGTTATCTCAGCATGACACACTCCCTGTCGTGCATTATTATTTAATTTAAATGGCCTTGTTTCCTGCAATTACTGTGCTAGAGTATTGTGTTCCATCCTGGCAGGCTGCATAGTATTTATTCATAACAAAAATCTATGTTAATGCTTATTAGGGTTGCTACCACACAAAAATAAAATCCCCAAAAGCTTGGAATATCCTTTTCTAATCTCCTATTGCATTTATTGAGCTCTGTGGAGCATTAGAACTTGGTATAATGCAGTAGGTCAATTAAATTGATGTGTATAAAACTACATTTTCTGATTAATAAATATTAGTGAAATTACTGATAAAACAGAGTATGTGAGAATGTCAGGGTAAGAGTTGGCAGGATTATCAAGATAAACTCTATTTGATCAAACAAAACTGGAAGTAAAAAATATTTGCACTGAAAGTACAAATCTGGACCAGGCACATACTTGGGTGTGGGTCAATTATCGCTATCTGTTTACCGTTAAAATGCACTGGTTCCATTTGTACAGTATTATGTTTAAGATTTAAAGGACACAGTCAACCCTTTTTGCATTATTTTATTTCTATTTGAAAATCTATACATTATAATTGCTTATCTTCTCTAAAATGTGTCAGTGTAGTTGGTCATTATATTTCCTTCTCTTCTTATCAAAATTGAAATGCATACTCACTACAACATATTCAGAAAAGACAGGACAGGCAGGAAGGGAGGAGGAATGACACTTTATGTGAAATATGGCATAGAGCACACAGAGATCCAGGAGGAACAAAATTGGGGAGAGATACTGTGGGTTAAGCTGGAAAGGAAAATGGGATCAGCCATCTGCACAGGAGTGGTCTACAGACCACCAGCCCAGGAGGAAGAAACAGATAGGGAGCTGATGCTAGCCATCCAAAGGGTGGCAGACAAGGGTGAGGTGATGCTGGTCGGAGGTTTCAATATTCCAGATGTGGACTGGAGTCACCCAGCAGCAGCATCAACCAGGAGCGGATTTATCTTGGACTCCTGTCAAGTTGCCTTCCTCAAGTAACTGGTCATGGAACCAAATCGGTAGAAGGCAATACTGGACCTTGTGCTCACAAACAGGGACAGTGTGATGGGGGTAACAGTGGGGGAGCACCTGGGGAACAGTGATCACCAGTCACTGTGGTTTGAAATCACAGAAGGAGTAGAACCAAACCCCACAAAAACACATATCCTAGATTTTAGGGGGGCAGACTTTGGGAAAATGTTGAGATGCTTGAAAGAGGCATTAATGGGAATGGGGCAGGAATCAGGGGTTGAGTAACAGTGAGCAGTATTTAAAATGGGGATTACAAGAACAACAGAATTACACATTAAGCAGCTTAGCAAGGGGAAAAGGAAGAGGAGGCCATTATGATTTTCCAAGGAGGTAGCAGAGAATGTGAAAGCCAAAAAGACTGCATTGAGGCAGTACAAAAAGATGCAGGCAGAAGGGGATAGGGAGAATTACCAGGAGAAGTAAAGGGAGGCAGGTAAGTCAGTAAGGGAAGCCAAAACTCAGACAAAAGAACACATCGCAAAATCAGTGGGTAAAGGTGACAAAACCTTTTACAAGTACACATGTGAAAAAGAAAGGTAAAGAGAGGGATAGTGAGACTGAAGGGGGAGGATGGGGGCCGCATGGAGGATGACAACAGTAAAGCTGACATTCAGAACAGGTATTTCTACTCAGTCTTTACTGAGGAAGAGGAGGGTATTGGGCCTGAAGGGAGTACAAGGGGTGGGAACGGTGCAGAAATGGACACAAGTCCCTTTACACGGGAAAGGGTCCTAAAAGAACTGGAAGGAATAAGAATTGACAAAGCAATGGGGCTAGATGAGGTGCACCCCAAGGTCCTAAAGGAACTAAGAGAGGTGGTGACTGAACCTCTGGCAATCCTGTTTAGCTGAACACTGGAAACAGGGGAGGTACCAAAAGACTGTAGGACAGCAGATGTAGTCCCCTTATACAAAAGTGGGAACAAAGAGGAAGCAGGGAACTACAGACCAGTTCACCTCACCTCAGTAGTGGGTAAGATCATGGAAGCACTACTGAAGGATAGATTGGTGGAATATCTAGTTGCCAGTGGACTACGTGACCCAAGGCAGCATGCTTTCACCGGGGAGAGGTCATGTCAGACCAACCTCATTGAATTTTTTGACTGGGTGACAAGGGAGGTGGATCAGGGGAGGGCAGTGGACGTGGCCTATCTGGAATTCATCAAGACCTTTGACACTGTGCCACATAGAAGGCTATTAAACAAACTGGGGAATATGGGAGTGGGCAGGACAGTAGTGCAGTGGGTAGGTAATTGGCTGGGCATCAGGACACAGAGGGTGGTGGTAAATGGCTGTCATTCCACAGAGGGAAGAGTGACCAGTGAGGTACCACATGGATCAATGCTGGGACCAGTCCTATTCAATGTCTTCATCAGTCACATTGCACAGGACCTAGAAGGCAGAATTTCCCTGTTCACTAATGACATGAAGCTCTGTAACAGAGTGGACATGCCAGAAGGTGTAGACAGAATGAGGAGGGACCTGCAGAAGCCCGAATAATGGTCAAGTGTTTGGCAGTTGCAATGCAATGCAAAGAAGTTCAAGATAATGCATATGGGGCACAAAAAGCCTGGAACAACATATCAGTTGGTGGTGAGGATATAGCATGCACCAAGCAGGAAAGGGACCTTGAGGTTATCATCTCTGATGACCTCAAGGTAGCGAAACAGTGTGACAAGGCAGCAGGTAAAGCAAATAGGATGCTGGGAAGCATAGGCAGGGGCATCACCAGCAGGAAAAGAGAGGTCATACTTCCACTATACAAGACACTAGTGAGGCCCCACCTGGAGTACAGTGTGCAGTTCTGGAGACCTTACCTATGTAAGGACATAGACAGGGTAGAGAAGATTCAGAGGAGGGCAACAAAGATGGTACATGGATTGCATTGCAAGTCCTATGAGGACAGGTTGAAGGACATGAATATGTACTCCCTGGAGAAGAGGAGGGAGAGAGGGGGGATATGATAGAGACATACAAGTACCTTACAGGGAGGAACAGGGTGCAAGAATACACTATTTTCCAGCAAAAAAGATGTCCCAGGACTAGAGGGCATGGGATGAAGTTGGAGGGAGGGAGATTAAGAGGAAACATGAGGAAGAATTTCTTCACAGAATGGGTGGTGGACAAGTGGAACACCATGCCAGAGGAAGTGGTGGGGGCTGAAACAATCATGGGATTTAAGAATGCATGGGATAGACATAAGGGAATTCTGGAGGTCAGGGATAAGGGGCAACAGACTTTTAGGAAAACATGAAGTGAACTAACACACTCAAATGGGCATACTGGGTGGGCCATAGGCCCTTATCTGCTAACAGTGTCTATGTATCTATGTATCTGTGGTACAATTATACTCTACCTTGTTCTGTTCAACTCCTTTATCTACTCTAATTGTATACTTCCTGAACATTAGGAATACCTTCAAACAGTGCAGCTAGTCATGATGCAATACACCTCTCATCCCACTACATTATGAGTGGCTTGATTGTGTTGAGGGTGTTCTCAGATCCAGCAGTGATGAAGTGGGAAGTAATCAAATACTGTAAACACCAGTAAGCTAGGCAATTTTAACTTTTAACACAGAAAAAAGTTATTAGAATTAATATGACCAGAGCATAAACACATCTCTCTGAGGCAGCTACCTGTAATTGCAGGTAGTTTGGGTGCTATCAGTTTGCTGAGTTGAAATTCCTCCTCCCCCCACCCCAACTCATTCTTTACACTGTTGTTCATGTTGACTAGTGCCTCCAATAATGTACCTGCATCTCCCCTACACCTTTCCACTCCCCTTATCTGGTGGTCCCACTCATATCAAGTATTCATCCCCCCCAGCACCAGCTCCCTTGACCCATGCCTTTCTCTCCACTAGCATGGTCATTACCTCATTCCCCGTTCTAGGACCTTTGACTAAGCCTGACCTCTAGGCTGCTACCCCTTTTTCTGTACTATGCTCCCTTAATGCTCATCTCCTGATGGATGTCAGTAACTGGTTGTTTTTTTGTTTTTTTCCTCTACTCAGAGAATATATTTTCACCTTTACTTAATTTGATACTGTAATCGCCAGGCATTGTTGAAATATTTATAGGAGTCAATTGATTTGTCTTTGTACTAATTGTATATTATTTGTTGTATTTTCTGTCTATTCCTGTAACTTAATTGTATGTTGTTGTAGTACAGACGTGGAATCTTTGTAAAAGAACATTTGCTAAAGGGCATAGCACAGGTACGTAGGTTAAAAAAAAATATACAGGTACATAAGTGTGATTTGCCCAGATCCGCTGCTGCCTGAATGCACACAATGATACTGTCAGCGATTTTCATAGAAGTTGTCTATTTATGACCATAGCACCTGGTTTTTAGAAGACTGTAGAAGTGATTGACAGCTGCAGATGGAAATACCAGCTAGGCAGACATAAGTGCTGGGAAACCTATTAGATGGGCTAGTATGCATAGAGGTTAGAGAATCTGATCTGGCAGCAGTTGTGAATGGATTCTTGAGTGTCCATTGGGTACTGACTACCATTATTCTGATGGTGTATGTCTGTCCATGTGTTTCACTATGTAGCAGGGCTAATATTGGGACTAATATTGGCTGTCACAATACATTTTACATGGCTAATGCCACACACACACATCACACTGGCAAATGTAACGGCACACCAAAGGGTTGGTTACTTATCATTGCAATAACCGATGATGTGCAGTTAGCATGCCACATGTGTAGTGTTCATATATGTTGTACGCTATCAATCACATACCTGTTCAAGAATGATATGATGCATACCAGAGGACTATAATATACCAATAAAAAGACATGCTGTCAATATTGGAGGGGGGCCCGTATCACTATGTACATCTGGGGCCTGACATTACCCTATAATTGTGACTCCATCCTCATCCAACACAGGCATATTGTACAACCTATCACATAGATGGGGGGCACTCACAGCAAAACAGTCTTCAGTCCATAATTCTTAGTCAGTACATTGCTGTTTTACTCAAACTTTACCTCTGAATGGCCCCAACATTTTGCCATTAAATTAAAACAGCTTCTTCAGGGGAATACCTTTCAAGCAGCACCCCAAAAGAACACTAGCTTTCTTATATTAAAACAAGTTCTGGTATCTTATTTTTCTTTATGCCTGTCTGGAGTGAATAACTTATAAACTGGTTTGGAAAGTTTTCAAAGAAGAGTCCATCCCTTTTGTTTATTATTGCCTACGTGTGTTCAGAACTTCACACAGACCACCATTACCAGCTCCAGACAAGCTTTGCCATGAGCCTCCCCCCATGGTTTTTTTTCACATTCAGCATCCTAGGGACAGTTCCTACCTACATTTATTCATTCATGTATTTATTTGATTAGTTAGTTATTGATTTCAAATGTTTTATCAGGAAAGTTATTCTAAGCTCGTGTCAGCTCATTTCCAGATGTGTCCTGGATAGGAGAGAGGAGAGGAGAAGAGATATAATGTACAATGTATAAAATAATACAATATGGAAATGTGTATCAAATAATTTCAGTAACATTTAAATAATAAATTGCCAGACAATAAATTACCATACAGTAAATTGTTGAATGGGGAAAAGAAAATTAAACAGTAAGCAATATGACAAAATAAGGAACAGGAAGAAATGACTGATACTAGGGGAGTGGTACAGTGCTGGTGTCAGTGTTAGGTGTGACTGCAGGTGCACAGGAGTCCACTCCAACATCAGAAGCAACTGCACGACTGAATGGAGAAATCACAGAGGAGAGATTTCTAAGTAAGAAAGGAAGGAACAGAGTGAACGGAAGGGGGAAGGGAGCATCATAGTGTAGGAAGTGGAATTAAAAGGCAGCTTGGTCAGTGGTACATTTCATTTGAGGGAGAGCAAGACAGTGACAGCAAGCATTGCAAAGGGAGTAAGAGGAAGATGGGAGGAAAGAAAAGAGAGATGCAAGATATGAGGGGAGCGAGCCAATACAATATTTGGAGATGAAGGAAGCACAGTGAGTAAGGCACCTTGCATCATGAAAGGGGAGGAAGAATACAGAGTACAATGATGTGCACATGGGTTTGTCAAGGGCAAAACAACAGAAGGAGTTAAAAAGAGGGTCCAGACTAGCTAAAGTTGACTTTGAAGCAACATTGCAAACAATGTTCCTGTAGTCAAAAATTGGGAGAATTATCTTAGTGAAGATTTCTCTGCATGCATGAAAGTGGAATTCTTCTATTTATTCTATATAATGCCCCAAGCTTGGAGTGGAGCTTCTTGTGGATAGCATCCACAACAGCAGAAAAAATCAAGGTGGTGATTCAGCCAGACCCTGAGATACTTGAAGAAGGAGACATCTTTAATAGTTATACCATCAAGGGTATGAAAAGAGAAAAGGGGGAGACTCTAGCAAGCCTCTGCCTGGTACTATAAGTTATAGATATTGTTTTCTTAACATTGAGGTATAACTGATTTTCTCAGACCCAGAACTAGATGCTGTTAAAGTGCAGTTGGAGCTGGTTTGTGAGGTCAGTGGCAGAGGGGTCAGAGGAAAAGAGTGCCATATAATCTGCATAAATGTGAATGAACACAGAGGAGCAGGCATTTTGGAGGTCATTTAAAAAAATGGAAAAAAAGGATTAGGTCAAGGACAGATCCTTGGGGGGATGCCTGAGCTGATAGGGAGTTGGGGGGTTGGGGAGGGAGTCTCCAATACTTTATCTTTAGTTTTTTAAGCTTCATTGCCTGTAGCACCTTTACAATTTTATTTTGCAATCTATCACATAACCTGGTTGTCACAGTGCTTGCTATCCATAATAAGTCATGTGCACCTGCTGCCACAACAGTCAGAGCCCTTACTGCATAATTCTATCTTCTGCACTGGTATATCTACTCCTCAAACCTGCAGAAGGGTTGGCACCCACCACCATTGCTGAATTCTTACATTTAGGACAGGCATGGGGGAGGACAGGGAGTTTAAAAGATTGCTGCCATGCGTTACAGTGTGTCTGTTATGCCTTAACAGGGTGCATATATGACACAGGCAGGAGGCCTCACAGACATGAAACCTGGCCACACTGACAATGCAGTTCAGACTCTGGTTGTAGCAGTGTCCATATTTGGATGCCTATGAAAATACAAACCACTGCAAGCAGGTTGTGGGGCTTTGAAAATTCAGCATATAGCATTTTACTGGCTTTGGTAGAGAAAAAGAATATTCATACAATAAGGATTCTGAAACGATTTCACTCTATAGGACATGCTTAGCCAACCCCATATAGTGAGCATGCTCACTTATTGAAATTATAGAATATATTCAACTTGTATTGTTGCATGACATTGATATACAGGAAGTCAAAGATGAACTGATGAGTTTTACAAATGAAACTGGTACAGTAAAAATCCAGAACTGTTATACTGTCCGATTGCTTTACTGCTATAATATACATAATGTATATTGAACAAAATTAGCACATACTGGTGATGTAAATAACCATTGACATTTTATACTGCTCCCCATCAGAATTAACAATCTGTTTTATCATTTCAAGAGGGCAAAGTCTGATAATTCTAAATTTGCTATACTCTATAACACTTTATAAATGATTACATCCTACTAGAATAACATATGACATCACTTGCAGTTTCAGCAATAAGATATGTTTTAAGAATGAGCTTATTGTGTATCATTATGTCCAGGTAAATGCCAGGATTATGGCATAATTGGTATCAGGAAGTAAAACCCAACCTCTATAAAATGTTACTGAGGTAAAGAAGCAGGTTTGTAATTCATTATACACAAATATAACTGCTGTAGTTATTTATCATCTCTGAAATATAACAAAGCCAGGTTCACTTTTTGTCATTTATTTCTTCATTGCTCATTTTTAATAGTACAGTCTGGTGCAAGATATAAATAAAGCCTATTTGAAGGACTCTTAATTTAACTCTTCTCATTCACTATTTTCCTAAAGTTATATAATACCCTACATACGACCCATAAATAATATTGTTAAAAACCACATTCCTAAGACCAGACCTCATTAAAGACTATATCCTGCCTGTTTCAGAACCTGAGATATTTATGACTCGAGGTTAGGAGTCACATGGGTTTTTCAACCATTAAAAAACCTTATTTCATAACACTTGGAACCTCAAGGAAATAAATTTTTGCTAACAGATGCCTATTATTTTAGTTTCTACTTAGGAGTCAGAGTACAGTTCGCAGCCACAGAAGCCTATTTTGTACCTGTTCAACTTGCATGTGTACTTGCCCTAGGCTACTGGTTAACTTTTAACCCTCAGATTGAAATAGCATATATGCACCTAAAGAGTATATACTTTATGACTGAGTAAGTGAGACATTACCAACATTATAAGACATTATTTCTGCTTATTCATTAGCAGTCATATGGCAGAATATGTTAGAATGACTTATGTATTTGAAAGCTGTTGTTGCAAGACCATTGCTTATGTTTGTAATCAAGATGTCTAACCCTCTTGTAGTGTTTCCAACACATGATCTGCCACATAGACTACTAAGTTTAGTACATTTTGTGGAAGGAAAACACACTTGTTACAGCCAAGGTTTAAGGATGTATAAGTCAAAATATGCAGTTTTTAAGTTACTTGAACATCTTTAATTGTTTATTAAAATCTGTACATTTTGTTCTAGGGATACCTCTCAGAAACTGAAAGTTGTGGTCTTTGACTTAATGCAGTTTTCCAATATTTTGAAAAATGTTTTAAAATGTTATATTCAGACAAAAAAATCAGCTTATGTTTAATTTTCTGCACTTGTCTCCCTATTTCTTTATTGATGAGGGCCTTTGTATGAAAATGGGACCTTTGTATTTCAGATTTCCTCTTCTTTTCCTGATTTTCCCTATGGAGTACTCATAATTCTGAGAGAGATCATAACAATTTCACTACATCAGATTATGATTTTACAAACATAGAATTCTGTCTTTAGTGGAGGGATAAGCAGGACAATGAGATGAAGTCTGAATGTCAAATCTCTTGTTTTCATGGAAATGTCTTTCATAATAAAGAATAAGGGGGATAAATAGCCAGAACAGAATAGCACAGGGTGTATCAAAATGTATGTTAGCAAAAAAAAAAAAAGGAAGACAAAGGGAGGGATTTTATGGTCAAGAAAGGAGGGGGTGACTATATGGAAGTAGATCAAGAAAAGGCAAACATCTTGAACAAACACTTCTGATCAGTGTTTACAGTAGAAGGGAAGGAAGTAGGGATCACAAAACGGTGTCAGGAGCTCCATCTTTGGAGGAGAAAGTCCAGAATGCACTCACTAACCTGAAGGTGGACAAAGCCATGGGGCCAGACAGGGTACATCCAAGGGTGCTGAGGGAGCTCAGGGAGGCACTAGCTGCATCTATGACAGACTTATTTAACAGATCACTGGAGACCGGCATGGTTCCAGAGAACTGGAGAATGGCAGAGGTAGTCTTACTTCACTGAAATGGTAGCAAGGAAGAGGCAGGCAATTATAGACCTGTCAGACTAACATCAGTGGTGGGTAAGTTAATGGAAACACTATTAAAAAAAGGATTGTGGAGTATGTTGCATCCAGCAGATTACAGGATCCAAGGCAGCATGGTTTTCCAGGGAGAAGGTCATGTCAAACAAATCTGATAGATTTCTTTGACTGGGTGACCAAAGAGTTAGATCAGGGAGGAACAGTGGACATGGCCTACCTGGATTTCAGCAAGGCTTTCAACACTGTTCCATATAGGATACTGGTAAGCAAGCTGTGTAACTTTGGAGAGGGTAATAAGGTGGTAACCTGGGTAAAGAACTGGTTAAGGGATAGGACAGAGAGGGTAGTGGAAAATGGAGTACACTCCAAGGAAGGGAGAGTGACCAATGGGGTACCTCAGTGATCAGTTCTGGGTCCTGTCCTCCTCAACATCTTTATAAGTGATGTAGTGAAGGAACTGGAAGGGAAGGTCTGCCCCTTTTTGGATGACACCAAGATCTGCAACAGAGTAGACACTTTGGGGGGTATGTGGAAAGGATGGGAAGGGATCTAAAAAGACTGGAAGAGTGGTCAAGGGTATGGCAGCTGAGTTTTAATGAAGAAAAAAGCACAAAATAATGGACTCAGGACATAGCATAGAAACCTGGGAGTGGAGTACAAAATGGTTGGAGTGTTATCAACAAAGACCAAGCAGGAAAGAGACCTGGGGTTATCATATTCGATGACCTGAAGGTGGCCAGGCAGTGTGACAAGGCAGTCAAAAGGGCTAGTGGGATGCTGGGGTATATAGAAGGGGTAGCACCAGCAGGAAGAAGGAGGTGATGCTGCCTCTATATAGATCACTAGTAAGACCCCACCTTGAGTATTGGGTCCAATTCTGGAGACCACATCTTGGGAAGGACATAGACAGAGTGGAGATGGTCAAGAGATGTGCCACCAAAATGGTGCAGGTTCTGCATCAAAAACCCTATGAAAAGAGACTAAAGGAGCTAAATATATACAACCTTAAAGGCGGGAAGGGAAAGAGGAGACATGATAGAGATCTTTAAATACTGTACCTCACAGGGGTAAATAAGGTAAAGGAGGGAAGTACTTTTCAGAGAAAAAGGTGCTCTAGAACAAGGGGGTATATTATAAAGCTGGAGAAAATAAATTCAGGAGGGATGTGAGAAAGTATTTCTTCACAGGATAGGTGGCGGATACCTGGAGCAGCCTTCCAGTGAAGGTAGTGGGGATGAAAGCAGTGTTGGGGTTCAAAAATATCTTGGACAGGCACAAGAGAATTACAGGAGTGGGGGTGGGGTGGGGGATTGTGCCATAGATCAAGTATGATCTTCAGCAAAAGATAAAGGTTAAAAAAAATGGGCAGACTGGGTGGGCCCAGCAGCCCTTATCTGCCATCACATTCTGTGTTTCTAAATACAGAACATTGATTAAATATAATCTGAACTGTGTCTGAATATTATGTTAAAGATTTGATTGATACTGGAAATCCATTTAAAAGTTTAGAATGTTAATAAAGATTAAAATATGATTAAGTAGAATTTAGTTGGTATTTAATGTAATTTTTTTGTGTGAACACATATATTTTAATGATGCAGAATATCCCTCACTCAAGAAGCAGAGCTTTTTCTATGAGATATCTGGAATGAACTGCAGAGTGAGAAGTACTTCCTCTTCTAGTCTGATAATTTATTTATTTTGTTTTTGTTAACCAGGTAAGGTGCACTAGACAAACATTTGCCTATTTGCAGGCATGACATGGGAGAGTACAACCAATGAATACAATGGATGACAAAGGCAGACTGGAAAAATGTTACAACAAGGTATAAACAGGGGTGAAATTAACAAAATCATTATACACAAAGTATAGCAGTATTATAATGTACCGTAGCAAGTTACCAGCATATTAAGATGAATTATTCATAACCCATACCCACTCAAAGAAGAACACTGTACTGATTTCTGTGTGGCTGTGACAAAGCAGGAAAAACCAAAATGTTTTAATCAGATAGCTGTAAGCACATCCCAAAACTCACCTACCCTATCAGTGTGAGGCTAGTCTGTAGTTCCCAGTTGTAAGAACATACAGGTTGAAAATATGGAGGCTATTCCATAATATAACTCTCAGTTCATAGTTGCCCCACATTAGGACTGGCATTCCTCATGTTCATGTTCATGTTTATTTGTTTAATCAGTATCGTTAATCCTTGAGGTATGAGTCGTATAACTGTAAGGGGACCTAGCATATTGCTACTTGGAACCCCTCCATCTTACATGGAGAAGATACTGTCCCACTTTGTAAGGGACAGATCTGCAGAACATTTGGATGTGTAATTTAATGCCTTCTGCAAATAAAACGCTTCTCCAGAATCACAAAGAATTGAATTAGAAATTAAAAGAATTAGAGTATACATGTTATTGCTATCCCTAGATGCTCCAGACAGCCATTTTTGCCAAAAGAAGAAGAAGAATCAGCATTTATATAGCACTTTTCATACACAGTATATCCCAAAGCATTTTACAAGCAATGCTAGACTGGTAATGAAGTGACTGAATGTGTCATGGCAGCCGTATCACACATCAACACCCACACACAGCCTACACAATTGCATGAACCAGTTTATGGGAAGGGGAATGTTGGCCAGGACAATGTGAATGTCCCCTACTCTTTGTAAAGAGTGCCCTGAGTTCTTTTACTTCCACTTGGGCACCCACCAGGACAACACAAGGATGGGTAGAAGGGACATCGTTTTTTTTTTTTTTAACCTTCTTTATTGAAATTTTGTCATTATTTCCAACACAATGACAGACACACATACATCCCAGGATACACCCCCGGGCCCACATCTCTAAACTGGATGTGGAAACTATGTACACCCCCCCAACTATATACAATCACAGTTACATTTGAATGTCCCCGAACTGAATACTCCATTTTACATTCAGGTATCTTCAAATCCATCATACAGGTTCAGAAGTTGCTTGGTTTTAGCCATAGTCCGGATTATAATTTCTAACTGCTACTATATTCCCAAAATGCACATCTTCCAGACATTCTGAGTAACTGTGTCCCTAGGAAAGAGAGAGAATCCCGTGAGCCCAGCCAAAAGGAGCCTATCTTATTACTTAGACATCCAATATTATATGAGAGTTATGTAAAAGCAGATATAGAATTTTTCTAGTACTAGTCACAAAATTGCATTCAAAAATGAACCCCTAAGACTTTGTCCTATATAAATTCAGCCAATTACTCCTCTTCAGACAGACAGATCCGAACCCGAGGACCTTTCACCTGTAATGAGTACACTGCCTCTAAAGCCCCCCATTTCCTGTCAAATAATTTCCTTTTCCCTTCCACCCGCATATGTTGCTTAAGTCTCTCCAAGATCTGTAGGAGGTCCCCAGCCATTGGTCATAACTATAGGTTATGTCCTCTTCCAGTGTCTTAGAACAAAAGCTTTAACCACGGCTGATATAAGGGACACATGACCTTTAGCTAGGCTCGGTATCCTACCCATGTCCCCGAGTATACATATCTCAGGGCTAATGTACTCCGAATAATTTAATATCGGGTCCATTTCTGCTTTGATTTGAGCCCAAAGTGGCTGAATTCGAGAGCACAACTACAGTACATGTAGTAGGTCTCCTGACTCCATGCCACAGTGAAAGCACTGATCTGTCTGTCTGAGTTTTCTAGAACACAACTTAGCAGGGGTGTAGTAGATATTTGAACAGATAAAGAATTGCATAGTAATATACTTCAGTATAGGCAGATATTTCGTGTATTTCCACACTTCTATCCAGTCAGGTCTCAGGGGGGATAATGCTCTGTCCCAATATGTAACCCTATTTTCGGGGTCAATGCAAACATAGTCTAACAGGACCTTATACACTTTAGACAGGGGATGTTGTAAAAGATCCAATTCCTTTAAGTGATCCCACGTAAACACCTTATTTTCCCCACTTATAATGCTCGCATGAACTTTTGTAGCAGCTTAGTAATCTGAATCTTTTAAAGAAGTCCCATTCAGATTGTATTGGCAGGAGCACCCGTCCACGACCATAAAGTCCGCCACTTTGGAATCGATAGCAATGATGTCCATTGACCTCTCAGCACCAGATTTCCCAAGCGAAAATTAGGATTTCCCACTATCGGCTGCTCCCTAGCCCCTCTTTGTGCTCTCTTTTGCCGTGGAGATAACCACTCCCACCACGCCTTAACTGATTTATATATCGGAGATTGCTTTCTTATACCAGGCAATGTCTCCGGGTCTACATATAATAGAGCAGTTGGGGAAAGTTTTAAATCCTCCAGGATGAGTTGTTCAATTCGCAGCCATGTTGGGGTGTATGCCTCATTTCCACATTGCCTGACCCAGCGTCCCATGCACCCTAATTGCCCTGCAACATAATATAACATTAAATCAGGGATCTTCATGCCACCCTTCTGGTGAGGGAGGCGTAAAACAGCATGTTTCCTCCTAGAAGGTTTAGAGTCCCATAGAAATTCTGAAATAATCCTTTGGATATTGGTAAACTTACTCTTCGGGATACTATAGGGAGAGAGACAGATCGGTACAGCAGTCGAGGCAGGAGGTTCATTTTGATTAGTCCCATTCTGGCAGTGAATTTTAGAGGAAGCTTCCTCCACCTTTCAATATCTTGCTTAATTTTAGCCACAATACGCTCACATTCTCATCCACCCCATCATGACCTAGCTAAATCCAGATCCCCAGATACTTAATTTTATCCGGGGCCCAGTTAAGCTGGAAATGTTCAAAATCCGCCTATGAGTGTGAACTATGAGGTGGGAGAACCTGAGTTTTAGACAAGTTTAATTTGTATTAGACACCTCCGAGAAGTTCCCAATAATTTCCAGTGCCTTGAAAGCTTTCTGACAGATTGATTAAGTGTAGCAAGATGTCATCGGCAATACCGATAGCTTAAGCTCTAACCCCAAAACTTCAACTCTGAACTCTTGGATCCATCACTAAGAATCTTAGCAAAGGTTCCAGGTAGATGTTAAATAAAATTGATGACAAGGGGCAGCCCTGCCTTGTTTCATTCTTAAGAAAAACTCCTTAGAGAGATAACCATTGCATAAGATTCGGGCTGTAGGGGCTTCATATCAAATTTCTAAGGCCTCCCAGAAACTCCCTTGGGAACCCCATTTTCTCCATTGTGAGAAACAGAAATTGGTGGGAAACCCGGTCGAACGCCTTCTCAGCATCTAATGCAATTAGAGCCATAGCAGACTTTGAAACAGCCGCTCTCTCTAGAATATGATGGAGTTTCCTTAATGCATCCTGAGCCCCCCCTCCCTGGCATAAACCCGACTTGTTCTTGACTAATCAATAAAGGAGCAACCTTCAAGACCCTATTAGTCAAAACTTTTGTAAGTATCTTAATGTCTTGATGGGCCTATAGTTACCTGGTAGATGCCTGGGTTTATCTGGTTTTGGAATCAGCGTGATGTAGGCCTGATACGGTGGAGGGTGGGGGACCCCGCCACTCATAATGGCTACGAAGAGTTCTTTCAATAGGGGTATTATTGTCTCTGCGTGAACTTTGTAAAATTTGGCCGGGAGACCATCAGGTCCTGGTGCCTTCCCATTTGGTAGATCTTTAATTACTTCTAGTATTTCCAACTCTGATATTGGGGCAGCTAGGGCCTGGGCCTGCTCTAAACCTAATCTGGGTAGCGGTACTTGATCTAGGAACCTCCCAATATCCATCACCGAATTAGGGGCCCCCTCCTGGTATATTGCAGCATAGTAATCCGCAAAGGCATCTGCCAATCTCTGGGGCTCCGAAAAAAACTCGTCTCCGAACTTCACTGCCACTATCGTTCTCTCGGCCTCCCGCTCCTTAATCCTATGAGCCAGTAACCGACCTGGCATGTCTCCCTGTAGCAAATATTTAGCATTCAACCTCTCCAGCCAATGATCTGCCCTGTAGTGCAACATACCTCTAAATTCCTCTTTCAGTTCTCTTAGCTCCCTATCTATCTCCTTGGAGGATCCTTCTAGATGTGATAAGGACTTAATGGCCCCCATTATGAATTCCTCCCGAGCCCTACTTAGTTTATTCCACCTGGCTGTATATTCTGTGCCCATCCACGTTACAAGACTTTGATGCGGCCAGGCCAAATTCTTCCCAAGGGTTGGGATTTGATTCTGAATAATTTCCTTAAGTTTACCCTCCATGCTAGCTACCATATTGTCCATCATTAGTATCTTATCATCCAGATGCCATCGGTATGGCTTAGGGGGAATGCTGTCCATCTTCCATAACAGCTGTATTGGGGAATGAACGGAGAGTGTTCTTTCATAAGTATAGGTACCTATGAGCCCCCTTAAAACTTCCCTATTAACCAGAAAAAAGTCAATCCTAGAGTAAGTCTTATGTACTCCAGAATAAAAGTCATCTCAGTCTCCCTGTTCTATAAATCCTTGTATCAACTAGTGCAGTAGCTCCAAAAATCTATGTAGTGCTACTTAGAGGGGCTAAGTCACTTTATTGAGGGGGTTTTATCGACCCTATTGTCGGCACATATGTTCCAGTCTCCTGCCAAGACGGATGAGCCCTGTGGAAGTGCAACAGTGTCAGCCTCCAGTGAGGCAAAAAATTCTGCTTTAGCCGGTGTGGGTCCATAAATAGAAGCACACACCAATGGATGTCCCAGAAATGAGCCTATCGTATATATACCTCTACCATCCTCTCTCATTCGAGTGGACCCAATTATATAAGGACAACCTTTCCTAATTAATATCGCGACCCCACCCGAGGCTTTCGCATTTCCCATTCCTATTACCTTACCTACCCATCCTTTCCTAAGTAAGTGCAACCCTCAGTCAATAAGTGGGTTTTGAAGTGCAGCAATGTGTATCCCCATCTGATTAATATATCTAAGTACAACCAGTCTTTTCTTCCCCTAAGACCTTTCACATTCCAGATAAGATTCTAAGTAATCCCATCTACTATGACCTCGCCTTTGACCTTCTCTCCCATACTCTCTGCTTTTTTTTGCCGCAGTCTTGGTTTCTCTCTTCCTCCCTCATAACTCCCTTCATACTACCCCGATCCTCCGACGCCTCCCTAATCAGCCCGAGACGTGTATGAGTCAGCTCTCAAGATGTCTCCAAACGCCCCCCGAGTCCCAGTACTAACCCACAGAACCCTTCTTCCCCTCTAATTTCAGACTCAAACCCCCCTACTGTTCTAATAACTTTGATTTATTAAGGGGGAACCTGGTTTCCATTAACTTACATCTCTACCATTGTGATTGTCTGCTGCTGCAGCCTAGCCAATACTCTGATTACCCATATACTGGAAGAAAGGAAAAAGAAAAAAAAGGGCAGGGAAGGTCAATAAGGAGAACATCACAACTACATAAAGTTCTTCTCAGTGATGTCACTTGTCCGTAACACTGTTAAGATTCTTTTTGTCACTGTCCTGTTGACGGTTTCCAAGTCCCTTCCTTCCCTTCAGGTCCCCGATTTGAACAAATCTGGTAGCTCCACTCTGAGGCCTTCCAGGACTTCTTCGCTGTGAGATACCTTCTGTCCCCTTCGCAGCTTTACCACTCAAGGTGGCTGGATATTGGAGCCTGAATTTCAGCCCTGCCATATACAGCTTTTTTTAATATCATATATGCTTTTGCTTCTCTCTCACCGAGGGAACCAAATCTTGAAACAGCCAGAGAGAGCCCCTTGCCAGTGCAGATTTCTGTTAGCTTTAGCTTTATTCAGAATATGAATTTTCTCTTTATAATTTAGAAATCGCATTATAATAACTCGAGAATTAGAGCTCCAGGTGAGAGGTCTCCCTCAATGCATGATGTGCCCTCTCTCAAGGTTGTATGTGAATCATGAACGCATGGGCCGAGATCTTCATAAGAACTTGCATGAAGGCCACGCAATCTGTGCCCTCCGATCTCTCAGGAAGCCCTGCCAATATTAAATTATTCCTCCGGCTTCTCGCTTCTTGGTCTTCCAGCTGGTTTTCCAATTTTTTCACCTGCCTTTTCAGATTGACCATATCCTGTTCCATAGTGCCCGTTTTTCTCTCTTGTGATGCCACTCTGGCTTCCACATCACCAACTCGTTGTGTAAGAGCATGCAAGGCTGGCTTCAGGACTGAAAAATCAGCGACCAGTCCTTTCAATAGCTGTTTAATTTCCATGATGTCCTCCACGGCTGATTGCCCCTCCTGGCCCTCCACCTTCCAGTCCTCCAGTACCTCGAAGTTGGCCGAGTGGGGTTTGGGTGTAATCGCTGGGTTTCCACCACTGCTCAAAAACCGGCTTCCTGCTCTATCTCGGCCTTTTCCCTTCCAAGTTCGCGAGGTGCGCTGATATCTTCATCCACCATGCAGAAGCCAAAAACGGTTTCCCCACTGCAGCGATTTCTATTCCGGTACAGTTCTTCACTTCTCCGGTTGTGTGGGTTCTCAGAACTTTTGCGATTTATAATTATTTAACATCGGGACTCGGGAGCTTTGCCGGGGATGTCTACTCCTTGCTAGCTCATCACGAGATTCCCAGAAGGGACATCAGTTTAACATCTCATCCAAAGGATGGCACAACCCAGCAGTATATCACCCCCCCAATACTGCACTCGGATGCCAGCATTTTAGGTGTAAGTTCAGTCGCAGTGTGGGATGAGAACACACAACCTTCTGGTCCAGAGGCGGATGCGCTACCAACTGACTCACACTGACACATTGCTGGAGCAACCAAACTACACCTGCAAATATATTTTTTAATGTTTTCTGCAAATCCTTGTAAAAGTATGAGAAAATAAAAAGTTTAACTAGTATAATGATGTACCACTATTGATTTACTGGGCAGGATTCTCAAAGCAATTTATTTTACATAAATTCCCATTTTGTGAGACATCTGTTGCAAAGAATTTGTGTCAAACAATTGGGATTTTCCATCAGTGTGGCTTAGATATTATACATCCTACTAGACCACATTTCTGTGGCCTACTGTGCATCACATTTGGGGCCTCTAGCATACGTTTTCTAAGGTGCTTGCACCTACAGTTTAAAGCAAGCTGCCATAAAGCACTTTCTTGTAATGTATAACCTGCCAATGTTTGAAAATATGGTGCAAGTATGTCAAATGTCTTTGGTTCACTAGCTGTGTCAAAGTCCATGGCTACACTTGTGGCCACAGTCATTGCGTCAATGTCTTTGGCAGTGTTTGGCAACAAGCACATTTTGGAAGCATTTACTGTAAGATATCAAACAAAAAATTGGAATTTAATCAAAGAACATTAATTACAGGGTCTAATATAGAAAACAACAGTTTAAACAGTAATAAGAAGATACTTGTGGAAGAACATGCATTTTGACACAATGGGCTGGATTTTCAAAGGGCCCTTAGATCCATGCAAGCTGCGTCAAACAACCAGCTTGAATCAGATCTTGGTGCGCCAAATACTGTGCGCCATATTTTGCAAGAAAAGTAGTCTGTGTGACAAAGTCCCCCAAACTGATGCAAGAGATCCACTACAGCAACAGACTGGCGTAAGGAATGGGACTGACGCAAGCTGCACCAAAATAAATGGTGCAAGTTGAGTCAAAAATGGTGCATGTTAAGTCAGAAAAATGACTCAAGGAATGAAAATGACACAAACTGAGTACAAAAATGGTGCAAATTGAGTACAAAATTGGTGCAAACTGATTACAAATGGTGCAAACTGAGTAAAACTGGTGCAAACTGAGTAACAATGGTGCAAACTGAGTAGAAATGGTGCAAATTGGGTAAAAATGGTGCAAGCTGAGTACCCAAAATGGTGCAAGCCGAGTCAAGCAAATGATGCATAGGACAAGAATGACGCAAGCTGCATTACCAAAATGGCAGCTGAAATGGCCAAAACTAAGCCCTTAATATTAGCATAGTCAGGTCTGCCCACCTGATTTGGGTCTCTTTATATACTCTAGTGTCCCTTACACCACCTCTGGCTGGTCTAGCAGCTGACGGTACTTTGACATGTTTGGTGTCAGTGGTGCAGCTTTGAAATTCCCACAGGTGCGGTCTTGCACCATTTCTGTGGCACAAGACAGCTTGCATCATGGCGCTGCCATTTGTATAGTGCAAGGCTGATGCAGCCACCTTTGATGCAGGGTGGACTATCTTTGACATAGTACTCCTTTGAAAATCAGGTCTGGTGCAATGTTTGATGCTAGACTCCCGTGCATCACTATTGTTTGGCACATGTCCCTTGCATCATACCTGGGACTTTGAAAATCTGGCCCAATGACTTGATCTGTTACTTCAGTAAGTAAGTACATGGAAGAAAAGTTTTACAAGATGTTCCAGTACGATAGAACTAATATAAATACTGAAGAAACACCTAGAGAAATTGGATCATGTATAGAAACAATATGCTCACAATGAATGTACCTAGACCCTTGCCAAACTTAAAGTGCAAATAATGTAATTATCAATTATATAAAAACATTCTTTCTTTCCTTCACACTATTTTTTCACTTAGTCTTCGACCATTTACATTTATTAATATATGTAATGCACAGTGGGACAAAAACAATGCAACTGCATGAAGCAGAAAATCATATTTATCCATGATTCCCAAGTAACAGCAACTGTTAGGAATACAGTATGTAGATTCCAGGATTTTATGAACTTGTATCTATTGGACCAGAGGAAATGCCCTGCATGTTATCTCTTATTCCATACATGTCCCACATTCGGGTGCCAAAAAGCAAAGAGTTACAGTATAGTTGACAGTAGCAGTACTTGACTGGAGAAACTAAAGGACTGTTCTCATAAAAGGAGGCAGGTGACCTGAAACAAGTATAGAGAGTTTCACAGCCCTGCTGTGCCACACTTCACTTTGGGAGTACAGTACTTGCCCCAGAGTGAATAAATATTTCATTTTTTACCGCTATCATCCATCTGTAGTATCCCAAATTCTTTGTTCGTGAAATAAACTAGATTTTATATAACCAGTTGTTCCTTTCAAATAAAAATGTCTTTATTTCTTTTGTTTATTAAGGTCTATTGCTCTAGAATGTCTGCATTTTAAAGGGTTTGATGTTGGCAAAGCACAAGAGAGATTACAGTATTTGGCATGAAGAACCCCATTGTGCAAACGTTTTCTTCCCTAAAAGTAATGAATGATAGTAGAACTGTTCAGGAGGTGAAAGTAAAACATCAAAAACATAAATTGATTATTACAGGGTTAATAATCAGCTCATACTTTTCAATACTTGCCCATTTTCACTGAATTAATATTGTACAGAGGTGAAACTTCAGGCATATATTTGGCTTAAATGTTAATCTTTTGGGATTTGCAACAGAAATTAGAAGTTCTGCTGCAATTTACATGTTAAATTCAGTAACCCCGTGGTAGTTCAGCCATTTGTAAAAGAACAGTAGGTGGTCTAGTGGTCTAATATTCAATGAATAATTTGATTTTATATGAAGCATGAGGTCTAACTCGGCATTTCATTATTTTTAGAATGGCACTGACTGACAAGGACCTCATAATTAAAACAGTATATGAATTTTTGAACAGCAATGTACTGTAACTACAACAAATGAAAGTCTACATTCCCATCCGTTCTGCTTTTTATTATATTTTAGTGATAGTCTATAGCTCCCATCGTTGACCTTCTCGTTCAAAGTGTAGTGGCCTAATGGGGAAGGATACATTTGCTGGTCTTGGTCTGGACTTCTACCACTATGGTCCTGATCTGTTGTGAGAAATGTTAAGTAATCATTTTGAAAGTCAAATGCAATTGTTATTAAAAGATGCTCTAATATATAATCTACATTTTTTGCATACTGTAAACTGTGAGTGGTGCTGGAATTCCCAATTCTCTCATATGAATATTGCACATACCAGTAGGTTATTGAAATCTCTTTCCTTTGTTCTGCTGTTATAATGGGCATCTGCTGTTATTCAGGGAGGCCCATCTAAAGGAGAAATGCACTGGACCCATAAGTCATTTCCATGCAGAAGCTGCTGTTTTAAATACTGGTTCTGATTTTCTTATTGTTCCAGTTTTATTGGCATCATAGTAAATGCAGTGGGTGTTTCTGATTTACACACTGCTGGTAAGTACCATTTTAGAAGTTGAAGATATATTTTATGTTCTTTTCAGCTATGGAAATCTATAGTAGAAAATAAATGCATTATGTCAACAATCTGAAAGCTTAACAAGAGCATAAACAGAGTGTAAGTCAGATACACCCACTGGATTTACTATGAGGCCAGTAAAGATGGAAGAATAACAGAACATGAACTTATATTTAAAAACAGCTCCTACAGAAAATACAGACTTGCAGGTTAACTATAATTCTTTTTTAATGAGCAGGCCTTCATGTCAGCATTTCATAATATTATGGTTCTGCTGTTGATGTTTAACAGAGAATACAAGTGGGAATTTTCAGTTTTCTTTTCTGGCGATTAGAATATATCTAATAAAACTATACAATAAGTATACAAGAAAACCATCTTACTGTCTCAACTGACCTCATGATGCTCTTTTTTGTGATATTTTAGTGTTTTACATGAAAATAGTCTATGATGCTACAGACACACCAACTGTGAGATTATTTGGGGCAGTCAGATGGGGCAGTCAGATGACACAGTACTTTAGAGACTCAATCCCAACCAACAGAGGAGGATGTCAGTGTGGGACTGCAGGCAGAGAGGCAAGTAACCCTCTACCCATCCCCTACACCAGATTTGCTGCAATGGAGCCACAGAAGAATACCTGCATTGGAGAGTTGTTGCTGCACTGGAGAGGGAGAGTTGTTGTTCAGAGTGGCTTTCTGCACCAGAGAGAGAGAGAGAGAGCTGTATTGAGCTGCTGGGTCTGTGGCCTTTGCCACACCAGAGAGCCAGGAAGCTGCCACTGCCAGTCAAGGATCTTGAGCAAAAAGGTGCCAGTTTTCAAAAATTCAGTGACAGCCTTAAATTGCAGACTCTTTGGTCTGCTAGCATTTCAGTCCCAACCAGCAGAAGAGAATGTCGGTGGGGGACCATGGGCAGAACAGCAAGTAACCCTCTGCCCGTCTCCTGCACCAGATTTTCCACAATGGAGCCACAGAAGAATATCTGCACTGGAGAGTTGTTGCTGCACCAAAGAGGGAGAGTTTGCTCCCCCACCTTCCCCTACAGCCATGATTTTTTAAAGACCTGCACAAGCTGGGATGGGCTACTGAGGAACTGGGGATTGGGCTGATAAGGAGATGAGGAGGGGAACAGTGTTGTGGACTGGATACGTCTTGAACTATAATACCGTTTGAATGAACTTCTGGTCCATCTGATCACCATTGTCACTGGTACCTGTATGAAAGACCTGCATTTGGTAAATTGTTATTGGAGGTGTGTGTATGGTATGTCTAGCCTGTGAGGTTTAAGTTTGAGAATGCTGCATTGAGGTACTGCAAAGGGGGGTTTATTTTATCTTTAAAATGGGGGGGGGGGTATATTCTGTGATTCTGCAGTTGGGTATTGCCAGAGGAGGTATAGTTTGTGTTACTGCATGTGGATATACTCTGTGATATGGCATTTGGGTGTTGCTAGGGGAGGTATAGTTTGTGATACTGCATTTGGGTATAATCAGGGTTGGTGCATTTGGATATCGCCTGGGAGGTATAGTTTGTGACACTGCATTTGGGTATAATCAGTGATACTGCTTTTTGGCTATTGCCAGGGGAGATATAGTTGTGCTACTGCATTTTGGGTACTGCCTGGGGAGATATAATCTGGGACACAAAAGATGGGAGGATTGGGGGAAGCAAATTGAAGCTCATAGGAAGGGAAGGGTTTAATATGCATTTGGAAGGGAGATAGAGTAAACAAAAAGTAAGGGGGAAATAGAGGGTTTGTGCATTGGACCACAAGTATATGCATGTTCTTATAGGAATATTGGGTAGACAGCAGATAAGAGGGAACTATGAGGTTTTTGGACCATAAGTATATGTGAGTTCTTATCCGTCCAGTGAGTTCTTTAAGGTGAGGGAGGGAGGCAAAGGATACTGAGGAATACACTGGGAAGGCAGGGGAAGAAGGAGTAAGAGCAAGAAAATTGAATTATACAGGCAGATGAGGAGTGCAGTGGCAGGATCTTTTAGGATGGGGAAGGGAGCTCCAGGGGTGCACAGGGGAACAAACAGAATAGTGGGGTGTAATAGGTGTGGGGCAGTGGTGCTCATGGAAACATTGTGGAGGATAGGGAGTTGTCTGGTATGTATCAGATTGGGACAGATGGCAACAGAGATAAACAGTCTATGGGGGGAGGTGGTGAGGGGGAGGTGGGGTGGGCTACAATGCCAGCAGGGAGATTAAGGGGGGCCCGCAAAGATGGAAAGAGGGGAGGATGAGACTAGTTGAGGGCATGGAGGAAAGGGGCTGAGACCAGACTATGGAGGAAGAAACAGATGGAAGGAGGTGAGGAGAAAGGGGAAAGGAGGATCTAGGGGCTGGGGCTCAGGGAAGGGCAAGGACCTTGGTGCCAAGGGGAAGAAGAGCATCCACAGAGGGGGATATTATGGTGTCCAATAAGTACAGACCTTTATCAGAGAGAATGGATCAGGGTGATCTGGAGGGCACAGCAAGTATGGGCCTGTAATTGGGGAAGAGCAGAAGGGAAGGGAAGGGAAGGGAAAGGAAGGGAAGGGAAGGGAGGGAGAGTGGCAAGGTTAGGCAAGATGTGGCAGGGTAGGGGCCAGTCAGAAAAAGGGATTGAGGGGAGTGGAATAAGGGGTAGAGATAGAAGAACAGAGGATGGTGATGTTGGGGAGAGTATTAAGGAGGAGGGGATAAAGAGGGCACAGGAGGTGAAAGGAGGCAGAGAAGGGGAGCAAAGGAAGGACAAGGGGTATGGGGTAGCACAGGAGGAGTTAGGAGGTAAACAAGGGAAGCAGGAATGCAGGAGTGACCAGAGCAGTATAAATAGGGGATCAGAGGGGGAGGAGAAGGGATCTGCAGATAAAAGGCCTGTATCATTCATCGGGGGGAGAACTATTGGGAACTGGGGAGGAAGCAGGGGGTCAGGTAGTTAGTTCAGGACAGGGGGGTGCAATCAGGAGAAAAGGGACTAGGGGGATAGGTTGACCAGGAACAAGTTCTGACCCATTAGCTGTGGAAGTGGAGAATGTCATGGTATTCAGGGACTCCACCATCAATGGGATACACTGGATCAGGAGCAGGCCTACCTACAGGCAGAGGTCAGTCTTTTGTGAACTGGGGATGGAGGCAGGAAGGGTGATGCAAAAAATCAGAGAGTGTGCAAGGGTGGTGGGGAAACCTCACCTAATCACTCATTTGGGGACGAATAAATTGTTGAGCAATGAAGTGGTCTAGATCCAGAGAAGATTTAAGGCACTGGCTAGGGGATGCAAGGAAGAGACAAGATCCTTGGCATTCTCAGAAGTCTTGCCTGTCCCCTATACCAGTACTGCAAGGCAGCAAATTAGGGAGTTCAATGAGTGGCTCAGCGAATGGTGCAGGAAGGAAGGGTTCACCTGTATAGATGAGTGGGGGGACACATGGGAGGATGAGGACTTATGTTGGAAGGACAGGCTACACCTAAATGAGACAGGAGCAAGAGTGCTGAGGGGAGGTCTGCAAGGTTATATAGACAAGGTCTTAAGGAGGGATTTAAACTGGTAAGGGGGGGAGTACAAGGCTAGGAAGGGGGAGAGATTGACAGGAGGAGAAAATGGACTAGTTATAATAATAAATAATAACATAGGAGTATACAAGTCAGAAGGCCAAGGCCCACATGACTCGCCATGTTTATTCCAAAAAGTCAAATTTTCTAGCCACTATGTAAGTATGCAAGGATACCTTAAAATTGCTTAGAGTACAGGACTCAACTATCTCCCCCTACAAAGATGCCATCTCTACTGTTAATGTATCATAAATGGTTGACTCCCCCACTAGGGTCAACTACCGCACTAGTTCCAGTACACTTCTGTAGTGGATACTTACTAATCACTCAGAGAGAATAACCAAATAACCAACCCCACCATTCTCCCTCACTCAATAAGTGACCACTCCCCTATCCTATGCCACTGGTCTAATAAAGCCCCTAACCCCCACTGGCTAAAACTATCATAGGTCGAGTTCTGAAGAAAGGGCAGCTTGAACCCCTTAAGTCCTATCTTAAACAACTTGACTGGTCCCCAATAGACTCTGCTCAAGATTTGGACCAAACACTCAAATACTTTGTCTCCACGTTCAATGCAGCCTGTGACATCCACACCCCTATAAGAAAATGTAAGCTTAAGGGCACAAATAATTCCTGGATCACCCCATCCCTAATCAGCCTCATCAGCCTCATGGCCAATAGGTATAATCTGTGGCATCAAGCTCAAGCCACCAGTAACCAAGCAGACATCCAGCAATACAAAATGGCCAGGATTGCCTGTACTCAGGCGGTCCTTCTAACCAAAATTCGCCACTTCAGGGATGAGCTCACTAACTCCTGGGGAGATGGCACCAAATTCTAGGATGACCTAAAGGACTTTATGGGTGAAACTAGCAAAACCTCACCCTCCATGCTAGCTGTCAATGGAGAAATCACCCAGGACCCTGAGATAATTGCTGATACATTCAACAAGTGCCTTCTCTGACTTCAACAGCGTATTCCCCCTGACTTCTTTGATGTAACACAGAACAGTAACAGCGCAGGCAGAGATGGCTCCCCCCGGTCCCCCCTTCCCTTCTATTTCAAGAAAGTCTCCAAGATTGAGGCCAGAAAATACCTGCAACGAGTGCAAGGAAAATCAAGGTACAGTAGAGACACACCCTAGATCTCAAACTAATTACCATCACCCTAGATGAGGTATTATCTCCACTGACTAAAATATTGAACTTATCCCTATGTAATGCACAATTCCCTCAGAAATGGAAAGCAGCTGTGGTAACACCAGTCCACAAAAGCAGTGATTGTGCCCTCCATACTAACTATCGCCCTATATCAATCCTACACCCGCAATGTCCTGGGGCGTATTGTATTAGACCAATTAGTTGATTATCTTGAGAAGTACCAGATCCAATGTCTGCAGCAATGTCATTTTTGCAAGGCACACAGTACCACCACAGTCCTGTTAGAGTACACTGGATTCATTCATTGTGCTCTTGACCGAGGTCAGCTAGTGGGGGCAATATACATCGGCCTCACTAAAGCCCTTGACACGGTCAACCACACCATATTGCTTGACAAACTCTCCACTGCTGGGCTCTCAACTGAAGCCATGGAGTGGTTCAAAAGCTACCTCAGGAACAGATCCAAGCAGGTCAAAACAAATGGAATCCTCTTGGATAGCCAACAAGTGCACATAGGTATCCCACAAGGCTCGATCTTAGGCCCCCTATTCTTCAATCTTTTCCTCAACCACCTAACGCTTGTCAGCACAGATAAAACACTCCTCTACACAGATGATGCCATCATCTTCACCAGTAAACCTGACCCGCACCTTCTAGAAACACAACTCCAGCATAATTTCTCATCTGTTGAGGCCTGGTTCTCAAAGTACATTTGTCTTAAGAACTATAAAAAGAAGAAAGTTACCGGCCCAGTGGTGCAGAGGGTTGAGGTGCTGGACGCCATACCTCACGCTATGCCAGTGACCCAGGTTAAGGAATGACCTCAGGTCATCGAGGTTCTGGTGTGTGTGTGTGTGGGGGGGCAGAGTAGGACTGAGCATGCCGGTGGACAGCTCTCCTCTCCTGAGAGTGGTGAAGGTGGGTTGGTACCCCCCATAGCTCCACTCCCACCGGGTGGCGTCCAGTGGGTAATGTAGATGGAGAGGGGGGTGGCAAAAATTAACAGGACGTGGAAGAGGCTGAGCTAGTGCCACAGGGTGTGAAGCATGCCTACACATGCTCGCACAACCATGTGCTGGGGCCTCGGAGGGGGGGGGAGTCAGGGGAGAAAATCTAAAACAAAACAAAAAAAAAAGAAGAAAGTTATGTTGTTCACTAACCCTCACAACAAACATAAATCATATCAGTTAAGAATTCTGAACAGCCATAATACCCCACTAGAATTGGTGCACAACTTCAAATATCTAGGGGTTACCCTCTACAGCTCCTTATCCTTTACCAACCACATGGACCATGTTGCAAAGGCAATTAATTCTAGGATTGGTCTCCGCTACAGGCACAGACATTGTATGACCCCACAGATGCTTTGGCTCACAGTAAACAGATCAATAATCTCTATTATAGACTACAGCTTAGTAATGTATAGCACTGTATCTGACACTACTCTTAAAAGGATCAGCACAGCACTAAACAAAACCTTTAGGCTAATAACAGGTGCCCACCGACTCACCCATACATGCGACTTATACACTCTGACCAACTGCCTGCACCTAAAGAGCAGGATGAAATACCAAGCCTGTCTCTTAGCTAAGTAAACCTGCCTAGGATTAACCCCCATCCTGGCCATTCAGAACCTCCTTAAACTAACGATCAACTCTCACCGGATTTGTGGCATGTCTAGACAGTCCTATCAAGTCCCTTTCTGCTGCATTTCACAAGTACAATGGTCCATTGTGTACTGAACGCCCAGATGGCTAAATGCCCTCCCCTGTGATATTTTGCTGAACCTAAGCTTAGCTTATTCAAGAGTAAACTCCGCCAACACCTCACCACACTTAGCAGCTGTGATGGCCTTCCCTAAGTAGCATTACTCCCCAGCCTCAAGAGTAAACTCTGCCAACATCTCACCACACTGAGCAGCTGTGACTGTCTTCCCTAAGTAGCATTACTCCCCAGCCTCAGAAGTAAACTCTGCCAACACCTCACCATGCTTAGCAGCTGTGACGGACTTCCCTAAGTAGCATTACTCCCCAACCTCCCCCCTACACCCTTATCATGCCCTCCCCTCCTACCCTTCTTCCCCTCTGTATCCCCCCTCTTTTCCTTTCTTTCTTTCTTTCTTTCTTTCTTTCTTTCTTTCTTTCTTTCTTTCTTTCTTTCCTTCTCTCTCTCCCCCTGCCTCCTGGCCTACCTGCTCCTCCTTTCACCCACCCTACAACCTGACAAGGTCAATTCTGGCTGATTCATGATTGGCTGTAATAATGTACATATCTACTTTGTTTTATTAGGTTCTCTGAATTGTATGTCTGATTGTGTCACTTTGATGTGGAACTTCTGTAAACGAACTTCTAGCTCAAAGATATTGTAATACAATAATTAATTAAATAAATAAATAAAATATCTCAGTAGGTAAATTATTCCAACTTTTAATTATCCTCTGATTGTACCATGCTCCCCTCTTATTTGTCTTGTAAAGCTCACCTTGAAATTAATGGTTATGTACTGTAGACTGATAGAAATAGTGGCAATGAGTGAGAGAAGAGTAAACTGAGACAATTCAGGAAAAGTTTAAAAGCAGATTAATTACATGTGCAATATGAAGGCTCCAGTGAGCATAAGGATGTACACTATCTGAATAACTGTTTTGTCATGTACAGTAGGAAAATATAGAAAACAAACTGCATGCAGGCAAAGTAGAAAGGCCAGTTTTGGAGTACCTATTCAACAATCTCAGACATTTCCCTTTAAGCTTAGTATCAAATATAGAGAGTAAGGGATGGTTAGATATATTAACTGTCCTTCTAGGAAAGGGAATCTGGGACTGAGTGATTAGATAAGTATCAGTTTATGCTGTCCATGCTACTTTAGATCAGGAAGCTGATCTAAAAACAAAGTAGGAGGAGGGGTGAAATTCGCAAAAAGATATAGAATCCACATTTAGGCTTCTGCTGCTCTGTCTGCAGGATTGGTAGTTGCATGATCTTAAAATTCATGATTAATATTGCTACAAAAAGGGATGCTGATAGCTTACACAATATCATGTCCCATATTTGAGAAATGTATGCTCTCTTTTTGAATGGACACCGAGATAAGTTGAAGATGGTGGGTAGATAGTTCACTTCCTAGATAATTTTTCATAGCAGAATCCAAATTAGGAGAAAGCAATTGCTTGGCATCAGACAGAATGTGGTAGAATTTTAGATAATCCTGGAGTTGGTACTAAACCAGCCTCTCCTGTATCTTCACCAGGGAACATGGGACAGAAATTGGTTGATAGTTCTTAGATCCTTGGACCCCCTGTTGTCGATAGGAAGAACTATGGCACTTTTCCATTTATCAGGAACGATGCCCAGGATTATGGATTTATCAGGTTAATAAGATTGCAATAGACTTGGCTATAACAGAAGCAGCAATTTTTAGGAATTTGAGCTCAAATTTGTTATAACCAGGGCATGGCTTTTTATATGCTTCAGCTGGGAGACAACTTCTTTCCTAGTGACAAACCTAAAGGGGAATTGCAAGGTGTGAGAGTCATGTCAGGGAGACCAGGCAGTATTCAGCTCTGGGGAGCCACATACATATCAAGTTCAGTAAAATAATTACTGAACACATTAGCAGATGTGGTGGGATTAGTGATAATTTTACCATCCACAGCTATTAGTGCTGGGCTAAAGTTGTAAATTCCGCTTGAGTGGAACTTTCGCAAAAGTTTGCCAGCTTTTGTGGAATTTTCCAAACGTCCGCCTTTGGTGAAATCAGAAATCTTCCAAATGTGTTTGGTGAATTCTCGCCCTGTTCCATGGAATTTTCTTCCTGAATTGTAGAATAATTCACATGAACTGTGGAACTAATCCTCAATTCATGTAATTATTCCACAGTTCAGACAGAAAAAAAAAAAACTTGGTGTCTCTAATGGCACCCCCGCCCTCTGGTAACCAGCTCCATAAGAACTGAAAGTCCCCCCCCACAATATTTAGTGGCACCCCTCACTCTCTGATCACCCACTAGCCACATAAAAGTTTAAAGTTCCCTGGTGTCTAGTGGCACCCCCTACGCTCCATTCACCAGCCCCATAAATGTTTTAAGGTTCCCAGGTGTCTAGTGGCACACACTTCCTTCTGATCGCTGGCCCCATAAGAATTAAATGTTTCCCTGGTGTCTAGTAGTACTCCCACCCTTTGATCACCAGCCTCTAAAAGTTTAAAGTTTCCCTGGTGTCTAGTGGCACCTCCCTCAATCACCAGCCCCATAACAATTTAAAATTTCTCTGGTGTCTAGTTGCACCCCTACCTTCCGATCACTGACCCAGTATTTGTTGATGTGCCTCCTTCTCATTAGCTAACTCAAGTGCCTGTCACAACTTAAGTAAATCACAACTGCATACTCACTCCTTCTTAGTGATTATATCATGTGGTAGTCATAGAGATCCCCATGGCTTCCATGTGATGTAAATGCTAAGAAAAGGAGTGAGGCACTTGAGTTAGTTAATGAGGAGGGACATCAGCAAATACTGGTCCAGTGAAAGGATTGTGGGGGGTGCCACTAGACACCAAGCAAACTTTAAACTTTTATGGGGCTGGTAATCAGAGGGTAGGGGGTGCCACTAGACACCAGGAAAATGTTTAGGGCCCCATATTCAGAGCCGGCTGAATGTGTGTGTAGATCAATACACCGCACAAAATCTGGTCCAGCCAGCTTTGACGTGGTATTCGAACAGAATGCGTGATTGGAACAGATCACAAATTCTGTTTGAATATTAGACCCTGGATGTGTGGCATATAGTGGGTGCCCGCCATGTTTGGTGCAGCACATCCAGGGTTCGGGGCTGAAGACCACCAATGGGGAATGTGTGGCTCACACCTGGATGTGCCATTTCCCTCAAGGGTGATATTCAGCCAAAATATGCTAATGAGCTCATTGGGCATGCATGAAACAAAGGGGCCTCATGCATGCCCATTATGGGCTCATTAACTTAGCTGCATCCAGCTAAGTGTGCTGGCCAGCCCTCACCATCCACAAGATCTGTAAAACAAATGCTGCACAATCCCAGTGTTTCCATAGAGTACGGTTCCCCTTCCCCACCCCGAGCACAGTGCGTCACATAAATAATTTATTTTATTTATTTATTCAAAAGTTTCACCAGGAAGACATACTGAGCAAGGATTGCTCATTTTCAGATGTGTCCTGGGGGAAGGGAGTAGTGAAGGGTACAGAGGAATAGGGAACAACTATAGTATACATTGCAAAAAAATTACAGTATGTTCACAAGCAATAAGTGCACAGCATTACATTGTGTACAGGAATTATCAACAGTAACATTATTAACATTGTGTGCAGGAATTATAAACAGTAACATTATAAACAGTAACATTAGGTACAGAGGTGATAGACATGAGGAAATACTCCAGTGATACAGCAATAGCAAGGACTTGTAGACATAAGTTCAACCAGTGATACAGTAAAAGCAAGGATTTGTAGACGTAAATTTAACAATGCTAAATTCAGCAATTCACAGAAAGTGATCAGTGCTAGATGTGACTTAATTGGATAGTAGTTCAGGTAAAGGGGGACTGCGTTAGGTCATGTGGTCATCATGGTGGAGCAAGGTGAGATTAGAGACAGTTGCATGTAGGGGCAGTGAAAGAGCACATGAGAGAAGCAAGGGCATGGGACGATCAGGTGTTTCGAATGTTTGTGGGGATCGAGTTCCAGAGTTTAGGGAATTGGTAGGAGAAGGATGACTGACCAGCTGATGAAGAGCTGTGTGGGATGGTAAGAGAACGAGTGTCAAGACGCCTGAGGGGGGCGGTGGGGGAGAGTGGATATGATAGGTAGGAGGGCACACTGAACCAGAACTTGCCTATGAAGGTGGTGTAGTGAAGCATGTGATGATCTGTGAGGGAGGGGAGAGCAAGGGATTGGTAGAGAGAGAGCAGTGGTGAGTATGGGGGGGGGCAGTTGAGGGCAAAGCAACAGGCGGAGTGGAAGATTGTGTCCAGTCTGGTTAGTTAATAATGAAATATCTCTATTTCTGTAGTGTAGAGTTCCCCCCTCTCCCCATTCCCAATGTCTGTAAAAAATAAACATGCCCAATCTCAGTGTTTCCATAGTATAGGGTCACCCTCCCAATCCCTGATGTCTGTAAAAAATAATCATGCCTGATCCCAGTGTTTCCTTAGTATAGGGACCCCCACCCCATCCCCAATGCCTGTTTAAATGAAACTCTGCCCGATCCCATATTCGCCATAGTGTAGGGATCCCCTTCCCAGCCCTGATCATAGAAACATAGAAGTTGGTGGCAGATAAGGACCGCAAGGCCCATCCAGTCTGCCTATTTCTTTTTCTACCTTATGAATGTGCCATTGGCCTTTGCGCTTTCAATGGCCTATCTATTCATACTCATCCATATTGCTTTCTTATGCCTATCCCATGCCTGTTTGAAGCCCTGCACTGTACTCATATCCACCACTTCCTGAGGTAGGCTGTTCCATGCATCCACCACCCTTTTTGTGAAAAAGAACTTCCTCACATTACCCCTTAACCGGCCTCCCTCGAATCTCCTGCTGTGTCTTCTTGTCCTGCTATTTTTCTTGTACTGAAACATGTTAGACTCTTTCACCTTGTTAATGCCCTTAAGGTATGTGAATGTTTTGATCATATCACCTCTCTCCCTCCTTTGCTCTAGGGTATACATATTGAGCTCCGTTAATCTGTCCTCATATGTTTTCTGATGCAGTCCCTGCAATATTTTGGTTGCTCTTCTCTGGACTGCCTCGATTTGGTTAATGTCCTTGTGAAGGTATGGTTTCCAGTACTGCATGCAGTACTCCAGATGGGGCCTAACCAGCGTCTTGTAAAGAGGGATTATTACTTCCGTCTTCCGACTTGTGATACCCCTACTAATACACCCCAACATCCCTCTAGCCTTACCTACTGCTTTAGAGGTCTGCTTGGATGATTTCAGGTCATCGGTGATGATGATGCCCAAGTCTCTTTCTTCCCTTGTGACTGCCAGCAACTCCCCTCCCAGCCTATAGGTGGCTTCATGGTTTCTGTTCCCTATGTGCATGATCTTGTACTTCTTTGCATTAAACCCCATTTGTCACTCTTTCGACCATTTTGCTAGTTTATACGGATCTCTTCTCATTCTGCCCACCCAATCTGGATCATCTACTCTGTTGCAGATCTTGGTGTTATCTGCAAACAGACAAACCTTACCCTCCAGTCCATCTGCAATGTCACTGATGAAGATATGGAAGAGGACTGGCCCCAGGACTGATCCCTGAGGTACCCCACTTGTGACTTGCATCTCTTCTGACTGACTTTTACGATCACTCTTTGTTTTCTGCCTGTCAACCAGTTTGCCACCCAGATGACCAGTTTCTGACCCACCTCAAGCCTACCCAGCTTTTTAATCAATCTTCTATGTGGAACAGTATCAAAAGCTTTGCTGAAGTCAAGGTAGGCGACATTAACTGCTCCCCCTTGGTCCACCACTCTGATTATCTAGTCAAAGAAATCTATGAGATTAGTTTGACAGGACCTGCCTTTTGTATACCCATGCTGTCTTGGATCCTGTGCTCCTATGGATTCCAGGTGTTGCACTATCCTTTCCTTAAGGAGTGCTTCCATAATCTTGTCCACTACTGAGGTAAGACTGACTGGTCTGTAGTTCCCTGCCTCCTCCCTGCTACCACTCTTGTGGAATGGGATCACATGAGACCTTCTCTAGTCTTCCAGGACCTCTCCTGTGCTCAGAGACTCACTAAACAGGTCTCATAATGGCTCTGCTAGTTCCACCATTAGCTCCTTTAGTACCCTGGGATGTATGCCATCAGATCCCATTGCCTTGTCCACCCTGAGCTTATCGAGCTCTTTTAGGACCCTTTCTTTTGTGAAGGGACTAGTGCACACCTCCCTCCCCCCTGTGTCCACGGTGCTGAGCTGTGGACCCTGCCCTACCTTCTCTTCAGTAAATACTGAGCAGAAGTATCCATTTAGGATAGATGCTTTTACATGGTCCTCCTCCTCACATGCCCCCTTATCCCCTTTGATCTTAGCAATACCCCCTATAGACTTTCTCCTTTCACTAATGTATCTATAGAAAGTCTTGTCACCTTCCTTTACTCTTTGTGCTTGTGTTTACTCAGTTTGGGCCTTTGCCTGTCTTACTGCCTTCCCTGCTTCCCTTAGGGAAGTTTGGTATGCTGCCCTATCTTCATCCCGCTGCATTCCCTTATATTTTGTGAAGGCCAGCCTTTTGGCTCTGACCTTTTCTGCTACTGTTTTTGAGAACCAAAGTGGTTTTCTTCTTCTTTTGCATTTCCTTTTCTCTCTAACACAATGGGATGTTGCTCCTTAATGCTTGCCCAATTTGCCTGTAGCCCCTCACCTGTATTTCTTTTTGCCAGTGTTAGCTTAAGTCTGTTGGCCATCTTATCAAAGTCAGCTCCTCTGAAGTCCCATATTTTTGCCTTGGATTTGGATGATTTAGTTCTAGTGGCCAAATTGAACCATATAATGTGATGGTCACTTACCCCCAGGTGACCTTCTACCTGGAGATCTGTGATCCTTTCTCTGTTAGTCAGTACTAGATCTATGATCGCCCTGTCTCTTGTGGGTTGTTGTACCAGTTGTTTGAGGCCCTCTCCCTGCAGGGAATCCACCATGTGCCTAGCTGTTGCAGATGTTCCTGCTGGTATTGACCAATCTGTATCTGGCATGTTGAAGTCTCCCATTATCAGAACCTCCCCTTTAGCTGTCATATTTTGTATATCTTCTGACAGTAATGTGTCTATGTCCTCCCCCTGGTCTGGAGGCCTATAGACAACCATATGAAATACATGTACAACATCCCCATTCCATAGTGCGGTGTCCCCCTGCCCCCACCCCAGTCAGCAGAACCCCACTACCCTGCACCCCCCTTTCTTGACCCATGCTGGTAAGTGGCACACTCCTCCTCACCCTGCCACTGCCAGCCACTGACTGATCAGTCACAGACCTTGTACAGCAACTAGTATGTGCTCATTGGTTGTCAACCAATAAGTGCATACTAGTTACTGTATGCAGCCCATACCTGATCAGTCAGCAGCTGGCAGTGGCAGGGTGAGAAGGGGTGTGCCATTCACCGGCACGGGTCTGGATGGGGGGTGCAGGGAGATGGGGTACTGCCAACCAGGTTGTGGGGTGGGGAGACACTACCCTATTGAAAGGAGATGTTGTACATATATTTCATTTGGTGATCGGTGCTGGGGGGGGTTCCTACACTATGGCAAATATAGGACCGGGCAAAGTTTCATTTAGACAGGTGTAAGGGAAGGGGTGATGGACCCTACACTATGGAAACACTGGGATCATGCATGATTATTTTTTACAGACATCAGAAATGGTTGGGGGGGAACCTACACTATGGAAACACTGGGATTTGGCATGTTTAAATTTTACAGACATCGGGGATGGGGAAGGGGGACACTACTCTATGGAAACACTGAGAGCGTGCATAATTATTTTTTACAGACATCGGGGATGAGTGGGGGGACCCTACACTATGGAAACATTGGGATCGGGCATGTTTAAATTTTACAGACATTGGGGATGGGGAAGGGGACCCTACGCTATGGAAATGAGGATATTTTCTTATATATGTGATACTCTATGCTCGGGGTTGGGACGGGGCCCCTACACTATGGAAACAGGGATTATTTTCTTATATATGTGACACACTGTGCTCGGGGTGGGAAAGGGGGATCTTTCACTATGGAAACAGGGCTTGGGGTGTTTATTTATGTTACGGTGCTCTAGACCAGGATGGGGGAACCACTAGACTACCAGTGAATGGATGGGATTTTCCTGTAGTATGGACATGGATCGGGGTTGGGGGGTCATGTGACCATCCCTGGACTGTGCATGGGACACCACCCTGCCAGGAATAAAGTTAGGACAGGATTTTGGTTTCCTAACTTTGCATTGGTGCATCCAGCTGTGTCTTTGTCAGAGGAGGTTTAAATATTGCGATGCAGGGAATACGCACGAGGAACCCCTCATTTGCATGCCCTCATTATAATATTCTGTGCCGTGGCACAGTTGGGTTTGTGTGGCTCATCAGGGGCTTCTGAATATTGCCACGCCCCTGACAGCCCTCACATCTCCTTTGAATATATGGGCCGCAATCCTTATGGGACCAGCACTGAGGATGGGGCGATTAGACAGCAGAGAGAGGAAAATGTTAAACTGGTGAAAGAAATTCCACAGAACTGGCCTCTGACAGTGATCAGTTCTGCAGAATGTTTCCCCGCAATTTAATACATTAACCTGCAGTTCATACATTTGACTGTTCTAAGGTGGACCTTCTGCAAAAGTTGCTAAAATGATTTCTGAACTTTTTTAGAAGGGAAAGTGTGACTTTCGCACAAATTCCATAGGAGAACTTTTTTTTTGCACAGCTCTAACAGCAATAGAATGGACAGAGGCTCCAGAGTGACCTTTAAGAAGATAGTTTACCTGCATCTAAAAGTTCTTTGGATCAAATAGTTTATTGGTCTGTAGACTCTTTTATGTACTGCCATAGCATTTTTTAGGTTTGATTTATAAGAGTTTCTGAGATTTCTATAACAGTGCCAATCAGCTAGCTGACCAGTGAGCTTAAACTGGTCCCAGGTTTTGTCCGTCTGCTCCATGCCCTCCTGAAGGATACTGTCTAACCATTTTGAGCAGCGACCCTTCACTCTATGCTGTTTGAAAGGAGAATGTTTATTTGGTACACTAAGGAAGTTACTGATGAAGATGTCAAGGGCCAGGTCAATGGTCGGGAAAAGTCATTTATAGCCCCCGTGTATGTCTGCAAGGTTGCTCAGGAAAGAGGATTCATCAAAGCCTGAGAGTTCTTTGCCCATAATGGTTTTGTGAGGGGGCATTGGAGCATTATTTTTCCAGATGCAGAACACCAGGGAGTGGTCACTGAGAGCATCTGGAAGTAATCCAACCACTTTTATTCTTCTGGTCTTTTGACAATGACGCAGTCAGGGAAGATGTGTCTACCAGATTTGGTATTCATCATAGTGAGCTCACTAATCAGCTGAGTGCAGAGGGCATCTGACAGGGCAGATTTATAACCTTTTTCATCATTACACAGCCAGTCTAGATTGAAGTCACTGAGAATTATTGCTTCACCTAGGGACGTATCAGATAGGAGATAGGCGAGAGAGGCCAGAGTAAGTTTGGCCTCCTTAGGGGGATTATAAATACAACCAATACAAAGTGTTTTAATACCCAGAAGCAGAAGATTGACACATATGTACTCACATGGTGAACTACCCAGTGTCTCAGAGGAGTTTATTGTGGCATTTATAGTGGACCTAATGTACAGTAGTACCCCACTACCTCTATTGCCTATTCAATCCTTCCTGAATACAATGTAGCCTTGGAGCTCAGTTTTTTGCTTTTGGACCTGAGGTTTAAGCCATGTTTCTGTGATATCAATGATGTTAGGAGAGTAGAGGCTATCCCAGGCTTCATGTTTGTGAATCTTGAGCCTAAAACTGTTGACATTCATACGAACCAGCTTCAGACCTTTAACACCTGCCTAGCAAGAGTCAGAGAGAGAAGACACTTCACAATTCATCAGGCCAGGGTTAGGTTCAATATCACCAGATATGAGAAGTACGATCCTCAGCTTTAGGTTACTAAGGGGGAGCAAGGGCTATTGTAAGGGCTCTGACTTTGACATTCGGTAGAGAAGCAGATAGTTTAAAGCAATTACCATTGTTATATAACTCATGTAGGATTAACAGAACTGAGGTGTCCTCAGCTGTGGGGAGATCACTGCTGGAGAACTATGCTTGTTATAATGTGCATGGCTGGGAATTAGATACACAGTAGCAACTGAGTCCAGATAAACAAAGAGAATGATGAGCATTAGGGTAGCAGCTGTCCCTTTTAGAGCCATAGCAGGTGTGGGTTGTTAACAGATCCTGATGTGGCGCTGTTAGGCTTAGAGTAGGTTATAGTAACTTAGCAGGGTTGATAAAAAGGCAATAAATACAGGACACCCAGATAGGGTATTTAGCAGGGTTGATAAAAATGACAATATATACATTCCACCTAGACAGGACAACTAGCTTTGTATTGCTATTGCAGTGAGAAAGGCCATCCTTGCCAACAAGTGTTAACTTGGGAGTGAGTTAGATATAAAATACATCATATTCAGTTATGGTGTTTCTGGGTTTATAGCAAGTAGCAGTAGAGTAAACCACCATAATCAGCTAACCAGAAATGGCACTGAAATACTAGCCTTTTCCAATGGGCAGAAGCAGTAGAATATCACATTAATAAATCTATTGACTGAGTGGAGTAAGAAATGTGGAGTTTAAAACACAACTTTTAGAAACAGTATGATTTGTCTATTAAGTACCTGAGTCCCATGCCTTAAGGGTACCAGAGTCCTGGGTCAGAGAACTGAGGAATTGGGCAATATAAGCAGAAGCCAGCAGCCTTTCCTGGCTGTCTACCTGACAGACTCTGAATGTTCTTTACTTCAGCTCAGTTCTTCATGCAAGGACCACAGCACTAGGATCACTAGGGTATCAAGATTTGAACTGAAAGGTCCGTCCCTGCCCAAAGTCTTTGTATTAGTGGTAGTAGTAGTAGATTTTATTTGCTTGGGGCTCCCTTCGGCGAAGGCTTAGGGCACCGTTACAACAGAAAAACATCATAAAACATAAAATCCAAAAGAATTACTAGATTTGTATATCTAATAGAACTTGTCTCATCTATGCTAATATTCCCTATAATCATCACAAGAACAATAAACACACTTTCTTTATTCTATTTAATTCCCAAAGGCTTGTAAAAAATTTAAATGTCTTCAATCCTCTCTTAAAGATCTCAAGAGAAGGGGCCTCCTTCAGGTGCTCAGGTAGTGAGTTCCTAAGGATCGGTGCCACCACTACAAAAGACCACTCCCCTGAAGATTTCAATCTTGCCCGGGGCACCCCAAGAAGGTCCTCTCCTGATGACTGTAGAAATTGACTGTGGTGGTAGGGATGCAGCAGCTTTGCCAGGTAACCTGGACTCAGCCCGTGTAGGGCCTTATAGGTGAGAAGACCTATTTTAAAGGAGATGCGCCAGTGCACCGGCAGCCATTGCAGTTCACGTAGCACTGGAGAAATATGACAAGATCTTGGAAGACCTGTCAATAGCCAGGCCACTGCATTCTGCAGCAGCTGCACTCATCATAGTGCACCTCCCCGACCCAGAGGTAGAGGGTACAGTAGTAGCTTGTAAAGTCACATGATTGGTCTCACTGCACAACTGCCTTTGCTGGGTTCTTGGGGGCTGGATGTGCCTGAGACCACAATTGGCAGTGGGGAGAGGGTCTACTTGGCCCAGTAAAGCCCTCTCAACCCGTGACTGGCTCCTGACGCTGGCCTGGTAGTGGCAGAAGCAGACAAAAAAGCTCCGTCTTTGTTTAAATGGATGGCTGTGGCTTGGAAAAGCATATACAGAAACAGGGCATTGTCAGAAAATCACGTTCTTATCAATGTTCTTGCCTAATGTGGCAGTATGGAATTGTGAAGGATTAAAGGGATAGGAAGAATAGGAGGATCATATTTTAGAATGAAAATAGGGAAGTGCTAAATATGTTCAACAAATAACAAAATTTTACTCTGTCATGTCTAGGTCATTTTGCAACTTGATGTTGTCCTCAAGTGCAACAATGACTGCCTATTTTAGTATTGTCTGCAAATTTTATGTACAGAGTATTCATATTTTGTCCCAGATCGGTGATGAATAGTCTAAATAATACTAGCTTCAGTACTCATCCCTGAGGTATACCACTTCTGACATTGCAATCTGAGGATTATTTTTTTAATTGAAGTTTATTCAGTTTTGCAATATAACGCAACACAACAAACAAGCTGCATGTCTGACAGTAATTCCATATCAACAGATCCGTTGACTGTTTTAAAGAGCCAGTTAGGGGCTCAGACTCAAGGACTTCACTGTTAAGAATTTAGAATTACACAGAATAAGGTACAAAATAATTTCTTTTTGACATTATGTACATTAACCATCTGCACTAAATAATTACAAACTGGGGAACAGTTTGATTTATTCATGCAGTTAATTTTTCCATATTATAAATATCTCCCATCAAACCTTGCCATAGCCTTATAGTAGGTGGGGCTTGAAGTAACCAGATCTTGGTGATTATTTCATATCTCTAGCAGTTGTCCGGGATTTCCCTCCAAGAAAGAGACAGAGACAGGGAGTGGTGGGTGCTCAGATGAGCAATTAATTTATTAATTGTCACATACTATTCAGTCACCCAGACTTTAATGTTTCTTATGATTTCCATTTCCAAACATAATTGACCACCATACTTAATCTTTTCCTCTGTCTTTTCTTGTTATATTTTATACAACCAATTATATACAATTATCTCACTTATTTTATACATTAATTTCAAAACATTTTCATAATCTTTTCTTCCTCCTCTTCTCACCCCCAGATGTAGAATATGAGGGCCCTTCTTCTTTTTTCGAGGTAATGGTGTATACCTATTAATGTTTTTCTTTTTTCTGTTGTTGTTGTTCTATTTTGTGTGGTCTTGTTCCCTCCCCCCTCCTCCCCTGCCCGTTCATATTTTACATCCTTTTTCCCTTTTGTCTTAGTCATCCACCTTTGGCTGCACTGCCACCTGCTAATGCTTTTATTGTTATTGTCCCTGCCCTTGCCATCCACCTTAGGCAGTGGCCCTCACTCTTGCCCCTTGTTCCTTGCTTCCTGATGCTTTTTTGGGGGTGGGCTGAGTGGGTAAAATGAAGAGTAGCAATGTACAAGAAGGCTGCCTGCCTCTCTGCAGCAGCTTAAAACCCCCTGCAAGCCCCTCCCCTCCTCTTATGGACCCACCAACCCATGTTTTCTTCACCATTTCTGTTTCTTTCCTTTCTGTGATGTAATCGCCCCTTTTATGCCTGCCCCTTTTGTGAGTCACCCATTTTAGACCACTCCCCTTTTAATCCCCCCCCCCCCCTTTGTCTTCCTTGTACAGGCCTTCTTTCTTGGTTTGGTCCACCTGGACAATTAAGTCTGCCTCTTAAGGACAAACCCCATTGTCCCAGATTTCCCACCAAGAAAGAGACAGAGACAGTGAATGATGGGTGCTCAGATCAGCAATTAATTTATTAATTGTCACATACTGTTCAGTCGCCCAGACTTCCATGTTTCTTATGAGTTCCATTTCCAAACATAATTGACTACTATACTTAATCTTTTCCTGTTATATTTTATACAACCAGTTATATACAATTACCTCACTTATTTTATACATTAATTTCAAAACATTTTCATAATCTTTTCATCCTCCTCTTCTCACCCCCAGATGTAGAATCTGGGGGCCCTTCTTCTTCTTTTTTGGAGGTAACGGTGTATACCCATTATCGTTTTTCTTTTTTATGTTCTATTTTTTGTGATCTTTTTCCCCTCCCCTCCCCCCTCCTCCACCTCTACCCTTTTATATTTTACATCCTTTTTTCCCACAGCCTGTCTCCAGCCTGCATTGGCTGACAGGTCTTCCCCTGAAAAGATCCATTACTATGGGCCAATCTTCCTTCTCCATTCTTCAATACTCCCAATGGTTTCTGTATTGAACAGTTCTACCCCCAGGTCTGATAAATGCACCCCATCTGGTCTATAATACTCATCTTCTTTCTCATCTATGCCTCTCCTAATGACCCTGCCTCTGTTGACAATGAACCATGTATGGATTCTCCTGTTCATTTTCCTCCTTACTCTCACAATTGCCACATGACTGTGTGCATGTCTCCATACTCTGCAAGGTACCGTATCTGACCATGTCAGGGTTACCAGAGGCCATGATTTCTTTATTGTCTCTATGTCATACTTTATCTGTAGAAAGATGTCCAGCCAGAGCCTGGACCCGATATCATTCCCTCCCAGATGTAGTATAATCATGTCCAGCAGCAGGCATCTCTCCCTCATATTCCTCAGTGTCAATAGCAGCTGAGACCACTTCATGCCCCTGCTTGCTGTGCCATGGCACGCTACACTGTCTTGGGTCTTGATACAGTTGCCTGCCCCCCTGCTTTCTTGGATGATCTCCGCTCTGCCCAGAAAATATATAATGCCCACGTATCCACATCTCCAGTCTTCAACTGGCTCCTGTTGTAAAGTATAATACAAGATCAGAATAATCTCCTGGTCCAGGGCCCTGCTGAATTCACAATTGAGTCTTCTTAGCTTCTAACTCCTTCCCCTTTTACCATTCCACCTCCCATGTTCCTGCTTGGTGTCCCCCCTCTACTTAACCTGCAAATAAAAGAGAGATGGTTAATATTTATTTGTTAATTTATTTGTTCAAAGGTTGCACATAACGTTTGTAACATTTTGACTTCCAGCGGCCAATCCCTTGCACCTGTTCCCTTGATCCCCCCGATGCCACCAGTTGTGATGCCACCCCAGTTCTAAAAGAGTGAGATGAATAATATTTTTGGATTCTCTCCTAGAAATCCCATGCCCTTCTTAAGGACAGCTACTATCTGGTAGCTTGTCGCTCTTTTCCCATCCCCATGGATGAAGAACTGCCCTTTTTGTGCTGGTCACACTGCGGCATAAGCCCAGAGTGCCTGTACTGCACAAATGGTTGTCTCTCTATTTGGTTCCAGGCAGATCAAGCAACCTTTACCTTCCTGAGCTGTCTTTAATTTCCTGACCCCATAAGGAAATTGCTTCCACCTGCTATTCTATGTCCTCTATATCCAGTCCTACCCCTTTATCGTCCTTGTCATGCCCTAGTTTCACTTACCCTGAGGGCCCTGTGATACATTGTCATGAAGATGGCCTGAAATAACAAGCCCTCTTCTGCTGATTTGCAGATTGTCTGTGTGGCCTGCACTAGTCCTGCTAGGAGCCTCTCAGATACCGGTCTCCTGCCATCCCTTTCCTTGGTTCTTAGCTGTCCCTATCCTTGAATCATTCATCTGACCAACGTGGTTTTTGTTGGGTCTCACCATCCTCTCAGGTTGCAGACTATACTGATGGCTGCCAGTTGTAGCCCTACAGTAGCATATGCTAAACCTCGCTCCCATTGGTATACTATGTATTTTCCCACTTGGTCATCAGTAATCTGCCCACTTACCTCCATGCTGTGTAGCTCCCTGAAAGCTTGGAGTGCTCCCCAAGCCCCTTCATAGGCTTGGAGGGTCCTGGGGGATCAGGAGTTGCAAAATAGCACTTCAGCTCCTTCCAACCAACTTCCCAAATGTTCACTGGAATGGGCGTCTTTTGACCTCTGCTTTCGGTGCGATAGCCCATAACTTGTCCAGCTACAGACAGGAGAGGCTGTCAGCCACTGTGTTCTGGTTACCTTCAATGTGTCTAGCTCTAAAGCACATGTTGAGCTTCAAATCCTGTAGCACTAACTGCTTCAACACCCACAAAACAGGAACCGCTGAGGCCCCCCTGTTATTGAGCACATCTACAACTGCCTTGTTGTCACACCAGAAGGTTGCCTTCTGGTTCCGTAGTTCCTCCCCCCATACTAGTGTGAAAACGCAGACTGGCATGATCTCCAATAGTATGATGTCTCTGGTTAGCCCTTGCAGCACTCATGCTTCTGGTCATGCTTCCGAAAATCCTTCCCCCTGCAATAGACCCTCCCCCATGCCTAACCCCCCTGCAGCATCTGTATATAACTCCAGGTCAGTGTTAAATAACCACTCATCCTGCCAAAAGGACGTTCCATTGAATAATAAGCTAGGAATTCCTCCCATACTCTCAAATCATCCTTGGTGTCCTTTGTTTGGTCCACCCAATGATGTGGCCTGGTCACTCCTCATGTTGCATGTGCTAACCGCTTCATGAAGGCTCTTCCTGGATTAATGGCCCTGCATGCAAAGTTGAGGTGTCCTATCAACTGTTGTACCTGTCTGAGCTGCATCCATCATCTGGCCTTATGTTCTTGTAATAGTTCTTTCAACTTTGCTACTTTCTTCTGTGGTAACCTGAATACCGCCTCCTGGGAATCCTTCAGTCTTGTCCGGCGCCAAAGGCACTCCTAGTTCTGGGCACAAACCTTGAAAGCTCTTAAGCATTGTCTCTGCCTCCTTCCTCCCCCTCCCTATTAGCAGGAAATCATCTAAGTAGTGAATCACTGTCTTGTAACCCATCCTCCTCTGGAATATCCCTTACAGGCAGGTGCTAAACAGTTCAGAGAAGGCACATGCAGTTGAGCAACCCATGGGCATGGCTTTGTCAAAATAGTATTCACCATCCACTTTGAAACCCTGCAAATCCCAGTCTAGCAGCTGTACTGGAAGGAGCCTGAATGCTGCTTCAACATCTGTTTTTGCTAGCCATGCCTGTGGTGTTGCCCAAATAATCTGCACCGCTTCTTCCAGTGTGGCATAAATCACTCTGGAGTGTTTCTCCTCAATGTAATCATTTACCAACTCCCCATCCAGGAAGGACAGGTGGTGTATCACCCTGTATTCTCTGGGGTTGCTTTTTGGGTACTAAACCCAAGGGAGATATCCTTAGGTTGTCTGGGGGCAAAAGGCCCTCAATCCACCCTGCTCTGTTTTCTTTCCTTTCTGTATCTTGTGCCTTAAAATGTTCTCTTTTCCCCATTTTGACACTAAGTTCTTGCTTTCTTGGCATACCCTAGGTCCTTGGAAGGGAAGGCTGAAACCCCCTTTAAAACATAGATACATAGATACATAGACAGTGTCGGCAGATAAGGGCCTATGGCCCACCTAGTCTGCCCATTTGAGCTTGTAAGTTCAGTTTGTTTTCCTAGAAGTCTGTTTCCTTACCCTGCCCTCTAGAATTCCTTTATGTCTATCCATGCATTCTTAAATCCCGTGATTGTTTCAGCCCCCACCACTTCCTCTGGCAGGGTGTTCACTTGTCCACCACCCGTTCTGTGAAGAAATTCTTTCTCATGTTTCCTCTGAATCGTCCTCCTCCAACTTCATCCCATGCCCTCTAGTCCTGAAACATCTTTTTCGCTTAAAATAGTGTTTTCCTGCACCCTGTTCCTCCTGTAAGATACTTGTATGTCTCTATCATATCCCTCTCCTCCTCTCTCCTCCAGGGAGTACATGTTCAGTTCCTTCAACCTGTCTTCATAGGACTTGTGATGCAACCCATGCACCATCTTTGTTGCCCTCCTCTGAACCTTCTCTACCCTGTCTATGTATTTACGTAGGTATGGTCTCCAGAACTGTACACTGTACTCAGGTGGGGCCTCACTAGTGTCTTGTATAGCTGAATTATGACCTCCCTTTTCTCCGCTGTTGATGCCCCTGCCTATACATCCCAGCATCCTATTTGCTTTACCTGATGCCTTGTCACACTGTTTCCCTACCTTGAGGTCATCAGAGATGACAACCCCAAGATCCCTTTCCTGCTTGGTGCATGCTATATCCTCACCCCCACTGATATATTGTGCCAGGGTTTTTGTGCCCCATATGCATTATTTTACACTTCTTTGCATTGAATTTCAACTGCCAAACCCTTGACCATTCTTCAAGTTTCTGCAGGTCCCTTCTCATTCTGTCTACACCCTCTGGTGTGTCTACTCTGTTACAGAGCTTTGTGTCATCAGCGAACAGTGAAATTCTGCCTTCTAGATCCTGCGCAATGTCACTGATGAAGATGTTGAATAGGACCAGTCCCAGCACTGATCCCTGTGGTACCCCTGGTTACTCTTCCCTCTGTGGGTGACAGCCATTTACCACCACCCTCTGTGTCCTGCCACCCAGCCAGTTACCTACCTACCACACTACTGTCCTGCCACACCATATTCCCCAGTTTGTGTAATAGTCTTCTATGTGGCACAGTGTCAAGGCCTTGCTGAAGTCCAGATAGGCCATGTCCACTGCCCTCCCTGATCCACCTCCCTAGTCACCCAGTCAAAAATTCAATGAGGTTGGTCTGACATGACCTCCCCTGGTGAAACCATGCTGCCTTGGGTCCTGTAGTCCATTGACAACCAGATGTTCCACCAATATCTCCTTCAGTAGTGCTTCCATGATCTTTCCCACTACCGAGGTGAGGCTGACTGGTCTGTAGTTCCCTGCTTCCTCTTGTTCCCACTTTTGTATAAGGGGACTACATCTGCTGTTCTCCAGTCTTTGGTACCTCCCTGTTTCCAGTGATTGGCTGAACTGGATAACCAGAGTTCAGCCACCACTCTCTTAGTTCTTTAAGGACCCGGGGTGCACCCCATCTGGCCCCATTGCTTTATCAGCTCTTATTACTTCAGTTCCTTCAGGACCTTTTCTGTAAAGGGACTTGTGTCCATTCTGCACCATTCTCACCCTTGTACTCCTTCAGACCCATTACCCCCTCTTCCTTAGTAAAGACTGAGCAGAAATACCTGTTCAATATGTCAGCTTTATTGTTGTCATCCTCCACGCTGCTCCCATCCTCCCCTTCAGTCTCACTATCCCTCCTTTGTCTTTCTTTTTCACTTATGTACCTGTAAAGGTTTTGTCCCCTACCCACTGATTTTGCAATGTGTGTTCTTCTGTCTGACTTTGGGCTTCCTTACTGACTTCCCTGCCTCCCTTTGTTTCTCCTGGTACTTCTCCCTATCCCTTCTGCCTGTGTCTTTTTGTATTGCCTGAATGCAATCTTTTTGGCTTTCACTTTCTTTGCTACCTCTTTGGAAAACCATAATGGTCTCCTCTTCCTTTTCTCTTGCTAACCTACTTAATGCATAATTCTGTTGTTCTTATAATCCCCATTTAAATACTGCCCTGTTCCTCAACCCCTGATTCCTGTCCCATTCCCTTTAATGCCTCTTTCAAGTATCTCCCCATTTTCCCAAAGTCTGCCCCCTAAATCCAGGATACGTGTTTTGTGTGGTTTGGTTCTGCTCTTTCTGTGATTTCAAACCACAATGACTGGTGGTCACTGTTACCCAGGTGCTCCCCCACTGTTACCCCCATCACACTGTCCCTGTTTGTGAGCACAAGGTCCAGTATTGCCTTCTGCCGAGTTGGTTCCATGACCAGTTGCTTGAGGAAGGCACCCTGAAGGGAGTCCAGGATAAATCTGCTCCTAGTTGATGCTGCTGCTGGGATGCTCCAGTCCACGTCTGGTATATTGAAGTCTCCAACCAGTACTACCTCACCCTTGTCTGCCATCCTTTGGATGGCTAGCATCAACTCCCCTATCTGTTTCTTCCTCCTGGGCTGGTGGTCTATAGACCACACCTGTGCGGATGGCTGGCCCCATTTTCCTTTCAGCTTAACCCACAGTATCTCTCCCATTTTGTTCCTCCTGGATCTGTGTGGCCCTTATGTCATTTTTCACATACAGTGCCACTCCTCCTCCCTTCCTGCCTGCTCTGTCTCTTCTGAATATGTTGTAGCCAGGTATGGCCATCTCCCAGTCATGGTTATCATTACACCAGGTTTCAGTGATGGCCACAATGTCCAGGTCTGACCTGCAAGAAATTGTGCTGCTGCTTTCTCATCAGCGTGCCCCTCTAAAGCAAGTTCCCACATCTTGATGTTTACTGGTGTCTGTGCTATGCAAAAGTTTTTGACCTCTCTTACGCTCCCATCTGCCTCCGTATCAAAAGCTTTGCTCTCCGCTCCCATAGCCTCCCCTTCCCCTGAAGCCCCTGTTTACTGACTGTCCCCTAAATCCCCCCTGCCCACCCCAAAAGGGCTGGTTGGTGTTGCCCTGTCCCCCATTGTATTGCCCCCCGGCAGACCAGTTCATCCTGCATCTTGAGGCTGGGTGGCTCCCCACATTTTCAACAGGCGTGTCGAAATCTACATTATGGCCAGGAGCAAAACATCCAGTTAAATCCCCAGCAACATTTCTGCTGTAGTGTGGCCTTCTTTCCCCTTCCCAATCAGATGTGGCTTGGTCCATGACGTAGTCTATTCACAAATCTAACTGTTTTGCATCCCAGCAAACATCCCCATACGTGGCCATTCTCTGTCTGAAAAACTCATCATAATATGTGCACCCCAAAACCCTTTTTGCTTTTGCCCTTCATATGATCAATTGTTATGTGATTAAGGCAACCCCCAGTTATGACTTCTTTTCCATAACTATCACCAAATATGTTGCAAAACATATGAACCAGCTATCTCAGGTTTTTCCTTCGGTGAATTTGTTCTCTTCCTTTTTCCTCAATAGCACTACTACTGCTGTCATCTCACTTTTCCCTATGCTCTCCTTCTCATCATATTTTATCACTGCCTCCCTGCTTACTAGAGCAAATACATCTACATATTCCCTTTCCATATCTTCTCTTTTGTCACCAGTGGGACATGTTCTCCTATTCTCATGTCTGGGGAGCCTATGTCCCTTGTCCCCCCCAGCAAACCTCCTTCCTCTGTTGGGGTTGTGCTACGTTCTTTATTCCCTTTCCCTGTTCTAATGTCAGATAATGCCTTTTCTAGATGTCCCAGGCCGTCATCCCCCATGGTTGTGATCATTTGCTCGACATATTCTTTAATACTGATTCCCACGCTCACTCCCAAATTACCTGTCGAAGGACCTGGTTTGGGCCCTACTGGTCCTGGAACTTGTCCCCCTGTGGTGTCCCGGAGTGGTGCTGGCAGTGGTACTGGCAGAGCTGGTGTGTTCGGCGGTGACAGTGGAGGAGGCACAAAAACCAGGTCAGGGGTTATGAGTATCATCGGGAGGGCTTGCTGTGGTATGGGGACAACTGGTTCTGGCTTGACAGGGCTGGCTGGCCTAGGGGGTGGTCTCTTGGGGCTGGGTGACTGTGCTGGTGCCCTAGGTTTAGTCTGGCCTTTGGCCAGCTGTTGTCCTCATCCGCTACCCTTCCCTTTGTCAGCTTTTCTTTTATCCCCCGACACTGGGTCTCCATGTCCTCCACCAACTCCCTTACCTTATTGGCCCACTCCACCAGTTCTAGGATTGCATTGTATGCCTCTTCCTTAGTCAGTTTGTTCTTTCTCAGAGCCATATTCTTTGCTGTTTCCTAGGTGGTAAAAAACTGCTGTAAAACAAAATGTCATGTTAATATCCAGATTTCTTATTTTCTCCATCTTAGCAAAATCGTGTGCATTGCTTAACCCCGTTGCTGGCCCCCATAATCCATTGCCCTGCTTTGTCAGCCTGGTCTGTGTACCTTGCCTGCTGGGACCTCCTTTGAGGTCCTGGTCCCCTGTCGTTTTTAGCCGACTCCCCTCTGACCCCTTCCTGTTCTATATTTTTTTTAAATGCTTGTAAAATGAACTGCATAAAATTTGCAACCAACCCTGCTTCTTCTGGCATCGATGGGTCGAGCGTCGCCTAGTGGGAAGGGAACCCCTGGACCCCATGGTAGATGGTGAGGCCTCGTACTTCTTATGCCTCCTCCCATGTGGCCTATTCCTGCTTATGCTTATAGGCCCCTTGACCCCCCTTTTTGTTCGGTTGGGCTCCTGCCCTTGGTGTTTCATATCCTGGTGTCAGAAAATGCCCTTATGTCCCCCTGAGGTCCTCTGAGGTCCACCGCTGTCTCCACTTTCTGCCTCCCTTGTTTGCCAGTGTTATTAATCCTGCTTATGTAAACTGCATAGTAATTCCAACAAATTGCATTTTGTTTTAAAACCTGTAGGTTGTAACCATGGCCCTCAAGCAGGTGTCTTTGTTTCCCATAAAATAATCTGTACACTCAAAATAGCCTACTTGCTTTTTCAGAACAAATCCCCCAACTTCCAGTTGCTCTGTGCTGTCCCTTCGTCTCTCCCACATGGTCTGGTGTGTGTTCATGCTGCGCCATCCCACCTTGTATTGTGGAAGCCCCCTCCTGACCCCTTTCTCCATTTTTGTCCCGTTTTGGCCTTCCCCTCTGCAAACATCTACATAGTTCAGTGTTCTGTCTTGAATATCCCACATGCTGCTGATTGTGGCCTACCTGGTCTTGTGCTGCAACCCCTCTCCCCCCCACCTGGTTGCTCAGCCTGACCTACCCCTGTTGAGCTCCTGCGTGGCCTGGCATGCCATTTGCAGTCTACTGGGCCTTCCATCGCAAACCAACCCTACCTCCCCAAAACCATTTTTGGTGGTCCTGGTAGCCATCAGCTTATGAATCTCTCAGTTCACAATGGGCCTGGCTTCTGGCAGAGCTTTTCTTTGCCCACGTGGCATGGCGCACATTCTGATGGTGTCTGCATGCCACCGCATGTGGCCTGCCAGTCCTTTTGGCCCTGAATCTCATCCATTTGGTGAACAGAAACACCCCAATCGCTCTTGCCTCTACTTGGAGCTCGTACCGACTTCCTCAAACTCTGTCCTTCCAATTGATGCCTTGCGAGTCGACTGCTGCTCCTCAGTAAGATTTCAGTTGCCGTGGCACTTAGCCTCTACCCACACTTGCCACACACTCCTATTCCAATCTTAACTTGTGAAACAAAACACCCAGTTGCAAACAATCTCATTGGTGGTCACTAGCCATTTCTTACCTGCCCTGTGTGATTATCTATGATCTCTTCTGCCTCAGTCATTGCCCCTTTAATACTCACCCCTTTTGTGTTTTAGACCACTCCCCCTTTTCCTCCCCCTTTCTTTATCTTCCTTGTACAGGCTCTTTTTCTTGGTTTGGTCCATCTGGACAATTAAGTCTGCCTCTTAAGGACAAACCCCATTTATGAGTGTTAGCATCTCTAAATCTCTTAGGTATATCATGGAACACATACATTGTTACAGTCAGTGGGAGAAAGTAACTAAAGATTTCCTGAAGTTCCCATGTAAGTTGGATCCATTAAGTTTGGTGCATGGGGCACCCACAGAATTTGTGTTCATGGGTAGCCATAGTCTCTTGACATTTATGCCAACACTGTGCCTCCCATTATAGATCAGAGCCCAGATATTCAAAAGGGTTGCACCATGCGCAATAGGGATGTGCCAGCGCAAGTCCGAAAATGCGCTATTCTACGATATTCAGTGGGAGGCAGGTACTTCCCCCAAATCACACTCTTGTAGGCTTACAATGATAATGAATGCATGTGCAACTGAAGGGGAGGAACCATGCATAAATGGCGCAGTGCGATATTCAACAACATGAGCCATGCCCAATGGGGAGCAAGCGGAAGTTGCACAATAGGGAAAATGAGCCAAAATAAAAAGGAACAAGAGAGAGGTGCAAGAATGTTACAGGGAAGGCACATGTTGCTGAACCATAACCAGCCACACAGGCAACACAAACACACAGGGCAGGACAGAGACAGAGCACCTGGAACCCCCAGGAACATGGAAGGTGTGGGGAGCCACAGCCACAGTGCAGTGCAGAAGGGGGAAGTGCCACACAGCACTGAGGCCACCACAGGAAGGTGTTCCCAGTGCAGGGGAAGTAGCAGCCAGGACAGCGGGGAGAACACAGAAACAGCTGCTGGGGGGGGACACAAGCCAGGGACATGGCCAATGCCACCATCCAGATGGAGGCAGTTATGAGGGGGGTGAGAAGGCAGGCAGCAGGAGGCGCGGCTGTGGAAGGGCCCGTTGGCGGTATGCCCCCAACAGGCAGTACCGAGCCCACACCAGCTTCGAGCTGTACACCGATACCGAGATTCTGGCCAGTACCACCTGAACCGAACCGGCAATTTGAGGTGGCTCTGTGAGCTGTGCAGTGATGTGATGCAGGCATCCACAGCCAGGAGCATGCTCTGTCAGTGGAGACAAAAGTGACAGCTTCTGTGCCTGCTCACCATGGGTACCTTCCAGAGACCAACAGGGGACACGACAGGCACAACCCAGTTGGCCGCATCATGCCACCTCACCCAATTCCTCAGTGCACTGCTGCCACATGCTGCAGAGTACATCCATTTCCCCAGCACACCGGCAGAGTGCACAGCAAACATACAGGAGTTCCACAGGGTAGCACATATGCCTGGCATGCTAGGGGCAATAGACTGCACCCATGTGGCCATCCACACACCACCTAGCCCCAAAGGGGCTGCATACATGAATCAGAAGGGGTATGCAAGCATCAACTGCCAGGTGGTGTGTGATGCAGGGGGCGCATAATCAATGTCTGTGCCACGCACCCTGGGGGAGCACATGATGTCTTCATCTGGCACCAGTCAGCACTGTGCCACAGATTCAAGAGTTGGGACATCCCCACTGGCCATTTAGTGGGTAAGTATGCAAATCACACGGAAAGACATGGAGCTTGGGAGGGGCATAGTCAGAGGTGACATGGGCATTGGCCTAGATGGCCCAAGGCAGGGCGACGCTGATCACCAAACTAACTTCCACCCTCTACACACAGGTGACAGTGGATACCCACTCCCTCCCTGGCTGCTCACACCATACCGGCGGCCCGTGACCCCATTGCAGCAACACTACAATGAGGTACATGCCACCACATGCAATGTCATCGAGTGGGTATTTGGGATGCTGAGGGTACGTTTCTGTTGCCTGGACACGTCTGGCAGTGCCCTACAGTACAGTCCCTCAAAGGCCTGCGGGCTATTTCTGGCCTGTTGCATCCTGCACAACATGGCCAATGACTGTGGGATAGCCGTACAAGTCAAAGAGGGGGACAGCAATGGGGACGATGAGGATGCTGGTGAAGATGGTGATGGGCAGCCCCCCCTTGGCTGAAGGGACCCCCCGACTGATCCGGCTGGCACAGCTGCACTGGGACACCATCACAGAGGAACACTTCAGCCAACCCAGGTAAGTCATGGGGCCATGTGCAACCACCAGTGGCAAAGGCACAACCCACAAACACGCATGGAGAAACACCAGGCGCATGTCATCAAGAGTGGCTGAGCATGGAACCGCCACCACGCAACCAGGGATGGGCAAAGTCTAACAGACACAGCGGTCTCACACACACACACACACAAGGCATGCACAAAGGGTAGGAGGCACGCCCGACCCGACCGCCACCCCTAGCCACACACACGTCCACAGACCACCATGCCCAGTGCCTGTCATTGTGCATGTGTCAGACGCTGGGCACCATTGCACAGTGGTGGACAGCGCAACGCAGGTATCATCATGCACACACCACAGTGGACAGCAGCCGGGAGGGTGTGCAGATAGAACGTGTGTGTGCATGCAGAGCTGGGTACCCCACCAGTGCATTGCATGCTGAACAACACAATGCACACAGGGCAGCATCAGACAGTAGCCATGCTGGGAGACAGCTCAGTCACATGCTACAGTGCCACGGCCACCACGGATGCATGGGCAGCCCCACCGAGACCCGCCAGCAGTGACAGGCTGACCAATGGCCTCATGGGGTGGCTCCAACATTCCCCCAGAGGTTCCACTGTGTGACCATGCTCATGCAGGAGTCTGCAGCACACTGAACAGGCCTGCACCAGGATGCCCACAGCTGAACCCAGTGTCGACAAGGAGGGTGTCGCATGATGCCAGGAACGGGAGGTGGACATTGCACTGCATGGTGTCTGCGACGCATGGGCAAATAACTGTGTGCCCATTGTGGCCATGATAGCTGTGATTGCCTGTGTCTGCCTGTCAGTAGCAGCGGCCACATCCTCCCGCAACCGGTCCATCCCTGCCAGGAGCAGAGCGGTGTCTCTGCTGCACTGCTCCTCTGCCTGACGCAGAGCTGCACTGAGTGCATCCACCGCTGTCACAAGCCGCACCTGCTGATTGACTGATGCTTGAAGTATGCGGGTGTGCCCATCTAAGAGGTCATCTGCCTGATCAGCATGCTGTCCCTCATGGTGTTTGCAGCCCTGAGGGTCAGCACCCCTTGAGGGCGGGCACTGCACACCAGGGCCAAGCCTGGGCATGTCCACAGGTGGTGCACTGATGCTGCCCCCGAAACTGTACCCCCATGGCCATTGGCTGACTGCTGATACTGTCCCTCTGGCTGCCACTCTCCAGGGCTAAACAGTGCCACCACAGTGGCCACAACAGCCCCACTGTCCTGGACACATACCTGTGCTGCCCTACTGGTGCAGACAGGCACAGGCTGGGACTGTGATGTCACGCAGGCTTCCACGGCGGCACCACCCACAGCCATGCCCGTGATGTCACCTGCTGTGTGGTCATTCTGTGGCCCACATGTATCACTGCCCATGATGTTAGCTCCATCATCATCAGTGACGGATCCAGCACCAGCCCAAGTCTCAGCATGCTGGCATCCATGGACGCTGGCACACTAGGACACAGGCAGGGCCTCCTCTGCACCTGCTCCATCAACATCAGTCCAAACGTCCAGGTGGGCCCACTGTCACCCTGACCCTCATATGCCTGTGGAGGTGGATGGGCCCTCCTCTATCTCCTTGCTGCCACCATCAGTGGAGAAGCCCACCAACGCTGACCCATGTAGACGCTCAGGAGCTGTAAGGGAAAAACAGTAGCATTAATGTATGTGACCTACCCTGCCCCCCCCGTTGACAGACCAGGACCTACCATGCAGTGACGGGCTACCACCCATCTGGAATCCACCACCCGGAACACCCTCGATGGCGCAACGCAGCAAGCTGCCAGCAACCCGCTCTTCTTTTGGGGTCAGGCATTGCACCTCCGGCTGTCCCCCACCGGTCGCAGACCGTGCAGCCCTGATGGCAGCCACCATCTCCTTAATCCTCCACCTGTCCATGCCCATCTTCTTTTTGCACTCCTGAACAGACCGCTGGTGGCTGCCATACAGGTTGACAGCATGCGCCACCTCTTCCCATGCAGCAGCACGGACCTGTGGTGTTCCCTGGCATCCACTGAGCAGCAGCTCCTGGTCGGGGTAGGCCTCAAACAGGGCATCTGTTTCTGCCTTGGTGAAGCTAGGCCTCCTCTTCCTCCCACACCTCTGTTCCTCTTCCTCCACCTCACAATCGGTCATTCTTCCTCCTGTGAGAATGACAGGTGATACCTGTGACTGTGCAGTCCCATGCATGTCCCAAACACCACAGTCCACACTCCCAAACAGCATGCAACTCACCACAATAGACTGCAGTAACCGACTATGGCCAGTGCAGCCCAATGTCGCAGTTTTATATTGCAATGCATGCAAATGAGGTGAGGCGCATTTTTAAGTGGATGCAAATGCAGTGTCTGTGCCATTGAATGGCTGATTAGCTGATTTGCATATGCTGCTGAATATCGCGCTGCTTGCTCAATTGTGTTGAATGTGCTCAGCCAAGGGCGCAGTTCTGTGACATGTGCAGTACACACCTAACTGCGCATGCCCGGGGTGATGACGCAGGCACCTGCTGCATTGCTGATGTGCTGTGCATGGGAGGCATTGTGGGACAGGGCCACCGTTGTGCCAGTGGCACTACTGCGCTGTTCACATATATGGTGCTGTGGCACTGGAGCACCGTAGGTGCACTGGGGCCACAGCGCTGTGGGCCACTACAGAAGGTGGCACACAGGCACCCAATCATGCTACACACATTGGGTTCCAATCGCACTGTGGCTGTCCGTGCACGAGAGACCCTTGACCCTGTGCCCGACCTTTGCCCCCTAGGTGCCATGCATCAGGCATGGGTGCACCACTATCGCACTGTTCAGTGACAGCACGATAGGGAATGGCAGCGCTGTACTGCGCAGCATCTGCAAGTGGCAGGACTGTGCTGCTGAGCACCATTTTGAATCCAACTATCTGCTGAGATGGCGTGGAGAAGGGCAGTTATGTGAAGCCAGGTGGAGCTAGCAAATCTGGTGGCCATTGTAGAGCCCCATGCTGGGGCTCTATATGGTGATGCACCCCTGGACAGGGCCAGGAGTGCAGTTTGTCAGGAGGTGGCTGATGCGCTGGAGGAGGGCACTGGAATCGGGTGCATGGCAGAGCAGTGTTGCTACAGGTACGGGGACCTCAGGCGCAGGGATCCGGACCTGCTTGCCCGTCTGTGGGCACGTGCCAGGAGGGGCACGATGCCACAGCCAGGTAGGTGCCTCATCCATACACTGTTATTGTCCATACGGGTATCATGGTTGCATGTGTCCGGCACATGGGGGGGCCATCCAGTGTTGGCCGTGGTGGTGGTATTGGGGTGGAGGTGGATGGGTATGGCCGTGTGGGATTGCACACACATGGGGGCAGGGAGCCTTTGCTACCAGGTTGTAATGATGTTCCTCTCTCCATGTTTGCACCTTAGGCCCAGAAGAGCACAGGCTGGTGAGGGAGAGGAGGCACTGCCTGGAGGACCAGCAGGCCAGGAGGGGTGAAGGTCTGCAGAGGTGCAAGGACCAGCCTGATGATGGTGAGTGCCTGATATCCATGATTACTATTGCATGCTCTATAACTGGATGGGCAGTGGGGCATGGCCACCATCCATTGACACCACTGCCATGCACACAACTTGTTACAGTCAGCACTATCCAGTGGCACTGCATGTCTGGGAGTGCGTCAATGGTGGTCCATGCATGCACCGGGCACATGGCTGTGCCACTGCCTTCACACCGCATAGCCAAGTCAAAGTACAGCCATGGTGGTGTTGTGCAGGACATGGGCGGTGGGTGTGTGCAGTGGTCCGCATGGCTGTGGCTGCCTGGGTAGGCAGGTCTTGTGGACACGGTCACTGCGGCTGGTCGCACACCATCACAGGGGCATGGCACATAGCTGTATGCCATGCACAATGGGTGGGCTGCAGGGAACTGGACAGTCACACTTATTGACTCTGCTCCCTCGTCCTAGGTGGACGGTGACTCCAAGCAATGGAAAGGGCACTGCAGGAGCTGCTACAGGTGGTGAGGGCAACCCTGGAGCTCCTCCAATGCATGGACTGCCACGGGGTGAGGAGGCAGAGGAGACATCGGCGCCATGTGGAGGACAACCAGGGCAGACACTAGCCCATCCATGCCCCTAATTACACCTCCCCCCCTGGACCCACCCTCACACCCCTTCTTTCCTCTCCCATATGTTCACCCCTGCCCCTTACTCACCCCCACCTGGTATGTGGCCCTTCCCCCCATTGTACATACTTGTATATAGTTTTTTTATTACCTGTTTTAAATACATTTGTTTTGTTATGGCAACTGTGGTGGGTCTCTGATTTGCAGCGGGGGCTACAGGTGCTCAGCTGCAGTGGTGTGCATGACGTCAGGGCTGGTGCACCCATGGGCGTGTGTGTGTGTCCAGAAGGGAACCACCTATGATGTGGGCAGGGGGATCAGTCACTGTCTGTGGTTTGTGTGTGGTTCTCTGTGCACTGGATGCCTGTGTGCAGTGGTCCATGGTGCATGCACTGTGTGCATGGCACCCCTGTCAGACAGTCCATGGCTTGTGCTGCTGACACCCTTGCATGTCTGTGATATGCACAGTCTGCTGGTATGTCAGTGGTGGCTGTCCATGCTGGATAACAACTGTACCCGGCATAATGCCAGGTTGCCTGCCATCACCAGTATGGTGCATGTCTGCCTCCAGTGGCACTGTGGCCTCCGCTGTTGTTGTCCCCCCTCCATGCTGTCACTTGTGCCAGTTGCAGGGAATGTGCTCCAGTTTCTGTCACTTGTGCTCCGGCAGCATGCTGGTGGCATACAGCTTCATTGTGCCTGTGCAGGGTGGCTGGCACACCTGTGCCATGTAGGGGTGCTGCCTGTGTGTACATGGCAGCCGTGGCCACATGCCAGTGGCTTGGTTGACCTGCTACTGTGTCCCTGTGTTGGTGTGCCCTTGGGTATGGGTGGGTGTTTGTCCATGCACTGTGTTGCATCCTGTGTGGTGCATGCTTCCATGCAACACTGTGTGTGTCTGTGCTGGCTGTTGTGGCCAGTGCTGGGATGGGATATGTCCTTGGGAGAGTATGCAGGTGCTGTACCACTGGTGGTGGGGTCCAGGGCATGCCCTGTCACATGTGGGGTACCTCGTGTGGCGACGCATGGTCAGTTTCTCAGCTGTACCTCGGGGGGATGTGCAGGGTGGCACTGTGTATGCTGTTGTTGCATTGCTGTCTGCTGCCACCTGCAGCAGGGTGCACATGGTGGGGCTGCCTTGCATGGCTCTGTGGTGCACAGGGTTGCATTGTCACAGTGGAGGTGGTGGCATGCATGGGGCGTCCTGCACTGTTGGGCGCTACTCCTGGGAAGGGTGTATGGTGATCATGGTGCAGGGTGTGCTCTGCATTGGTGGGGTGGTGTGGCACGGGGTGGTCAGCCCTCCTTGTGTGCCAGTCACAGCTTGCAAGGGGGTGTGCTGGGGCACCATGGCCCAGTTGTGGGTTGGTTGCTGGTATCCATTGGCTGGTGGTTATTCCAGCTCTTCCCCGGTTGTGCAGTGCATGGGATGTGGGGGACAATGTCTGTTCTGCTGTGTGCTCCTCTGCCCATCTGTGGCATGGGTGGTGGGCCCCTGCATCCCTGGCTGTGCTGTTGCATTGTTGCCCTGCTCCATGGGGCATCCCTGGTTGCGCTATGGTGCATCAGATATGCACAACTGCACATCCCTGGTTGCGCTATGGCACAGGTGGTGCGATATTCAGTCATGTGCTGTAGGCGCATCTTGGCCTGTGCAGTTTTTGAATATCACGCTTCTTGTGCATGGGCGCAGTGGATTTGCGCTTGCTCCTGCTGGTGCACACTTTTTGGGCACAGTTTGAATATCTGGGCCCATATATATAGTGATGGGTCAGAGTACAAAAAAAATGTATGAGGAATTTCCATGAGAACGCATTCCAAATATAAGAGGTGAGGTGGTCCATGTATGTATGATGTGTATCTGTCTCACTGCATAGCTGGTATATTAATGTGTATGTCATCCTGCCACGTAGCTCCAATGTATTCAGTGGAATAGGATGTTATGTATGAAAGGGCAATGTAGTTTTGAGATCAAGTTCTGTTAATAGCATTGCATGACCTGATAAACATATGGAATCTAGTTCCACTAATTGTAAGATACTTAATTCTTTAGTGACAAAGAAGTAATCAATCCTAGTAAATACTTTTTCCTTTTTATCAAAATGCAGGAAAGTTTTATCTAAAGGGTTTTTATTTCTCCAAATGTCTACCATTTGCTTCTGTTCTAAAAAAAATTAAACTTATTAGAAATATTTATATTACCCTTGGGATGGCAGAGAAGATTTATCTTGCCTTGGATTGGTTTGTGCATTAAAGTCTCCTGCTAAAATGGTATTATTTTATTGTAATATCTGTAGGCCCTCAGTTATTTTTGCTAGGAATTTGGAATATTTTTTGAAAGGGGAGTACACTGTACCAATAATCATCCTAATACCATAAATATTAGTTTTTAACAGCGGAATTCTACCCTCACTATTTGTAAACTGATCTATTTCTTCCACATTGCTCCCTTTTCTAAGAATTATGGCTACTCCTCTACTTTTTTCTAGTGCCAGTAGAAAAGTATATGGCCTCCATCCAGTTCCTTTTAAGTTTATTAATTTCCTTTTCTTCCATATATGTCTTCTGGATATAGATACTATGTGCACCAGACTTCCTGAAATAGTTTAATAATCTTGTTCTTTTTATGGGAGAGTTGATCCCATTTACATTTAGGGATATTAATGTCACTTTTATTGAGTCCATCATTGTTCCATTTTTGAAATCCTTCTTCTTCCCTCTATTGATACATATTGCCACCCCTCAATCTTATTCATTCTTAATACTTTTTTAATATAAATTTGTGAGTCCTTATCTTCCCAGGCAAAAGAGAAAAAACATATATTTATTCATAATTACAACATAGAATCAAAATTATCATATGGTGACAATCCCATTTCTTGAATGTGACTGCTATTAACTCTCTGCCCCCAAACACCCGTCCCCCTACAAATAAGTATTTTAAATTGAATAACCATACTATAAGCTAACTTCATGCCATATATACAAATTAAAGTACATTTGGGATCCTATTTTTAGATCAGCCCATGCTTCTTGTATATCTTTGTAAATAAATCTTCTGTCATCAATTATGAGTCTTTATGACTTTAGGTTTAGCAGGATGAATCATGGTTGCTTTGTAACCCAGGGACCACAGCTTATTTCTCAAAATAGCAAACATTTCCCCTAGCTTGAATAATCTCCCTGTGGTAGATCATTGTATATTGTAATCCTAGCCCCCATCAAATCTATTTTTTTTTTATATATGAAAGACATAAGTTTCTCTTTGTAAGCGGATTTCAGAAAATGCAGGATTACTGTCCTAGGAGGGGATGTAGCCATATTTTTTGATCTTAAGCCACAATGTGCAGTGTCAGTGGCTCAGCAGGTAGCACACTCTGAGGCTAAGAGATCAGGTGGCTGTGGGTTCTATCCCCACATGAGGCACTTGGGTTGAGTCCAAAGTTCCCCTACCTAGCACTTGCAACACCAGTAAAATAACACTTGGAGTTTCTTTGCCTATGGGATAAGACCAGATCTGCATTTGAGTATATCTCTACACTTGCAAAATCTAAAGGAGCCTGTAGCCTGTAGGTCATACTTAAGTTGTATGGTCTCAAATTCTATAAAAACACCCCCCTGCATAATGTTGAATGGTAAATACAGGTCTCATCATTCTAAAATTTTATAAGTGTGACCTAATCTCACAGGGGCAAAGGCAGGTTTGGAAGAAAAGGATTGTAGAATGATGCTATACAGTTGCAGTGGGAATAGGTTAACAATTGGAACCACATTTTTAGCATAGACTTAGCAAAAAGATTAGTCAGTAAACACCTCAAGGAATTGTTTAATGGCTGTAAGATCATGTTGGCTATGGGAAGCAGGTTCTTCTACTCAAGTTCCACTGTTTTCTATTTTACAGAATAAAACAGGTATATCCAGTACAGAACTATCTGGAGTTGTGCTGCTCTGTGGTAGTGCTCCAAGTTGGGAAAGCAAGGCCTTCCTTCTGCTTTGGTAATTGTAGGGTGGTAAACTTGTAGCTCCACCCAAATAAATTGGGATATCAATCTATCCTATTGCCTGGATTGTTCTTTCAGTGATGTTACCTAGAGTGTCTGTGCTAAATAGTCTACCTGCTGCAGTAAGGAAAGTGGAATGGATTGCTATGTCTTTAAATCAATACAGAAGGCCTGAAGTTTATTTATTTATTTGAAAATTGGTAACCATGAAAGACACACTGAGCCAAGCCTTGTCTCCAGGTGTGACCCAGGTAAAAGCCAAAGGGAATACAACAATTGATAAACAGCAGTAAACAACATTCAAAATGAAGTGCAAACAGTAAATAATACACATGGTACAAGTGCAAATTACAATGAAAGGTGAACAAAAGTCAGTTCAGTAAGTAGCACCAATGCCCAGTTAAGTAGACAAAGAAGGTTGGAACAATTCAGTGCTGCAGTTGTAGTGGCAGGAACTGAGGGGGGAACATAGTGAGAATGGAAAAGGCACCAGGGGCAGGTCAGGTAGGGGGCTGACAGAAGCAGGAGGATGAGGAACTTTAGCTGGTGCAGAATGGAAACAGAGGAGGAGGGAGATGGAGAGTGGAGGGGAGCAGGTTCTAGAGGGAGGGATGACAATAGGAGAAGACTGACTGCCCTTCAAAGGAGTGAGGTCAGGGGAGGGAGAAGGTGCAATGAATCTTGGAATGGAGGGAGTATGATGCAGAGAGAATAGATGAGATGAGTGTGGCTAAGTAAGGTAGTAGGGAACCAAACCAGTAGTTGAAGATGAAGGAGGCACAGTGGAATTGGTGATGTGAGAGTAAAGGAAGGCGGAGAGGGAGGAGTAGAAGGAGCAGTGGGGAATATGGGAGGGATTTGGTAGCAAAATGACAGAAGGCATTACAGAAAGCATCTGGTTTGGCAATGGTAGAGGAGTGGGTGGAACCATAGACCCCATCTGCATAGTCGAAGACTGGGAAAACTATTTTTATGTTGGCTTGTGCGCACGCGCAAGCAACATCTTGTGGTAGTAGCACATTCCAGCGGTGTATCAGTGTTAGCCAATGCAGGGATGCTTTAGTGGGTGTGTCCCTCAGCCACCAATCAGTGAGCATGCTGCCAATGACAGCAGTTTCAGAGATAGCCAAAGAGTTTAAATGAATCTACTGCTGCAATCAGAGACAGGCTCATCATTGCAGTGGCAGATGACATGCATCCATTACGTGCCTTTCCTGGTGAAACATTTCAATAAATATGGCAGCTCCTGCAATCCACCACACAATCCCCAGAAAGCTGACATGAGGATGCCCATTCCCCATATTGGCATCCCCCCTCTTAGTGTGTCTTTCCTGGTTAAACAGTTTCCCCTTTCCTTTCCGACACTGGTATGACCACTCCCAGTGTCGGATGCACCCCCCAACCTGTCTATACGCCTTGCTGACATCAGGGTGCCCATTCCCCTTGTCGGCATCTCTTCCTCAGAATTGTGGCACACTTGGGGCCCACCTCAGTGTGCCTATTTTGTTTTTGTGTGTACCTGTAAATAAAGAAAACCTTCCCTTGTGGTAGTTTTTTACCCCTGCAAACAAGAAAACTGTCCACCGTTGTCTCCCTCATCCCTCTCCTCCATCCCCACCCTCCCTCTGCGTACTCACCTCCCCACACTCCCCCTCACCCATACTTACCCTCCGGAGGTTGGGAGTCACGATCTTCTCTGAACTGGGACATGTCTGCACTCTTCAAAGCCAAACTGCGAACTGAAGAAATGGTGGTAAGCTTTATAATGGGAGGCAATGGAGGGGCAACTTAGATTGATATCTCAGCCATTATTTGGGAATTTTGGCCCCAAATTTTCAACATGGGGTTCTTGGGACCCCACCTTATGAACATGTCACTGTCATTTAGTTTCTCAGTCCCAAAAGGTGATTTCACGATCACTGCACGGAATCACCTTTTGGGACCGATTAATGAAACAACAGTGCCACTGTTCATGAGGGGAGGTCCCATAAAGTCCATGTTGCAAATTTGGTGACAATTCCAAAAAATTACTGCATTATGAGCTTGTGTTCCACAGTTTCTACACACACTCATAACGTCATCAATTTTTTATATTTTCTCTCCAGATTTTCAACATTGTCATTTTTTCACACATCCTTATGAACAGTATAGCTGTCATTTTTCATATCCTTCCAGAAACATGTTTTTACACTGGTGGTGTAGAATGATGCGGTCACTGTGGGAAATCAACTTTCAGGACAGATTAACAAAATCACTGCTCTACTGTTCATGAGGAGAGGTTCAAAAATACCTATGTTGAAAATTTGGTGAAAAAATCCTCAAAAATTTTATTTATCTATTTATTTATTATTTATTAAATTTTGGTGACTGGGTAGGCCCTCTGAGCACCGAAGGTCCATTTTTCAGGGGTGACCCGGGATAACAATACATGTTGTTAGACAAGAGGAAGACTTGGGTTACAGAAATATTCTAGTTTGCATGCAGTATAAAGTCGTGGTTAATGACTTTATATGGACATAAAATGACTTTAATGACATAAAAATGATTGTGTTACAGGCGTGTGTTGCACAGTTTCTATGCACATTTGTAACTTTGCCAATTTTTCATATTTGCACTCCAGATTTTCAACATTGCCATTTTTTCACACCATCTCATGAACAGTATAGCTGTCATTTTTCACTTCCTGCCAGAAATATGTTTTCACACCTGTGGCACCGGATGGCACAATCGCTGTGCAAAACCTCCTTTCAGGATTTAGTAACAAAATGATAATGCCACTGTTCATGAGGTGGGGTCATAAAAGTCCCATTTTGAAAATTTGGAGTGAAAATACCAACAAACAGCTGGGGCATTTGGGTTTTCAACCATAATGCCCTACTCTGTAGAGACTAGCAGCCATCGGAGGTGTAACTTTGGATCATCGGCCGTAATGCTCACGCCATTCCACCCCCCCACCCTGCAGCCAGTGACAGGCATCAGGGCATGCCTTGGGGTCTTCAGCCCCAACGTTCACCCCATTCTCCTATTCCACAACCATCTCATCATATTTCCTTATTGAATGGGGTGAGTGTAAGGCCTGAAGACTCCAAGGCACACCGTGACACCTGTCAGTGTTTGCAGGGTTGGGTGATGTGAAATGGCATGATTGTTATGGCCAATGAACCAAAGGCACACCCCCAACACTTGTCAGTCTCTGCAGGGTGCGGGTGGGGTTGGCATGAGTTCAATACTTCACTGTCATTCCTATTATGCATCTCTCTAACACCTGCACTACCAATGCCAATGCCAGTAAGACAACATTCGGCATTGACAAATGCTTGTTGTCATCAACTCCTGGTGGATCTGAAGAGACAGGCAGACTTTTTTATGGTACAAGGATTCAAGCTTGGGGGTAGAGCTTGGAGTGGATGGCATGAATGTGGGCAGAGAAGTTAAGCCTACTATCAAGCCACATGCCAAGATACCGGAAGGAGGGAACCACTTCAAGAGCAATGCTATCCAGGGAAAAGAAGGTGGGGAAGGGTGAGCCTGGCCAGTTTCTGGCTGGTGCTAAAGGTTATATACACAGTTTTTTTAGTGTCACCCTAGAGATGGTTGGACTGGAAAAAATACAAGACATTTAGAAAATGTTGCTTGAGTGAAACTCCCACTGCCACAGTCAATGGGCCTGAAGTGTAGAGGACTGTGTCATCTGCACACATGTTATATGCCAGTTGGCACAGGCAAAGAGGAGTTCCTTGGGGAAGATGGAGAAAAGGATTGAAGCCAGGATGGAGCCCTGTGGGACCCCAGCCTGGATTGGTAGTGGACAGGATGGGGTGTCTCCCACATAAGGGGGTGATAGTTGAGGTTTAGGAGTTGTTGTTGGTCTACAGATAATAATACCCTCAAATATTTTACTGCTGGCAGCCCCCTGCAAAAATCAAATTGACAAGTAATTTTTTGGTTGGGGTTATATCTGTAACACTTCAGTTTTGGCTTTATTTAGATTATAGCATGCACAGTTCCCAAATATACTAAGGATATCCCAGCAAGAATCAAAAGAGGTGTCCAGTGAAGTCATATATATCAGGAGGTTGTCTGTATATGGGGACAACTTCTACTGCCTACCCCCAGATAGAGCCCTGGTATTGCAGGAATCTGTCTAATTGCATGGGCTAGTGGATCTAGATAAAGGGCAAATAATACGGGCAAAAGTGGCACCCTGCCTTGTTCCTCTATATAGTCTTAGTATCTGTGAATGCTGGCCATTAATTTTCACACAAGCTTATGGTTCTTCATATAGTGCCTGTAGTGATTTTATAAATATGTAAGAAAATTACATTTTATAGAGAGTGGTGAACATAAATGACCATGTCACCTGGTCAAATGCATTCTCTGCATCTAATCTTAGCAGTAAAAATGGTATGTTTGACTAGGAGGCGGGGTGTAGAATGTGTAGGGTACATTTGATATTCTCTTGTGTTTGGTGAGATCTTACAGGTTCTGTTTAACCTTTCTTGATGAGGGATGGCAGGAGCTTATTCAACCTGTGAGCCAATACAGATGTGAAGATCTTATAATCAACATTTAGGCTCAATATTGGTCAATAGGAGGAGAACAGGTTTTGAAAATGGCAGATGCAGGGAACAGTGGGTGTGAGTTGCTGCAATAATGGTCCCAAGACTAAACTCCTCCATCAACAATAATTTGGATCTTTTTACAGAAATGTATGCACAATCTGACATTTTAGCTACTGTCCAATTCAGTTCTTCAGAAAACTAGGAATGGTGGGTAGTAAAATACCTTAACTTAAACAACACCCATGGGTACCTCCAAACTACCCTAAATTATCCTAAAAATACCCTAATGTAAAATGGGTAGTTGGTTAGGGTCAAGTAGTTACTACCCTAATCATTCTACTACCCTATTACCCTACTTTGCCCAGAACAAAAATGTGAAAGACTGTTTTTGACTGTAGGCTGTATACTATTACACTGTATGTTAGGTGCCCCAGGGCCTGTAATTTATTACTATGACATAGTCAGCTACACTGTCTCTCTCTGCAGAAGTTAGTGAAACAATATCCTTTTATTGCTGTATTACACTGTTAAGTTTCCCAAAATTATACCCATGGTGGGCATTACTGAAGCAGGTACAAGAGGAGCAGCTGCTCTGATTGAGCCTGCTGCTGTTTCCAAAAATTATACCCATGGCAGGCATTGCTTAGATAGGTACGAGAGGTGCAGCCTCTCTGATTGAGCCTGCTGCTGTATCCAAGAATGATACCCATGGTGGGCATTGCTGAGGCAGGTACAAGAGGTGCAGCTGCTTTTAGCGAGCCTGCTGCTATTTTCAGAATTTATACCCTTGGCTGGCATTATTGAGGCAGGTACAAGAGATGAAGCTGCTGTGAGTGACCCTGCTGCTGTTTCCAAAAATTATACCCATGGCGGGCATTGCTGAGGTGGGTATGAGAGGCAAAGTTGCTCTGATAAAGCCTGCTGCTGTTTCCAAAAATTATACCCATGGCAGGCATTGTAGAGGCAGGTTTGAGAGGCACAGCTGCTGTGAGTGAGCTTGCTGCTGTTTCCAAAAATTGTACCCATGGCGGGCATTGCTGAAGCAGGCACACGAGGTGTAGCTGCTCTGATTGAGCCTACTGCTGTTTCCAAAAGTTATAACCATGGCAGGCATTGATGAGGCTGATGCAAGAGGCACAGCTGCTCTGGGTGAGGCTGCCACTGTTTCCAAAACTTATCCCCTTGTGGACATTAAACAGAATAAACTGATGATTGACAAAACTAAGAGTAGTGTGGCATATATGGCTGGCATGGTGGCAGTGATGATGGCATATCTTGTCAGTAGTACATGTCTAAGGAGAATGAATGTAAAACTGAGGGAAAGTGACGCCAATGGAAGAAACTACAGAAACAACTGTGATATAAAACCTGTAAGTCAGAAACAACAGTCTTTCCAGAATTTGTGTAGTGCTCATATATAGCAGGACTGGAACAGTTTGTGACATGTGGAACACAGTTGATGAGAAAATGTAAAAAATAAAAAAAGTAAGTGAATTCAAATTTAAATAGGGGTGCCAGCACTGTCAGAAAAATGACAGACATTCCTGTTTGTCCATGAACTGTCTGTGACCATGGCAGGATTTCTTTCAGAGGGACAGTTGCAACTGCTGAGAGAGAGAGAGAGAGAGAGATGTGTTAGCAATGCTAAGTTACCAAATTTGGCAGTATGTCAACTCCACACAAGACTTTCTGTTAGTTTCATATACAGTACAACCTAGTCATCATATTCAGTATCACTGTTTGCAGGCTATTGTTCATGTTCGGGGTTAAAACTGCATAATTCAGTATTTGGGACAATTGGGAAATTGTCAGCATTCATTTTGAGAAATGTAAGCCTTTCCACTTTTAGAGGCCTTAGCAGTGTTCTGTGGTCAGTGAATATTCCTCCAGCTGCGCTAAATATGTGTTCTGAATATACGCTTGATGGTGGACAAGTGAGATACATTATTGCAAGATTTGCTAGATCTGGTCACATTGTCCTCTTTTGTTTTCAGTGGTGTAATGGATCTTCTTCGAGACCAATCACAGTATAGTCTGCAAAATACTCCTGGATCATTGTACTGTGTGAGCCAATTACCAGTCTGGCAGAAGAACCAGCTGCACTTTCTTTACAGGATACTAGTCCATGTTGTTGCAGGCAACTTAGAATTGATTTATCTTTCTGACCCTGAACATTGGATGCCCAAGAAGTAGCTGTAGATGTCCTTTCTCTCGTTGATGACACTGGTGATTTTGAAAAATTTATAGATGTGCTGTTGTCTGCACCAGAGGTACACTCTGATGGTTTGGCAGGGTTTGAATGCTGTACATCAGTTAATGGTGTTGGTTGGGCAATGTCACATTTGGTTAGCAAATCTCTCCAGTACTCACTGTCTTCCCCCTGCAGGAAGGATGGCTTCAATGTTCCCCTTAAAGCAGGGATCTAGCAACATAGCCAATAAATAGGTCTCATTCTTAAACATGGCATTTATGCTCTGATCAGATGATAGTCTGAGACTCAAGTCATCTGCCAGCATAACTGTGACAGTGACTTCTTTTGACTGAAAGTCTTTCTTTATGTCATCAAGGAAAATGTGAAGAAATCTTATTTGAGGAAGAATTTGACTCAGAGTTGTACTCTCCGCACTGACATCACATGTGGCAGCCTCAAATGACTCCAATAAGGTTACTAAAGATTAAAGAAGACTCCAACTGCTGAAACTGAGCATGATGTCTACTTTAACTATTTGGTTCTGGTGTAGTCATGTACAGCTGTTTTCTGTTTAGGAAGCCTTTCCAACATGTAAAATTATGAATTCCAGCAGGTTGGAACTTCCAACTTTAATGTATGCAGTGGTAAGTTGTTTGACCTCTGCAGCCCCTTCAGGATTTTTGTACTTTCATGGAGCTGCGGAAATTCCCACATATTTCCTAGCAAGACTTGACAGGTTTGCAACATTTCTGTTTCCACTTAAGAAATTATGGATGGTAAGATTTAAACAATGTGCAAAACAAGGCATGCGTTTGCAGCTGCCATCTCTAACAGCTTTGACTATGTTGGCACCATTATCTGACACTATGAACCCTGGTGATAAGGAATAGTGAGTAAGCCATTTCTGGAATTGTTTTTTCAGCTCCTGCAAAATATTCACAGCAGTGTGGTTTTCCTCAAAAATGGTGACACGTAATACATCCTGCTTCCTACTTCTTATGGTAGGGAGAGCATTTTTACATTCTGACTGAAAACTTGCCCAATGACCTGTAACTGTCATGTAACCAATTGTGCCCTACTCTCCATTCAATGACAGCTGGTCAGCAGCACACCCCACAGCAGAATCTTTCTCCCTGTCCCAAACAGCTACAGAGATAGCGCTACTTGTGCTATTATATCCTGTAGCCTTTTTATCTCTGTAGCTATCTTTTCTTACATGATTGTTACATCATGGTTTTTACCCACGCTGTTTTTAATTTGACATTTTAACCCGGTATCTCACCTTGCATGCTGCTTCAGTAGCTGGAAGTATCCTGGCACATGTGACAAAATGTTCAGTACCTCTATGAGTAACTCCAGTCAGTTATTTCTGAAACTCCACTATCATTTCATTGCTAACATGCTTTTCTGGTTCGGAACATTTAGTGCCAGTCCTGGTGATGTTATTATTATTGTCACTATGTTCTTCATTAGTGTATAATTCATATTGTCCATATTATTAATAGTTGCACATGCAGCAGCACTGTGCTTCCTTTTAGTAGAATTAGGCTGGGAAATACATGACATAATAGATACATCCCTGAAAGGGTATTGTTTCACTAACTGCTGCAGAGACAGATGGTGTAGCTGACTATGTCTCAGTAATAAAAGAAAATGACAGGACTTGGGTCTCACGGGCACCTAACAAAGTATAACAACTGTAAAAAGCTTTCACTAACTGCTGCAGAGACAGACAGTGTACATGACTATGTCACACTAATACATGACAGGGCTTGAGCCTCAAGGGCATCTCACAAACAGTGTGTCATGTAGTCCTATTCTACTGTAAGCTCTGTGAAGGACCCCACAGGCTGCCCTTTTAATGCCTGCTTCCAGCCTGGGGATTCTGCCCTAATTACCTGGTACCCATTACCCATCTCAAACTACCAAACCCAAGAATTACACTGTTATGTTGGGTAGGTGAGTGCATTACCCAAACTACCCTACTTGGCCATAAACAGGCAATACCCACACTACCTGACCCAGCGACCCATTGGTCAGCCCATGAATACAGAAAACTAACTGGGTGAATAGAGAAGACACCGATTATGCTGCACATGGGTAAATGGCATTGAACAATCTGCAAAGGACTAATGTTAATTTCCACATCTGGCACTTGAGTTAATATCCCAATACTGACACTGTAGTGCAGCATGGGGGGGTGCTGCACTTCTGAGGTGCCATCTTTCAGATGAGACGTTAAACCGAGGTCCCAGTTGCCTGGATTGATGGTAGTTCAGGTGGATGTTAAAGATCCCATTGCACTTATTGAAAAAAGTAGGGGATTTTTTATTGTAACTTCAAATCAAATAATACAGACATGTAAAATTCACATCAAAGTAATATATAAATCAAATAAAAGAAAAATCAAATAAGTATTTTAGTCATACTCTTACCCCATCCACCTACTACTCAATGGGAGTGGGCAACTTCTTAATATAGTATAACTGTAAGCAAATCATAAGTCAATTTGTGTTAAATCACACAGGAAAGAAAAGAAATGGACTCAATCAGAGATGATAACAGAAAATAAAAAGTACAATCATACAAAGAAATCAGATTAACAGTTTCATAGTCTAACATCAGTTTCACTTATGTAATTACCTTTCTACAGAGAAAACCTTGGTGTGCTACAACCAAATACAATTTTCCCAATACTGTGTCTATTGAGTGTGAGACATACTATTATGTTCTGTCTGCTTAATACTTTGTAACTCATCTAAGATTAGAAAATATAACTGTAATGGCATTATATTTTGCTGTTAAAAAAATTAATCTATATCTAACTTGCCATATCCAGTACAAAAATCATGCCATAAAAAAAGACATTGTACTAAATTGTACTACTTTTTCCAAGACTGAGGATAGATCCCATAATATAATTGTGCTGTAGTTAAAGAACCAAAGGGAGCTGGTTTTTATCTTTCTTTTACAACGTCCCAAAATTGTAGAATATATGGGCATGTAAAATACATATAATCCATGGTCTCAATCTCTACCCAAGTATTTCTGGGACAAAACCATTCTGTAAGTCCTTTATGTTTATGATTCTCCCTGGTATTTATTCTACCATGAACCCCTAACTAAACTAAGTCCCACATCTTCCTAGGAATTTGTTTATTCAATAGCAAGCTCTTTGTGTTCTCCTGCTCTACCTGAATAAACTGTTGGAAGGGTTGTGCCATAAACCAATCTCCTATAATTTGTGCGTGCATTTCTTTACATGTCCAATGTTTTACTATACCATAATGAATGTTCTATTTCTTTATATAATCAAATATAAACATCCATAATGGAGTTAATACAGATATCCTCTTATTCTTGTGTAAAAACATGTTTTGGTACCATTCTTGCCATATAGGAGCTATTTTTAAAATAATCCAGGAACTCCAAAGTTTTTTCTTATTTTTTAAAAAGGGAAATACATTTGTAAAGAATGTTGTAAAGAAAAACACCAGGGGATTTGTCATCCCTACTCCACCCTCTTTTCTTGATGTATGCAAAACATTTCTTTTAACAAGATTTAGTTGACTACCCCAAAAACATGTAAAGAAACATGACAAAACCTTAGCTTCCAATGACTTAGGAAGTGGAAAATATGACTAACCAACAGGAAGATTGCTACCAAAAAAGTTTTAATAATATATATTCTTTTCAGCTTTCCATTTTCCACGAGTTCCATCTACTTACTCGTGCTTGACCTTTTGCCAAGCATAATTCCCAATTGCACTCTGCCATGTCTCCCATACCCAAAAAAAATCTTAAAATTTTACAAGGAGTCATAGCAGTCTGCAGTCCACCGATAGTCGGTTCAAGTTCACCTGTCTGTTGCATGTTGAGACAGGAGCTTTTTAAAAAATTAATTGCAGCTCTCACTGTTAACATTAAAATATGTAACACTTTCAAGGTTAATCACCCTTCAGCAGCATTCTAAACTGTTAAACATAAATCATCTGCATAAGCAATTGACTTTATAATTGGTATATCCAATATCCAGATCCCTCTTATACTGGGTGATCTATTTATAATACAAACTATTGGATCTATTGAAAATAAGTATAAAAGAGGACTTAAGGGGCATCCCTGTCTTACCCCAATCAATGTTTGACATTTGTTTCCCCTTCCTACCATTGTCATAGGGCTTAACATAGGCCAAGGCATAATTGTAACCAATGAATAAACACAGCTGGAATACTGTAAGTAGCCAGTGCCAACCATAAAAATTCATGGGATGCTCGATCAAAAGCTTTCTGTTGATCAACCCTCATAATGTATTTGCTAATTTGTTTATTTGATCCTGCTTCCATAATCTCCTGTAACAAAATAAGTGCATCTGTTAGGTTCCTTCCTGGTATGGACCCAAATTGTGTGGGATGGATAAAAGTATCTAGTACTTGTGCTAGCTGGTTACATAATAATTTGGCAAAAATCTTGAAATCTACATTTAAAAGTGTAATAGGCCTCGAATTATTTATGTCTGTTCGGTCACCCTTTTTAAACAGGAAAATCAATAAGCCTTCATACATTTTATCTGTTAGACTATCTTTTTGTAAAAAGGCCTTGTATAATGCCAATAATTCATTAGGAATGCAGTCCCATAATGTCTTATAGAATTCTCCTGTGAGACCATCTGACTTTGGGGAAGTATTTTTTTAAAGATTGAATAACCCTTTCAAGTTCACAAGAAGAAAAATCCCAAATTAATTTAGATGCTTGTATTTTATTTAAATGGGGTAGTGTAGCACCTTGTTGAATAGTAGCCATTCCCTCATTTTCTACTACTGAGGTCCCAAATTGTTGTAGAATATGGTTTTCCAAGATTACCATAATACTACAATCATCGTTAACTATCTTTCCCTCATTATTTAATAATTTTGAAATTCTCTTGCCTGGACTCTATACCTATAGTCTTCATAGGGATTAGTCTGTTCTTTTGTCCCTTGTGTACCAAAGCATTGCTCCTGCTCCAGAGAAGCTTGCCTATTATATTGCAATACCATCATGTTTTGCTTTAATTCCACTATCTCTTTTGAGAGATTCTATCTTGTATTCATTTGTTCTTTCAGAAGCTCATATAAAGCTGTTCTTAATAGTAAATATTGGTAATTTTTTTATTTAAAGTGTTGCCTAGAAATCTGTTGAAAGAAGTCATTCAAACAAGTAGCACACACTATATCCTTCTCAGAGGTGCTGCCTGTCAATGGCATGGGCGAGGCAAGGGTACTTTGCACCATGCAGTTTAACAAACGGTTGAAAAAATGGTGTGGAGCACAGGGGTTTGGCTTCATTGAGGACTGGGGTTCCACCTGGAGGGACACCAGCCCATACTGGCAGGATGGTCTGCATCTGTCCAGGAAGGAAAAAGTCTTTTGGGCAATCAGTTTAAATGCTTCATTGGCAAGCTGTTAAACTAGTCAAGGGGGGCGGCACTGATAAGCAGCAGGAAAATCCCAGCCTCCTCCTACAAAACAGGGTACTAAATGAGAAAAAGATCAAGGTAGAAAGGTCAGTGGGGGATGCTGCTACAGAAGGTAAAGCCATCAAAAAATGGAGAGCAATGAGTACCAATGCCCATAGTCTGGGTAACATGCTTCCTGAATTAGTGGCATTGATGGAGGAGGAACATCTAGATATCGTGGCAGTCACAGAAACATGGTACACACAGAACCATGATTGGGATGTAAACATACCAGGATACACTATCTACAGGAGGGACAGGGAGGGCAGAAGATGAGGAGGAGTAGCTCTCTACATAAGAGAAGGAATCAAAGCAACAGAACAATAGGGTAAACAGGGAGAAGAAGAAGCACTGTGGGTCAATTTGGAGGCAGGCAATGGCACCACAATCTGCACAGGAGTTGTATACAGACCCCCTTTTCGGGGGGGAGGAAATGGACAAGGAAATGATAGAAAGTATACTTAGAATGGCAGATAAAGGGGAGATATTGCTGATGGGTGATCTGAATATGCCAGATGTTAACTGGAGTGCATTTGCAGCAGCCACTTCTAAGAGTGAGGTTATTCTAGAAACCCTACGGGGGCATGCCTTAGACAACTAGTATTGGAACCCACTTGAGAGGGAGCAATCTTAGGCCTGGTCCTCTCAAATGGAGATGGAGAGAGGATCACAAATGTAGAAATGGGTAGCCATCTGGGAACTAGTGACCATCGAACAGCATGGTTCACAATAAACACAACAACAGAGTCAAGTCATACAAAGGCAAAAGTACTGGACTTCAGGAGGGCTGACTTTGCCAAAATGGGTGAGTGCCTTAGGAATGCACTAGCATATGGGCAGGAAGGAGGGGTGGAAGAACAATGGGTAATAATAAAAACTGCCATCACAGAGGTAATAAGCCTTTGTGTGAAGCAAATAAACAAAACAAAACAATGTAAGAAACCACTATGGTTCTCAAAGGAGGTGACAGTGAAGGTTCAAGAGAAAAAGAAAGCATTCAGAAAGTACAAGTAATCACAGAAGGAGCAGGACAGAGAATTGTATCAGTTAAAGCAAAAGGAAGCTGGGGAGGCAGTCAGAACAGCAAAGGCCTGAACTGAGGAAAAGATGGCCAACTCAGTTAAGAAGGGGGATAAAACCTTTTGTAGGTACATCAGGGAGCGAAGGAAGACTAAGGGAGGGATAGTGTGGCTTAATAAAGGGGGGGTGGGCAGAGGGTGACTGTGAAAGGCAGAGATACTAAACAAATATTTTTGCTCAGTATTTACAAATGAAGAGGGGGAGGTACCTAAAACAAACAATAGAAACACTCTGGATACAGAAGTTGATACCAGCCCATTTACAGAAGAAAGGGTTCTGAAAGAACTCTTAAAACTGAAGGTGGACAAAGCAATGGGGCCTGATGGGATTTATCCCAGAATTCTAAAAGAACTAAGAATAGAACTAGTGACACCACTGACTACCCTCTTTAACAAATCATGGGAGGATGGGGTGGTACCTGAGGACTGGAGGAGGGCAGATGTGATTCCCCTTGACAAAAGTGGGAGCAGGGCAGAAGCAGGAAACTACAGACCTGTTAGTGTAACCTCTGTGATAGGGAAAATGATGGAATCACTTCTGAAGGAAAGAATTTTCGAGTACCTAGAGGCCAGAGGGGCACAGGACCAAAGGCAGCATGGATTCACAGCAGGAAGGTCATGCCAGATGAATCTAATAGATTTCTTTGGCTGGGTAACCAAAGTAGTAGATCAGGGAGGGGCTATAGACATGGCCTACCTAGACTTTGGCAAGGCATTTGACTCAGTCTCACACAAAAGATTAATATACAAGTTAGCTAGCCTGGGATTGGGTCCCAAGATGATAGCCTGGGTAAAGAATTGGCTGGAGAATAGGACACAGAGAGTAATAGTAAATGGAGTCCACTCTGAAGAAAGGTGGGTTACTAGTGGGGTGCCGCAAGGTTCAGTATTAGGACCGGTCCTCTTCAATGTCTTTGTAAGCAACATTGCAGAGGGACTGGAAGGAAAAGTATGTCTCTTTGCAGATGACACAAAGATCTGCAACAGGGTTAATGCACAAGGTGGGGTGGAAAGGATGAGAGGGGACTTGGCAAGGTTAGAGGAATGGTCAAATGTATGGCAGGTTAGATTTAATGCTAAGAAGTGCAAGGTAATGCACCTGGGAAACAAAAACCCAAGGGAAGAGTACACAATGGGGGGTGAGATGCTAACAACAACAAAAATGAAAAGGGACCTGGGGGTAGTCATATCAGATGACTTAAAGGTGGGCAAGCAATGTGAGAGGGCAGTAAGGAGGGTTGGGAGGATACTGGGATGCATAGGGAGAGGCATCACCAGTAGAAAACAGGAAGTTGTTATCCCTCTGTACAGACAGCTGGTGAGACCCCGTCTGGAGTACTGTGTGCAGTTCTGGAAACCCAGTCTCTGCAAGGACGTAGACAAGATAGCAGCTGTCCAGAGGAGGGCAACTAAAATGGTGCAGGGTCTACACCGGAAGACATATGAAGAGAGACTAAAGGAGCTTCATACGTATAGCCTCAAGGAAAGGAGGTGGGGGGGGACATGACAGAAACTTTCAAATACTTCAAGGGAATCAACAAAGTCAAAGAGGGTAGTATCTTTCAAAACAAAAGAGGTGTACAAGAACAAAGGGGCACAATTTGAAGATGGGGGTGGCTCAGAGGTAATGTAAGGAATCATTTTTTCACAGAGAGGGTTGTGGATGCATGGAATGGCCTTCCGGAGGAGGTTGTGGAGTCAAAAACAGTGGTTGAATTCAAGCATGCATGGGACAGCCATAAGGCAATTCTAGGGGGTTGGGGTAGAAAGAAATAGGCTGCTGGTTTCTAGGATCTGCAGCTTATCCATTAGGTAGGGAAATGGGCAGACTGGGTGGGCCAAGTAGTCCTTATCTGCCATCAAATTCTGTTTCTATGTTTCTAAACAGAGTTTTGCATCTTCCCTCCATGGAATTATAGAACCATATATGAATAACACAGATTTCCTATCTTCCAAAAAGATTTTCATATCATCCAATATCAGCTGCTGCTGTAATAAACTAGAATTTAATATCCATATGCCTCTACCTGGCACTCTAGGTGGATGGAAGGCTAAATGTATTTCCAGGAAAGCATGATCAGACATTTCTATCAATTAAATTTCACATTTTATGACTGGCAATGTCTTTGTAATTAACCAATGATCAATTCTTAATGCAAATTTACCCTTAAAAGGGGTATTTTTCTGAGGCTGCTTATCATCCCCAAACACATCCTTTAAGGAGGCTTGTTTCACTATGTTCTTTAAAAAGGATATATCACAATAAACATTAGTCTGTGATGATAAAGCCCTAGCTTTTGACAGATTAATGTTCAGATCTCTGCCTCACAAAATTTGTCGATTGGTAAACAGAAAAAGGTGGATTTTCTTTAACAGATTTATCCTTAGTGCCTTTGTTTGTGGTACATACATGTTAATCAATCTACAGGCTAGACCCTGGAATAAAACATCCAGGATCAAATCCCTACCTGGCTCCACATCTATTAATTTCTATAAGATAACCTCTGTTGTTTTAAAACATATACCTAAACCTGAACATTGTTCCAAGCCTACTGACCAATATGTATTACCCACAAACCACTCTTTTGTGGCCTAATTGGTTTCTACTAGTGAATGCAGTCTTGTATCTTGGAGAAAAAACACATCACAATGTAAAGACAGTACTATAGAAAATGCTGCTTTCCTTTTATAGTCTGATTTTATACTATTCATATTAAGGCTTATAGGCCTCGCAGTTAGAATCATTACAGAATTTTATCACAGTTTTCTCCTGCAAGCATGAGTCACCCTTTTCTTTGGCTTTGAGGGGATCCCTGCTGTGCTCAAAGAAACCTGTTCCATGGGAGGCTCACTTTGAGTAGACTGAAATGACACATCTGAGTCCCCATCCTCCACTGCATCTCCCCATGATTGTATGACCTCATATCTGTTGTCTGTGTGTGCTAGAATCGGTGTTCCAGTTTGTAAGCCTTTTTGGCCTGTTGATTTTTTTGACCCAGACAGTCTAAAAAGAGGTGATATCCTCAGTAGAAGTGATAGGGGAAGTAAAGGGTGTTTGCACAATCTTTTCTCATGGAACTGGAGGTGGTGGCATCTCCTTTGAAGTAGATGCAAGTATTACAGGATCTTGTGCAGGTATCACCTCCATACATCCTAAATCTTCTGTGCATGTATCGGTCACATGTTGTCGTTGTTGTTGTGGAGTACTAGGGGCTGAAATACTATGGTCTTGTTTCTGTGGTACACTCAACTGAGGTATAATTTCTCCTCTATGTGACTGAGTGGGAAGGGGGTTGGGGTCATGTTGTCTGGGAATTTCCAATATGGGCTCTGGTAGCCTTGTTCACATAGAACTCTTGCTCTGTGTAATCAGTGGTGTTAAGTGCTGCACATGGGCAAGAAAAAAATTCATGACCTTCTGCCCCACATAGGTTACAAACAGGAGGGATTGTACAGTGGGCCACTATATGTCCAAGTGCACTACAAGAAAGACATTTAAGTTATTTACACTGCGTGTTCAGGAGTGTTAAGGAGCCACAGCAATAACATGAGTGTGGCTAACCTGGATAAAACAGGATGCCACGGTCTCGACCTAAAAAAAAACAGTTCAGTAGGTGTTGAATCCCTTCTTCAGTTTGCCTTAACTGCATACAAAATTTCCATTCCCCAGTCCAGAACCAAAATCATCCAATCAAGCCTCATGAGGACCTTGAACTGCACACCTCTTCTCCAGCCAATAAATAGTGTAATTAATGTTCACACCTTCATTTCTGAAGAGAACTAATTCTTTTTGAAGGTGGACTTTATAATAGGTAAAGCAACAAAGGGTTTCCACAATAAGTTATCTTTAACTGAATAATAAGTGGCCCAGAATTTATCTAATACAGCCACAGAATGAAAACTAATGTCAAAATTCAAATCCCCTGAGGCATGGATAAAAGCATATATCACTGCAGGGGAAAAAATGTAGAGAGTCAATTAACAGTTCCTTTCCCACATAGTTGCAGTCTGGGGCATCTCTAACCCTCCTCTATTCCACAATCTATCCACAAAGCTGTGTTTTGCTGTTTCAATAGGCCTATGAAATAAGCCAGTATAACTCGTTGGATATAATGGGGCAGGCTGACCATGATTTTCAGTATGCGTTAAATCAAGCACATCATCATCTGGGTTAGGCAAAATTTCCACAGTACCTGAATCTGTAAAAACGTTCAGTCAAACATTTCTATGTGTTTGTTTTTGCCTCTTTGGAGTTTGTCCTTCCAAGGGAACTTGTGCAGCTTTGCTTTGATCTGTGGGTCTTCTGTAGTTTTGATCCAGCATGTCTGATGCAGTTGCAGCCGAAACACCTGCTGCCTCATCTCACTGTGTAGCTTCAGTTGCTGTTCCCTTTGACCGCTGCTCATCCGCATCAGAATATTGCTCACCTCCATCTACTGGCAACATTCAATGGGCAACTAGTCTCTGAGGTGTCCCAGGAATCGAGATGTCTGGATCCAGCACCCATATTGCTCACCTCCATCTTCTGGCAACATTGAATGGGCACCTAGTCTCTGAAGTGTCCCAGGAATTGAGATGTCTGGATCCAGCACCCATATTGCTCACCTCCATCTACTGGCAACATTGAATGGGCACCTAGTCTCTGAGGTGTCCCAGGAATCAAGATGTCTGGATCCAGCACCCATTCTCCATTTTGAAAGAGCCACCCCACATTTTGCAATGTGTCTTCAGGTTTCCAGTCCATTTTATCCGCTGAAAATGGAAAGTCCTGTGAGTCCAAAGCATCTGGCTGTGTATTCCCTGAAGTGCCAGGTACAGAAAATTGTTCTTTTTTCACTGAAAGTGATATCGGACTTTTGGCAGTTTGTTAATGTTTTTTTTCTTTTTCAATTTTACCTTTGTTTAATTCAAATTCCATCTCAGCTTCTGACAACATATTAAGCAAATAAGTTCATTTGGATTCCAACTCCTTTTGCAAGTGCTGTTCATCTTCAGTGATATCCATATCTTCAGTTAGAAAATCCGTAGGTTGATCTGACATTTTCTTATGAGAGTGGTTTGTTTCTTGACAAGTCTGCTCTGATCAAGGAGCAGATCCTTGCCCCTTCACATTCTCCTCTGAACTGAGTTCCTCCATGCTCTCACAGTGAGGCAGCACCCCCTATCAAAGAGTAGGAGAATTTTTATTGATAATGAAACATTACATCAGGGCACAACACTTGTTACAATATATACAGTATATACAGGGAATCACAAAAAATGATACATATTCTCACATGATTTTGTTATACAATCTATGTAACATTTCTCCATTATTTCTGGAAAAACCTATCCTCCATACTCAAGTGTTCTTTTCCATGGCAACATAGCCATTGTACATCCTACATCATGGGGGTATCCTTTTATCATTTAAAACTTTAAGAGCCAGACTCAATTTTGATTGCACACACCCTGGGAAGTCTACATATACTGCTACATTTCTAGTCATTATATACATTCTTTCTGTGGTAGCTTTGAATATTTATTTCCTTAATAACCCACATTCTTAATTTTATTTATTGCTGGTTTTGCAAAATCTGGAATGCCTAAAGAGGCAGTTATTTTTGGAACTTCTTCTCCCCATTTTTCATTAAAAGGAAGAAATAGTTCCCTAGTCCATTCTTCCCAGGGTTGCCCATTGTTTACTGCCCCTAGATTTACTTTCAGAAAAAAAGAAAGGTAAAACACAAGAGGGTGTATCATGGCTAAGCCACATTATTTCTGTTTAAGGTAGGTAAAATTCCTTTTGACAGGGTTCAGTCGGCTTCCCCACACCATCTAAAAAAAAAACAGCTGTACAACCTGGTTTCCAAAATTATAGGTATGAGATATATCGCACTAATATGTAAAAAATTAGTAAGGACATTTTTATTATCAGAATCCTTTTCTGTTTTGAGAAGGACCACGATTTCCATTGCTGCACTTTACTTTCACTTAAAACCAATCTATTTTCCAAGTTAATGTATATTAGATCCCCATTTCCAAAGTGACACCCTAGAATTTTGATTGTTGTATCTGTAATCTGTATGGACCCTATACTAGTAGGGAATGGACCTCCTCCCAGGTATACCCCCGAGCTTTTTTCATAATTAATCTCAGCCCCTGTTACTCTTGTGTACTGGTCCAATAGTTGCAGTGTTCTTGGTGCTAATTCTTCATTCTTGACAGTTAAACATATGTCATCTGCATATACAGTAATTTTTTGAGGTACTATGTGTGATGCAGGTGTAAGCCCCCATATGTCAATATCTTGAACTACTTTCTTAATTATGGGATCTAAAAAGAAAGTATATAACACAGGGCTGAGTGGGCAACCCTGCCTTACCCCTCTCAAAAAGGCAATCCATTGCCAACTAAACCATTCACTGTGGGGAAGTTTATTGTACTCTCATATATATGTTTAAGCCATGCTCTGAATTTTGGTGGGATTCCATAAGTTTCTAATATTTTAAATAAAATTTCATGGGAGACCTTGTCGAAAGTTTTGGGTTGATCTAGAATTATTAAATAACCTGATAGTTTCTTTTGCTTCCCATATTCACTAATGTTTCTTAAAAAAATGTAATTCTTTTGTTTGTTCCTATCAGGTATAGAACAAGTTTGAGCTGAAAAAATTACTGATTTAGCTGATGATTGGAGTCTGTGGCATAATATTATTGTTAGGATTTTGTAATCTGAGTTGAGAAGGCTAATTGGTCTCCAATTCCCTAAAACATGTTTATTTCCTTTTTTAAACAAAAGTACAATAATGGCAGCTGATAATTTTGAAGAAATCATTCCTGTGCTTAGAAGCTCATTATATAAATTACATAGGATGTAGCTCATTTCTTTTGTGAAGTGTTTATAAAACTCATTGGTAATACCATGACGCCCAGGTGATACCCCTAGTTTCAGATTTGTAATTATGTTCTCAACTTCCTCCAGTGTAATGGGAGCTTCCACCGCTAATTTTTGCTCTACTGACAATTCTGGGAGTGGTATATTTAATAAATCTTTCCATTGACCTCCCATCTGAAAAGCCCGGCCATGTTGTATTGTCAAATTCTCTTCCATCATTCCCAGCATTTCTATATCTGACCGTTTTATATTGCCTTGACTATCTTGTAGCCCTTCCTTTAACTTTTTCTCTTCACTGTGTTTGCATGCGGAGAATGAATCTGCATAGGGAGTCTTTTTTAAGCCATATTGCATTTTGGCTTGCATTGATAGTGCCCTGTCATATTGCAATTACTTCATTTTTTTCTTTAACATATTTAATTTGTTTCTGTACCTCAGTATTTGTGAAATTTGGCAATGACGTAAGTCCGTAATATTGATTTCTGTAGTTTAAGTAACTTAAATAATCCTCATTACTTTTTGATCTGTCTAATTTTTCAAAAAAGCTTTTAATTTCTATTTTGGTATCTTCCCACAATGTTTGCCAATCCTCATACATTTCTGCCACAGTTTTCCTTAGATTAAGCAGATTTTGTATTTTATTTTTTACTTCCAGCAGTTCTAATAGGGAAGAATTCAACTTCCATCTATTCATAATGGCAGGAAATTAAGGAGTCACTTGAGTGAGTCCTAAATGACAGACTAAGGCTTCATGGTCAGATAGTTCACAAAATAATGGCTGAACTCTTTTTGGTGTTAAATTTTTTGACACAAAAAAGTAGTCTATACGTGTTTGGTATACGTTTCTTTTACATGTGTACCCTGCATCCGAATGTATGGTCCTATAGGAGTCTTTTAATGACGTGGTATGTAAAATTTCCTGTAATGCATGTGTGTCACAGTAAACTTTTTTCTGGCATTGGCTTTTTATTTTAATGTTGAGACTACAATTAAAGTCCCCCGAATGATATATTTCTTGTGAATAGATATGGCTGTATTGCCTGAAAAAGATAAACTCTCTCTGATTTAAGCTGAGGTGCATAAGTACTGATTAATCTTAACGCTAGTCCATTGTAGTTGCAGTCTAGTATAATTGCTCTACCAGGTAATAAATCAATCAGCCTAGTCACCAGTACTTGTGTGGTTCCAAACAAAATTCCCAAACCATTCGCTAGATCAGGACCATATGACAAAAAAGAGGGCCCATGAAACCAGTTTCTCTTAGCCAGGGAAATTTCCCCTAAATTTGAAGATCTAGTTTCCTGCAGAAAAATGAAATCTGCCTTTAGGCACCTGCAATAATGTATACATGCCAGCCTTCTCCTATAATTCTTCATACTGCAGGTGTTCAGGGAAACTAGATTTAGTGTGGTCATATGTCAAGAGTTTAGAGTTTAAACATCTTTTTTCCTTTTTTTCTTCTTTTTTTTATTAGTAGCAACATCTTTCCCTTCCTCCTCCTCATAATCCATTTCTGACACTGCATCAGAAATTGAGGAAACATCAGGCTCAGAGTCTCCCTTCTGCTCCTGTAACACATGAAAGGGATTTTGCAAGGGAATATTAAGCATTGGAGGTTTCTGCTTACTCGATGCCCTGATAACCCTTCTTGGGTGTGGTGTCTGGAATTCTACTGCACTAGGAGGGCGCATTACATTAATGTCTGCATTTCCTGGGGTAGTGTCCCTATTTTCCCTTGTCTGGTTAGGGACCTGCTTATCCCTACCCATCTCTGACTGCCCTGCATCTGTGTTTGTTGCAGGTGTGCTACTATCAGTGTCTGAGGGGACAGGTCCAGCTGTGCTAGGCCCTGTGGGGGGTGAGGCAGGTTCAGAAAAGTGCAGCCCTTAACATTTCTTGGGCCTGATTTATCAACTCCTCTTTATCTAACCAACCTTGCCTATTCTGCCCTGCCCAGGGGCATTGGTGGTAAGCATGTCCTTGCTCATCACATAGGTGACAGTGAAATGTGTTTCTACATGTTCCTCTGTCGTGATCATATTCCCCACAAAGTGCACACTTCATTTTTTGCACACACTACAAAGGTGTCTCCTACTCCCACATTTGTAACAGGTCTTTAGTTGACTGGGATAAAAACAAACCCCCCTATCTTTTCCCAGGAAACAGCTATTTGGAATATGTTGCACTTCATTGCCTGTTATGTGCAGTTTGACTTTAAATTTCCAACTCCCTGTCCATATTACCTCATCATCAATCACTGGCTCAGGAGGCCCCAAGACATTACATTTGTGCCCTAGCCAGAACTGTATATCACCCACATTTACCCCTTCATTCCTAAACATGATGTGTACAGTTTTAAATAATGGCTTAGTTAGAGGCACTGCACGAATGGTAACCATAATGCTGTAGTTTTAATAGTTTCATATTTTTGCCACAATTTGTCAAGTCCAGAAAATGTTTTAAAACTGACATTGAATGTGTCTTCACCTCTTACGTTGATAAGTGCATAGATATCTGATGCCATAAAATTCATTGAGTCTTTTTAACAGTTTCCTTGCAATATAGAATCTGTCAGGATGTTCCTACAGACCTCCCCTATAACCTCTATAACGTAATCACACAGCATTGCTGTGAGGTGCCCGTTTCAGGATACTGTGCCTAAATAAGTCTGGAAACTGAGGTCCTGGTCACCTGCTCTCTTTCTGTGGGGGGGGGGGGGATGCAGTTGGCAACACAGTAGGAGTCTCAGCATTTGTAAAATCATTATTTGAGTCTTTCCCATTCCCCTTATCAGCAGTTACTTTTGAATTCTAACCTGTATTGTTGGGGGCCCCTTGCTGATCAGCGTGTGTCTGTGAAAAAGATATCCATTCCAAATCTGGTATCCAATTGACATTTAAACAAACACAGCCAGCATCCAACAAAGACTTCTCTTTTGACCAGTGACTGTCTAGGTAGGCCTCGTCATTTGCATTCTCCTTTTGCTATCCTCCCACCTCCACGTCAATGCTTAGCTGTTTTTTTGAAAGCTCCTTCTCCGCTGTCTGCGGAGCTTCAGGGGCTGTTTCTAAGTCTCTGCTTGGTCGGGCAAGCCTGCCACTTGCATGTCTTCCACTCCATTGGGTTCAACAATGATGGAATTACCTTCCACGTCTCCTGCTGCATGGTTTTGTCCATGCAAATCACTAGTGGGCTCTGACTGCATTTCACTGTGAAATCCTCTTTGCAAATTTAAACCTAAGGTCTGTGAACACTCCTCAGTTCTACTCTCTTGCTGCACAACAATCTCCACCGGTAGCCCAACACTGTCTGCCATAGTGATCAGCAAACCAGCAGCTCCCCCTACTGGCAACAATGCAGTAGGGAAATTTCCCCAGTGTCCTGGCCAAATTTCCCCAGTTCACTGGAAATACCACAAACAGCTTAATCTGGTTCAGTCTCACTTGGCATTCATCTGTGTGGGGGCAATTGTGAGGGGGAGAGGCAGCTGCAAAGTGGGGTGCTAGCTGCACACTCAAGCAGACTTGATAGACCATGTGGCCTGTATCTGCTGGCAAGTAGTAAGTAAGTAAATAAGTAATGCAGACAAAGCAGTTCCAAAAGTGATTTGTACAAAAAGGACATACCTTACTGTAGATTGAGAAATTTAAAACATAGCCTTCTTATGACCCTGCCTCATGAATAAGGTCAGAGAAAATTTTCAACTCCTGTCAAACAAGTGATTTTGTGCAGGGATCACAGAATCACCTTTTGGGATATAAAACACATTTTAGTCAAGATTTGAAAAATGAGAGCTGTCACATTCATGAGGTGCTGTAAAGATATGGCTATGTTGTAAATTTAGGTTAAAAATATTGAAAATTATCAAAGTTACAAGCCTGCATTCACAACAATTAATGTAGGCTGATAACATTATTGCTTGTTAATATGTTTACACCAAAATTTCAGCATAGCCTTCTTATGACCCCACCTCATGAACAAGGGCAGAGAAAATTTTCAGCTTCTGGCTGAAAGATGATTTCACGCAGGGAACACAAAATCACCCTTCAGGACAGATCTACCTAATAACAGTGCAATTGTTCATGAGGTAGGGTCCCAAAGAAGGCATGTTGACAATTTGGGCCAAACTTATGCAAAAATGCCCAGGTTATGGCACTAAGTTCAAAACCCCATTGGAATACATTAAAGCGCATACCTGTTTCTTTAGTTCATGGTCCAGCTTTGAAGAGTGAAGATGTATCTGTGGTCCAGAGAGGATTACGGTGCTGGACCCCCTGATGGGTAAGTAAGGTCTTGGGGGGGTGGGGTGGTGGGTGCTGAGTGGGAGGGTCAAGTGGGGGCAGTTATGGCTGCAAAAGACATTGATGGACAGTTTTCCTTTTGCAGGGTTGTAAATAAATAACAGGGCATGGAGGATTCCTTAAGGTGACACTGGGGAATTGGGCACTCCCCGTGTCACTCTTATGGTTCTGGAGGTGTGTGGGGTGGGGGGCGCTGAGAGGGAGGGTCAGATAGGGGGATATCAATATATATATTTAAAAGAAAAACACACTCAAGAAATAACCAATCATGCTGCGACGTGATAGGGGTCTCACAAAAACATCAGGGGCCTCCTGATCATGACATCACTCTTATGTTTGTGGGGGTGCTGAGAGAGAGGTTCAGGTAGGGGATATGAACAGATACATTTAAAAAATCCACAAGAAATAACCACACATGTGCTCTTAGCGGGGGGTGTCACAAAAATATTAGGAGCATCCTGGTCATGACACTAGAGAATAGGGCACCCCCAGTGTCACTCTTATGTTTGTAGGGCTGGGGTGGGGTGGTGGGTGCTGAGAGGGAGGGTCAGGTGGGTGGACTAATTGCAGTTCAACGGTCATGGACTGCCAAAAAAAAAAATTGTGTTAGTGTGGAGTGTTCTACAGAGGTGGAGGCGACATTTGCCACTTTAGTATGTTATTAGTTCACAAGGAATGCGGGAGTCCTTTTCTCAAAGCAAAAGACCTGTAGAGCTCCACCCACTACTGCACTAAAAAAAAAAAAAAGAAAAGGAAATGGCATTACAAAGTGAGCTGTGGTCTTCAGTAAAACAGCTTGAAATCTCGCAGGAGCTGGTTAGGTTCACTAGAAAGACAGAGCCAGTGCCAGAGCTACAGTAAAAGCCAGAGATCTCTGAGGGAAAATCTCACAAATGAAAAACAGCAACTGAGGCCGTGTGTGGAAAAGAGCAAGTACCTCTAACTTTAACAGTACCTCCTCCAATAATATTGCTCCAATAAAGTACTTAGCACAATTACAGCTGATAATGATGGAATTAAAAAAGATATACAAGAATATGTCAAAACAAGTGGTCTGTCAAATGTATCGGACCAGGAGTATATTAAATGCGAGAACAGAGTCAACTTAATTATAAATATGGGGGAGTTACATGCACAGCAAATGAAAACCTCAAAAATCCCAGATACTAGAGATCAAGTGACCAGACAAATTCAAGAGGAGACTAAACAAGGGTTACAGGATTAAATGATACAACATGTAACCCATGTTTCAGAGAGAGGCATGATGAAAAAAATCACTACAAAAGTGCCAGATGACTACAACATTAAAAGACATATGTCAAGAAAAGATACAACATCAGAACAATGGGAAGGTACCAACCTCTCCACCTAAAATTTGTACTGTAAATACAACAAAAGAAAAGGTACCAAGAGAACTGGAGGAACAAACTGGAACAGGTGTGACAACAGTCCAGGATGATATAAGATAACAAGACATAATTTCAACACAACAAAGCACTGATTTAACAATACAACTAATGAAGGATACTGTTCTTTCAAGGGATGCCTGAAATAATAAGCTGGTGTATATATGTATATATATATATATATATATATATATATATATATATATATATATAATAAATAATATATATATATATATATATATATATATATATAGTATAATGTATGTTTGTCTATACACAACAAGCATGTGTACCCATCGAGAAGTTGCCATGGCAACCGTTCAAACATTGAGTGCGAAGCTCAAGAGGTTTTTGTTCAACATGGCAAACCCAAGATGGGTACTCATGTTTGTTCTGTATAGGGGAACATACGTTGTCTTTTATAGTGTATGGTCCCCTAACACAAAGAAACAAAGGTGTTTGTACTGCACCACTACCATTTCGGTCCACCTGTCACCGCCGCTGCTATTTTGGGAATACTGGCAGTTTCTATTTCATGCATGCATGAATTTCATAACCCACATATGCAAAGATGTTTGCTACAGTAGCTGCGTATCTAGTGCAGCGCAACAGCAACATTACATGGCTACTGCAGCACAACAAGCTAATTGTGGGGATGGATTTCCATCCTCAATAGCATTCCACCATTCATTATAACATTTTTAATCAGAAAAAATGGATCTGAGAGTTCCCCTTCTGAAAATAAACAAATTTGATAAGGAGAAAATAAAATGCACCAAAATACATACCACATTGCAAATAAATAGCTGATCATCTTTAGTGACCAGTGGGGTATCTCAGGGATCAGTCCTTGGGCCAGTCCTGTTCAATGTCTTCATTAGTGACATTGCAGTGGGGCAGGAAGGAAAGGTCTGTCTGTTTGCAGATGTCACAATGATCTGTTACAGGGTGGATACTCCAGAAGGGGTTGAGAGAATGAGAAAGGACCTGGGGAAGCTTGAGAAATGGTCTGAGGAGTGGCAGCTGAGGTTTAATTCATAGAAATGCAAGGTTATGCACCTGGGGCGTAGGAACCCTTTGGAGAGCTACAGAATGAGGGGAGTTGCTGACAGTCTCCAAGAAAGAAAAGAACCTAGGGGTCATTATTTCAGAGGACCGGAATATGTCAAAGCAGAGTACAAAGGCGGCAAGGAGGCCAGTGGCATGCTGGGCTGCATAGGCATGGGTATCACCAGCAGAAGGTGGGTGGTAGTGTTGCCATTATATAAAACCCTGGACAGGCCTCACATGGAGTACTGTGTGCAGTTTTGGAAGCCACACCTTCAAAATGACATAAACAGTGTGGAGGCAGTCCAGAGAAAGATGACCCAGATGGTAGAGGGCTTGCACCACAAAACACATAAGGAGAGATTAAGGGATCTCAACGTATACTCACTTGAGGAAAGGAGGGAGACAGGGGACATGATAAAAACATTCAAGAACCTCAAGGGCATAAACAAGGTGTGGGGGGGAAGACATCTTCCAAAACAGGAGGAGAACAAGAACAAGGTGGCATGATGTGAAATTGGAAGGAAGCCGATTAAGGGGAAATGTGAGGAATTTTTTTCTTCACAGAGAGGGTTGTGAACTCATGGAATGGGCTGCCACAGGAGGAAGTGGAAGCTGGCACTGTGGTTGGATTTAAATATGCATTGGACAGGCATAGGGGAATCATAGAGGCAAAACAGTGTGGGGGGGGCAGAAATCATAAACAAGTACAGGGCTTACTGGCAGACTGGATGGGGCTGGCAGTCCTTATCTGCCATCAGTTTCTATGTTTCAGCAGGATTATTTATGTAGAGGTGCTAAGCCAAAATATTATTCAGAAGACAAAATAGAATGTTTGTACTTAAAAGTAACTTCAGAAAAGACAAAGAAAGGGAGAACAAGATGATTTTGAACAATATATTGGAAAATGTGGAGGATGAGAAAGTGTCAACTGAAAATAACATTTTAGAAGATAAATCCAAAAACAAAAGTGAAACTGAGACAGATAGTGAATATACAGATAAGGGATCTTGCCCTCCACATGGAACGGCAAGGCTGTTTTTCCCGGGTAGCCCTCTCCCCCATCTTTGTTACTGCTCTACAGAGCAATTTTTTGGTTTAGGCAGCCAGAGACAGGGGAGGGGAAGAGGGGGGAGGGACAGTGGCAGGGAGTATAGGGAGGGGCTCAGGTGACAGGTGGCAGGTAGGGATTGGATGATGCCAAAGGAAGAGGGAGGGTAGGGACGACAACAAAAAGAGGAAGCATGGCTCAGCAAGCCCTTTTTGGTTTGCTGGCCTGGAGATTGCAGGGTGATTCTGTTTCTGTAGCTCCTGCTAGCGCCCAGGACCAGCACACACAGTCATTTTTCCCCCAAGTTAAGAGGGTGTTTTTGGAGCTGTGGGGCAGTCGCATTCATTGTGTTTTTTCATGCGCTGGTGGATCCGTTTCACAGGCTTTTTCCTGGGATGGACCTTTTTTCCTCTTACTGGTTGAATTCTCGTCCTGCACGACTGTGACTCGCTGAGGTCCAAGTGGCAGAAGAGGAGCAATGAGTTTTTCCAGAGCGGGGAAGCTTTGGTCTGTCTGGTGGCCCCAGTGCAGGTAGATGGGGTAAGAAAGAGAGAGGAGAGGCTCAAAACCTCTGAAACCTCCAGCGGGAGGAGGGGGGGCTTCCTTGTGCTAGAGCTCGGTCCCCTTTCCAGGGAAGCAAAGCCTTGGAGCGGGCCGGTAGGTTGGGGGGGCCCCTTTGTTTCAGAAAAATCCAGCGGCCCTCTGCTCAAGAGGGGTTCAGGGTTGTTGTTGTTTTAGTTTAAAACAAAAAAAGGGGATACAGGGTGAGTGGAAGCAGTGGCTCGAGTACCACAGGCGGCAAGTTTGATTTTTTCCCTGGTGGGGCTGGACAATTCAAAACTCATGGCAATTTTCTGGTGATGTTTTCCTTCCATACAGGGGACTAAAATGAATGAGGGCCAATTATTGAAGCAGATATCCGATACTGTTGTGGAGCACAGTCTGGGCAAGATGCCGAGCCATGTGGCAGGTGGCTATTTTGGTCAGGCCTGGGACAGTAGCAGCATAGAACGCTGGAGTGGACAATTGGAATTTCCCTGCATTTTGTGGAGCTGGCATTAAATCCCTAATAAGGCATTCTTATCCATACCATCATAAACTGTGTAACAGGATAAAACCTCTTCCAGATTTTGTAATAAATATACAGTAAATAAGCTTCCAGAGTAAAGTAATATTTATACACTGGTGCCAATATGATGCTTTACAGGACTTTAGATTCATTAAGGTCTCACAAGAGTAAACTGGTAAAAATGTTTGCTTCAAAAATGCCATAACTGTCCCTGATATTACTAACCCCACTGGTAAAATTCTCTAAATCTTGGAACTCACTTTCATGCAACTTTAAAACAATACATTTCCATAATGATTTTCAATTCAACTGAGTGTACTTAATATTTTCCAGTAGACAGCGTTCGAGGGCCTATCCTTATTCAGTTCAGTGAGTTTTGTCCAATTTATTCACATTAATAATTTTGCTAGCAGTTCTAAGTTTGGTTTTCCTAGTTCAGCCAACACATAGCTATTAGTAGTTGAACTAGTTTTTCTGTAATATATGCTTATAGTATTTCATGAGGACCTCCTCTTTTCCTATCAGGAAATAGTGTCCCCACATTTAACTTGCATACAAAATTTGTAAATGTATTTGAACCTCTCTGGCTAAAAGAGCAGCATCTAATGGGCAGTGTCCATATTTATAATTTAAATATATTTGTGATTGCTTGATTAAATTTGCCTTATAAAACATAGAAACATAGTAACATAGACTTTGATGGCAGATAAGAACCGCTTGGCCCACCTAGTCTGCCCATTTCCCTACCTAGTGGATAAGCTGCAGATCCTAGTTAACCAACAGAACACTTATTTTGCAGCATGCTAACTCCTCACTATGTTGTTTGCAGCATTCATATTTTCACAGCTTGGCGAGATGGCACCCAAGAAGAAGATGACCAGGGAGGAAGCCATGCAGAAGTGGGCCCAGATGATGGAGCAAGCCAAGCAGCTTCTGGATGCCATGGAGAAGGACCAAGGGGGGTTTGTACCAGGTAAGCAGGGGAGGAAGTGGAAGCAGGGGGATGTGGTGGGAAGATGGAGGGGGTCTCGGCGGGGAAGTGGCTGGTCTGGGAGGAACAATTTCTGGTCACCCTGGAAGCCCCAAGGTTGGCACCACCCCTGAGCCCCTTGATTCCACTGCCTAGGCCGCCAGCTGACACTCCCTAACCTGTACTGGTTCTGGGAGCCCTATGCCAGACCAACCTTGGGCACCAGGGGGAGGAGCGGGAACCCCGGCAGAGCCTACAACTCCTCCAGAGCCAGGGCCGTCAGGCTCCACACCATTAGGTACAGTGGACAAAATGGTTGAAGGTACCATCAGGGAATATGTTGAGCAGATGGTAGGGGTAATGGGTTCAGGTTGTGTGGTGCAGTTAGAGAAGGCCCTACAAGAAATTAAAAAAGGGAAAGAGGTTAAGGGTCAGGGAGAACCGGCAGCACCACAAACACCTGTCCACTCTACTATGGATGGGGGTCCACTGAGGGTGCATTTGGGCAATCATGTGCCATTAGCCACAAAGGAGAAGATCTGGAGGGGGAAATATGTGGACATGTTTTCACTGGCAACAAAAGACAGTGCAAAGAATCAGGAGGACAGCGACAGTGTGGGGGAAAAGGGTATGGCCACAGTGGTCATGCTATTAGGGAAGAAGGACAAGGACAAGTTGGAAAAAGGGAGGACATAGGATACATGGACAGTGGGATTCACTCATTTCAGTGCAATCATACAGGAAAAGAAACCAGAGCTGGTGAAGCTGCTTTTGGCCTATTTCCTGATTGTGCACAGTGCATTCAGGATGAGGGGTAGAAATAACTGGATTCAATATGATGAGATGTTCCACACCTGGATGGCTATGAATGAGGATGTTCATTGGGACACCCAACACTCGGACATCTGGTTCAAAACCATGACAGTACCAGGGGCAGAAGGGGATTGGGGAAAATCATTAAGCGGGGGGCAAAAATGCTGTTGGGGGTTCAATAGGACATATTGCTCATGGCCTAATTGTCACTTCTGATATGCCTACTCCAAATGCAGGGGAAGCCACCCCACCACAAAATGCAGAACTCACCTGACTTACACTGGAGGTTCCTTCCACAAACATCAGCCCTTTTGGGGGGGTCATTCTGTTTTTCCGGGAGGATGGGGTGGGGGAGGGCGAGATGGGGTTTTAAAGGGAATCGAAGGGGGACAAGTTAACAATGAAATGGTTAACTGACAGGGAGGGGGTCTCCAGAAAAGGGCAGAGGTGAGGTTTCCTTGGCAGTCACCCCGGTGAAGGTGGAAGTTTTAGAAGCATGGTTGGCCTGCTACCTCGATGACCGAGCTCAAAGGATATTGGGGGAAGGTTTCTGCAGGGGCTTTGGTATATGTTACAAGGGACAATGAGTGGCAACATGAGTGAAGAACCTGCACTCAATTAAGGGACATGAGGACCTTCTTCAGGAAAAAATTGATAAGGAGGTGTGGGCCGGGAGAGTGGAAGGTCCTTTTGCAGAGCACCCGTTCCCCAATCTCAGGGTCTCACCATTGGGCCTGGTCCCCAAAAAACAGCCAGGGGAATTTAGGGTGATTCATCACTTGTCCTATCCAGCAGAGGGGTCAGTGAATGACTACATCAGTGAGGAGGATAGCAATGTGTTGTACGTGACACTTGTCGAAGTGGTCAGGTTGCTCTGGTTCATGGATACTCCATGGTTGGCCAAAACTAACATTGAGTCAGCGTTCCACCTGCTGTCAGTCCAACCTGAGAACTGGGACCTGTTGGGTTTCAGGATAGGGGAGGAATACTACTTTGACAGAGCCATGCCGATGGGCTGTTCCAATGCATGTACAGTCTATGAAACATTCAGCACCTGGTTGCAAAGGATTTTCCAGAGAGAAGGCAGTCCTGGGGCAGTCTTACATTACTTGGATGATTTTCTCTTAATGGGGGAAGGATACATTGGGGTGGAAGGATTGCTGGACTGGTTCAGGGCGATGTGCCATACCCTAGGGGTACCACTGGCACTGAACAAAACTGAGGGCCCCAGTCAGTCCATAGAGTTCTTGAGAATAGAGATAGACACAGTTGCAGGGGAATTCTGATTACCAGAAGGAAAAATCACTTGAATAAAGGAGCCGCTGAGAGTGGTAAGTGGCCATAGGAGGGTCCCCCTGTGCATGGTACAGCAGTTGATAGGCCATCTAAATTTTGCATGCCGGGCAATTATGCCAGGGTGGATGTTTACATGCCAGTTGGTACAGGCAATGTGGTGGGTCCACAGACCACATCATTGAGTGAACATCACGAAGGGCAAGAGGGATGATCTGTGGGTGTGGGAGCAATTTTTGGAATGCCACAGTGGCATTACATTCTGGCAGGATGACCGGCTCTTTAACACAGACTTGCAGCTATACGCTGATGCAGCGGGGAGCCTGGGGATGGGGGCATACTTTAAAGGAAAGTGGATCTCAGAGCCCTGACTGGAATGGTGGGTCACCCAGGACCTGGGTAAGGATATTACTTTATTGGAGATTATCCTGATTTGTGTAGCTACCCTGGTAATGGGGGAGGTGCTGAGGAACCAAAAAATCACATTCTGGTGTGACAACCGAGCGGTAGTGGATGTATTGACTAGGCAGATGGCTAATTCAGAGAGGGTAATGAGGGTGGTCCGGCAGTTATTTTTGCAAGGTTTATGGCTAAACTTATCTTTTAAGGCAAGGCACATTGCAGGGGCCAGGAACATCTTAGCTGATAGCCTTTCCCACCTACAAGTGGAACATTTCAGACCATTGCCCCAGAAGCAGAGTGAGACACAAACAGCCTGGGAAACTGGGTGGAAGGAGCCAAGCTGCTCTTTCAAAGTTCGTGGGTGCCAAGAACATTGACAGCATATGAATTATCCTGACTTAATTTTCAGAGCCACCTGAAAAAAATGGGAGTCCAGGTAAGTGAGCAGGTGACAGAGGAGCAAGTAGCCAGGTTTGTGGTGGACAGTTGGAGGTGAGGGATGGCAGCCTCAACCATGGGGGTGCACATGGCAGCGATAGGTACCATGTGCACTCTAAAAGGCTGTAAGGACCCTGGAAAAAGCAATCTTGTGAGATGGATGATACAGGCTGGCAGTGAATCCAGGGAAAAGCACCAGACTGGCAGTGGCCCATATCACAGCACCTGTTGGGGTGGCTGGTGGCAACCCTGCCATCGGCATGCTGGTCCTCCTGGGAAACAACATTGTTTACAGTGGTGTTCACCACCCTGTATTATGGAGCCTTTAGGGTAAGCAAGGCAGTAAGTACAGGACAAGATAGGTATGGAGGTCTCCAATGGGAGGGCTGTTCCTGGACAAGGAATGCAGTACAGCTGGCAATTAGATGGTCCAAGACAGACCAGATCAGAAAGGGCAAGACAATACAGCTGAATGGTGATGGGGACTCCCTTACATGCCCAGTCTCAGCACTATGGCATTATGCCATAGTACGCTCGCTGGGTGGGAGGCCTCTGTTTATACATGGAGATGGGTCCAGAGTCACCAGCACCCAAATGGCAGCAATACTGTGGAAAGGCTTGCTCTTTCTGGGGGAAGGCCCAACTAGGTACTCCTCCCATTCATTCAGGATTGGTAGGGCTTCCCAGGCAACAGCTGAAGGTATGACAGGGGATGGCATCAAAAAGTTGGGAAGATGGAGATTGGCCTGTTAAAAATCATAATTTAGGCAACTATCTGAATCAAACCAATACTGTTTTCTCTTTGTTCCCCGGCAGGTGATGGTGATCGAGTCTAGTCCATCCCTAGGACTTCTTTTTGGGTATATAAAAAAAAACTTTCAGAAGGTGACCAAGGGAAAAGGGGGGGGGGTCTGGAAATGGGGGTGTGGTGGGACAGAGTTTGCTTTCTTGGTAATTTACATTCGTCTATCTTGTATTTGCCCAGGTGGAACAGAAAACTGCAGGTGTGGATCTACGGCCACTCTTTCATTTCTTGGGCTGAATGGAGAGCTGCAGTAATAGCAGGGGGGTGGCAGCTTTATCACGATTGGAACAAAGTGTGCCTGCATTGGCATGGCATTAGAGGAATGCACTGGGGACAGTTGCTACCATGTCTACAAGAGTCGAAAAGAAGCCAGCCCACACCAGATCTGTTGGTCATCCACCTCAGGGGCAATGACTGAGGAGCACACCCATGGTTGGACATTTACTTGCAGATAAAAAAGGATATGGACATTATTAAGGGATGGTGGCCCAGAGCCTTGGTGGTATAGTCAGAAATGGTTTCCAGAAGGGTATGGCAGCATGCTCAAGACCACAGGGCTATTGAGAAGGCCAGAAGGAGAATGAACTATAGGGTAGTGGGCCTCCTCTGCAAAATGGGTGGGGGGAGCATTAGGCATGAGAGCATTAAGGAAACTGATGCAGAATATTATATTATTGGACATGGGGCTGGATCTCTTTAAACAGAACTGGGTTTAGCCACAGATGGGTGGAGAGTGATTAAAGGTATTGGTGGGGCTAGGGATTGGCTATGGGATTAACAAGATGGCAGAAGGAAGGGGTGCTGGGCAGAAGACCATCATCTGTCGCAAGCTGGAGGTGTTCTAATGGAGATGGAAGGGTAGGGAGAAATCTAGCCTGGGGTTTACACCAGGGATGGAAGTGAGTGTAGTTGGGGACCCCAGGTCCAGATGGCTCTGGAAGAGGATGCGGTTGTGTACACACAAGCCCAGAATGATGGAAGGGAAAAAGAGGAGCTGGGATTTACATCCAGCACAAAATGTTATGGGGGATTGAGGTTTACACCTGGTCCCAAGAAACATCCGATGACTAATGTTATGAAAAGGAAAATAAATATGGAAATGGGATGTCTATGGATTACTTATACATGATGATGTTGGATTTGGTGAAGGAAGCCAAATGTTTGTATGAGTAAAATGTTAATAATAAAATGAAGCTGACTGCATCAGCAATACCTGTGTGAGACTGTTATTGGTCAGGGGGATGGGAAGGGGAGGAGGCTGAACTAAGGACAATGAAGACTATGAGGAGGCACATGAATATACAACACAATGGGGTAAAGTAGTTGTAACTGATTTACAACAGATTAAAGAAGAGATTACACCTTTAAAAGAAATAAAAGATGGAAAGTTTACGAAAAGAAGTAAGAAATGTAAACAAAACAGCAAAAGAAATAATACAAATCACAACACAACTTAAAGAATGAGTGTTTACATTAGAGGATGATGTAATATCAACTAAAAGAATAACTCATACCATGGAAAAGGATTCTAAAGAAATTCAGTCCAAGTTGACTAATATTGAAGCATGGGCAAGATATAAAAATAATAGAGTTGTAAGAGTATCTGAGAACTGAAATAAAGACTCAACAATAAAAGAAACTTTAATATCCATTTTTTTCAGAATTCTTTAGGTGCAACAGTACACTCTGACTCAGCAGAATTTTTCTCAACTTTCAGGAAAGATCTCATCCCTTGGTTGAATCTAATGATCATGGAAATAGCAGCAAATAAAGGCATGCCAAAGACAATGTTAGAGGCATTAGTGATACTTATATCAAAGGAAAATGAAGATCTTAGATTAACAGAAAACTATAGCCTAATTGCATTATTAAATGTGGATTCTAAAATTATAGCTAAATTAAATATCAGACCACCGCCCTCCATTCTGAAAATCGTCAGTCCCAACCATACTGGGTTTGTAAAAGAACAAACCATTTACGAAGGCCTTAGGAGAACATAAATTGTCTTTGACTTATATAAAAAATCATGGAGAAGAAATAATAGCAATTGTGTTTCATTTAACTAAAGCGTTTGATGTCATACAATGGGATTTTACGTTTAACTATTTAGCAAAATGCCATATTCCTGCTGATATATTGAACATACTACATTTAATTTATAGTGATCTTAAAGCTATTTTTAAAATCAACAAATATATAATTATCCCATTAGAAATTAAAAATGGTGTACAACAGCACTGCCCCCTCTCTCTAGTACTTTTTAATTGCTTTGGAAGTTTTAATGCAGCATATAAGAAAAAATAAGATGAGCAAAGGTTTGGAAATAGGTAATATAACATAAAATAGATGCATAAGCAGAGGACTTGAAGATATATTTAAAACAACTTAATATACCATATTTGGCCTTAATAAAAGAAATAGAATGTTTCTCCAAAATTTCTGGGCACACATTATATAAAAGTAAATTTGTAGTATAACCAATAACAACAAAATAAGAAAAAAACAGAACTCTTTTAAAAGAGATGAAAATTAAAAAGAAAATACAGTATTATGGACTATTATTAACAAATGATGCACACAATACAACTATGTAAATATAACAACCGCAATGAATAAAATAAGCAAAATATTGGCTAATTGGCAATCATTATCTTTATTCCTATAGGGATGCTGGATACATTAAAATTATGATATTACCTCATTTTTCGTATTGATATCAATCAACTGTAGTACAGTATCTACACAGATACTTAAAAATATGAACAATATTTAAGAGGTTTTTGTGGTGAGGGTGCACTCCTAGGATCCCATGGACTGCATTAATTGCAGAAAGAATGAAAGGTGGAATGGGCTGTCCTGACCCGTTACATTATTACTTTTATGTAAAGCTACAGTGACATAGAAAGGTTTATCATGGACGATAACATCAATATGGAAAGTCATAATCTAGAAAAAAGCATTGTTAAAAAGGGAGTAATAATTTTTTAATGTATGGATTTTAAAAATAGTAGTATACTAAAGCATACAATAAATTCTCAATAATACTATCCTCCCAGAGTGATAATAGTTCACTTGAAAACTGATAATACTATTGTTCAGGTGCCATAATAATATAATTTGTGACCTGAACATTGGTATTATCAGCAAAAGTCAACAGCACTCGTCTGCCTCACAACATCTTCCACAACATGCCTTTTGATTGGCCATTTTCCTGTGTGGGCAGGCAGAACAACTTTGAAAACATGACATCTCACTCTCTCGCTTAGTGAGAGAAATCCTTGGTGGTAGGAGCAGCGATTCTTTTTTAAATTTACCACATTTTAACTATCTGGTTGATCCTGCTTTCTCTCACCTCGCTACCAAAGCCACTAAAGGTAAGAGTCACAGTGAGTGACTTGGCAGTGCACTACTCTTCTAGTTAGTAAACCATGTGCAGAGTAGAAGTTGAACAACGGAGTGAGTCTTAAATGAAATAGTTGTGCGTTTGCAATCCAATAACATTTGTAAAAGCGGATCCCTATATAAAAAAAAATAATGTATACGTTAGTGTTCATTACATGGGAGTCCTACCATCTCGAGGTTGTGGACACATTGGAACCTTTCAAGCTTCACTCTCGAGGTTCCTATGTGTCCAGAACCTCTCGATGATATTGCTCCCTGGTAATGAACACTAACCTATCCTATCCATTATTCTATTTTTAATATTAGTATTACGTGTTTCATCAAAGAGAAATCACAGTAAAAATGTAATTCTCAATGTACTTCAAAAATCTTTTAATAGATATGTATCTCTGCTATTTTTTTGAGTGCTAGGTAACCTACGACATCACGAGTGGTGAAGCCATGAGTGATGATGTATAGTCACCCTGCATACGAAAAAAATATCAGAGATATTTCCAAGGCCCTCATGTCATATTTGATTTATCCAGCATTTGTGTGTATATTTTGGGTCTCTCTGTGAATGTTATAGTTTTTTACTTAATTTTTTGTGCTCCATTTGTGTTTAATATTATTTGTTCTTGTGGTGCAAGCCTGCTTTTTTCATTGGGCCCATAGAGTAACATTGGTGGTTTTTGATTGGTTGAGAAGTGTGGGAAATTTTTGTTGATTCATTGTTAGATTGCGAGTTTCTGATTGGTGGTTTGATGGCGATGTCTTAGTATCCTTAGTTAGCTGATTTTCAGGTTCTGTGCATAAGATAACATTGTAGGCTTTCTATTGTTTTGATTTCATGGTAACTGTTACCTGATTGGATGTTTTTCTGTATTTATGATTGGTTTACATTTCTATCTTTGTTAGGTGCTTGGTGCTGCATTGTTTCATTTGTGGTTAAATAGAGTTACATTGGGTTTCTGTGATTGATTGGTGATTTTTTTTGTTTCCGATTGGTTGTTTGCTCCATGTGGCTGTTTCTGGTTGGCTGTGTTTCACTGGGGTGGGCTATAAATTTGAGCATGCACAGTACTAATTCAGAGGCCATCCAAAGGGTCTTGTGGTTGGAAGTGACTGCACCTGGTGCCTGCTTTGTTTTGAAAATGTCACTCAGAGTGGACTTCATCAGGAATGGAGAACCTGGGTATTTGCTTGCAGGAGCTGCAGGAAGTGGACGTTCACTGTTGGCTGGAGGTGTTACATTCTTCAGGAGTACTGTCAACTGGATTTGTTGTTCATGGTCTCATGCTCTACAATGGATTATGGCATTTGGCGAGTCATGGGATGGTCTTCCAGGAGAAGTTACTTCCATGGTGTGCTTCAGGATACAGGATTTCTAAAATGGCACTCTGGATTATTTGTCTTCGATGGAATCTAGCTTTGGATGATTTCAGGGATGGTGTTCGAGGAGATAGTATTTCGATGGATACTTCACCTTGGAGGATTTCTGCAACTTTAACTCTGGATTATTTTGATTTCTGCAGTGGCCCTGTGCATTATTTTTTGGGTGGCCTTTTTTGTTTAATCAAAATTCAAATAAAAATTTATTTGTAGAGCGCTTTGCAATAAATCAAAGTGCTAGTACATAACAAGAATAAAACATCAACTATAATAAATAATGACATAAAACAGTAAAAACTACCATAAGATAATCTATCCAAATGCTAGTGCAAATAAGTGGCTTTTCAGAGACCTCTTAAATGATTCCATGGACAGGCACTCTCTAATCTGACGAGGTAGAGAATTCCACAGGGTCAGGGCCATAAAAGGAAAAGCCCTGGCCCCAGATGATTGAAGACGAACCCTGGGAATCTCTAGCAATCCTTTGCCAGTGGAGTGGGCAGAAAGGGAAGTAGAGACAAAGGAGATCTTGCAGGTAGCCCGGTCCCTGACCATGTTGGGTCTTATAGGTCAGCAACACGACCTTGAAGGTGATTCTCCATCACACTAGCAGCCAGTGCAGTTCGCGCAGCCCAGGTGTGATATGACAAGTTCTTGGTAACCCAGTCAACAACCTGGCTGCTGCATTCTGCACCAGCTGCAGGCGATGGAGATCCACCCCCGGCAACCCTAGATATAGAGCATTATAGTAATCAAGGTGAGAGCAAACAAAAGCGTGGACCAACACAGGAAGGTCATAATGCGGAACACTACATTACATTTTTTTGTTTTTTGTTATTTGTAGTGCTGGCTTGTAAAACCCTTTTGGATGTAATTTTTTAATTGGCCTGATTTTTAGATGCTTTTTTTGACCTTTTTTTGACTTAGGATCTTTTTTATTATATGTGTTTTTTTTTGTTATTTTTTATGAAAGGGAGACAGATTGCAATGCTTAAACAATTTATTTCCAAACCGTTATTGATTACAGGAGGTTGAAGAGCAGAAGAAGCAAACATCACAAGAAAAGGTGAGATAACAAAAAAGTGGGAAACTAAGTAGTAGTAGCTATGTAACTGAGTGTAAAACTTTTTTTTTAATTTTAAACAAGTAGAACAGTAATTCTTTAAACAAGTGCAGATAGTGCAATTTTGTTAAAAGAGAATGTTTTCCTTTTTCTTTTTTTGCTTTGCAAAATAGTAACTTGCTTATTTTAGAATACCATTTTAATGTATACAAAGTGTCATTTGTTTCCTATATCTATTGAAACAGTAATTTCAGTCTGTTTTTAAGCACCAAATCAAAAATTAGTTTTATTTTCAGGTTAGCATCGCCTAGTATTCCAAGTGATAGGTGCTAAAATGAAAAAGTCAGTTGGTCCTTTGTACACATGTTTTCCTTGGTTCTATTTTTCTTCCTTGGTGCAGGATGGAGTGAGGTCATTAATCACATTTTCTCCTGTGAGAGAGATAAATTAAAAAAATTTTTGCAATAGTTACAGTACCTCCTATTTCTCAATGTCTTGCATGATGTCTTAATGTGTTTACTGGTTATTTTAAAGTTTAACCTTATTCTGGGGTATGTGGGCTCTTATTGTGTAATTCTATGCATGATATACATAAGTTGCATTTATTTATTTATTTTTACTGTTTCTTTGTAGTGAAGTGATTTTCTTTAGTCTGAGTTACTGTCTTTGATTACAAAGATCTGTTGTTTTTTCTCTGGTTGTTTTTTTCTAATGTTTTAAAAAAGAAATGAAAGATGTTTGAGTGTGAGTGAGTGAGTGAGTGAGTGAGAGAGAGATTGTGCATATATGTGTGTGTGTGTGTGTGTGTGTGTGTGTGTGTGTTTGTTGGGGGTTAATGACTGTAACAAGTTACATTTTTATTGGTACCTGTCAATGCATAGCTTACCATAATTAATTTGAATGGTGATGTTTGTGGCTTTGAAGACCGGGTTGGTAAAGTAGGGTTCCATAATATTCCTTGGTCTGCTGTGCACTGCTGAACTTGTGAAGACAGTGTTATAGGTCATGTCTGAGGTGGTGTCTGTGTTGTTTAAGATATTGGAAATATATTCTTGCTGCTGTTCATTTAGCTTTAAATACTAGCTTATGCTGGCCAAGTTCTTGGGTCCTGTAATTTGAACTATTTCATTAGGTGGGACTCCTGCGTCATTTAATTTCTGTATCAGTTATTTTTCTTGCTGAGTGTTTTGTGAGTTTTTTTTGGTGGGTATTTCACTCTCAGCAATAATTTTCCTCACTATTGTTCCAGTTTTGTTTATGCCCAAGAGTTAGTTCTTGTACCAATGGACTACAGCTTTATGTATTTTCTGGTTAGTGTTTATAGCCAATAGGAAAGGATCACCTTCTTTCAGTGTGTTTTCTGGTCTGTGTGATTTGTATTTGTTGTAGTTGGTAACTGGGCACTTTACTGGCTTGAGTACAGTGGCATAAGCATGGGGCTTTACATGGCAGACATCTTTTGGATTAAGACCTGTCCTAGTTTTTGTTCGGCATTCTCTGCAGTACTACAGATGTTTTGCCACTGGTGTCAGTTTTTGTTTGGATGTCTCCCCACTTTATGTCTTGGACTTCTGTATTCCCATGTATACTTGAAAATACTGTGCAGAGTAGCCACATAGCATTCAGTAGTACAGCTGCATTGATGGGGCCCTGTAATTGTTTTTCATATAGGGTGTCTAAGTTTTTGTCAGTTAGTTCATCAGCTGCATTTTCTCTACAGCCTTTTCCTCTTTCTTTAAGATTTTTTTGCTTGGCTGCTAGAACTTGTCTGCAGGTGTAAATTATTGGGTCTGTGAAGAGTGAGTGCCCATAGTGGTTATCCTTTAGCCATCTTTCTAGTGACTGGAACTGGGATCTCAGAGTGAGGAGCTTGTATGCTGCCGTTTATTTTTTTGTTGCTTCCATGAAGTACTTGCTTAGCAGTACGTCTAGTTCACTGGGTGGGATAGTATGCATTTCTCTTGTCTCTTTGAAGTGTTCTGACATTTACCTTTGAATCACAGTGACATCTGTAGTTGATTTCCTGGATGTATTCTTGTTCCAACTGGCGTTTATGATTTCTGCTGTTTCTTTGCTGGTCTGTGGCTGCTCATTGGTGGATTTCTGTGGAATTTCAATAGTCTGAGCTACTTCTAAGTTGTCGTCTTCCAAGAATGGGTCATCATTTTTAAATGCTGCAACTAGGTCATCATATTCTGCCTTGAAGCTCAAGCTGTGCCTCTCCATTTTTTCTGAGGGTGTCAGTGTCTCTGCTATTAGTTGTGTACTTTGTCATGTTCAAGCACCAAATGAGGCATGATGGAATGTGATTTTCCATTGTGGTGGGAGTCAGGTGTGGTGGCTTGTGCTAATTTCTCTCCATTTGCAGCTGCGTAGTTACAGGGGTCAGCATGAGGGACAGCTACATGGAGAATATTGGTTAATTAGGGATCTTGAGTGAGGATATTTTAATATTCTCACTCTAGTTGGGGAGAAAGCAAAGATAAATGCTCACTGCAGTGAGATAAATGCTGATGAGATCAGTGGAGTGAGATATATTCCATTTATTCATACTCTGCTGATGTCACCACTCCTTCCTTCCTCCCTCCCTCCCCTCACTCAACTCAAGCAAGCATTCTAAATGAAAGTGCTTTAGAAATCAGTTTCTGTTTCTGCAGGGGCTTGGCATCCCAGACCAATGACCACTCACTGTGGTCGTGACACCACTCTCTGCTTGCTGGGTGGAAACTTCATGTACTTCGAAGGACTGAAGCCACTCCAATCAAAGAGGGCTTTGATCCTTTGATTTGCATGAAGCTGCATCAGCAAACAGCTGAGTGGCTTTCAACGTCAGCAGCCTGTCTCTGAAACTGTAACTCCAGCATGTGCATTAACATCGATGCTAATGTGCATGCCTGAAGTCATGGCATAAAGATCAAATGCAAAGGATGCAGTCTGCCTTAATTCCCCATTTAACCACCATTAAATGCCTATGATGTTGTTTTCTTGTACTTAATTAAAAGTTTCATACCTTTTTTTTGCACTTTTAATCATGCTCAATTGCTCCCTGCTGGTCCATTCTGCCAACACGCACAGATTACTGATGCTGTGTTACTGTGTGCGCTGTGACCATTAATGGTGCTGTCATTTACAGCTTGTCACCACTATTATACACTGCACCATGGTTTTCCCACTGTAAACAAAGGACAGCATCGTAGTTTAAACAGATATGTCATCTCTGTAATGCAAATCTGTATATTATAGTCTGAGTTTAAGTTACTGGATGTCTGTATTTAAAACAAGTTCTTAGCTTTTTTTCAATTTTGTAAGAGTGGCTGACTATTAGTCGGCACTTTGAGGGTATATGAGCACCTGTCATTGACAGTGCCATTCGTTGACAGATGAAGCTGTCAATTTGTTATTTCATTACTTAACCGTTATTTAAATCTTACATTGTGTGATTACTAACATATTACTAATAAACGTATGTTTCTCACTTGATAGTAGTGTTTTCTCTATGTTACTTGTAATATTTTTGACAGTATAGTTTTGCTTCTGTCACCATTGTCTGTGTGACTTTCCCATGGGTGAAGCCCTGCTGATATTTTACATGTGTTAATTTTTCTGGACAACTGATGTACTATTTTAAAAAAAATCAGAATAGAAATTTTAAAAAACTGTGAAATTGAAAGAATTAGAGGTATCAGGGAATAGAGATGTTGTGAAATTTTATTTTGCTGGCAAAATTGCCACAAAACCAGCAATTTCGCTTGCAAAATGTTTCACGAAATTGTGGCAAAATTGCTAAATTTTACCCACAATTTTGCTCACAAATGTGCATCATCATCATATTATTAAATTTATTATATGCCTCCCTGGTGTCTAGTGGTCCCCCCCCAGCTGATCACTGGCCAAATTGAAGAACCCTTCCCTGAGTTATTTCCCCTCCCCAACCATGATGAGCCCTGCCCCCAATCTTTAAACAAAACAAAGCAATCCCCTTCCCTGTCCCTGGTGTCTAGTGGACCCCCCCAGCCAATCACTGGCCAAATTGAAGAACCCTCCCACTGAGTTATTTCCCCTGCCCAGTCATGATGACCCCGGCCCCCAATTTTTAAAAAAAAAATACCTTCCCTTGTCCCTGGTGTCTAGTGGACCCCCTACCTTGTCTTCAGTCAGATAGCACCCACCCTGCTCCCTCCAGTACCCTGACTGGGCACTGTCAGAGCCCCCCACTCACCTCCATGGCTGGCAGGCTGACTGAGTGCTTCAATGAATGAGCAGGAGCTTATTCATTGAAGCACTCAGACAGCCTGCCGGCCATAGAGGTGAGTGGAGGGCTGTGCTGGTGGCCCAGTTGGGGTACTGGAGGGAGTGGGGTGGGTGCTATCTGACTGAAGACAGGGTGGGGGGTCCACTAGACACCAGGGACAGGGGAAGGGACTGTTTTTTATTTTAAAGATTGGGGGCTGGAGTCATCATGACTTGGATGGGGAAATAACTTGGGGGGTTCTTCAATTCAGCCAGTGATTGGCCAGGGGGGCCACTAGACACCGGGGACAGGGAAGGGGATTTTTCTTTAAAGATTGGGAGCCAGGGTAATCATGGCTGGGGAGGAGAAATAACTCGGGGGGAGGGTTCTTTAATTTGGCCAGTGATCGTCCGGGAGGGTTCACTAGACACCATGGAGTCTAGACTCTTAATTAGTGGTGAAATTAAGAAATTTTGTCCATGGGTGGCAAAATTCCATTGGTGAGGAGCAAATTTCACCAGTTTGAGGGTGAAATTTCACCCCCTCTGCAGGCAAAATTTTGCATTTCACCCCTTGAAATATTTCACAAAATGTTCAAATTCCACAAAATATTTTGACGGGTGAAATTTTCCAATTTTGCACAACTCTAAAAGGGAGAAGTAGAGGGAGCAGTAGTAAGTACAAGGGGGGGGGAGGTATGTAGCAAAGCAGAAGAGTGAGTTGTAGAGGGTGTCCAATCTGGCAAGAAAAGTGGAGGGGGTGGTGCCATAGACCACATCCATGTGGTCAAAGACAGGGAGCACAATTTTAGTAACAAGCTCCTTTTGGACCTGCAGAGGTAAGCAGTCTTTGTTGTGGTACAGGGCACCAAGCTTGGGATGGAGTTTAGCATGGATGGCATCGATGTGGGCAAAGAAGTCAAGCTTACTGTCAAGCCACACCCAGAGGTCCCTGAAGGACTGCACCACTTCAAGGGGGTGCCATTCAGTGTATTGAAAGTTTGGGGGGCATGAGTCTGACCAGTTTCTGACTTGCTACAAAGGTCGTGCACACTATTTTTTTTTGTGTTGACCCAGAGTTGGTTCCACTGGAACTGGTGCAGCACATTATTGAAGTCCTACTGGAGCAGGTCTTCAACAGATGCAGTAGAGAGTCTGTAGGTGAAGATGAGTGTGTTATCAGCATACATGTGAATATGCAAGTTGGCATCGGCAGAGGGGAGGCCATTCTGGAACAGTGAGAAGAGGATGGGGCCCAGGATGGAGCCCTGAGGGTCCCCAGCCTTTATGGGGAGTGGAAGAGACAGGACACTTGCTACCTGTACTGACTGTTGATGTCCCATGAGGTAGTAAAGGAACCAATCAACAGCAGAAGCTGAGAGGCCAGCAGAGCTTGTCTTGTTCAGTAGGAGTGGATAGGACACAGAATTGAAAACTTTGGCCACATCAATGAAAATGTCAGTCTTAATGTGCTCCTGAACCATCCCAGAGAAACATAGAAACAGATGATGGCAGATAAGGACTGCTTGGCCAACCTAGTCTGCCCATTTTCCCCCTACATACTGTATCACCACAGGCCCTACTTGATCTCCTGTTTATCCCCACTTGTCTTATCACTAAGGTTCCCTTATGCCTATCTCATGCTTTCTTGAACCTCATTACAGTTTTTGTTCCCCCAACCTCTGCTGGGAGGCTGTTCTAGGTATCCACCACCCTTTCAATGAAGCAGTACTTCCTCACATCTCTCCTGAGTCTACCCCCTCCAGCTTCATAGCATGACCTCTTGTCCTTGAGCATATTTTTTTTCTGAAAGACGCTTCCCTCTTGAACCTTATTTATACCTGTGAGGTATTTGAAAGTTTCTATCATATCCCCCTCTCCCTCCATGTCTCCAATGTATACATATTAAGGTTCTTCAGTCTTTCCTCATAGGGCTTTTGATGCAGACCCTGCATGATTTTGGTTGCCCTGCTCTGGACTGCCTCCACTCTTTTTATGTTCTTCAAGAGATGAGGTCTCCAGAACTGGACACTGTACTCCAGGTGAAGTCTCACCAGTGATCTATACAGGTGTAACATCACATCCCTCTTTCTGCTGGTGATGCCCCTCCCTATGCACCTCAGCATTCTCCAGCTCTCCTGACTGCCTTGTCACAATGTCTAGCCACTTTTAGGTCATCAGATATGATAACTGCCAGGTCTCTTTCCAGTTTGGTGGTCATCAACACATCTCTCCCCATTTTGTACTCCTCCCCTGGGTTTCTGTGCCCCAAGTGCATGATTTTGCATTTTTTTGCATTGAAGCCCACTTGTCATACCATTGACCACTACTCTAACTCTCTCTAGCCACTCTGTAATGTAGCTAATGAAGACATTAAAGAGGATCAGTCCCAGTATAGATCCCTGAGGTACCCCACTGGTCACTATACCTTCCTCAGAGTGAACTCCATTTACCACCTCCCTCTGTCTTCTATTCCTTAGCCAGTTTCTTACCTGGTTTACTACATTTGGTCCAACATCTAGGCTTCCCAGCTTGCTTACTAACCTCCTATGTGGGATGGTGGCAAAGGCCTTGCTAAAATCCAGGTAGGCCACATCCACCACTCCTCCCTGATCCAATCTCCTGGTCACCCAGTCAAAGAAATCTATAAGAGTTATTTGACAAGACTTTCCCCCACCCATGAATCCATGCTGTCTTGTGTCCTGTAAGCCACTGGATTCAAGATACTCCATTATCCCTTTCTTCAGTAGTGATTCCAATAATTTCCCCACCACTGAAGTCAGGCTGACTGGCCTGTAGTTGCTGGCCTCCTCTCTACTACCACTTTTATGAAGTAGGACTACATCTACCCTACTCTAGACCCCTGGAACCTCTCTCGTCTCCAGTGAAAGGTTGAACAGAACTGACAGAGGTGCAGCCAGTACCTTCCTGAGTTACTTCAGTATCCTTGGATGGACCCCGTCTGGCCCCATTGCCTTATCCACTTTCAGATTTTTGAGTTACTTCAGGAGTCTCTCCTCTGTAAATGGACTAGTGTCCACCTCCCTTTCTTCAATGCTCCTGTGACTTTTCTGTGGTCCCTCTCCTTCCCTTTCTTCTGTGAACACAGAACAAAAAAATATTTGTTCAAGATGTTGGCTTTTTCTTGGTCCCCCTCCACACAATCCCCCTCTTTCCCTTCTTAGTATTACAATCCCTCCCCATGTCTTTCCCTTTTTGCTTACATACCTAAAAAATGGCTTGCCACCTTTCTTTACTTCCTGGGCTAGTTTCTCCTCTGTTTGCACCTTTGCATTCCTAACTGATTTCCCTGTCTCCCTCTGTTTGTCCATACACAGCTTTCTATCCTCCTCTTTCTGTGTCTTCTTATACCTCCTGAATGCTAACTTTTTTGCCCTTACCTTCCCAGTCACCTCCTTAGAGAACCATAGAAGTCTCTTTTTCCTCTTGGCATTGCTTACTAGCCTGATGCAGAGCTTTGTTGCCTTCTCTATGCCCCCTTTTAGTTTTGACCAAAGTTTCTCCACTCCACTCAAGTCCTTCTCCCCTGCCAGGGCATCCTTGAGGCATTCCCCCAACTTTTTAAAATCATCCCTCCTGAAGTGCAGCACCCTCGTCATTGTGAGGCTCAATTTTGCCCCAGTCCAGAAGATGAAATCAGTTGCATGAAGCAGGGAGGAAATGGTGGAATGGTGCTTCTAGAAGCCAGACTGAAAGGGGGAGAGGAAGTTGGTGTATGAGGGGTAGTTGAGGAGTCTGGAATTAACCAGTTTCTCTTGAAATTTTCAGAGGAGAGGAGGAGTGAGATGGGGTAGAAGTTGCCAGGGAAGGAGGGGTCACCCACCAGTGAAGTTGAATAAATCTGACCAACTTTCAGAATTGAGGAACAGCCCAGAGGGAGAAGGAAAGGTTGAGCAAGTGAGTAAGGGAAGTAGCAATGGCAGGAGCTGTGAGGTAGAGGAGCTCGAGGTCCAGCCCATCAGGGCTGACTTAGATGGGCTGAGGAAGGAGAGGGCAAGCCGGTTTTCCTGGGTGGTGACAGGGAGAAAGAAAACCCAGGCAGTGGTGGCAAGGGAAGGAAGGAAGAGCAGGAGGAGGAACAGAGGAGTCAGGAGGAGGAGGAAAAGAAGGTAGGGGCAGGTTGTGAAAACTCATTGAAGTGAGCAGCAGCAGAAGGAGGGTCTGCCACAGGTCAACCATTAACCATGAGGACTGGGGAAGTGGACTGGGCAGGGGCTGGAAAAAGGGAGTGGATAACCTTACAGAATTTAGCTGGGGTGTTAAGGTTTTTCTGGAGATTGGCCATGAAATAGTATGATTTCATGGCCAGGACACCCTTCATATAGATATTCCTCAGAGCTCTGTAGGAGATAGGTCAGGAAGGAGGATGAGTTCACCTGTGGAAACATGAGAGGAGATGGTGGAGAAGGAGTCAACAAGGAAGGAGTGTGAGGTCTTAGCAGGGATGTAAAAATAAAAAAATACAATGAAAATCAGTACAAAGGGAAGAGAGAGTGACAAGGAGAAATTCATGTATCAGGAACAAAAGGAACCTGATTTTTCTATGTATAGTACAGTATATAGCCCTTTCTGTCAACAAGTAATCCAGCACATGAGCAGGGTAGAAGACACTGTCAAATTGAATTCCTTTTAAGTGTGTTGCTCTTTATTTCTCCCTCAGGTAATCAGCATTTCAGGAACTCCAGTTTGTAACAGTCTTTCACAAATCAGGATGTTTTTTTTTACATGCTTGCACGAATCAGGCTGGACTTTTCTAGTGGCCTACTCAGACTGAAGAATTTGCAGGCATCATGTTATTAGAGTTTCTTGATATAAAATACTGGCTTCAGAATGGAGACAGGTTCTGCAATGTCGTGAAGAATAGAATGACTTGAGAAATATGTGTTTTCATAGAAGTTGCAGCCATCTTCAGAGGTTAGCAGTTTTTTTCAACAGAATATGGATTTGATTTTAATAACTGAACATGTTGTAACACATGCCTTGATTTAATCTACGCATAAAAATTGTATTCACAATAATTAGGTACTTTGCAGTTAATGCAAATGTTTTTTCAGATAACAAAAGTATTATAATCGTGACATTTAATCATAAATTCAGTCCCAAGCTGGAGCTTATTAAATAAACATTTATATTAATTAACCTTTAATGATGGTATTTTTTTGGGGGTATATTAAGGGATGGAGGAGGCAGTACTATTTCTCCTTTCGGGTAGACATACAGAAATAGATTAGTTGCCATATTGGTCCTTGTAAGAACAGATCCAGAAGCAAATGGTTTGATACCTTTTATTGGACCAACAATGTTACAAAAAGAAAACAATGTCTAAGCTTTCCGACCAATCAAGTCCTATGCCATAAGGTCATAAGTCTCCAAGGAAGAACTTGGTTGGTCCGAAAGCTTGAACATTGTTTTCTTTTTGTAACATCTATATTGGTCCAATAAAAAGTATCAAACCATTTGCTTCTGGATCTGTTCTTACCAGGTAGCTGAACAATACCAATATCTGGGGATTCTGAGGGTATTTTTTTCTGTACGCGAGCATTGCTTGGTGGACAAAATATATACTTTTTTTGTTGTTGTTACTTTATCTTTCTTATCATGGTTAGTCAGTTTCGGAGTCACTAATAACCCAGATTATCTTGTGCTTCTCCTTTTGGACACAGTCCATAGGAATATAACTGAAAAAATAGTACTGCACAATATATATAGGCACTTTTTTTTTTGTATACTGGTGTCAGTAAGCATTTCCAATGATGTCTTGAGCACTACATAGATGAGTCTTTTATCAACACATTTTTTTTGGATTCTTAGCTAATGTTTTAAAATGTATTTGTTTAAGACCGACTGCTTGAATGCATGCTGGGAGGGTAGGCTCAGGGGTGGGACTCCCTTTTTGTTTTTGGCAAATGAAAATTTGTTTCACATCAGGTGTAGAAAAATATTTATAGAATTACGAGAGTTGAAATGGAAATATATATTAGTGGCTTGGAAGCATGGTCAATAAAATATTCTTCCCATGCTCTCTGGTTGGTGATTGAATGAAGGCCCAGAGGTGGGCGAGTGGCAGCTGGTGTGGGTCTGGTTGACTGGAAAATCATTTAGTATGTTTGATATTTTCATTTGTTGTTTCTCATTCAGCTTGCAGTGGTCATTAATGCTCTTAATGTGTTTGTGCTTTGTGGCCTGCATAAATCAGTTGTGCGTATGCTAGAATCATTACATTTTTGTACAACATGCTTCTTTGCACTGTGATCTGTGATTTTTTTTATTGGTGGTTATGCTGGCTTTACTAAGAATTGCTTTTAAGATTGTCCCAATTTTATTCACACCTATTGGTTGTTTTTCATATCACTGCTTGTGTTCACCTTATATCTCTTTGTTGATGTTTATTGACACAAAGAAAGGGCTTTCGGGTGTTTTTGTGTGAGATGGTTGGTTGGCTTCAAACACTTTATAGATTGATAATGGACATTTTAGGGTATACTTGGTGTTTTTCTAGGTCTTAGGTTTCAATATTCTAATGTCATTGACAGTCAAAACATTCCTGGTCTTTGTATTTCATGGGAAAATTCTAAACACCGCAGGCAATTCTCTCCCCTTTTTAACAATGTCACCCCATTTCAATTATCTGATATTATTGCAGCCCTTTATCAATCACAAAGAATAGGCAGCATAGGAACAACATTGGACCACAGTGGGCTCAGGGAGGGTGAGGATGGTGGAACAGAGGCACACCCAGTCAATTGTTCCACTCCACAATCCATACACCATTCTGGGGGAGCATAGCTCCTCTATGGATGCACCCGCAGAGAAGACTGATGACAACTGTCACAAGGGAGGCCCACAGGAAGGAGGCAGAGGACACCACAGGGAAAGGAAGCAGCTCCCGGTGGGGGACTCAATTATTAGGGGGATAGAACTGAGGGGAGCTGGGAAAACTGAAGTAAGGTGCCTGCCTGGTGCCATGGCTTGGAGGGACAGGAAGCGCATCCTCAGGATCACGAGAACAGCTGCAAGGGAGTCTGAGCTGGATGTAATTGTCCACCTAGGGACAAATGACTTGGCTCATCATGAGATTAGAGCAGTGCAGAAGGACATTGTAGAGTTGGTGAGGGGCCTAAGACAAGTAGCACACACAGTATCCTTCTCAGAGGTGCTGCCTGTCAATGGCATGGGGGAGGTGAGAGTAATTAGCACCATGCAGTTTAATGAATGGTTGAAAAAATGGTGTGGAGCACAGGGGTTTGGCTTCATTGGGGACTGGGGTTCCACCTGGAGGGACACCAGCCTATACTGGCAGGATGGTCTGCATCTGTCCAGGAAGGGAACAAGTATTTTGAGCAATTGGTTTAAATGCTTCATTGGCAAGCTTTTAAACTAGTCAAAGGAGGCACTGATAAGCAGCAGGAAAATCCCAGCCTCTCCCTACAAAACAGGGTACTAAATGAGAAAAAGACCGAGGTAGAAAGGTCAGTGGGGGGTGCTGCAACAGAAGGTAAAGCCATCAAAAAATGGAGAGCAATGAGTACCAATGCCCGTAGTCTGGGTAACATGCTTCCTGAACTAGTGGCCTTGATGGAAGAGGAACATCTGGATATCGTGGCAGTCACAGAAACATGGTACACACAAAATCATGACTGGGACGTAAACATACTAGGATATACTATCTACAGGAGGGACAGGGAGGGTAAAAGAGGAAGAGGAGTAGCTCTTTACATAAGGGAAGGAATAAAAGCAACAGAACAAAAGGGTAAACAGGGAGGAGAAGAAGCACTGTTGGTCACTTTGGAGACAGACAATGGCACCACAATCCGCACAGGGGTTGTATACAGACCCCGTTTTCAGGGGGAGGAAATGGACAAGGAAATGATAGAAAGTATACTTAGAATGGCAGAAAAAGGGGGGATATTGCTGATGGGTGATCTGAATATGCCAGATGTTAACTGGAGTGCAGTTGCAGCAGCCACTTCAAAGAGTGGGGTTATTCTAGATGCCCTACAGGGGGCATGCCTTAGACAGCTAGTATTGGAGCCCACTCGAGAGGGAGCAATCTTAGACCTGGTTCTCTCAAATGGAAATGGGAGAGGATCACAGATGTAGAAGTGGGTAGGCATCTGGGAACTGGCGACCATCCGAACAGTATGGTTCACAACAACACAGCAATGAGTCAAGCCATACAAAGGCAAAAGTACTGGACTTTAGGAGGGCTGAATTTGCCAAAATGGGTGAATGCCTAAGGAATGCACTAGCAAATGGGTAGGAAGGAGGGGTGGAAGAACAATGGGGAATAATAAAAACTGCCATTACAGAGGTAACGAGCCTTTGTGTGAAGCAAATAAACAAAACAAAATGATGTAAGAAACCACTATGGTTCTCAAAGGAAGTGGCAGTGAAGGTTCAAGAGAAAAAGAAAGCATTCAGGAAGTACAGGGAATCGCAGAAGGAGCAGGACAGGGAACTGTATCAGTTAAAGCAAAAGGAGGTGGGAAGGCAAGAAGAGCAAAGGCCCAAACCGAGGAAAAGATAGCCAACTCAGTTAAGAAGGGGATAAAACCTTTTATAGGTACATCAGAGCAAAGGAAGACCAGGAGGGATAGTGAGGCTTAATAAAGAGGAGGGAGGGTGGGCAGAGGGAGACTGTGAAAAGGCAGAGATACTAAACAAATATTTTTGCTCAGTATTTACAAATGAAGAGGGGGAGATACCCAAAACAAACAGTAGAAACACTCTGGATACAGAAGTTGATATCAGCCCATTTACAGAAGAAAGGGTTCTGAAAGAACTCTTAAAACTGAAGGTGGACAAAGCAATGGGGCCTGATGGGATTCATCCCAGAATTCTAAAAGAACTAAGGGTAGAACTAGTGACACCACTGACTACCCTTTTTAACAAATCATGGGAGGATGGGGTGGTACCTGAGGACTGGAGGAGGGCAGATGTGATTCCCCTTCACAAAAATGGGAGCAAGGCAGAAGCAGGAAACTATAGACCTGTTAGTTTAACCTCAGTGATAGGGAAAATGATGGAATCACTTCTGAAGGAAAGAATTGTCGAGTATCTAGAGGCCAAAGGGACACAGGACCCTAGGCAGCATGGATTCACAGCGGGAAGGTTACGCCAGATGAATCTGATAGATTTCTTTGACTGGGTGACCAAAGTAGTAGATCAGGAAGGGGCTGTGGACATGGCCTACCTAGACTTTAGCAAGGCATTTGACACAGTCCCACACAAAAGATTAATATACAAGTTTGCCAGCCTGGGAGTGGGTCCCAAGATGACAGCTGGGTAAAGAATTGGCTGGAGAATAGGGCACAGAGAGTAATAGTAAATGGAGTCCACTCAGAAGAAAGGAGGGTTACTAGTGGGGTACCGCAGGTTCAGTATTAGACGGTCCTCTTCAATGTCTTTATAAGTGACATTGCAGAGGGACTGGAAGGAAAAGTATGTCTCTTTGCAGATGACACGAAGATCTGCAACAGAGTTGATGCACAGGGTGGGGTGGAAAGGATGAGAAGGGACTTGGCAAGGTTAGAGGAATGGTCAAATGTATGGCAGCTTAGATTCAATGCTAAGAAGTGCAAGGTAATGCACCTGGGAAACAAAAACCCAGGGGAAGAGTACACAATGAGGGGTGAGATACTAACAACAAAAATGGAAAGGGACCTGGGGGTAGTCATATCAGATGACCTAAAGGTGGGCAAGCAATGTGAGAGGGCAGCAAGGAGGGCTGGGGGGATACTGGGATGCATAGGGAGAGGCATCACCAGTAGAAAACTGGAAGTTATTATCCCTCTGTACAGACAGCTGGTGAGACCCCATCTGGAGTACTGTGTGCAGTTCTGAGACCCAATCTCCATAAAGACATAGACAGAATGGAAGCTGTCCAGAGGGAGGACAGCTAAAATGGTGCAGGGTCTGCACCGGAAGACATATGAAGAGAGACAAAGGAGCTTAATATGTATAGCCTCGAGGAAAGGAGGGAGAGGGGGACATGATAGAAATGTTGAAGTACCTCAAGGGAATCAACAAAGTCCAAGAGGGTAGCATCTTTCAAAAAAGGGTGTGCAAGAACAAGAGGCACAATTTGAAGGCGGGGGCAGCTCAGAGGTAATTTAAGGAGTATTTTTCACAGAGAGGGTTGTGGATACATGGAACGGCCTTGAGGAGGTTGTGGAGTCAAAATCAGTGGTGGAATTCAAGCATGCATGGGACAGTCATAAGGCCGTTCTAGGGGGTTGGGGTAGGAAGAAGTAGGCTGCTGGTTAACTAGGATCTGCAGCTTATCCAGTAGGTAGGGAAATGGGCAGACTGGGTGGGCCAAGCGGTCCTTATCTGCCATCAAATTCTATGTTTCTATGTTTCTATTGAATTTAGCATACATGCAGTTGTTTTGATAAGTACAGTTTTTCCATTATGTCATCTGTTAATTTGTCAGATGCATTACGTATCCCCCTTTCCCTAGAGATTTTAAATGTTTCTGTTTTGCAGTTAGCACTTTTTGTACAAGTTCAAATTCTCTGGCTTTGGTTACACCATAGAGATACTTGAGCATCTTTCAATATCTGTCAACACTCTGGTAAATTGTACACAATCTGATTTGCTCATATGGGTCCCCATTTTTTTTTTGTTTGCTGTCATGAAGAAGTTAGCTAGCAGGCAGCTTAATTTTTCTGGCTCTGTGTCACGGAGTTCTCTAGTTGCAGTGTTATTCTCAGAAAAAAAGTCTAAGCATTGCCAGATCATAAGTAGTTTTTCTATTTGTATTTCTATTGGCTGGCAGTACAGTCTAGAGGTTAGAGTAACAAGCTGTGAATGAGCTTGGTACATCCAGCAGAAATAGGATTGTTTCCCACAACCTCCACTTACATACTGTGTGACTCTGAGCAAATTACTTAACCATCCCAATTCTCCCAGGTCTCCCCTGAAAACAGGTACTTGTGCCTAGTGGGCCTTATCCAGTTACCAAAGAATAAAAAGGAAATAGCTGCAACGTATGTTACTGGTGCACTAAGACATAATTTTCTAAGGTAGCTTAATTTTGATTTAGTTTATTTATTTAAAATCTGGTAAATCCATGAGCATAAACTGCCCATTTTCATGGGTGACCAGATGTAAATAAAAGATTTTTGACAGCAAACAATATACATCAACCCATACAAAAATCACATGGAATAACATATAAACAAATATTAAAATGATAAAAACAGGATATTTACAGACAATTACATTGGCCAAAGGTTGAAAAGAAATTTGCCAACTTCAATTTAAATGTATTTGAGCCTAGCATCATATCAGTGAGATGTTGCAGAACAGAATTATAAAAGCTAGGAAGATGATACAGCAATGATTTTTGACCCACATTGGTTCTAAGTGTAGGAATTTTAAAAAAAGCAGACTCAAGAGTTCTAGTGTGTACTAAAGATGCTTTGGGTTGAAAAAATACCTTAGAATTAGCTGGACTATTATTCAATATAATTTTCCAAGTGGTTATACCAAGCTGAAGCTTGAATCTAGAGAACAGAGAGGGCCATTGTACCATTTTCAGTAGTACACAATGATGAGTTATAACTAGTTATAATTAGCACCTTGTGACAGGGAGATCCTGCCACTCTTGAGGACCAACCTTTTCTTAAATCTGTTGCAACAGTTCTTCTATTTCTTAGCCTAATTTATCCTTTACAATTTCTAGTCCATAAGGCTGGCCAACTATGTGCGTCCCCTTCCCTTTCTTGACTATGCTACAGTGTCCTCTTTAATTTTTCCTTTTCCCTCTCAGGTCCTCTTATAGGGAGGCTATTGTGGTGACCTCTGAGCCAATATAAAACAACAAGCTGTGTTCTTCATTGTTGGATTTAGTATGCAATAGCACTATATCATAAAATACCTTGATGAGAATGACTTATTTGTATGAAACCTGTTTTTGATAAAGGTAAAAAGTTACCAGGGGACTGTATTATAAAAGTTAAGTTACCAGGGTAGAGATATCAGAACTCACCCCGTTGTGTTGTTTAAATGCATGTAAATTACAGATTGTTTGAGAGGCCCTTTGGCACCATGCTTTCCTGCTTTTAGCTGTACTAGCCTAAAATTTAATGGTGATTTGCATATACATCCCATGATGCTTTGCATTGTGGGGGTATGTGTGATATTGTGTTTCTTTGAAGCTTGACTTTATTGTCAGTTCCCTTTGGGGTAACCCTTGCTTCAGTGCTTCTGCACTGAGGTTCTTTGTCTTTAGCTTGTTTTGAGGGGTTTCTTTTTTTAACTCCCCATCACCCAACACACAAGACCAACACAGGAAATTAATTAATTTCCACTGAAGAGATAGATCAGTAGGTCAGTAGGTGCTGACTAAGTGCAGAGGAAGGACATGCATATTCTGTTGCTGCAAACTGATGTATTGAAGAAGGGATATGCCATTGCTTAAGGTTATCCCCTGTATTTTAAATAAACATCACAAAGAGATTATGTTGAACCTGAAGTTCTGTGTCTGGTCCATCTGTTATCCCACAACCCCTCCACCAACTTAATATTAGAAGTGGGATAACTTGCTGGAAACATCTGGACTGGGCTAGGGGGATATTTTTTGGTGGATTTTGCCCAGATATCCCAGGTGGACCAATGCACCAGGAGTTCCCAGAGGAGAACCAAGAGAAGGAAGTCCATGTGGTTCTGACCAGAACCAAAACCAACAGATCTGGAAAGAAGCTGCTGCCTGGACTGGACCTGGGAAGCCAGAGAAGGCCAATCCTAAAGATGATGAAGAGATGCAAGAGGACAAGGAAGAATTGAGGGAACTGCCTCCTCTTGAACATGCTTCACCTGAGGAGGTAGGGGAGTTGTTGAAATGGTTCTGCATGAAACAGGTGCAGATGAAGAGCAATAGAGACATTGAGCAGAGAAGGCAAGATGCCATATAGGTGGATACCATGAGGGTCTTGCATGCCATCAATGCAGGACAAACTGAAAGAAACAGTAGCCCAAAATACATTAAACTGTTCAAACTATTGGACAGTGATAACACTGAAGTATACCTCACAACTTTTGAGAGGATTGCTCAAACATGCTTATGGTCAGGGGAACAGTGGGCTGTTCAACTGGCACCACACCTGACAAGTAGTGCCCAGTTGGTTTATAGCCACATGGACTCCCAAGAGGCAGAGGACTATGACTGTGTGAAGCAGAAGATCCTCAGACGCTATGACATAAACACTGAAACCTGTCAACAGAGGTTTAGGTTTCTTATAATGCAGTCACTGGATATTCCCCGAGAGACTTATGCCTGTCTTAAGGAGCTCTGCTACAAATGGTTGCAGGCGGATAACAAGAACAAGGACCAACTTCTGGAGGTGGTAATTATTGAACAGTTTATTAAAGTTTTACCCCAGGATGTCCAACTTTGAGGTTGGGACCATAAGCCTGATTCCACTGATAAAATCATTACATTGTTGGAAGACTTCTTGGCCGCAAGACCATTCAGACCCAGAGGGTTTCAAGGAACATCAGCAGCTACAACTGCCAGCAATCCAGTAAAGAACCCTTTTAATTATAAACTGTCAAATCCAGCCCCAGTGAAACAAGACTGGAGAGCAGAGAGAGGGAGGTGAATTTCTGTAGCAGAGATTGTATGTCACGGGTGCCAAAAGAAGGAACATTATGTAAGAAACTGTCCTAATATAAAGAAAGAATCAGCTTACCTAGCCTAAGCGAACTGGGGTCACTTTATGGCTACTGTGCAGACTGGATCACAGAAGATGTTGGTACTGATTGATTCAGGGAGCCACCAGACTCTTCTGCAAGCAGATCTGGTGACTGGGAATAATAAAGGGCTGGATACAGCAGTCATCTGTGTGAACTGTAATACCCATTGCTACCCTACAGCCACCATACAAATAAATGTTCAAGAAAAGACACATGAGGTAGTAGTGGGGTTGGAATTTCTTCTACCCATGCCAGTTGTTGCCGGGCATGACCACCCAGACTTTGCTTCATTTATACATTGTCATGTGACCCAGGACTCTGCTGTAGTGGCTGTAACAACCAGAGTGCAAGAGAAGCAGGGATATTTACCATCTGTGTTCCCATTTGATGATGATGTTTTTGAGGATCCTGGCAAGGACCGTAAAACTAAGGTGGAGAAGAGGAAGCTAAAGACGGACTGGACTGATGCTCATGCTGGTGTACAGCAAGACTTGGGACAAAGTTTTAAATGTGATAGGCAGCATCAGCAAAATGCAGACCCTTCACTTAACCCTTTTTTCACAGGTGGGGAAGGGAGTTGAAAAAGGTGTCCCTCGGTTTGTTGTAAAACAGGAAATATTGTACAGGGAACGCACTAACCCCAGAACTGTAGAGATAGTGGACCAACTTACGGTTCCAGAAAAATTCTGCTCCCAAATCATGTATCTGGCACATGACATCCCTTTAGCAGGCCATGCAGGCAAAGATAGTACCCTGAATAGGATATTACTCATGTTTTATTAGCTCTCTATCCACAACAATATAGCTGAGTATTGTAAAGCATGTGTTGAGTGGCAGAAAGTAGCTCAGGCAGGAAAAAGGGATAGAGTACCACTACAACCCATTCCCATTGTGACTAACCCCTTTGACAGGATTGCCATGGATGTAGTGGGACCCCTGGAAAAGAGCTCCAAGGGAAACTGATTTGTGCTAATCATATGTGATTACACTACTCACTACCCAGAAGCTATCCCCATGAGAGCTGTCATCGCCCCAAGGATAGCAGAGGAGCTAGCAAAGGTACTTAGTCACATGGGAATCCGCCAGAAAATATTTACTGATTAGGGGAGTAATTTTAATCTACACCTGCTAAAAGAATTGTGCTGTCTGCTGGGCATGGTAGCAGTGCATACTCCCCCATACCATCCACAGACCGATAGCCTCATAGCAAGGTTTAATCAGACATTAAACAGATTGTTGAGAAAGTATGTAAAAGAAGAGGGTAGAGATTGGGATAGGTACCTCCCCATTTAATCTTCACTTACAGAGAAATCCCTCAAGCATCCACTGGTTTCTCTCCTTTCTCATTAATGTATGGGAGGAACCCAAGGGGGCCTCTGGATGTGGTTAAAGAAAACTAGGAAGAAGGGAAGGAGGTGGGACATCTTAATGTTGCAGAGTACATGACTCAGCTACACAGATGCCTGGTGAGGTATATCAACCTGGCACACCAGAGCTTAGAACAGAAACAAGACTTGCAGAAAAAAAGATGCAACCAGGGGTTGAAGAATAAAACATTTCAGTCAGGTGACAAAGTGTTGTTACTTCTTCTCTCAACAGAAAGCAAACTACTTATGAAATGGCAGGGCCTCTTCACCATTTTGAGGCAAACAGGAGCAGTGAATTATGAGTTTAGTATGCCAGGAAAGAGACCCCACATAAAATTTACCATGCGAACCTCCTTAGGAAATGGCATAAGAAGCCTAACCCCTCCCTTTATATCCATCCTGAAGTTAGGGAGTCAGAGCTAGAGGTTGCCTATAAAAGGCTAGAGCAGTCAGGACAGTTGGTGGGATCCAGATAAACCCTGAATTGGAGCTTCAGCAACAGAAAGATTTCCAGAGGATATTACAAGAATTTGGGCCCATATTCACAAACATCCCAGGGAGGGCTAAATTAATTGTGCACACTATAACTGCCAAGCAACACAAGCCCATACCAAAAATCCTACAGATTGCTCATGAAGGTGAGGGATGAGGTGATTCAAGAAGGCAAAAAAAAAATGGAGCAGTTAGGCATAATTGTACCCTCAAAGAGTGCATGGTCTTCACCCATGGTCATAGTGAACAAGATAGAGGGTGGGATATGTCTATGTCTAGATTTTAGGAAGCTTAAAAACACATCAGTAATTGATGGCTATCCAATGTCCAAAATAGATGGCATCATTGACAGGATAGACAATGCACAGTATATCTCCACCCTTGACCTTACTAAGGGATATTGGTAATTGCCCTTGTCACCTGATTCGTAAGATGAAACTGCATTCAGCACCCTAATCGGTTTATACCAGTTTGTCACAATGCCATTTGGACTACATGGGGCCCAGCCACTTTTCAGCATTTTATGGATCACATACTAAGACCACACACTGACTACTGTGTGGCTTATTTGGACAATGTTGTCATATTCAGCCCTGACTGGGAAACTCATATTAGACACTTTCCCAGGTACTGCAAGCAATAAAGGAGGCAGGAGTGACCATTAACCCTGCTAAGTGTGTCCTAGCAAAGACCGAGACAGGATACCTAGGGTTCATTTTAGGCAATGGACAAGTAAGCCCGAGGTAGAGAGGGTAACAGCAGTAACAAACAGCCCAATATCTACCTGGCTGGTTATTACCAGAGATTTATTCCTAATTTCTCAACCATTGCCAGTCCTTTGACTGATCTCACTAAAAAGAGGTGCTCCAATAAAGTTCAGTGGACCCCTATTTGTGATAAGGCTTTTAGGAATATCACAGCCATTCTATGTACAGCTCCTGTATTGAAAAGCTCAGACCTCAACCAAGTGTTTGAGGTCCATACCGATACATCAGAGGATGGTATTGGGCAGTCTTATCTCAGAAAATAGTTGGGAAGAACATTTGATCATGTATATCAGCTGGAAGCTACATGAGAGGGCAAGAAGATATGCTACCATAGAGAAAGGATGCTTAGCTGTGAAGTGGGCTATTGAGTCTCTAAAATATTACTTGTGAGGGGGCTGAATTTAAGGTTGTAACTGATCATAACCCCTTTTGCTGGTTGCACCAAATGAGAGAAAAAAATCCCTGTAAAATGCAGTGGTACTTTGCTCTTCAACCCAATAGATTTATTGTATTCCACAGGGCAAGGACAAAACATGTAAATGCTGACTTCATGTCTAGAAATGGTGCAGGAATTGATGTCAATGAAATATGATGGAATTTCCCTAAAAGGAGATAGTGCAGGGAAGGTACCATTAGTTTCTGTTGAGAAATGTGTTAATGCTTCAGAGTAAAGAATGATGATATCCACTATGTTTATGATGGAATTTTTATCATTAATAGAGACCCTGAGATGGAGATTCTGAAGATGGATGGGTGGAAGCTCCATCCCTTCCTGGGACAGGAAGGTGGTAAGCAGTCTGAGATAACTGCTTCCCTCTTAAGGTGGAGCTATGTGACAGGGAGATCCTGCCAATCTTGAGGACCAACCTTTTCTTAAATCTGTTGCAACAGTTCTTCTCTTTCTTAGCCTAATTTATCCTTTACAATTTCTAGTCCATAAGGTTGGCCACCTATGGGTGCCCCCTTCCCTTTCTTGACTATGCTACAGTGTCCTCTTTAGTTTTCCTTTTCCCTCTCAGGTCCTTGTACAGGGAGGTGATTGTGGTGACCTCTGAGCTGATATAAAACAACAGGCTGTGTTCTTCATTGTTGGATTTAGTATGCAATAGCACTATGTCATAAAATACCTTGGTGTATATGCCTTATGTGTATGAAACCTGTAAATGTTGAAAATAACAAGGCACTAGGAGTTTTTGATAAAGGTAAAAAGTTACTAGGGGACTGTTTTATAAAAATTATGTTACCGGGGTAGAGATGTCAGAAAACCCCCATTGTGTTGTTTAAATGCATGTAAATTATAAATTGTTTGAGAGATCCTATGGCACCATGCATTCCTGCTTTAAGCTGAACCAGCCTAGTATTTCATGGTGATTTACATATACAGCCCATGATGCTTTGCATTATGGGGGTATGTGTGATGTGTTTCTTTGAAACTTGGCTTTGCTGTCATTGCCCTTTGGAGTAACCCTTGGTTCAGTGCTTCTGAACTGAGGTTCTCTGTCTTTAGCTTGCTTTGGGTTTTTTATTTTTTGAGCTCCCCATCACACATAAGACCAACATAGGGAATTAATTAATTTCCACTGAAGAGATAGATCAGTAGATCAGTGGGTCAGTGGGTGCTGACTAAGTGCAGAGGAAGGACATGTATAGTCTGTTGCTGCAAACTGATGTATTGAAGAAGGGGTATGTCATTGCTTAAGGTTATCCCCTGTGTTTTAGATAAACATTACACTGAGATTGTGTGTTGAACTTGAAGTTTTGTATCTGGTCCGTCTGTTATCCCACAACCCCTCCACAAACCTACAACTAAGGTCTAATTTGCTTTGGTCAATGTTGTACCTGTTACTGTACTTCTGATTGTCTGTACTTTATGCTATTAGCTGCAACTTGTTATATTACCTAGGTCTTGAAGTTAGATAATTAATCATTGCAGATAATAGTATATTTCTTATCTGTGGTACTAGGTTAGTTTGTTTAAGTAGTTTCCTTCTAATTTATTTGTTAGTTAGTTTAAAGTTGTTTTTTTACTACAGCTATACTGCTAAGTAATCATACAACTTGTTGGGGACATTGCATGGAAGGGAGGAGAGGGTAAAATACAGTGGGACGACTGAGGGAGGGTTTGGGTTGGTTGGTATAAATGCAATTGGAGGTGACCCGAAACACATGGCTGCATTTATCAAGGCGAGGGAGACAGCAGGATAATGGGATTGCAGCAAAACCTATTGGCAACACCCAAACCCAGAATAACAGACTAACGTAACTGAGCTAGTTAGGCTAATTGGGGAGTAAGTGGGAGCCTATTAGTTGGCACAGACAGCAGAATAAACTAGATGAGGTGGAGGAGGAATGAGGTGGGATGATACTGTGGACAGGATGGGGAAGCGAGGGAGGGTGGTTAGCTGCAATGGATGTGGAGCAACAGTCTTTCTTGGAACAATGTAGAGAGCAAGGGGTTGCCCAGTGTGCAGAAACCTTAGGCAGCTCAGGGCAGAGATAAAGTGGCTTGGATGGGAGTTAGAAAGGGGGAAGAAATAGGAGAAAGAACAGTGGCTGAAAGGGCATGTAATTGCTGCCCTGAGGCATTTGTATGGCAGGTGCAGGAGAGAAACAGGGAGGTTGCCAAAGTGTTCAGGGACATCTACTCCTCAAGAACACTGTGGAACCAGAGTGCAGGACTGGCAGGAGGTAAGGAGAAAAGGCAGCTGGGTAAGAGGATCAGTGCAAGAAGGAAGGGGAGGGGAACAAGGTGTGAAAACAGAGGCATGTTCTGAGACGAGGTGACCTTCATCAAACAGGTATGCAGTGCTGGTCAGTTTAGAGGAAAGGGGGGGCAAGCGGAGAGGCAAACAACTGAGAAAACAGAGAGTCTAAGGATAGTGGTAAGGAGGTAATAGGGGTAAATAGCTTGGGGGTACAAGGAGGGAAAGGTTGTCAGAGTAGAGCAAAGGATGGGGGGATGATAGAGTTAGGGGAGGGAATAGGGAGGGTAATGTGGAGGTAAGCAAACAAAGCCAAAACGTGATTGGAATGGGGGGGATTGAAGAAAGTATCCGAGGCAGCAGAGATAGTACAGATGGAAATACATCCAAAATTGACAGAGAACAGATGAAGGAGGAAGAGGCTTGTTCACCAGAAGTGCACAGGAAGTCAAGCAACTAGTCTGAGGGGGACAGAAGGGCAATTGTCATTGGGGAATTCCATAAGTAAAGGTATCCATTGGGGTGGCATAGGGGACCCAAGAAATAGAAGAGTAGTTGTTTGTATACTGCGGATGGAGGAGGGGGCAGAACCTAGAATTAGGGAAGTTGTAAGTGGGGTGGGAGGAAAGCCTCACTTGCTCATCCACCTGTGGACTGATGACTTAGCAGGAGAAGAGTAGGGGTGGTGCAGAAACAGTTCATGGAGTTAGCAAGGAACAGCAAAGATTTATTGAGCTATATGACCTTTTCTGAGGTGATTCCTGTCCCCAGAGCTAGTACAGTCAGAAAAAAAGAGGATGGAAGAGTTTAATGATTGGTTAAGAAACTGGTGCAAGGGGGGAAGGATTCAACTGTATTGGAGGTTGGGTAAACAAGTGGTCAGACAAGGGGTTATATTCAACAGATAAGCTGCACCTCAGTTGGGAGGGATCAAAAGTACTCAGGGACAAGCTGAGAGAATGTGTGGAAAACAATCCTAAGTTTAAACTGCTGAAGGGGGAGAGGTGGGCCAGCAGGAACAGAAACCTCAAGACAGGGAGGTCTGTGGACCTCCCCTCCCTACACAGGAAGTAGCAGTCAGATGGGAGGCCATAGGGGCAAGGGAGGGCATCCAGGGACAGGAGGTGAAGGGGGAAGTATCAGGGATAAGCTGATCAAGAAGGAGGAAAGTACGAGGCAGAGATGAGCAGGGGCAAGGTGGAGGGTGGTGTCCCTCAGTGCTCACAGTTTTGGTAACAAAATGGCAGACATGCAGGCCCTCTTAGTGGAGGGGAACATAGATATAGCAGCAGTTGCCAAGATCTAGCCACAGCAAACTACAACTGGGACATCTCGATCCCGGAGTACAAGCTGTACAGAAAGGACAGAGTGTTAGGCAAAGGGGGGGCATGCATTAGAGAAGGGATTATTATGCAATTGGGAAGAGAATGAACAGGGGACTGTGGAATCACTATGGCTCTAGCTCCAGACTAACAGAGGAAGGAAGATAAGGTTTGGAGTGGTCTACAGACTGCAAAACCAGGATGATGATAGAGACCAAGAACTATGTACAAAATTGCTGGAAGAAGCAGGACAAGGGGAGATGATAGTGGTGGGGGACTTCAATTTACCAAAGGTGGACTGGGGTAGTCTGGTTTTATGTGATGCGGGCGAGTCCTTTATCGCACTGCTCACAAAGAATGATGAAAATTCGCTGGTGCTAAAAAGGGCTACTTGGATGAAGAGAGACCACCGCAAACAGCAGTTGTCCTCTGAAATAAATAAATATTCTCAACTTCAGGGGGAGTGGACTTAGGCAAAAAAGAAACTCCCAGTGGAAGCAAAACATTTGCCCACACCAGGATCTGGTCCAGGTACCATAGACTCCAGGGGCAGTGGCTCAAGCCACTACACCACATGATCAGCTCGGCAGGGCTTGGCCAAATAAATTGTTTTATCCCCTTTTTCATGAGTGTAGCATGTATCCCTCAGTGCTACACTTGCTGTACCTATTCTGTGCTCTTTTTCCCTACTCGCTCTATATGGGAGTGGTATTATTGAGTCACTCATATTGAGCCACTCAATAATTCTTGCCCATATGGGCTGCTACTGGGTACTCCATCCATGTTCTGTGACAGAAGTGAAGAGATCCTGGATGTGATATAGGGAGGGTTCATGACCCAGGGAGTTACGAAGCCCACCAGGGAGAGAATAATCCTTCATATACATGTACATGTAAAATGTTACTCTACTGACCTTTCTGTAACCATTATCCTGAATTACTCTAGTTGGAAATGTACTTCCCAGGGTTGCCCCTTAAAAAGGGATATGTTTGTCCCAGTGGGCTTACCCGGTCATCAAAATTCAAATAAATAAATAAATCCAGAGCTCAAAAATGGGGAGCATGTACATGAGATTATGGTCAAGGAACCCCTAAGAGGTAGCAACCACAACACAGTGTTGTTCAGCCTGGACATGAGAAGGGAAAGCATCTCCACTAAGACCAGCACCCTGGACTTCAGAAGAGTGGATTTCTGAAAACTGGGAGAGGTGCTAAGAAAGCAACTAGGGGGCATCAAAGTACACATGGAGTGGACAGACAATGGGCCATCATCAAGGATGCCATACTTGCAGCCACAGTGGAGTGTGTTAAGCATAGGGGAAGAAATCTGGGGCTAAATTACCAATCTGGTTCAGCTCTGAGGTTGCCAGGGTGGTGAGGGACAAACGAGTGGCCTACAAGAGATAAAAGGGGACTGAGTGAAGCTAATAAGGAAAAATACCTGAGGTTAGCTAAAATGGTAGGCAATGTGGTGGAGCAAGCAAAGGCATAGAAAGAACTGCAAATTGCAGAGGAGATTAAGACTGGGGAGAAGGCCTTCCTTCACAACATAAATGAGATGAGGGACAAGGAGGATGGGATAGTTAAGCTGAGGAAGGGGGGTGGACAGGTTGAGGAAGAAGTGAGCAAAGTAGAGGTACTAAATGAGTACTTCTGTTTTGTCTTCATTAGGGAAAAAGATGGACCAGTACCAGCAGTGAGGAAAAAAAAGGAGGGGAGGAGAGGGGCCACAGATGTGGTTTTACAGGTGCATAAAGTGAGGAAGCGGCTACTAGCACTGAAGGCAGACAAGTCCCCTGGACCAAACAGCATACATCCAAGGGTGCTGAAAGAGCTAGCAGAGGAGCTTGCTGAGCCATTGATGGACCTCTTCAGTGGATCACTGGAGTCGGGAGTGGTGTTGCAGGACTGGAGAATTGTACATGTGGTGCTTCTCCACAAGAACAGACCCAGAGATGATCCAGGGAACTATAAACTGGTCAGTCTAACATCAATCATGTGCAAATTCATGGAGACCATACATAAGAAGAGAACAGTAAGTTACACAGATGAGAATTGTCTCCAGGATGAAAGACAACATGGGTTTGTGGGAGGAAGATCCTGTCAGATGAACCTAATAGACTTTTTTGATTGGGTCACCAGGGCGTTGGATAGAGGCAAAACATTTAGACATTATTTACATGGACTTTAGCAAAACTTTCAATTCAGTGCCACGTAAGAAGCTAATCAGCAAATTGAAGGATCCTGGGGTTGGTGAGAAAATAACAAGGTGGGCGGAGAGCTTCCTAAGTGCCAGAACCTAGAGGGTGGTGGTGGGAGGGAGAGTTATCCAGTACCAAGGAGGTCTCTAGCAGAGTCCCGCAGGGATCAATACTGGGGACAGTATTGTTCAATGTCTTCTTAAAACAACATTGGGAAGGCATAAAGGACAAGACATGCCTGTTTGCGGATGACACCAAACTCTGTGGGAGGGTGGATACAGTTGAAGGGATACAGGACCTATGGGAAGACCTCAAGAAACTTGAGAGATGGTCAGAAATGTGGCAACTTGGCTTCAATGCCAAGAAATGCAAAGTAATACACACTGAGGCCAGAAATTCTAATACTGACTATTACTGGGGGGGGGGCCTGAGTAGCAGCTTCGGAGGATGAAAAGGATCTGGGGGTGGTGCTCACCAGTGATCTAAAACACTCCTTACAATGCAGAAAGGCAGGAGCAAGGGCAAACAGGATGTTATGGTGTATAGCTAGGGGATTCAGCAGTAGGCATAGTGAATTCATACTGCCTTACAATGTGTGACCACATTTAGAATATGGAGTAAGGTACTGGAATCCATATCCTAAGAAGGACATCATCTTGGTGGAGAGGATCCAAAGGAGGGCAACGAAGGTGATCAGGGCACAGCAGGGGAAGTCTGACGAAGAGAGTCTGGGAGCCTTGAGAATGTGCTCCCTGGAAAAAGAAGAAAGAGGGTGGATATGACAGAGACCTTTAAATACATGAAGGGAATAAATAGAGTGGATAGGGAAGATCTCTTCAAGCTAAGTGATAACAAAAACACGAGAAGGCACAGTTTGAAGTTGGTAGGAGGGAGGTTCAGGAAGGATTTTAAGAAACATTTTTTCATGGAGAGAGTGGTAGACAAATGGAATGCGCTGCCAGAAGAGGCGGTCTCAGTGAAAATGGTGGGCAACTTTAAGAGGGCCTGGGATAGGCTTATAGGGAGACCAGGGAACTGTGGGAGTATGGTTATGGAGGTAAGATTGATGGATTGCAGGGTCAATGGCTTAAGTCAGGGACACTGCGTTACTTACGAGCAAACTCATTAAACCACTGTTGGCCTTCTTCTGCTGGCTGTTTCATATATTTGTATGTTTGTATAAGTACAGGCAGACAGTCTAGTAGCAATCCTAGTGACCTGATTGTATAAAGCTTTGACCTTCAAAATCTCTGTCTCAGAAGCCACAAAGTAAAACAATAAATCATAATCAAAGGAAGTAAAAAAGTTTGGGATAACAAAAGTCTTCGAGAAGGTAACAAAACAAAATGTATCCCGTTTAGTGCACCTAATCTTTGGTGAAGCATTTTAATCTAATATGAAATATGAAAGCTGTGTGTTAATGAACTATCTATATAAAGACTCAGATATTTAAAAACATTGACTTGTTTGATGTTAGTGCCACTCAATGTACAAATAGCAGTATTTGCTTCAATATGCATTCTTTTTGAGTTATGAAAAACCATAGATTTAGTTTTTGAGGCATTCAAGACAAGCTTGTGCACCAAGAACCATTACTGTACCAAGTCAAAGTCAGATTGTATGCTACACTGTAATTCCACAGTATTATTGCCCCCAGTAAAAAGCATTACATCATCTGTGTACAATCAGATGTTAATCTTTTTTCAAACCATAGGACATGTATTAAGAAACAAACTAAAAAAACATAGGAAGTGTATTAAGAAACATATTAAAATACAATGGGCCTAATATTGAACCATGTGGAACTCCAATAGAAACTGGAGACAGGGAAGAAAAACAATTTGCAGTTTTTGTTTCCTGATAACGTTTACTGAAGTAACTTTGACATCTGCTTACCTATGCTGAATTGACAACACCGTTGTTTTATGTTCTGCATAGCGAGATCCCCAATGTCGACAGGCAAATTTTCGCCTGCCCGGCATTGAGTGTTTCTCTTGGGTGGTTAGAGCCCCAAACTCCCCATGTAGGGCTGCCCATGCCCCCCTTCTAAAGATTATCAGCTCTGAGTTGGAAATGATTTGGGGGACATATGGCTTAAAGAGTGAAATTTCACTTTTCCGTTCCCCACAGTGACAATTTTGAAACCTGTCAAAATTGTCGCTGTGGGGGATTTCACCATACAAGTTTCAATGTTTGGTCACCACACCCTTTGACACCAGTCCAACATGTCTTCAGAACAGCTGAGATCACCCAAACCCTTCATCAAAAGCTGGTGGTTAACAAGATCAAAGGCTTTGATGAGATTAGAGGCACTTATCTATTTCATTTGTTGACAGGCTACTGTTAAGTGCATCAGCTGGATTTTGGGAGGTGGGCACATTCTTAGACAATGAGTCAGCTGTAGCTCCTTCTAGCATAGCCAGTTGTTCAGGCTCCATTTCAAAGCTGACATCCACACTTGATGCTGGAAACCAGTTTACCTTCAGCTTGGGCAGGGGGTGGCTGTTCTTCAGATATCTATTAAGTAAACTTCTGTTATGTGCCCAATTCATAAACCATGTGTATTGTGATAGGGATGGCTCATTTGTGGCAGAGGACACTTCAGTTATCGTTAAATGAAAAGCAGCTTTTTTTGTTTTGTTCTGGTTGTTTCTTTCAGTGTACTGCGGTTTACACAGTTTACCTAAATGAGTTTGTTTTTAACTATGGCCATGCAGAGAGTGGCCTGATTTCATGCTGACAGATTTTTGTTTGAAATAAGCTTAACAGAACATTTGGCGTGACGTGGCTACACTCACAAGCTTAGAGGTGCTTGTGCTGAGCTAAGACTACAGTGTATCATTGTGATGCACCCAGCTGGCTAAGATAGTAGCCATGAGGAACCCAACATGCAAGATAGTATTACTATATTGCTTGTGACCTGCGAGATAGTCACTTTATCTTGGCAAACACAAATCCACACCTGTTGAACTACATAAAACCACATAAGGGATATGCATGGGGGACCTGTGTGATATACGATTTATGCACACGAGTTCTGTTTGACCTTGGGTAACCTCAAGAGTGGCATAAGCCACAAGTGAGGTGGCCAAGGGCAAACAGTACAAGTGTGCAGGAATCATATATGACACAATGGTCCCCCCTGCATATTTCATTTATGCAATAGGGAAGGATCTTGTGTATATGTGTAGTTCAGTAAGAATGTTTTGTGAACTAAAGAAATATGAAAAAGTGTGTGAGTTTATTTTGTGATTTGCCAAGTTACTGTGCCATCCTGTCTGCTTCATCACAGCTGATTGGCTGAAAGTATGGTTTAACAGTTCTTTTAAAGAAAGAAATGGCGGCTGAATTTAGCGAGTTCTCACTGAGAGAATAGGGCAAAATGGAGGCTGAGTTTAGCGAGCGCCCTCCGAGACAATATGGCAGCAGTAGTGGCTGTTATGAAATGTTTTTTTCTATTTTTAAGCTACATTTTCATGGAAGCTGGGAACTTGGAGTGGAGCGGGTGGCATTGGGAGGAAGAGAACACAGAGCTGAGTGACCTGTAGTCGCAATGTGAGCGAGTGAGTGGGGTAGAAAGAAAAAAAGAAGCAGAGCAGTCTTGGGCAGGAAGCAAAGCATTTTCCCTTCAGGTCAGCAGTTCTGTTGTTTCTGGGTCATGGATGCAGGGGAGAGATTTGTTTTGAAAAAAGCTGCGGGCAGTTCTTTGCGAAGTCGGGAGCTCAGGCAGTTTGGGACATGGTTGGGAAGGTCATACTGGCTTTCTGGTGTAAGAGAATGGCAGACTGCGAGTGAGAGATGCTGCTCCATGGTCTGTAATGACATGGTGGTTTTTGGCAGTGAGGAGGAAGTTCAGATGGATGACACTGGGGAGAAATAAAAAAAACAGATTTGTGAACTGGGTGCCTTACTGTGGATGGTGCAAGATCTGTAAACACCAAGAAAGTGTGTGTGTGTGTGTGTGTGTGTGTGTGTGTGTGTGTGTGTCAGAAAGTGGGTCGATGTAGTACTGGCAGATGGGGGGGCATGTGTGATGTAGTGATTGTATGTATAAATGAGTAACTGTGTTTATAAAATAGAGAATAAAGTATGGGTCTGGCTGTGTAATGAGATTACACACCCGAGGGGTTTGATGCGCTCTCGGGGTTTTATGCATAGCATCACTTGAGGTGTGTATAAGGCCGGTTACACCAGAACCATACTTTATTTATATAATTGCTGGGATGTTTTTTCCTACAGCATCTATATAAAATAAAAAAAGATTTTGTGCAACCTATAGTCTGCTTAGCTGTGAGCGCGTGCTTTACGTTTGTCGGTTGCTCGCTTTTTATTTATTTGTTTTTTATTTCATTTTGAGATTATTTCCCTAATTTTGATTCATTTCTGCCTGCCAGCACTTACCGCATTTAAGAGTAGAGGTCCAGAGGGGAAAAGATGAGGTGGACAGTGGCTGGGAGGAAGAGTGTCAGAGGTGAGGGCGCCTGCGCAGTGCGAGGGAAACTGGACATGTGTTCGCCATTATAAATGCTCCTTTATAACGATGAATTACACCACGGTTTCCCAATGGGAAAAACGACATGCTGGTTATTACTGAAATTTATACACACAGTTACTCAGATAACTGGATTTATCACACTGCATATATGTCCACCCCTACTGCATAACTATTCATATCAGTGTTGTATGGTGAGTGTAACACAATATAAGTGTTTATTTATGTACACTAGAAGACAGACTACATTGACAAAATGAAATCACACATGCAATAGCACAGAAAACTACTTAGTACTTCTTTACTCACTTTACTTGTACATCACTGAGTCTCCTACAACACAAGCACTACAAAGCAAAAAGATTTCACAGCAATGGTTAATGTGTCTAGTTGTGGAGAGTGGGGTCAGTTGCATGGTAACTGCCACTGCAGTTTTGTAGCCTATATAGTAGAAGATTCTAGTATAAATAGCAACCATAATTGTATGATACAAAATTATGATGTTATCAATTAGTATCAGCTGCTATGTTACAATGTAGTACATACATTATAGACTGTTCTAGCTCTATAACTTCATGGGTACCATCTATACTGAATCTTTTCATAAAATTCTTGATGAACTTGTAAAACATATTTTGGTATGTCATATACTGACCAATATTTCTGTAAAGAATTGTATTATATGTAACATATGCCATACTTCATAATACTACAACAACTCTATTCTCTTCCTTCATATTCTACAGATGACAAGCCCAAGCAAGTCCAGATGGACATCACTGAGGAAATGGCAGAAGAAACAGCTGAAGAAGGTGAAGAGGACACTGCTGAAAGTGCGAGTGACAGGTCCACGAAACCAGCTGGACCATAAAGCCCAACTGGAGAAGGGGACCAGGGACCTGCAGCGGAGGTTGCTCTGTAGGATTTCACAGGGAGCTCATAGCTGGCTGGAGCAGGTTTCCTACCTGGCAGGGGTACACCTGTGGAGTCCTCTGAGCTGAATCTTTCTGCTGCACCACCTGTGGCCTCTGAATCTGATGATGCTGTGACCATTGCACCACATAAATAAATCATAATTCATTTTACTTGTCACAGTCCATTCCCAACAGAAGTGGCTATGTAATATTTTGTGAATTAAAATATTTTTAAGTACAATTAAAATTCAATTGTTGGAAACAAAGGTATTTAACATAAGTTATAATATGATTACATGAACAGTTCCTGTGGTTCCTGTGGTTATAACAGCTTCTAGTCAAGTCCTTTGTGTGCATGAGTATCTGCAGATACTAAACGACTGGAACTATACTGCCCAGCCTTCTACTGTCAGCATAGCTGTTGTAATTTGGGTACCATTAATTGCTACATGTAACTATACATCACCATGTTTCTACACACAGTAGTGCTGTAATTTCAGTATCATGCACTTGTAACAATACCCAGAAGTCACTGTGTATATATTGCTGGGTACGTACTACAAATGTAAATCACAAAGGTAGCACATCACTGGTACTGAAGTTATGTTATCTGGAAACACTGGGCTCAGTTTTCAAAGTGGTGAGAAGGACACAAGGTGTGTGCACCAAAGAAATCTGACACAAGAAGCAAGCAGTGTTAAACCATGCGTCAAAGCTGATTTTGTAACACTGCTTGTGTGAACCACTGTACTGCTTGCACCAGAAGGGCTTGCACTAGGCTTGTGGCAATAACTTTGGGTGTGCCATGTCATACAAGGGCATGCATCACTCAAGCAATGCACCATCTCCTTTTTCCGGTTTCCCAAACATGACAGCCATGGCACTGCACTGAATGGAACAGGCTCCTGTTAGACCAGCAAGAACTGGTCTAATGGACCATTGCACTGACACTAGTGACCAGGACCTGTGCTGTGATAGTGGCAGGTCATTCCACACCACGATGAACTGCCCAGGCCATGTACAATGAACTAGTAGTACAGCAGGATGTAAGACCATGGACAGATGTATCTGCACAACATCGCCCCGAGCCAGCGCTAGGGGCTAACACCCTACATGACAAGCAGGAAACACTCATGGCCACATGCACAGATCATGTGCCTTGCTGGTAAGTGTGCTGGAACCCAGGGCAGTATGCACACAGCAACAGACATTGGGACCACATGGCACATATATAGTCCCACATGTATGTCACTCAAGATGTCCATGGCATTACAAGGTGGGCACAGCTGCAGAAGCAGGGACTGTACTATAATGGATGTTGTTCTAGAGGAGTCTGACCTGCCATCTGTTACATGCTCGAAATCCATCAGTATGTTATGTAGGAGTGCAAATCAAGTGTCTGCAAGGCCTTGTCCTGAACTGTCCTAGTTCACCCAGTGCCCATATACCTAGTGCCCCCCTGTACTCCATATGCCCCCATTACAACTGCATATCTTAGGCAGTACATGTACATACACATATTTGTAGGCACTGTATTCAGAACCCAAGTGACATTGTCAGCACAGATCACACTATGCAACAGTATAATCCCGACCCCACTCAAGGCACCATGTTTGACAAAATCCCCTTGTGAGCAACCATATACAGCACCACCACCTGTTCACAAGGTAAGAGGAATGTGGATCACTGCTGCGACCCCATGCCACTCAGTGACCTGTATGGTCCCTCGGGAAGTGGAGCACATGTTTTGGCCATGGATGGGGATCTACTGGTCAGCACTTGGGTGTCCACTAGGGCACACTGTTGTGGGGTGGCAGTAGCTCAGGGGCAAGTACTGCTTGGAGAGCCTGTATGACCAACAGATGTAGTAGTGTTCAACATGGTGGTGGAGTTGCAGTATATGTTTCAGATGAGTTGCAGTCATGCAAAGTGCCTAACACTAGTGAAAAATACAACAGGGTGGAACAAGTTTGAGTTAACATTCTGCCAAAGAACAGCAGAAAATTATAGATATGTATAGGATATAGATCACTGAGATTGTCAGTCACTGAAAATAACACATTTTTCCAAAAGATGGAACTAATAGAACCAGGTATTGACTCCTTAATTATGGGTGACTTTAATTTACCTGATGTAGATTGGGTGAATAGGATAGTGAACACACACTACGGAAAGAGATTATTAGAATATACAGAGCTAAATAATATGACTCAGCTAGTTCACGAATCAACAAGAAATAACATATTAGATGTAGTAATGTATAGATTTGATAAAGGCTCTATTAAGTGCTCAGTGAGGTAACCCTTGAGGAATAGTGACCATAGCATGATAGAGATTAATATTACAAATAGCTGGGAACCACTGGTTAGTGATGCTAAGCTTAGATGTTACAAAAAGGCAAACTATAAAAAGATAAAACAATTTATTCAAGGCTGGAATTGGAAAGATGACTTTCAGAATCAAACTGTGGAATTTGAATGGCAGACATTTCTGGATATAATGGAATATTGCATCTGCAAGTTTGTTCCGACCAGGACTAAATATAATAAGTAAGGTAAAATACCTGTCTGGTTTAATAAAAAAATAAAACACCTTATTAAACTTTGTCAGAGGGCATTCATTAAATATAAAAGAAAACCTTTTTCTGCCAATTTTGAGGAATATAAAAAAGCAAGGAATGTAAAACAACTATTAAGATAACTAAAAGGAAATATTAGTTAGAATTAACAACAGACACAAGATAACAAGAAGGCATTCTTTAATTTTGTCAGCAATGCTAAAAGGGGTCTCTCAGTGTTCCAGCCTTTCTTAGTTAGTGGCCAGAATATAAAAGGTGAGGAAGAGATGGATACTGCCTTTAACAAACATTTTACTAGTATCTACACTCCCAAAAGTGGTGTTGCATTAGAACAATGGGAACAACTATTAAAGGGATTGCCCAACAGCAAGTTTGTTATCACTGAAAGAGATGTGATTGAAAGACTACACAAACTTCACATACATAAATCCCCAGGCCGGGACAACCTGCATGCTGCTATGTTAAAGCAGCTTGCTGTTGTTTTAGCAGGACCATTTAGCCAACATCCTAAACAGTACTTTGGAAGAAGGTACAGCAGTACATACATGGAAAGAAGCCTATATTACACCTATACACAACAAGCAATTTGTCAATGCCAAATGTTGTCTTGCTGACATTGGCATTGGTAGTGCAGGAGTTAGAGAGATGCATAATAGGAACAGCTGTGAACTATTGAACTGATGTCAACCCCACCCCCACCCTGCATAGACTGACAGGCATTGGGGTGTGCATTTTGGTCGTTGACCATAATGCTCACACCATTTCACCTCACCCTACCCTGTACAAACCAACAAGTGTTGTGGTGTGCCTTGGGGTCTTTGGGCCTCACGCTCACAGCCCTTTCCATAAGGAAATACACTGAGGTGGGTGCAGTATAGGAGAATGGGGTGAACTTTGGGGCCAAAGAGTCCAAGGCACACCTCGATGCCTGTCACTGGCTGCAGGGTTGGGGTGGGGGTGGAATAGCATGAGCATTATAGCCGACAATACCAAGTCACACCCCTGACACCTGTCAGTTTCTACAGGGTGGGGCATTATGGTTGGAAACCCTAATGCCCCGGGCATTTGTTGGTATTTTCACTCCAAATTTTCAACACAGGCTTTTTGTGACCCCACCTCATGAACAGTGGCACTATCAGTTCGTTAGCCAAAAGGTGATTTTGCACAGCAACTCGTGTGAAAACACTTTTCTGGCAGGATGTGAAAAATGACAGTTTTACTGTTCATGAGATGGTGTGAAAAAATGGCAATGTTGAAAATCTGGAGTGAAAATATGAAAAATTCAACAAAGTTATGAACGTGCCTAGAAACTGCACAATGCACGCCTGTAACACTATCATTTTTTGGAATTGTTTCACCAAATTTTCAACATAGGTAGTTTTGAACCCCTTCTCATGAACAGTGGCACTGTGATTTTGTTAATCTGTCCCAAAAGTTGATTTCCCACTGCAACTGTGCCATTCTGCGCCACAGGTGGAAAAACATGTTTCAGGAAGGATGTGAAAAATGGCAACAATACTATTCCTAAAGAGGTGTGAAAAAATGGCAATGTTAAAATCTGGAGAGAAAATATTAAAAATTGGTGAAGTTATCAGTGTGCGTAATTTTGTGAGTGTTTTCATTCCATCAGGCAAATCACTCTCTGCTACATCTATAATGGTCACGATAATTCTGCCCACTTAAAATTACAGTAATACCCACTAAAACAGAAATTCCCTTCCTGTTACCATATCCATACCTATACCAGAAACTCTTATTCTGTTTATGAATAACCCACAGTAAAATGTATACTTTTTCCATGACTAGATGTGCCTAATTGCATGTACAATATGCATGAATACACTATTATCTTACCATTAACACTTACCATCTAAATGGTACCACCTGTCTCTATATTGCCCCTTCCCAAGTGCAGCACAACATACAGATCAATAATTTTTACTGTAACATTTTTCTCTTATCAATCCAGACAAAGTATATGCTCTACCCCTTCCCATACCATGACCACAACTGTCACTCTTACTTAGCTTGTGACTAAACCACACTGCAACAGACACTGTTTCTCCTGAGCAGAGAAATCTAACAGGCTGCACAATCTGCATATATCCACTATCATGCATCATCTACTGTATATTATACCACTTATCACCTTCATTGGGCCTGCACCCCCAAAGCCTCAGCAGAATCTCTTATTACACTCCTAAATAATTAATAATTTTTCTTTTCTTTCTTTTCTCTGACAGAACACCCAACCAGATGGGTGGCATGTAGACCATTTTGCAGCTCGCGAATAGGGTCACACTCCTGGGTGAGTCCATAGTGGACCTTAAACAGATTATTGACAACCACTTTGGACTCAACCGGGAGGACCTCTGTCTCATTAACAACACTGACACTTTAACCAGCACTGTTCATGAGATGTGGACTTCTCTGTGAGCTGCTACAATGAGATGTAGTCATGGCAACAACAGCCAAAGATTCAGAAGCCATGGATGCTAATCCAGCAGTTAAATTTGGGCATCCTCTTCTAGCTCATTCAGGGATTCATTGTGCCAACACAGAGACCTCTACTCTAAGACCCACTGCCAGAGTACAGCTCTGTTGGTGAGGACCACCACTCTGCTGGGGAACAACAATCAATCCACCTGTCCCTCACCTCAACACACCCTGACTTCTTTCACTTCTGTTGACAACTAGTGAAAAACTCACTTAACTCACTGACTTAAAGTACAGCTATCTGCTTACTTCCCAGTCAGGTGTTTTGGACCACTTTTTGTCCACAAACAATGGACAATTTCTTTTTTCAAATATTTTAATATTTCTGTATGTAAAAAAATCATTAATGTAAATTATATTATTTATACTTCTAGTATTTATATATAAATATCTAAAACAAGTAATGCCCGCTTTCTTTTTACTAAACAGTGCTTTTTTAATGCATAATTTATTAAAGGAGCAGTGCTGCAACAAGTGTTCAGATCACAATTACAACCCAACATTTTTCTTCCCATTATCTTAACAGGTGAAGTACAACACCTGTACAAATACAATTAACTATTACTGTATTACTTTTCAGTATTCTTGCCCTATAAAAATAAACATTCTAAATAAGACATACCTGCATATTAATATGTTATTCAATGTTAAACCACATTGTTTTATTACAATCAATAGATATTGCCCAGCTGCTGTAATATTTTATATGATATATTCACTTAGGATGTCTAAATAGCAATACTACTGCAGTGCTACCTCGGTATCCTGTGACATACATGATCCACAAGTGGGCACCTACCAAATGGTGACCCACTCAAGGTGCATGTCAACAGGGCGAGACACCAGGGAGGGTGACTGGATGGGGGGGTCATGAATAGCGACAGGATGTCGCTATATGTACATGCATGGGGGAGTGAGCATGCTGAGCAAGGGGCAGGAGGGTAGGGAGGGTTTGTGAGGGGTGGTGCCACAGTGAGCTGCTGAGCTGGCTCTGTGGCATGGTGGGTGGGTGCCAGGCTGTGGTGGTCAGGATGCTGGGTTTGGGTCCAGGTGCAGATATGTTTTGTTGCACTCGAACCGAATAGGTTTTTAATTTTACAGTTTTGCACCCCCTGACATGCACCCCCCCCCCGGAGTTGAGAATCCTATAGTAGGGGGATGCAGGACAGTCCCTGGTGCCCTTTTGGATTGTGCCTGGAGTGTACATCACTGAACTAGATTTTCATAGATGAACACTTGCCATAACAACGATCACCTTTCCGCGATCGCCATTATGACATAGAACCTGTTACCTCTTTTGTCTGACAACCTCTGTACATCCTAAATTTTGGCAGATAAGAGAGGATGGTAGATAATAGAAGGAGGTGGTTAAATGGGGAGATAATATTGTTAGAAAACAGGATAGGAGTTCACCCTGGCAGTATGCATTGGTGGAAGATAAAGGGGGACTGATAAATGAAGGAGCACTGTAATTGGTAGTTTAGCCACTTAGTGGGTAAACACAAAATTGTTCTGTAAGTTAATACCCTCTATTATCCCTGCACTTCTGAGCAGCCACACCTGTAATATCCTATATTATAGGTTCATAGGCTTTAGTACAGGTCAAGCGGCTACTAGCACCATAATAGACCTGCCACCACATTAGTGGTAGAAAGCCCTAACTTTCCTCCGCATAAACTGATCATATCTAACTTTAAATGTTTGAACTGATGATGCCTCAACCACATCACTTGGTAATGCATTCCACATGCTCACAGCTGTTTGGCTAAACCAAAGGCCTCTTCTCCCTGTCCTAAATTTCTCCTGCAACAATTGCTTTTTATGCCCTCTCTTAGCCCTCACGGATTCTGATCTTTTTTTTGTAACCCTGCAGATTCCATCAGTGTGTCTTCTTTTGTAGCTCTGTAAATGTATAACATGTCCCCTCTCATCCTCCTATATGACATTGAATACAGGGACAGAGCTTGCATTCTTTCACTATATGTTTTATTTTTTACCCCAGAGACCTTCTTTGTGAACCTCCTCTGAACACATTCAAGAGATTTAATACTGCTAATATTTTGGGTAGTTGTAAAGGGGGCTCCATATTCTAAAACAGGCCTTATCAATAATTTATAAAGAGGCATTAATACCTCCTCATTCCTACACTGTATATTTCTTATGATGCTACCCATTTCCTTGTATGCTTTTTTAGTTAACTCTCTATTATGAAGTTCAAAGCTCAGATTGTCAAAAATCCACACCCCTAAATCCTTTTCACAAGTTGTTGCACTTATGACCTTATTATTGATCAGATGCTTTCTTGTTATTATGTCCAAAATGCATAACTGTGCATTTGCGTTCATTAAATTTTAATTTATGTGAAGTATCCCGCTGTTTCAAAGACAATAAGTACTTTTGCAACTGCTTAATAGGGTCTTCATCATTGACAATAGCCCCCATCTTCATATCATCTGCATACTTCCAAATCCATATTTCGTCCTGGCCATGCATACTAGTCACAAAGGTGGAGAAAAGAGTGGGTCTCAAAATTGAGACCTGTGGGACCCCACTTGTCACTAAACCCCAATCAGAGAAATATCACCTTATTTGGACTCTTTGAAGTCTGTCATCAAACCATGACTGTATCCATTTAAGGATACCAGTGTCCACTCCCATTTCTGTCAACATTTCCGACAGTTTGACATGGGACACCGAGTCAAATGCTCTACTATAATCCAAATACACAACATCTACAGGGAGTCCCTGATCCAAGGCATGGCACACAAGCTCAAAAAAGTCCAAAAGATTAGTAACACATGACCTGCCCTGAGAAAAACCATGTTGTGTAATATCAATAATTCCTAGGCTGGCAAGATTATCAATGAGAAACAATTTAATAAATCCCTCGAGAATTTTTCCAACCTGCAATGTTATACTTATGGGGCGATAGTTTTCCACCACCACCCTGATCCCTTTTTTAAATACTGGTATAATATGTGCTATCTTCCAGTCATTTACCACTATACCTGTGGACAGTGACCTATTAAACAACAAGGCAAGTGGTCTAGCCAGTTCAGCAGCTAACTTATTTAGGAACAAAGGGTGGATATCATCTGGTCTGCAAGATTTATTTATATCTAATTTAGTAAATTTGTCAAAAACCTCTGCTTTATCCACCCTATATTTTGTTCCATTTGCATGCTCATCATTCCCTGCCTTAACCTGATCTTCTACCTTCTGGTATGTGGACAAAAAGTGGATATTAAATAGCTTAGCCATGTCACATTCATTACCAATAACTTTATTCTCATGAATTATACTAGAGAGATATCTATTCCCTGTCCTTAAACTACCACTGTAGCTGTAAAACCATTTCCCATTGTCTTTTGAACAGGCTAACTCATACTCTGCTTTTGCCTTAGCAGCTGTTATAGCTCTTCTACATTTCTGTACCAAAATCTTATATTTCTCTGCATGATGGTCATTAGGGTGTTTCTTAAGCTCTTTATATGCCTTATTCTTACTATTAATTAACATTTTTATTTTCCTTGAAAACCATTTGGGAATTCTCCTTCGCTTGTCATATTTATTTACCGTTGGTACAAAATTGTCCATACAATGATATACCTTGCTCTTAAATTTTCCCCAGGACTCCTCCAAATCTTTGTCTATTAAGTCCTTGTCCCAGTCCCAAGTGCCTAAATACTGTTTCATCTTGACTAAATTAATCTTTCTACAATTCTTGATCCTAGTTCTACCTAAAATTATATTTTGCTGATCCCTTTAACGTATACATGACCATCATATGATCACTGCCCCCAATGTGGGGAGAGTAACTACATTGTGTATACAGCCTTCCATGTTACATAATATCAAATCTAATATATTCTTATCATGAGTCTTCTTCATAACTAACTGCTCTAAATGATTATTGTTACAGAAGTCAATAAACCTATTTTCCAGGCTGCTGAAGCCCCTTAAGTTGTCCCAATCAATATGAGGGAAGTTGAAATCTCCTAAAATTATACAACTATTGATTAAATACAACTGTTCTAATGTTTCCATAAATATGACATTCTCCATATCAGACGTGGTGCCCTATAATATACTTCCAATAAGATGTCTTTACTTTTGTTATTGATTTTAACCCATACTTGTTCTGCATCCAAATAATTTCTACTTATCCTCTGTAGTCTAAGGTGTGTAGCTATGTAGATGCCAACACCTCCTCCTAATTTACCCAACCTATCCCTATGTATGAACTCATAGCCTTCAATGTTTACATCCAATTCTTCGTTCTTTAGCCAAGTTTCAGTTACTGTGCAGATATCTATCTGCTTCGTGGAGAGTTCATACTGTAATTCTGCCTTGTTCTTCTTTATACTTCTTGCATTCGGTAATAATATATTGATACGCTGACAGTTAAGTTGTTTATGGGGAATGCCCATTACTAGATTTGCATCCTGGAGGATTTTAAATAAGTTATCCCTATTAATTACCTGAGATTCCACCCCCCATAGCAGTTTAAATTCTTGCTGATTGTTTTTTGAAACAGCTCCCCCAACACTTTACTAACATTCCTATTAAGATGTAAACCATCCTTGCAATAAAATATGCGGTCATTTAAAAAGGTTTCCCAGTGCATTATACATTCCCAACAGTTCATCAGACACCACCGTCTACTCCAATTATTAATCCTAGAAATCTTTTCAATTAGGGCCTCTTATGCTCTTGGTACAGGTAGTATTTCAAATAGTACCCCTATCCCATCAACACTCTGAATTATTTTGACAATGTTCAAAATATCCAAATAAATCTGATCCTCTCTAGTATGTTTGATAACATTTGTTCCTGCATGAATAATTATAACAAGTCTATCATTTTTCTTTTGTACAATTTTGGGCAGGAGAATTCCCACATTACTTAATTTTGTCCCTGGTAGATATGAGCTAGTAACAAGCTCCTTCCTGTTCTTTGTGGAATAGGCGTCTGTATACCTTATGATGGAATCGCCAATTACAAACACCCTAGCAGGAGGTTGGGGTGCATGTTCATCTGTTTCCATTTCACTAGCCACATGTTCCTCTTGTAACTGAGTGGTAGCCACTTCTACACCATTAACTCTCTCTTCACTCCTTTCATTTTGGACTGTTGTTGTTTCCTGGACATCCCCTTGCATCACCCCCTGACATGCTGTCTCCCCAACACATTCCACACTACTCTCCTCACCATTCTGTGTACTTGACCTAGTGTGAATAGATAGAAAGAATGCTGGCTCCTGACTGGCCAAGAGGTACTTTTAGCTGGGCGGTTATTCTAGTGCAACAGCCTGGCTGAATGTAACTGAATAAAAATATGTTTCAAAATAAATCCAGTTTACTGAAAATGAACTTTTTTTTGTAATCACAATAATGCACTCCAGGGTATGCATTATGGTGGGCTAACAGCCCTTCTCAGGTGCTGGAAACACTCAACCTTGCCTTGTGCTTCAACCCACCTAGAAAGGGATGTTATCTAACCATAATGCACCCGCTGGCATGCCTTATTGCTTAAGTATCAGATAATACTGTAATGGCCCCTAAGGGCCGTACACTTATGAGCAGCTTCACATGAAGAGAGCAATTCATTTGACTGCACAAGTATAGCTCCCTAAATGCCATTCACTTATGTGGCTACTCAGAGATGCAGGACCCAACAACATTCAGTTACATCACTGCTCAGAAGGGTAGGGCCCTTCATTTCATCAGATATACTCATGTATAGATAATATTACAAATCTGGGGCAACACTGCTGAAAAACATTAACGTTATTTTATGTGGATTTGCTTGGATTTGTAAAGACAGCAGAAGGCTATTGGCCCATGTAAGCTGTCCCTTTTCAATGGTAGTAGTCAACAAATCCCTCCAATGCTAAATATTTGTCCAACCTATTCTTAAAGATGTTCAAATAAAACCTCTTGCATTGCTAGGATTCAATGCAAAGAAGTGCAAAATAATGCACCTGGGAAACAAGAACCCAGGGGAAGAATACACAATGGGTGGGAGGTAGTAACAACAACAGAAAAGGAAAGGGACCTGGGGTAATCATATCAGATGACCTTAAGGTTAGCAAGCAATGTAAGAAGGCAGTAGGGAGGGCTGGGGGTATACTGGGATGCATAGGGAGAGGCATCAGCAGCAGAAAACAGGAAGTTGTTATCCTCTGTACAGACAGTTGGTGAGACCCCATCTGAGTACTGCATCCAGTTCTGGAGACCCCATCTCCACAAGGACATAGACAAGATAGAGGCGGTCCAGAGGAGGGCAACTAAAATGGTGCAGGGTCTACAAGAGAAGCCGTATGAGGAGAGACTAAGGGAGCTTAATATGTATACCCTTGAGGAAAGGAGGGAGAGGTGGGACATGATAGAAATGTTTAAGTACCTCAGTGGAATCAACAAAGTCCAAGAGGGTAGCATCTTTCAGAAAAAGAGATGTGCAAGAACAAGGGGACACAATTTGAAGATAGAAGGGAATGGCTCAGGGCAATGTGAGAAAGTATTTTTCACAGAGAGTTAGTAGATGCATGGAACAGCCTTCCTGAGGAGGTTGTGGGGTCTAAAACTGTGGGAGAATTCAAGAATGCATGAGACAGACATAAGGCAATTTTTGTGGGGGATAGGAACAAATAGGCTGTTGGTTAAATAGGATCTGCAGCTTATCCTCTAGGTAGGGAAATTGGCAGACTAGGTGGGCCAAGCGGTCCTTATCTGCTGTCAAAGTCTATGTTTCTATGTTTCTCTTTAAGTTTTTCTGTTTTAAAATGTTCTGTCTGTATTTGCTTATTGTGATCACTTAAATTGTGAAGTGGTCTATATCTAAGATTCATTCCCCACATTAAATCCATATTATTTATTATTTTATTCATTGGCAACAGGTCTCACCTACTTCACCTACTACATGTATTATGCATTTAATTTCAACTCTTTTAGTCAATCATGATATGACATATTCTCCAATCCTTCAATTGCTCTTCTTGCGTTTCTTTGTATATGTTCTAATTTTTTTCTGCTGTTGTTATCCACACCTCCCCAAAATCGCAAGCAGTTATCCAAATAAGGTCTTACATATGTGTTATATAATGATATAATAGTAGTCTAAGTTCTCTTGATTTGCTAATGTAGTGTCTGTTTATTGCATTAAAGATATAATTTGTTTTCCTGAACACCTCTGTACAATGATTATGAGACTTGACATTATTTGATATCAAGACACCCAAATCTTTTTTCCTTTAATATTTTTCCTAATGTCTTATCTTGTATGTAATATTTGTAGCCCAGATTTGATTTCCCAAAGTGCACAGCCTTACAGTTTGACGTGTTAAAGGACAAGCCCCATTTCCCTGCCCACGACACCAACATATCCAGGTCCCTCTGGACTGCTTTGTACCCCTCAATGGTATCCACCATACCACCCAGCTTGGTGTCATTCACAAAGACTTCAATTATGGATAAAATAACAGGTCACATGAAAACTGATTTATTATTTGAACGATAACATTTTTGCGTCTCCTATACCTTGTGAACTGTAAAATGACTTTACTGTTCAAATGGTACATTTTTTAGTTCTCAAACACTTTGTGGAAGATAAACTGTTTTTACCATTTGAACAGTAAAATTTACAATCCACAAATTATTTGTGAACTGCAAGCTGAGTTTACAGTTTGAATGGTAAATTTTTCAGTTCTCAAGCACTTTGTGAAAGGTATATTAATTTTACCATTCAAACAGTAAGATTTGCAATTCACGTGTTAATTTGAGCTATAACTTGAGTTTGCTATTAGAATGGTTACATTTTTAAGTCTCAAGTTATGGTGTGATATGTGAACTCATTTTACCATTTAAATGATAAACTTTCAAGTCTCAAATAATCTCTAACATGTAAAATGAGTGTACCAATCAAATGGTAAATGTTTCATTTCTCAAACACTTTGTAAATGGTAGACTGACTTTACCATTCAAATGGTAAAATTTATAATCAGCATGTCATTTGTGAACTATAAACTGAGTTTACCATGGAAATGGTTTAATTTTCAAGTCTCAAGTACGGTGCGATATGTAAATTCAATTTACCATTTGTATGGTAAAATTTCAAGTCTCCAATAACCTTCAACATGTAAAATGAGCTTACCATTTGAATGGTAATTTTTTTCATTTCTCAAACAATTTGTAAAAGATAAACAGATTTTGCAATTCAGTCTCAAATAAGATGTAATATGGAGACTCACTTCACCATTTGAATGGCAAAATTTCAAGTCTCAAATAACCTCTGACTTCTAAAAGGAGTTTACCTTTCAAATGATAAACTTTCCAGTTTTCAAACACTTTGCAAAGGGTAAACTGATTTAACCAATCAAATGGTAAAATTTAAAATCTGCTGGTTATTTGTGAACTATAAACTGAATTTACCATTCCAATGGCTACATTTCAAGACTCAAGTAAAATGTGATATGTAAACTCAGTTTACCATTTGAAAGGTAAAATTTCAAATCTCAATCTTCAACATGTAAAATGAATTTACTATTTGAATGGTAACATTTTCAGCTCTCAAACACTTTGCATATTTACAATCCACAGGTTATTTGTGAACTGTAAACTAAGGTTACCATTCGAATGGTAAAATTTACAATCTGCATGCTGTTTGAAAACTATAAACTGAGAGGTTCCCCTTTGAGTGGTTAATTTTTCAAGCCACAGATTTACATGTCACAAATTAGTGTCCAAAATACAAAAACTGCAGCTCACAAAAGATAACTAAGCAATTCCACAGACCAAAACAATAAAAAAAACTTTCTGCTCTATTTTATCAAAAGCTAACACCAGAATCTTGCTTAACAATCCACATAGTTTCATTTTTTAATTAGGGTAAATTAGGGTTATAACCTATTTATATATATATATATATATATATATATATATATATATATATATATATATTATAGGCACAGTCACGCCCCTATAGTTAGGGTTGCGTAGACACTTCAATGTTAAACTCAAAAGTTTGCACTTTAATAACTTTGCAACCATTGACTGGATTTGCATGAACTTTAGTATGTGCCTTCCTGTGGGATAGATCTCTTGATCCAGCAATTTTTGTTCTGGTCAGATGTGTGGTCTCTGAGTTACAGAGAGGTAAATAAACTTGTTTTTACCTATTGACTTTACTGGGATTTTTCTTTGAACTTGCCTACAGCCCAGAGGGTTTGGTTGTTTGGCATGAAATTTGCAGGGTAGAAAGGGTCTAACTCACAGATGTGCCTTTTACTAGTCTGGTGTAACAAGAATAAGTAGTTTTTAAGTCATTACAATTTAAAAATTTGAAAAAATGATTTCTGAGCATGCTTAGTAGGCACTTCAATATAGCTGTATGAAACAAAGTAGGAATCCTGCTCCATATGGAGAAATTCCTACTTCATATGGCCGCCATCTTGTTTTCAGTTTTGCCTCCCTAATTTGTTTTGAAACCTCCAAAAATAATTCTTGGGAGGAACCAACATATGCAGCTTGCTTATTGGGGCCCTGTTTGGTGCATTCTGCACTTTACAGAATAAAATATGACTGTAAAATGTGTTTATTTAATAATTTAAATCCTACTTCATATCCGCATAATACGGCCTAGGATCCTAGTTCATATGCACGAGCTACAACCTAGGATCCTATGTTGTGAGCCAAAAATAGGACAAAATGATTGAAAAAAAACCCCACTTTTGCTAACATGGGGTGCCCAATCCCCATGTCAACACTAGAGGCCCCCCCACATGTATGAGACACTGGGAGCCAAATATATTTAATTTTAATGCTCCAACTCTGGGCTGCCCACTCCTGGTGTCAGATGATACTCCCCCACCAAAGCCCATAGTTTTCAGTTGCCAACATGGGGTGCCCAATACCCTTGTCAGCATGTATGCACCCCCCCACACACACACTAATATGGCACTCTGGGGCCCCACCCCAGTGTGCCCAAATATACCTTCCCAGATCTGAGCTCCCCAGGTAAGTGCTGCCAACCCCTCTGGCACTCTATCTATAGAGTCCAAGCTGCAGTCCGGAGGTCTGAAGGAAGGAGAAGTGTCTGAGTGAGTCCAGCATTGAACATGGTTGGGGAGTGGTGAGCTGGCCTTCACCTACCTGGGTGCCAGCAGTTTTCCTTTTTCTTGGTTCCCCCAGGAGATTGGATGTGCAGTGATGTCCAGCACAAGATGGGCATGCTCCCACACCCACCCACCCACTGGACATCTGCTGCATCTCCCATACCCCTACATTGTCTCCACTATCTTTAATATCCAGCCACCTCTAGAGGCCACTCCTAGAGTGACTGACATTACCACCCCCCCAGGAGAGGAGAACAGTCTACAAACACTCAATCCTCCCTTGCGCCTGCCAACCCCAGATAGCCTGAGTCCATTCCCAAACCTAGATTGTCGGTGTGGTGCAAGGTGTGGTATCCAGTGCCTCAGCCTTCAGCACCACCGGACTGGCCCAAAAAGCCCATGTTGAAAATCTGATTAAAAAATTCCCATAAATGGCCACATTATGAGCGTGTGTTGTGCAGTTTCCACACGTGCTCACAATTTCATAAATTTTTCATATTTTCACTCCTGATTTTCAACATTACCCTTTTCCACACCTCCTCATGAACAGTATACAGTGTCATTTTTCACATCCTGACCAAAACATGATTTCACACCTGTGGTGCAGAATAGCCCATTCACTATGTGAAGTCAACTTTCAGGACAGATTAATGAAGTGACAGTGAGAGTTTTCATGAGGTAGGGTCCCCAAAATGCCATGTTGAAAACTGGGTGAAAAAATCCTGAAAATTCCCGAGTTACTTGTGTCTGTTGAATTGTGGTGCCCACAGTGCCTTTCAGCACCTGTATCTTGAAAACAATCTAAGCTACAGATTTTTTGCTCTCTGTAGCTTCACCTGTGGAGGTTTTGAAGTCATGATTGCAACTGCAGTGGAATGTTTTCCATAGTTGCTATGGTTACTGAGATATTGCCAAATTAGTGTTACAAGGGTTACTTTTCATGACTATAGGGCTGCCATATGTCCGTACTTATGTGTAAGTGGGAGCACAGTGCTCAGAGAGACCACGCTCCCACTTACACATACCATTATGCAACAGTGGGTAGTGTGAGGGGAGTGCAGGACCCTAAGGACTTGCGCTCCCACTACCACATGTCAGTTACATTACACTTTCTGAAAAAGAAGGGAAATTCATTGCAAAAAATGACATTAATGCATCAGTTAGGGTTTTTATTAAAGAGTAAAAAGCTGAGAAATTCGATGTTAGGGTTACCAACCATTCCACCCCAACCTCCACACACCAACAGGTGTTGGGATGTTCCTTGGAGTCATTGGGCCTTACCCTCACCCCATTCTCTTATACTGTACCATCTCATCTTGTTTACACATGGAATGGGGTGAGAGTTGGGGCTGATTTCCCCAAGACATATCCTAATGCCTGTTGGTGTGTGGTGATAGGGGGTGGGGTGGTAGGGTTGGCTAACCCCTATGTCCAGGCCAGCTTTTACATTTAAAAACCCCTAACTGATGCATTAATGTAGTTTTTTGTAATGAATATATATATATATATATATATATATATAGATACATGATGGGCAGGAGTGGGATATGGAAAATATTCTCACTCCTGCAGAGTGAGCTGTGTATTCACACAAGTGCCGAAGGCACGAGTGAAAATACAAAGCTCATGAGGCAGGAGTGGGAATATTTTCCATATGCCATGATCTGCCCATCATGTGTGTGATTTATACCACAGGGGTGAAAGTTGCAGGAACATTTTTTCTGAGTCTGTGTGCTTCCTTCTCATTCTGTGTGTGCTGCCAATGTGTGTGTGTGTTCTGAATGGACTGGGAGTCAGAAACACAGGTGAGTGTGTTTTGCAAAGCTAACTGAGTGAGTCAGAGGCTCAGTGAGAAAAACAAACTGCTGCAGGTAGCACTGAGAAACATAACCTGCTTTGTAAAAGACTTTCATTTAGAATTCAGGTTGTTTTGAAGCTGAGATCAGCACAGTAATGGGCTAGTAATGTTAGAAACACAATGGGACATAGGTGAGAGTCTTTTGCAAAGCTAATTGAGTAAGTTGCAGTTTCAGTGAGAAAGAGAAACTTTTTCTGAAGCAGTTTCCTTTAGAATGCAAGCTGCAGTGCATTTATCTTCACTCTGGTGACATCAGCAGAGTATGGATAAATGTCAATATCCTCACTCTGCTGAGGTCATCAGGATTTATCCTCACTGCACTACAGGTTATCCTACTGAGAAAACTCTCATCCCTGTGGTATACATATATATATATATATATATATATATATATATATATATATATATATATATACATATATATATATATATATATATATATATATGTTTATGCAATAGGCATGTACTCAGAAGCCACTGAATCAATCCATTTATTTTCACATATGTTGAATAAATTTTAGAATCCTAGATTTGTTCAACATATGCTGAATAAACACCACCTGCTAATCTAAGCTTTATTGTTCACTTTCTTGACAAATAAATGTGAATAACTTTAAAATGAAATATGATAGCATGGTACTTTGAGCACAAAAGTTGACCCACACACAAATATCTACAAAATGAGCACTGTTTCATTTATATATACCTTTTAGTTGTTTTTTTATAATTAGCAAAAAACAGCAGCAAATTCAATTTTGTTTTTACTTTTTTGACTAACAAATGTGAATAACTTTAAAACAAAAAATGATAGCATGGTACTGTGAGCACACACTTTTTACAGCATACATTTATCTACAAAATGAGTTCTGTTTCATTTCTAAATACTTTTCAATTTTTTTTATATTTGGCAAAAAACAGCAGAAAATTCATTTGTTTTCACTTTTTGGACAAATAAATGTAAATAACTTTAAAACGAAAAATGACAGCATGGTACTTTGAGCACAAAATTTGTTCAGCATCAAAATATCTAAAAAATTAGAGGTGTTTCATTTCTAGATTCCTTTTAGACTTTTTATAATCAGCAAAAAAATGGTAAAAAATAAAATTTTTATTCACTTTCTTGACAAACAAATGCCCCCCCCAAAAGCAAAAACAAAAGAATTGTGCATCAAACTTTTTCATTAGGTACTGGTCATAATATAAAGTTGGAGCATCCATAGCAACCGCTTAGCAACCACTATGCTAAGAGGAGCTACACTGGGAAAACCACAAAAAAATACATGTAAATTTACATTGAAAATTAAATAAACAATTTAAAACAAAACTCCCTGCACTATCCTAAAGGATCCTTATTCCATAAATGGAATACATAACAGGGACCTTGTGGAATACATAATATATTTTCAATCAAGCTGCTTGACCTTGGGCACATCACTCGTGGCTTATGCCACTCCTGAAGTTACCAAATGTCAAACAACTCTTGTGAAAATAAATCATGTATTCCACATATCCTTGTTATATATATATATATATATATATATATATATATATATATATATATATATATATATATTCATTACAAAAACATCATTAATGCATCAGTTAGGGTTGTTACTAAAGCAATAAAATCAGGGAAATGGGGTGTCCAACCCTAACACCCCACCCCCACCATGCAGACACTGACAGGCATCGGGGGTATGCCTTGGGGTCATCAGCCCTAATGCGCACCCCATTATTCTATACTGTATCCATCTCAGCTTATTTACTTATGGAATGGGGTGAGCATTAGGACTGACAACCCCAAGGAACACCCCCAGCACCTGTCAGTGTCTGTAGGGTTTGAGTGGAGTGTTAGGGTTGGAAATCCTAACACTCAATTTCCCTGCTTTTGCCACTTTAAGTAACTACCCAAACTGATGCATTAATGAAGTTTTAATGAATATATATATATATATATATATATATATATATATATATATATATATATATAGAGAGAGAGAGAGAGAGAGAGAGAACATATAAAAAGACTCTGGTATGGGTTGTTCTTGGCATAATCATTTTTATAAGTTTTCATTATTTTTCACACAAAAAACTAGATGACGGTTGTCATGAACAATATATTGTTTCTGATAAATGATAAATCATTAATTTTGTTAATGGTTAATCTCTGAGAGAGGTAAATATATCTTTAACTTCAGAGGATTATCAGCAGTGCTCCAGATAAGGTGAGTTTTGGCATATTTTACTCAACAAATTTTAAGACATTTTCCTGGAATTATTTAAGAGTATCGATACTCATCACAACCCTTGGAAATGCTCTATGCATTACTTCAAAAGGTGCTGTTTTTCCTGGTTTAATGTCAAAAATGATGTGTACATCACTCATTAATTTCAGCATTATCTGGAGCACTGGTTATCCAAAAACCCTATTGAACATGCTCAGAAGAAAGCTTGTAAAGCCTTGTAACTCTGGAGCTGATTCATTTTGTTCACAAAATCTTTGAAACATGAATAAACAAACAAGCTACACTGTTGTTATAGTGTGACTACACTGTAATTCCATTTAAACTGCAATGTAGCTGCATACAACAAACTTGTAACTACTGTGTTATTACCCCTGTTGCATGAAAGTAATAATTACCTAACCCGCAGCTACATTGAAACTGACATTTAATATAAAGTATGACCAAAATTGACATTCCATATCTCAGAAACCACACAGCTTGCTGTCACCACATTTTTCATATATTGAGAACCTGCCAGCCAATCTGCTCTTGCCAAATATTATGCTATTTTGAACACTGCCTAAGTTGTTAAGATATAAAAATAAGGGGTTAAACATTAAGCACCTTACTGAACCCTAACTATACTGGCACTACCATGCCAGTATAATACACATATATGTATTTTATGCATATAACTATATATATATATATATATATATATATATATATATAGATAGATATATAATTGCATATGATTTCATTTAAGCTACTATGGGAAATGACATCAATTATTCATTCAAATAAGGTGTGCTTAAAGCTTTTCTCTGATTTTTTTCTTCTCTTCCTAAACCTTGTTTGACTTTTTACCAAAATGTGAGCCATAAAAGCAGTAATCAGTAAACAGTAGTTTTTCATTTAGTAGTATTTATAAAATGAGTCTAAAAATCAAATAACTTTAAATGGGTAAAACCAGTCAGGTGACCGTACATTATTTAAGCAATAAGCCATGATGGGGTGTGGGTTATTGGGGGATTTACCATGGCTGCAGTGGTTTGCCCATGTGAGAGTAGCAATCCAGCATCTAGCTGTGGTAAATCTTCTGAGTGGCTTATCATGCATTTTTTATATCAGCACTGGTTTTTTTTTTGTTATTTAAAAAAAACAGTACTTGCTATAATGCTTAAATAAGTGACTCAGTTGTAGAGCAGTCTGTTTTTGTTTAGTTTCCCCGATGTACGGAGATGCTGTTTTACAGTCTCCGCTTAGCGGGGAAACAAGATGGTGGACGGAGTTCCGTGATTGTTGCCCTCGGATTGCTTTTTTTTGAACATGTGGCTGGCTGGCTCCTTTTGCAGTGACTATCAGTAGATAATCAACACAGGTAAGGTGCCAGCCTGCCTAGCTGATTGGTCGGTGTCCGAGGTACATGATATAATAAAGCATAATGCACAGTCATCCTGGTCCTAAACCTGACCGGATTTGTTAGTAGACACACCACACAATGAGCAAATCAGTCCCCCCTACAACCAGAACTGACCTTCCATCAGTGCTCCTGCAACCAGAACTCCATCACAAATATGGTTGCTACCTTTAGGCAATAAAAATCTTCAACTGGGCCCTAAAAATATAATTACCTTAAATAAACAAAACAAAACACATTATTTAATTAAATGTTGTTTCCTTGATCATCACACTCTCCTTACACAAATAAACAAATTAGAAACATTAAGTATTGCTCACAGTTTTAATTAGAAATGTTTCTTTGATGACAATGAAAAATCCTCCTTCTACTGAATCTTTACATACCTGCTTATCAGAAAAATCTCTTCAGGTTGCCCTAACAGTGATATAATTCAGTCTCTGGCTCTACAAGAGGCCTTTGCTCTGTGTGTGTGTGTGTGTGTGTGTTTATGTGTGTATGTGTGTGTGTGTGCGCGCGCGCATATGTGTAAAGTATGTTGGGACAGCAACATTCTCCTAGTGGAACTGAGCAGAATTTTGAACCCCTGTATTCCATGGCAAACATTCCATAGTAAACATTACACATGCTGAAAGTGGGGAAAGACAGAAAAATAAACAGGATGAAGAAAGTAGGCAATATAGAGGATTGTGTACAAGCAATCATACATAACAAGGATGTTTTTCAATCAAGAGGTTTCCATGGTAACAGGAGACCTCGAAAGTGAAACTTGACAGGTCTAATTAAAATGGAAACCTTGAGATTTAAAAACACCCGTGTTGTGTATGACTACTCATAAACAGCCTTTTATAGTCAATGGATAATCATAAATTAATGATTTTTTTCCTTACTGTTCCTTTTTTTAGCTCCGCTGTCTTCTAGGGCTATCTCTCACTACTGCAGCCATTTCACAAAGGCAGAAGTTTATGTACCATGCATGCACAAACACGTTCAAAGTTGTGCTGCAGTAGCTATGTACCTAGGGCAGTGCAACAAACTAGATAATGTAGCTACTGTAGCACAACAGTGTTGTTCTAGGTATGAATTTCTACCTAGAACAACATTCTACCATACACTATAATACTTTATAATCAAGAGAAAATGTGGGAAACTACAGTTACATAGGCAGAGACAGACCCAAGCTGCTCAAATAGATTCCTAAAGTTTATAAAAACACATACCTTTGAATCATATGAGGGTGCCTTCAAGTGAAACCTATCACCACCCCCCTCCCCCCAAAAAAGCAGTCTGGCAGTTTCAAAGTTTTGAACACATTCCCATTAACAGGACACTGTCAACCTTTCTTGCATCATGTTATTTCTAGGTAAATCCCCATTTTATGATTGCTTATGTTCTCTAACATTCACTGATGTTGCTGGTCATTTTACCTGTTTCCTTTCTTAGTAGTACTGAAATGGATGTTGACAGTGTAATTATACTTAACTTTGGTTTTGTTTCAAATCCTTGATCTCCTCTTATAATGTACTTACAGAACATCAGTAATCCTGCAAAAAATGCAGTTACTCATGATTCAATAGGCTCATCTCCTCCCACTGCATCATGAGTGGCTAGACTATGATGTGGGTGCTCCCAAGTCCAGGAAAAAAGCATTGGGAACTGATCAAGGGAATGTAAACAAACGTGCTTTGTGTGGTAACACCAGTATGACAGGCAGTCTGTTTTTCACTTTTTAAAAGAAAAAAGGAATCAAAATCAAACTACCACGTACAGTACATAAACAACCTCTTCAGAATGCAACCAATCATAAAATGTTTTTTTTTTTTTATTTGGGACATTTTGAGGCCAAAGGGGTGTTGACAGTGTCAATTTAAAATACAGTACTTGTACTGATTTGAGATATAAGGTAACATGTTTCGTTTTTCTAAAAAAATGTGTACCTCACCTGGATTTCTTTATATTTTATTGTTTTTAGCTAGCCTTGCATTTAGAGTTAAAATGGAAGCATATTTAAATGAAAGCTCCAATTTATATCTTTTTAAAATACTTTCTTCTTAAATATTTAAATGCCAATTTATAAGAGCAGTAAGACACTCCAGGATGGCCCATTATGATGAAATAATCACACTTCTCAGGCGCATTTAATGGCACTTGGCTGTACCCCATGCCTTACAATGCACATGAGATGTGTGATTATTTCATTATAATGCACAGTCTGTCATGTCTTATTGCTTTCATAGTTTTTTAACTATTCCAAAGGCAGCATATTAAGATATTGGGAGATATTCTTGAAATAGTATTTCCCACTTCCCTTTCTTCTCTCTTTTGAACTGAACTTGTTTATTTTGTACAAAATATCTTAGTTGGTTTGCATCAAAGAAGTCATACAGTATTTTTTTTGGTTTTTTGTAGTTGACAATACATTTAACTAGAAAGGGTGTAGTGAAGATAGCATATATGTATTGCAGAGTATCTTTATATAAAATTAATTTCTTCCTCCTCGCTTAGGTAAATGTCCATAGATATAAAATGTATGTGATTGAAGGTATGGGGCATGTGTTTGTCTCATAATAATTAATTCTTTATCTGTCTTTAAATCCATTGCCAATATAGTAGAATAGGAAACAGTGTTTTATGAAATGTCATTATTCCTGTTATAAATTTCAGCCAGGCTAGGATACTTCATCTGTGCCTTCATTCCCCTTTATTACTTGTACTTGATTAGTAGCATTCTTTTAATTGTGATTTTACATGTTCTAGAGAAAAAAAGGAAATTTCTCCAGTAAAAGCTCTGAAGATTTAATTAATATTTGTTTTATTTGTTCTCTTAGGGATGGAAATTATTTTTTTCCAAATGTTTGTCAGACCTACAGTTTTGATATAAACTCTCAGAAAAACCAGTTACACAATCAATATTTCATACTTTTTCTGTAAATTTATTCACAACCAGTAACTGCAACAGTTGTCTCCTTGATCTCAAAACAAAAAAGGGCTAAATAAATATATAAACAATGATATAAAATAGTACAAGACCATATATCCCTATTATGAAATGACTGTTAGTTGGTCAAAAGACATAAGACACCTGTGTTTGTGGCATGGGGTGAACATCTATGTTTGTGGGAGGTCAAGAGGTCAAAGGGTCCAAGTACGGGGGTTGAGAATGAACACTTCTGGGTGCCAACCTGAACTTTAAAATAATTTCTATATTGTAATTTTAAATGCTAAGTAATATGCTAGTGTAAATGTTGTCACCAAACTGTGAGTTTAGGAAATACACAGTAGTTCAATGTTTCCACTGCACTTTTTGTTGTGTATATGCATGTGTCTGGTGGTTTGGGAAACAATTATTATTAACAATGTCTACAATTCTGAGAAAAGCCTTAATAAGGCGATGATATATCATAATGTAATAGTGTAGATATAATGTTTCTTAAATTCATACAGATTGAGTGAAGAAAACTTGAGAATTATTGAATGGAGCATTAAAAATATATATTACTATCAGAGTAAGCATTGTTTTTTATTATGCTGAATCCAGCCTATACTAATTTTTGCATATTATTACACTATGAATTTTGCTTTTTAACTGATATGTTGTTTGGATGGAAATAGGCCATTGTAAAAACTCAAGAAAGACTGCTTATATGTTTAACTTATTGCAGAGGTACCAGTTCCCTGATGATGCCCAATTTGGAGTGAAATGTTGGGCTAATAAGCATGGATACTGGAGTTATTAGTTGTGAATAAGTTTACAGAAGAATAATGAAAGATTCATTGTGTGTCTGATTTTTCTGTGAGTTTACATCATATGGGCTACTATCAGACCAGGAATTAAACAGTCTTGGAATTTACTGCCATAAGATGGTACCTGCTGGATCTCTTTTACAGAAACGACAATTTTAATAACATTGTGGCCATGGGAACAAGTGGAGTCCAGATGTTGATTCAGATTAAAAACAAAATAACTGGATTTATTTCTCCAACAGACAAAAATAAGCAGACTGAGCATGGAAAATAATTAAGTCATAAAGCAAAATCAAAATTACAGAACTTAAGTCAGTTTCAAGCAAAATGTCATTCATCCACCTAGTATCAAGCTAGGGGACTGGCAGGGAACATTTCCTGCCAACCAACTAACTCACAGTTCAATCTACAGTACTTTTATACAGAAAAATTGTCACAGGACCACAATAGACCCTCCCATACCTAACTTGAAACAAAAAGTATCCTTTAGAGGTATTACATTCTTAATACAATAATGTGAAAGTTCTATAACACAAAATTGAAAAGGGTTTGAGGCACAGAACTGCAATAATTAATCATTTAAACCAAAAGAAATAGTTTATACTAGGGTTTCAGGCACCTCCCTCATACTGACACCATAAAAGAGGCAGAGCTATGACCAAACAGCCCTTAGGACAGCATGCAAACAGCAGAGAGGGTCTAGAAGCTCTGTACCAGGAAGTAAAAATTAAATAAAAGTTAAACTTCTTAGTTTCACAATTTTCAATGTTTAACATATGCCATAAAGATAAATAATTGTATTCATATTTAAGCTTGTTTAAAAGCTGACTGCAAATATTTTTATTTCATTTGTATTTTAATGCAGCTCAGTGCTTCACTCTACTTACAAGCTGCATTTAAAACTAGAAACTGTGCTTATGTAACTAAAATTCCCAGTTCAAATTCATTCAAGGGCTTCAGAGTGTTTATTTTGTCAAAAGAAATGTGACTGTTCCAGAATTCAAGCAGACAAATAATTTATTTAAAGTCTGGCATGAATTATAGTGTTAAAACACTGCTGAAACCCAAGTTTGAGAGCAATAGGAAGAATTCACCTGCTTCTAAGAAGCCCACTTCTCTACTTGCTTCTTTGTTCTTCTTTTCTAATGGGGGACACCAAAACAGCTTAATATGCTGGTATTTGGACATTCAGAGAGACTTGAAAGGAGCAATAGGGACAGCAAGATACCTGCATATGGCCAGGATGTAGGTAGGGAAAGTGCAGGACTGAAAAGATAGTAAGAGAAAAGATACATGTACTGTTGCAACAGTTTTTATTTGTTTGAAAGAAGGAAACATCTCTCTAAGTGGACCAAATACCTAATAATTGCTCACAAAAATGGAACCAAAGCCAATTCGGATTATCTCTATAATACTAGAGGTTTACAAAAGTGAAATATATACTTTAGACAACACAAACCTCTAAAAATAAACACACAAGAAAAAGAAGGGGATGGGGGTTACTAAGCCCCTATTACATTCCTCCCCGCTTAAGAGAAAACCCATAGGTTTTCTTAATAGAGATCCAAAGGTGAGTAGATCTCTCCAAAGGGGAGAGATGGAGCTTCAGCCTACCCTCTCCCAAAGCTCCACCCCAGGGTCCCTTCACTAAATATAAGGTATTGCTAACTATACATTTTGTTATAGCCTGAACAGCAAAAACCTGTCAACACCCTGGGGTTACCACATCATTTGGCATTAGCATAGTACCTATCAATGCAATTTGCACATTCCTCACAAAATAATTGCATGCAAAAGGGAAAGAAAATATGAGTGCAGTTTCATGCTGTCTTCTGCTATCTCTAATGCAGGTATCTAGCCTCACACTCCAGAGCAAGTATTACCCCTCTTAAACCATGGCATGTAGTTTAATGCATTTAGCCTATCTCTGGGCTGTCACTTCTAATTAAACCCATAATTAGTAGTTTTGACTACCATCCTGTTCCCTCTCTTCTAGGTGGAAATCTCCTCCTCCTCCTCCTCTCCAAGGGTACCATCTCTTGCCCTTGACTTCCTGCAATACTCTTCCCACACCATTTTTAGGGGTCCCATTCAACTCACTGGCCTCCAGGTAAATGGCTACCTGCCTTTACATGCCCACCCAGTAGTAGTAGGGGGTTAATCTTGCTAACACATCCCCATGACTTAAATGATCAGCATGACCGTTACTTATACTCTCCATAAGTTTTTTCTTGCAGGCCTTGGGCACCACCACCCTGGCATCAACCTGTTTTGTCCTGGGTTTAGGCCGCATGTGATACAGTACACCATCCCACACATCGTACCACCACAGCCTTCCAGCTCCCATTCCACCATCAACCTGTCTACCTTCCTGCACTTCTGCATGAGGTATTAACTGACTAATTGCTGCATCTGCTAACTACAGTTTTCCCCAATCCATAGCAGGACCATAAGGCATAACAGGTGGTGTCACAACACATTTAAAAGTCCCTTCAGCTTTCAATGCCTCTTTTATCTTGAGTGTAGACTTCACCCCAGAAGGCACAAAGTCAATAACAGTTTTACCTGGGGACTTCTCCACTGTCACTGCTCCACCATCCCTGATCCAATACATCCCAGAAAATTCCAGCAGGATAGGTGTTTCCATCTCTAACACTCCATTAGTGGTTCCTCAGAGCCATCCAGAGCCCATGGATTCTCACTCTTGGATTCCTTACTGGCCTGCTACATATTGTTCCCCTCGAGCAGCTCCCAACATCTGTGCTCCGCATCCCTCCAGCGACAATCTGCCTCCAACCACCTGCCACTTAATCAGTGAACCAGTTGCATCAGGTAAGCCCCTTGATCATCCTTCTCTGGTGCCTCCTTCCATCTCACATCATCACACAAATCACTATACAGGGGGAACTTGAAATTGTTCTGCCATAGTTCTTGTCAGAGCTCCCCCTGGGATGGGTGCCTCCACCTTAGCCTGCTTTGTCTGGTCATCCATGGATTTGCAGTAACAAAAATCCACCAGGAGCAATGTTCACTCTCAGAATCTTACTTCTGACACTGTATGTGAATGTGGGAACAAATGGAGTCCAGAAGCTGATTTAGATTCAAAACAAAATAAATGGGTGGACATGAAAAGGCAGGTAGCCATTTACCTGGAGGCCAGTGAGTTGAACGGGACCCCTAAAAATGGTGTGGGAAGAGCACTGCAGGAAGTCAAGGGCAAGAAATGGTACCCTTGGAGAGGAGGAGGAGGGAGATTTCCACCTAGAAGAGAGGAAACAGGATGGCAGTCAAAACTACTAAGATTTATTTCTCCAACAGACAAAAATAAGCAAACTGAGCACAGAAAATGATAAAGGCATAAAGCAAAATCAAAATTACAGAACTTAAGTCAGTTTCAAACAAAATTTAATTCATCCACCTAGTATCAAGCTAGGGGACTGGCAGGGAACAGTTCCTACCAACCAAATAACTCACAGTTCAATCTGCAGTACTTTTATACAGAAAAATACTCACATGACCACAATAGCCCTTCCCATACCTAACTTGAAACAAAAAGTATCCTTTAGATGGATTACATTCTTAATACAATAATGTGAAAGTGCTATAACACACAATTGAAAAGGGGTTGAGGCACAGAACTGCAATAATTAATCCTTTAAACCAAAATAAATAGTTTATACTAGGGTTTCAGGCACCTCCCTCATTCTGACATCATAAAAGGGGAAGAGCTATGGCCAGATGGCCCTTAGGACAGTATGCAAACAGCAGGGAGGGTCTAGAAGCTCTGCACCAGTAAGTAAAAATTAAAAAAAGGTAAACTCCTTAGTTTCACAATTTTCAATGTTTAACATATGCCATAAAGATAAATAATTGTATTAATATTTAAGCTTGTTTAAAAGCTGACAGCAAATATTTTTATCTCATTTGTATTTTAATGCAGCTCAGTGCTTCTCTCTACCTACAAGCTGCATTTAAAACTAGAAACTGTGCTTATGTGACTAAAATTCCATGTTGAAATTCATTCACGGGCTTCAGAGTGTTTATTTTGTTAAAAGAAATGTGACTGTTCCAGAATTCAAGCAGTCAAATGATTTATTTAATGTCTGGCATGAATTATAGCATTAAAACACCGCTGAAACCCAAGTTTGAGAGCAACAGGAAGAATTCACTGGCTTCTAAGAAGCTTACTTCTCTACATGCTTATTTTTTCTTCTTTTTTAACTGGTGGACACCAAAACAGCTTAATATGCTGGTAATTGGACATTCAGAGAGACATGAAAGGAGCAATAGGGACAGCAAGATACCTACATATGGCCAAGATGTAGGTAGGGAAAGTGCAGGACTGAAAAGATAGTAAGAGGAAATTTACATGTACTGTTGCAACAGTTTTTATTTGTTTGAAAGAAGAAAACATCTCTCTAAGTGGTCCAAATACCTAATAATTGGTCCCAAAAAGGGAACCAAAGCCAATTCTGATTATCTCTATAATACTAGAGGTTTACAAAAGTGAAATCTATACTTTAGACAACAAAAACCTCTAAAAATAAACAAACAAGAAAAAGAAGGGGGGGGGGGGTTAATAAGCCCCTATTACAAACATGCAATATTCATAAATTGTTTGATACTCCATTGTAAGGCCAGGATTATGCATGTAACTGATGAGGAGAGGGTATCAGCTGTTAATCCTTTTTTTTTTTTGCAATAACTCACTGAGGTAGGAGGGGGCTCTACAGATACTTACTTGATTGTGTGGTTTGTGGATACTTTTTTGTTTTGGACGATTTGAGTTGGTTTGCCAACTGTATCAGTGTTAGAGTTCATTGCCCTATGCAAATATATTGATTGTTATCTTAAATATTCAAAAAAATTATATATTTATTACTTAAAAAATAAAATGTGTTATACCTAAGCAGTGAAATGCAAAACAGGACAGTGGTTTCAGAGCCCTACACAAATAACTGACTGTTGACTGGCATAGACAAAATCTTCAAAGAACACGCATGGCTCAGGGCTGATAGAAGGAGCCAAGCAAAAAGCTCATTAGAGGGAACAGAGAAACCTCAGCTCAACATTCAGAATACAAACTCAATCCAATGTTAGGAGACTATACAAAAATGCATTTATTGTTTAAAATGCACATGCAACCATTGCTTGCTCAGGAAACAGGTAGCATTCCCCCACCACAATATGTCAACATTTCACATCACTCTGATGCTTTGTCAAGACAGAGACCACTCCATAAAACATGCTGAAGTAGCCCTCACTAGTAATATGCTAATATATGCAATAATCCTAAGAAATTCATTTAATGACACAGCACAAAAAATGACTATACATAAATAAATAGCTGCTACAAAATTGTCTATCTATATATGAAAAAACATATACTACTTAAAAGCTTTAAATATATCTATATATATATATATATATATATATATATATATATATATATATATATATCAATCTATCTATATATATATATATATTCTATAAAAAAAACTTTAATGCATCATTTAGGGTTAAAACACAAAAAGTCAGGAAATGAGACCTTAGGGTTGCTGTATTCCCCCCTCATGGACCCACCCATCATCCCAAGATTGACAGCTGACAGGGTGTGTCATTGTGTTGTGAGGCCTAAATGTCACCCCATTCTATCTGTAATCATATTGACAAGCCACAGTAAAGAAGAATGGGATGACATTTAGGCCTCACAACCCCAATAACACACAGCGTCAACTGTCAATCTTGGGATGATGGGCGGGCCCACGTGGGGGGGATGGGGCAACCTAAAGGTCTCATGTCCTGACTTTTTGTGTTTTAACCCTAAATGATGCATTAACAAAGTTTTTTTGCATAGAATTTCCTTACTTTTTGAGAAAGAATAGAAAAGTAGAAAGTTGCACAAGTTAGTGGGAGTGCAGCCCTTTTGGGCCCCGTGCTCCCACTCACTTGCAAATTCCTGCCTAAGATAAGAGTTCAAGTACTGAATATCATATGTATTGCTGGCTGTGCATATGGTTGGGAGTGTGGGACCCACTACCTTGAAAGAAAGCAAAGTTCAGTCATCAGAGTGGCATAATTCAACACCTGTTTACATGTCAGACACCTAACCACTACAAATTAGCTCCATGGCAGTAACACTAGGCACCCTATAAATGTGAAGCCAGTACCACAATGCAAAGTGCTATATGCAAAACATAGAGTGTGTCACACAATATGGGTGCAGCAAATGAATTTTCCAACACCCAAACACCATAATTCACATGGACAGCACATCCTCTGAATATGCTCCAAATTTCAATGTAAAAGACCAAACAGTTTCCGAGATATAAAATGTGAAAGTTTCAGGTTTTAATTCATCACACTGGCAGAATTCTACACCTATTAACATTTTACACACCTAATGACTGAAAAGTACATCTATGGCAGTAAGGTAGCTACCCTAGTAATTTAAAGCCACTACCACCATGGAAAACGCTGCCCACAAAATGTAAACTGCCTCATGCAATATTTCCACAACAAATATATTGTCTGACACCTAAGTACTATAGTTCACATCTACAGGACATGTCATCAACACCCTCCAAATTTCAAGTTAAAAGACCAAACCATTTCTGAGATATTTAATTTGAATAATTGTTAAAATTGTGCTATCTGGTCTCTCCAAATCTGACCATCTAGTCCCTCATTCATGATCAAAGATCATGATCAAAGAATTTCACTATCAAAGAATTTGCAATATCATGATCAAAGAATTTGCAGGCTCACGATCGAAGAATAAAAAAATTTTAAAACAATTTTTAGAGAAAAATACATGAAACCACAGCCATGACTCAACAGAACAAAGGCCCCTGAGCAGATCCCACCCTAGTTTGCCTTTAGAAGTTACCCCTGTGCTGAGAAAATTAAATTTTTCATGTGGCCCTCTAGTCGCACCCTCGTGTTCAAATATCATGTCAAAGAATCTCGAGATCAAAGAATTTGCAGGCTTGTGATGAAAGAATTTGCAGGGTCATGATCAAACAATAAAAAAATATTAAAAGCCAATTCTTAGGCAGAAATGCATGAAACCACAGCCATGCCTCAATAGAATGAAGCTCCCTGAGCAAAACCCACCCTCATTTGGCTTAATAAGCCAACCCTGATCTGAGAAAATAGATTTTTTTCAAGTGGCCATCTAGTCACACCCTTGCAATCAAAGATCGCGGTCAAAGAATCTTAGTATCAAAGATTTTGCAGGCTTACGATCAGAGAATTTGCAGGCTCGCAATTAAAGATCATTAGCAAGCCATGATCAAAGAATAAAAATGTTAAAAACTCTATTTTTGACCATTTTGAAAGAAACCACAGGCATGGCTCAATAGAGGCAAGACCCCTGAGCAAAACCCACCATAGTTTTACCTCAGAAGTCCCCCCTGGGTAGAGATATTTGAATTTTTCTGACCACAAACTAAAACCAAGATGGCGTCCATCACGATCAAAGAATTCCTCATGATTTAAGATTCTTTGATTGCTAGCCTGCAAATTCTTTGATCGTGAGGTGGGACTAGATGGCCAAAATCCCACTCTTCTTTCACAAAATAAGCATATAAATTTCCCTATTGACTTATAATGGGAAATTAAAACTTTAATAACTTTTGAATGGATTAATATTTTTTCACCAAATGAAAAGTGGCATGTTCCTTGACCAAAGCTCTGTCAGCTGAGCAAAGTTGCAGAGCATCACACCACATGACGGCCATGCAGTGCCACAGACAAAATCAAAAAAGCTGCCCATATAACTGGCGAAAAGTGTATATTCAGCATTTTGGTGTACAAAAACTGTAAGTCCAACCAAATTAAATTTGGCAAATTAAGAGATCTACCATGCCCCACCATGATTACAAAATTTCATGCAAATCCGTTGAAAGGTTCCAAGGTTATTAACATGCAAAGTTTGAGTCTAACATAGAACAGGCTTCAAAACCATAAATATAGGGCTGCGACTGCACCCCTATAATATATTCCATGACTGAGAATGCTGACAAACTACAGTAAAGGAGAATGGGGAGAGATTTAGGCCTCATGACCCAAATGACACACCAAGGCATCTGTCAGACTGTGGAAGATTGGGGTGGTGTGTGTGAGGGGGGTTAGGGGTTCAACCCTAATGTCTCATTTCCTGACTTTTTTTGCTTTAACTTCAAATGAAGCATTAACAGTTTTTTGCATAGAATTCCCTTACTTTTTGGAAAAAATTAATATAAGTAGTAAAAAACACATATTGGTGGGAGTGCAGAGCCCAGCTCCCAACATGTTGCCAATTTTTGCACAACAATATGCATCTGGGCCCACGCTCCCACTTATGCAAAGTTACAGAGCCATGCAGCAGCACTATAGGGCACCAAACGTAACAGTAATTTGCGCATATCTTGGGAACCGTAAGACCTAGAAAAAAAATCTAGCATCATTGTAATCATGACAGTAAGTACTTCACACAACATCGAAAAGACCATACCCATATCTAACATCGTTTCTGAGCTGTGTGCACCAAAAAGCACCGGACAGGCACTCTTTCAACCCTTGTGACAGTACTTTCACAATATCTCATGAACCGTGCAACGTACAAACAAAATTCCACGCAGGCTTACTCTACAATGTCAAATCTTTTTTCTAGTGGCTTAGATCACCCAAAGGTGATCTAAGCCACCTGTAGTGAAAAGTCTGTATCTTGCTTCATTTCCGAGATAACGGCGCCGAAAGTCATGGCACAGACTGCAATGTAATCCTATAGGAAAAATGTCAACTATGTCATTGAATATCTCTGGAACAAATTATTTCCCCAACACCTAAACAGCATAGTTCACATCTCTATGACATCCCCTCAACACCCTGAAAATTTCAAGTAAAAAGACCAAACTGTTATTGAGTTTTGATCATCCCAATTTGGGCCATCTGGTCTTTCCTAGGGCCATCTGGTCTTTGTCATTAACATTCCAAAAACACATAAACATTTTCCCATAGGATATCATTTGAATTTCAAATTGTAAAAACTTTTGAACAGATTAATATATTTTCACCTAACAAAAAGTGACATGTTCCTTGGCCCACGTTATTTCTACATCTTAAGTTTTGGTCCAATAGCCCACGCAGTGTCTGCACAGTGCCACGGACAAAAAATGTACAAAAGTGGCGAAAAGTAAATTTTTTGGCACTTTGCTGCACAAGAACTGTATGTCCAACTGAAATGCAATTTAGGAAATCAAGCGATCTACTACACCAGACTGAGAATTCCAAATTTTGCGCAAATCCGTTGCATGGTTGCAAAGTTATTAACGTGCAAAATCTGAGGTTTAACATTAAAAATGCCTACCACAATGCAAAATGCTATACACAAAATGTAAAGTGCATCAAGAATATCTCTGCAGCAACTTAATTTTCCAACACCTAAGTACCATAATTCATATGTATAGGACATCCCCTCAAGACCCTGAAAATTTCAATTTAAAAGGCCAAACCATGTCCGAGATATAACATATTAAAGTTTGAGATTTTCATTCGTTAGCGTGGCAGAATTCCACACCTGTTTACATTTTACACACCTAACAACTGAAAAGTACGTCCATAGCAGTAAGGCTAGCTATCCTATACATTTCAAGCCACTACCGCAATGCAAAATGCTGTCCACAAAACATAAACTGTGCCACGCCATATCTCCGCAACGAATGTATTTTCTGACACCTAAACACCATAATTCACCATCTACAGGCCATCCTGTCAACACCCTCCAAATTTCAAGTTAAAAGACCGAACCATTTCTGAGATATTTAATTTTAAATGTTGTTAAAATTGGGCTATCTGATCCCTCCAAATCTGACAATCTAGTCCCTCCCTCCCTCGGGATCAAAGAATCCTTGATTGTGAGCCTGCAAATTCTTTGATTGTGAGGAGCGACCAGATGGCCAAAACCCCATTCTTTGTTCGCAAAATAACCATATAAATTTTCCCATTGACTGATAATAGGAACTTAAAAGTGATATAACTTTTGAATGCATCAATATTTTTTCACCAAATGAAAAGCGGCATGTTCAGCCATTGAAGCTCTTTCAAACGAGCCATGTCACAGAGTAGCACACCACACAATGGCCATGCAGAACCATGGAGAATATCCCAAAAACTGCCTCCAAAACTGGATAATTATGCATTTTTCAGTGTTTTCATGCACAAAGACAGTAAGTCCGACCAAAACAAAATTGGACAGATCAAAAGATCTGCTATGCCCCACCACACATGCCTAATTTCAGGCAAATCCATTGAACAAGTCCAAAATAATTTACACACAAAATTTTGACTTTAACATAGAAGTGACATCTCAACCCTAAATATAGTGGCGCGACTGTGCCACTATAACATATGTGTGTGTGTGTGTATATATATATATATATACACACATATATATATATATATATATATATACACACATATATATATATATATATATATATATATACAGGTAAACATAGTAGATATAGTGGACTAGTGAACTTTGTGGATCTGACAATGCAGAAGGTTACTGTCTCTTATTATGAAAGGGCTCCAGCCAAAACTGGTCATTAAGACCTGGGAAATTACCAGCTTTCATTTTATACTGCTAGAAAGTTTCTCTGTAAAGCAGTTTATTTTCCAGGTCCCCCACACACACACACCAAGCATCACTCTTTCCAGACCCTTGAAAGTAAAAGTGTGTCCAGGACTTGCTTTTCTTGTGTGCAAGGCCAGTGCATTTTCCATCTTTCAGGATGTTATGCATCTTAAGTGTTCCAGTATTCTCACCTAAGTTTTCTTGATGTTTTCCTCACATAATAACAGCTGCACTTGTAAACTGCAGTGTAAATGACAGCTTCTGTATTACTTGATATAAAAGATTGCACCTTAAGTTTTTCTCCAGTCTGTGGCAAGGTAAATTCAGTTATCACCTGCAGTTGTTTACACGCATTGCAGTTCCCACACTTGAGGTTAACAGAGGAAGTTTAGTTCCAGTGCTCAAATCCAGTTTTTGAAAACTACAGGCTCATTCATGCTGCATATTCTGAGTCAGTGCTGGTGGTGCACAGCGTCCAGATCGGTGTCCCTGTGCACATGTGAATGTCACCAATCTGCCATTTTTCACTTGTGTTCTGTTGTGCCCACGATCCCTGTTTTCTTGGGATCAGGCAGTGGAGTAGGAGTTTTGCACCAGTTTGCTTGGTTGTGTGAACAGCCAGCACCATTCAATATGTTGCCCAGTGTCATGGCTTCACTATGGGACTGTGTTTTCTCAACTTACAGTCCTCTGTTTTTTTAAAGAACTGCTTGCCCAAGTTCAACAGTGCTTAATGTACCTAAAACTACCTTTGGCTGAACTCAGGTCTGAGGACCCTCTCCAATGTAATATTGTTGACTGCACCCCCCACCTGAACCCTTCTCAAACTGACAGAACTTCTCTTGCAGTACCTGCTGCATTCTAGAGTTATGCCGTGTGAATGCTGCTCCACAGAATTTCAGATCACTTGGCTGCAACTATCTACACAGTGGTGATCCAACTTTCTTGCAATCTGAATGTATACGTGTATGAGTAGATCTGAGAGGTTCTTCCCCTCTTTGGTATGTCACCCTTTGTCCCATTTTCACTACATCATTCAGTCTTGCCACCACCACCAATATATGCCAGTTTTTCTTAAGGATCCCTTCCAGAAATGGAGCCTGTGTGCCAACAGGCATGTGAGTTTTAGAGACATTGCTGTCAAATCAGATTGGATTCTAGCAACACTAGACATCCAGTCACTGTATACGAACATACTTTACGTGGACGGCTTAGATGCTTTACACACTACTCTGTAAAAACACCACATACAGTAATGCATTGTGTAGAATTTTTAATTGAACTGACAGAAATGGTGCTTATCAAAAATGTTTCTTTTTTATGATCCAGATATATCACCAGGTCAAGGGAGAGACAATGGGGGCTGCTATGGCCCCCCAATTATACTCATTTGTATTTATCTGAATAGGAAAATAAATACATTTATGATGCCAATGTAACTGAATATTATGACAAGCTGGATTTATACAGGCAATATATTGATGACATCATATTGATCTAGACAGGGGATATGTCAGAATTAGAAGAATTTGTGGGATATTTAGAACATTCTAACGTGAATCTAAAATTCACCCTTACAGCAAATAAAACTCTGGCATCATCCCTGCATTTAATTGTGTTTAAAAATAACAGCAATGGTCTGTCTACAGACTTGTACCAAAAAGAAAACCAGACTGGAATGGTACCCTTTTGTTCAATAGTTGCCACCCGAAGCATGCAACTGCCAACATACCTGTTGGGTATGCGCATGTGCATGCAAAATCAAAAAGAAGAGTGCACAAGGCTGGGGTGCTGGGACAAAATATCCAAAAAGGAAAAGCATGATTTATGTACCACCACCACAATATACACCCCAACTAGACCTCTGCTCCTACCAGCAACAGACACAGTATCAATACCATCAGAACCAGGGCCCCAACCCCCCACAGGGACACCAGAGACCCTACAGAAGATAAGTAACTTATTTGGCAGGATTCTAACATCTACTGAGACTGAGGCATCTTTGCTTAATAAGTGCTTATCCTTTGCCCCAACATGTACTATTAACAGATTTGGGACTTTTGTGGACTTCAAAAAATTTTGTTGGAACTTAAGTTTAAAATTATTCTTTAATAAGAGACACAACTTTATGAATACTACTGTGGCTACTGGGCCCCCTAGTGATGGCACTCCACTCAATCAGGATACCACCAGCTCAGAACATTAGACTACACGCTTCAGAAGCAAATCTACTTTCTGTCCAGCACCCTCAGTGACTATCATTACCTTCCAGGAGGTATGTGAAAAAGAACTAGAAACTTTATTCTCCAATCTACCTAAAATTACTTTTAATAATATAACAAAAGAAGAACGTAGTGCACTGAAATGATTTGAAACAGGACAAACAGATTATAATTAAACCAGCTGATGGGGGGGGGGACACTATTGTCATACAGAATGTGACTTATTATGTTGCTGAAATCAACAGACAGACAATTCAGAGTTTTATCAGAAGTTGAATTCAGATTCTACTTTATGCTTTAAATACAGTATAGATGAATACATCTCAGAAGTATTCCAAAATGGTTGGTTTGATTCTAATGTGAAAGATTTTTAACTGTGCAACATCCTATAAGAGCAGCCATCCACACATTACCTAAGATCCACAGAGCTTTTTCCTCTCCCTCCTCCCCCAGCAGAGCCATAGTCAGTGGTATGGGCTCACTTACTGAGCAATTATCCCAGTACGTAGATTTTCATCTTAGAGCCTATGTGGAGAGTCTCAGATCTTACATCAGTGATATTTTAAAAGTCTTGGAAGATATTGAAGTGAATGAGGACTCCTACCTCATCACCATGGATGTGGAGTCTCTATACACAAACATTCCCCAGGGAGAGGCTCTTGATAGCATCGCCTATTTTTTGAATAAAAGGGACACCAATGTAGAACCCACCACAGAGGCACTACTTTGTTCTAAAATGTAATGCTTTCTCTTTTCTTGACCAGTTCTTTCTTCATAGAAAGGGTACGGCCATGGGATCTATGTTGGCAAATGGGAGGACGAGGTCATAAGAGATTCTGAGATGAATCCTTTCTACCACCATATTGAATTGTATCGTCACTTTATAGATGATATAATTATTATATGGGATGGTAGTCTTCAGGAACTAGATGATTTTATTAATTATCTGCACACCTTGAACCCGAATTTACACTTTACTTACTGTTCTAGTAACACTGAAATATTTTTCTTGGATATGTGTATTCAGAAAGATCCTACTGGTAATGTGTGTACTGATATCTTTAGGAAAATTTGTGACAGAAACACCCTGCTACATTCATCTAGTTGTCACCCATGACATGTGGTTGACAACTCCTCAAGGGTCAGTTCCTGCACATTAGGTGTAATCGCAGTTCCATAGAGAAATATGATAGGGCTGCTTTCTATTTGCAGAATAGATTTTTTGAAAGAGAGTATAGAAATATAGAAACATAATGGCAGAAAAAGACCACCTGGCCCACCCAATCTGCCCATGGTGCCTAGTTGATGGCTAGAACTTCATCTGGTGCCCTTCTCCCCTTCCCCTGATACCAGACCCATGTGGCCATCCCATGCTATCTTAAAGCCCCTTAAGGTGGTCTCCCCTACCACCTCCTCAGGGAGCCCATTCCATTTCTCCACCACCTTTTCTGTGAAAAAGTTCTTCCTGGTGTTCTCTCAGAACCTGCCTCCCTCTACCTGTAATGCATGCCCCCTGGTCCTTTTCCACCCCCATAGTTTAAAATGTTTCTCTACCGGCTTTGTGTTGATCCCCTTAACATATTTAATGGTCTCAATCATATCCCCCCTCTCCCTCCTCTGCTCAAGGGAGTACATGCCCAGTTCCCTCAATCTATCCTCATATGGCAAGTGACTGAGCCCTGCCACCATCTTGGTTGATCTCCTCTGTACATGCTCCAGCCTGTCCACTTCCCTTCTCAGGAAGGGCCTCCAGAATTGTACCCCATACTCCAAATGTGGCATAACTGGCTACTTATATAGAGGGATGATGATGATCTCACTCCTCCTGCTAGTGAATCCCCTCCCAATGCAGCCCAACATCCTGCTAGCCTTGGCTACCACCCTCTCACACTATTCAGCTACCATGAGGTCCCCCAAAACAATAATTCCCAGGTCCCTCTCCTCCTCAGTCACGTCCAGGGCCTGACCACCCTGATTGTAAGTCTCTCTCTCTGGGTTTTTCCTCCCTAAGTGCATGATTTTGCACTTTTTTATGTTAAAGGCCAGTTTCCATTTCTTAGATCAAGCCTCTAACAGACTCAGGTCCCTGTGCATACTATCCATCCACTCTTGGTTATCCACCCTATTACAGACCTTCATGTCAATTGAAAAGAGGCACACCCTTCCCCTTAGTCCCTCCTTTATATCTGCCATGAATATGTTAAAGAGCAGTGGTCCCAGCACTGACCCCTGGGGAACCCCTCTGGTGACCATTCCCTCCCCGGGGGTGACCCCATCTACTATTGCCCTCTGATTTCTACCTTGTAGTCAGTTTCACACCCATCCAACCCCCCCAGGCCCAGACCATCCAATTTATAAAGTAGTCCCCCATGCGGTACGGAATCAAACATCTTCTTAAGATCAAGATATACAATATCCACTCAGCCTGCCTGATCCACCTCCCTAGTGCCTTCTCTCTGTCCTCCTCCTCCATCGAAACTCCCTCATTGTTTTTAAGTCTGTTTATCCCCCTTCCAGTTTCCCTTCTCTTGTTGACATACCAAAAAAAAGCTTTGTTTCCGGTCTTGACTGATTTGGCAATTTCATCTTCTGCTCTGGCCTTCACCCTTAACATGTCTCTGCCAGCCTCCTTTTGCCTCCTCTGGAATTTTTCCCAGTTCTCCCCCCTTTGGCAGGTATAGGGCAGGAGTGGTACATGAAGCCAATGAGACAGTGTGCAATATCTCTAGAAATTATGTTATATATAGAGGACCTACTAGAGAACAAGATGATGTAAGACTCAGTTTTGTTACCACATATTCAGTTCATTCACACAAGGTGGGGGATATTACTAATATATTTATTAGGTGTGTTATCAGAAGACACACTCCTGGTGGGACGCACCAGGCGTAAGCCGAGTGCTTCCACCACCCCAGGAGTGATGTTATTACACGATTAACATTACATCCCTGAGTGCCTTATTGCTATTATACAATGGCTCGTGTGTTAAAAAAAAAAGTATGTTTTTATTTATTTTATTAGATTTTCTGTGGGTAAGTACACATTTCAAAAAGAAACCTTTTATTTTGTACCACTGGGGGCGCTGTTGCTTGGCTGATGCTGTGTGAACAGTGCTGAAGCGCTTGTCATTGAGGTTCTCTTATGTGATGCGAGGGACGTTGAAATGCCGTTTCGCGTCACAGCTTTGTTTCAGTTTTGAATGTCTTCGAAAGTAGCTGTGGAGCATGGTAAGCAACTAACAGTTGCGAATGTCAATGGAGGCTGGTAGTTTTTATGTGATTTGCATTGTCTTTAGTTGCGATGAAGAGCGAGGGCAGAGCGGGACTGTTTGAAGCTGCTTCAGGATGGTCACCGCGGGTTACTCAAGCCGCTTGGTTTCGGTACGAAATGCTGGCAGGAAATCTGTTGATTCAATTCTGCGACTCAATTGTGGTGGCTGTTGTTAATGTGAGAGCCTAAGAAAATGGGGGGGGGCCGCCTGGCGCTAAAAGTGTCACGGATTAATGAGGCTTCACAGCAGCAGTGTCTCTAGGACTGGTAGCATGATTTGTGTTATGCGGTCATATGTGTGTGCCTGGACTTAATACAGTGATGTTATAGCTTAATATCATCACTGTCCGAGGCACACACTGACCAATCAGAGTCCAGGAAATTTCATTGACATTGTATAATAGAAAATAACTGGTACATCCTAAAAGGTGATAACAACTTGAAGGAACATCATGACAATGTTCCTCGCTTATCATATAGGAGAGCTGGAACTTTAAATGACCAGTTAGTTCACAGCAGGCTAATAAAACCTGTACATAAAACTTGGCTTGCTGACAACTATGTGGGCTGTTATCCATGCCACAGATGTTTGAATTGTCCCTTGGTAAGATCTAGCAAAGATTTTGTCAGTCCTCATGGAGGCAAGACCTTCATAATCCAACAACTGATAACATGTGACACCTCTGGTGTCATATGTGTATATATATATATATATATATATTTATATATATATATATATATATATATACACATATATATGGTGAAGCATAGTTGTAATGCTTTTTACATTGGTAAAACTGAGAGACACTTTAAAGCTAGAGTGGGGGTGCATTGTAGGGCCATTCTAAAGGAAGATATTAAATATGTTATAGCCCTACATGTAAAAAATTGCAGCGGACAAAAATGATCACCAGTTTTCTTTAACAGCTATAGAAAAAGTGTATCCTAAACCCAGAGAAAGGGATTTCAGAAATTGCATCCTCCAAAGAGAGGGTTTTTGGATATACGCTTTGGGTGAGTGCAGACCCTCAGGGCTTAAAGATAGGTTTGATATTACCCCCTATATTAAGAAATAGCGTGTGCACTATATAATAATAAAAATAGCAAGAACTGCAGCTCTGATATTCAGTACGTGAGATTATTATGAAATTCATCCATATAGGACGTTGAATACTAATCTATATTTTCTCCGTGCTTTTCTTTAGGTTTCTAAACTAAAAGTGAAGTGTAGCAAAATCTTTACTGGAGCCCTTCCCCTTGCAAGTCTTAGTGTCATCACAAGATGTTTATATTTGCAAACTAGGACTCCCCTGATTTTCTGAGACTTTTTGCACTGTTTTTTTAAATTTCTACTTTTGGTATTAGGTATTTATTGCATTACTGATGTTTTATTATGTTTTGATGTCACCGTACACTAAGTGTGTCCACCTGTATGTTGTAGACTGATGATATAATCTGCTCATATTTAAGACATTGATTTGAACTGTGAGGCATGTCTTTTCATTAAGGACCACCAATCTGAAACATGTCAAGATGTGTTGCTGCACTGGTACCTGAGTAAACTTTAGAACTTTGGAGTTACATCTGTGAGCAGTGTTTTATTTGTGCTTGTGAGAGTGGGACTTTGTGCTTTTTCTATACCTATTGGGTAGTACATGTGCCTTAAATGCAATTGCAACACCACCAAAGCCTTTGAGAAAGGCTTAGAAACTTTAACACAATGATTTATACAGAAGGGGTACAGCCTCACATGTTTGAGTGTAGCACAAAACAGAGTAAATAATATGGAAAGATCTGATTCGTTACAGGTTAAAAAATGTAAAAGAAGGACTGGCCCAGTGGCACTGAGGGTTGAAGTGCTGGACGCCACACCTTGTACTACGTTGGTGACCCAGGTTTGGGCATGGACTCAGGCCGCTGCGGATCAGTCAGGGGGAGATAGGATTGAGCATCCCCATGGATGCTGTCCTCTCCTCTTCCAGGGTGGGCAGGTTCCACGGGCAGTGATGCCTGAAGGCATTGCCGCCAGTGGAAGCATAGGCAGCAGGGCGTAGGATGGCTCTCTGCATGGGAGCCAGGGGGTGGGGAGGGCACTGTGGATGCTTGACAGTGATGTGCATAAGCACGCCACCTGTCTGGACGTCAGTCCTATGTGTCGGCACCCTCAGAGGGATGGGACCAAGAGAAAACCAAATGCGAAAATCTCCTGAACCCAAGCAGAATGACGCTGGGTCCACGCTACGTCGGGACCCAGCCAAAGAGTCCAGAGAAATGGATTCCTCAGGGTAGGGAATGGGGAAAACTACAAAAAAAATGTAAAAGAAAACACTGTGGTCATTACAAAAGCCCTAACCTTATCACAAGTTTCAGCACACAGGCTCTGCTTCTGGAATGGACAAAAAAAATTGGCATATATTGGAAGTGGAGCCAAGAATGAATGATGTAGTGAAAATGGGACCAAAGGTGACATACCAAAGAGGGAAGAACCACTCAGATCTACAAATACATAGTTTTCAAAATACAGAATTGAGCATTGGAATTAAACTTCCTCTGGGTAACGTCAAGTGTGGGAACTGTGTCCAAATCATCTGCAGGTCGGAACTGAATTATCTTGCCACAGACTGGAAAAAAATGTAAGGTACAATCTTTTATACCATGTAATACAGAAGCTATCATTTAAATTGTGATTTGCAAGTGCAGCTGTTATTACGTGGGGAAAATATCAAGAAAACTTAGGGTAAGAATACTGAAACACTTAAGATGCATAAAATACTGCCAGATGGAAAATGTACTGGCCTTGCACACAAAAAGAAAAGCAGGTCCTGGACACACTTTTACTTTCAACAGTCTGTAAAGAGTGATGCTTGGTGTGTGCGTGTGGGGTGGGGGGGGATAAATTGCTTTGTGGAGAAACATTCTGGCAGAATAAACTGGAAGCTGGCAGTTTCCCAGGTCTTACTGACCAGTTTCAACTGGCACCCTTCCTTAAAAAGAGACAGTAACCTGCTGCGTTGTCAGATCCACAAAGTTCACTTGGTCCCCTTTGTTTACTATGTTTACTTGTATTTATGTATATTTAAAGCTTTTTAGGTAGTGTTTTTTTTTTTTTTTTTTTGCATAGATAGGCAGGAAATTTTATTGTAGCTGTGTATTTATATATAGTAATTGTTATACTGTGTCTTTAAATGAATTACTTAGCATTATTGCATATATTAGCATATTATTAGTTAGGACTATTTTAGCATGTCTTGGGGAGTGGTCTATCACTTGACAAAGCATCACAGTGACATGAAATGTTGACGTATTGTGGTGGGGAGTTGCTACCTGTTGCCTGAACAAGCAATGTTTCCATGTGCATTGTAAACAATAAATGCATTTGCGTAAAGTCTCCTAATGTTGGATTGAGTCTGTATCCTGGACATTGAGCTGAGATGTCTTTGCTTCCTGTAATAGCCAAAATCTTATCTTAAAAATAAAATATACACTCCTGTGCAATGAGGTGCACAACAGGACTGTGGTTTCACAGCCCTATCCAAATAATTGACTGTTGTCTGGCACAGACAAAAAAAGATGTTTTATTTATTTCTTTGCTTGTATATGTGTATTTATATAATATTTCTATTTAAAATGGTTAGTTCCAAAATCTCAGATTCAGTCAAGCCCACTTAAATGCATAGCCTAGGGTTCTTGGCAGTTTATACATTTAAGCGGATTTTACGATTATGCAGTCTTAGTGTTCTGAGTGTAGAGTGATGCTGGCTGATATTGCAGGAGTGAGGTTTGTTTGTAAAATGGCTTGAATATGATCTTATGTCATTTCATGGTTGCATATAACTTATTTCTTTTGTTGTTGGAGGTGGGGTGGGGGGAACTGAATAGTGTGCTTTTCAGAGTGATGTGGTAGTGCTCAACTGTTAAAAGGGCTTTATTAACTTTATTTTGGCCTCTTCATGTACTGTGTGGGGGAAATAGGTGAAGACATATATGGTTTTAAAATGGTTATAGGTGGGATGGAGGGAAATGACTAGCATGCTTTTTAGAGTAACATGTCAGTGCTCAACTGTTAAAAAGGTTTTCTTAACTTTATTGTAGCCTGTTTATCTATTGTGTGGGGGAAGCAGGTGCAGTTCTAAAATGGTAGGTCAGCATTGACTTATGGAGGTTCTCATTTGTTGCTCTGGTACACATATTCTTCAAGTTATAAAAAGATCTGTAGTCATCCCCTGTGTTGGCATTATGTTTGATGAAGCAATGGATTTGTAGGAGACACAGATGAATGTCCTTGGATGTCAGGCCAGGTGGGGTGCCTATTCACCATCGTCATCCTCATTTTCTAATCCTGCATTGCCTCCACCAACTGCTGCTGACATTTCTTCATAAGTCAATTGCCAAGTGCATTGGAGGTTGTCATCTGTGGCAACAACATTTTTGAAAATGATTTGGGGTATAAATTCTGGTGCAGTGAAAGACTAGTTTCTGTATTTTCCTCAGGTACACATAACTTGGATGCGTCATCCATCTCCTTAAGAAACCTTGCCTTTTTTAAAGCAATTTTTAATTGTCTGTGCCTTTACTTCTGACGCTGCTTGGTGTAGCATGTGTAGTGCATCAAGCACTGACAGTAGACAGACTAAGTCTGTGGCAAAGACTGCCTGCCCATCATTGAAAGCTGTAATTACAGTATTGAGCATTTGACATCTGTAAAGGCTCTTGAGATTTCTGATCATCCCTTGATCCATTGGTTTGATCAAGGAGGCGGTGTTTGCTGGGAGGAAAACAATCTTGGCATTTGAGAAGGCAAGGTGGGGGTGAGCAGTGCAGTTATCAACCAGCAGAACTGTCTTTTTGTGGTTTTGCTGCAGATCTTTGTTAAACTCCTTGGCCCACTCAGCGAATAATTCTCTGGTTGTTCACACATTCTGACTAGCATGTTAGGGTACTGGAAGATGCTGGACACATTTACCCCTTTAAGACATCTTGGATTTTAGCTCTTTCCAATGACCGACAATTTGCATTTGTGGGTACCATTCATGTCAGCACAGCTCTTTATTATCAGATGGTCTTTAGCTTTCTTGCATCCCAAAATGTTTTCTGACTTAAAGGTCAGAGTACCAGCCAGAGTTGCCCAGTAAAAAATCCCTGTTTCATCTGCATTGTAAACACAATCAGAGGAGAATTCAAACAGGATCTCTGGCAACACTGACTATACCCACTGATCTGCTGAGTTGGTGTTAGCATCCTTCTCACCATGGCTCTTTTTACAAACAGTGTTATGATGAATTTTGAATTGGCATAACCAGCTGTTGCTGGAGCAGAGATCAGGAAGAGAATGACTGTTGCTGACTGCTGATGGTAAGTTAGTGAGTATGGTTGGGGCAACAAAGACTTTATCTTGCCCAGTAATCAGAGACACATCAATACCACTTGAGCACAATAACTTTTAATTGTTAACTGTTAATGCACTCTGAATGATCTGACAGCCAGCCCATTACAATCTGGGGGAAAGACAAGCTACAGCAGCATGGCTCACAGCACAAAAAATTATTCATGATTATGGACTGCAAGAATGCATTATTAAAGTGAGCCCCATTTTCTTTATGTGTGTAGGAATGGAATTGAGGAATTGAGATTTTTCTCATTTTAGCGGGTCTTGCATTTAAACAATATTCGTATGAGTGGGCTACACTGTATGTTGGCCAGTGACCATTCACACTTACAGTAGTGGTATCCAGCACAAAAAGCTGCACTAGTAAAAGAAAAATATTAAAAGTTTAAAACATTTAGTGAAACATATTTTAAACAGGAAGTTTAGTCTACCTCCTCACCAGATTCGGTTCAGATGCACTGTGTTGCACTCTGAAAATAATTACACACATTAATACCTTTCAGAATATGTATTACAAAGTTTTTCTCCTTATAACAGCTTATTAGATCTCTTCTACATAGTTTCAACACTCAAAGAAAGAGTTGGAACTTACTGTGATTCTTTCAAAAATATTACAGATTTTGATCAACATTCAGAGAGATACATCTTACTCCTTCTACTTTCCTTTTGTAACTGCATACTGAGCGTTGAGTCCCATGGGGAAATTCCTGCTGCAGTGTGTTCTATGTGACCATTCTTTTGGACAGGGAATCAGTCAGGTGACCTGCTCTCCATCTGCACTCCATGAAGTATAAAGCTCTTGGCCTGACAAGTCTCACCATCCTATAACTATGCAAAGTATCACCCCCTTAGCATCATGGTAAAGACTATGTGAACATTACATTTTTTTTGTTTACTATGAAGGCTTTACAAAGCATAGTCGAATGGATGGACTTCACCCTTCCCTAATAATGAAGCATCAGATCCAACTTGCTAACTTATACTTCTGTTCTCTTTATCCAACAATGTATTGCAGTTTCTAGTTTTCATTGAGGCACTGTGTTGATTTATTTGGATAAAGAGAAAAACATGTAGCATAATGGTCTTACCACTTATTTAAAAGACCTGTTGTCAGTCACCTAAGAGAAAAATGGTTATAGCTCAATTATTTCAATTAGTTTCCTTAAGTGTCCTTGCACTGCTAATATGCTTCCAAGAGTCACTGTGACTTTACTTTTGTATGTGTTGTATTTAGCAATACGTTACTCACCCATTTTCTACATCAAATATTAATGAAATGGGTATGTGCAGGAGACATAAAGTGTTTCTGAGTGGAATCCAAAGTGTTTACAAATCAATATTCAGAAAATGCCATAGTTATTATACATTGAAGGGAATGTGTTCAATAATATCTTCAGAGTACTTCAGCAGCTGTTACCCTGTGTTCCTGCATCTGCAGATTGAAAGGATATTACATAGACTGTGCCATAAAAAATGAGAACAGCATACATCACACAGGAATAAACAATTAATTCATGGAAACTGGATCATCATTTTATTAGTGTTCTTGTTTAATTGTATTCTACACTAATGAAACATACCTCTGCAATACTATGGGTAAAGGTGTCAATCAATGCTAGTCTGTAGTGCAATATCATAAGTGAGGTTTCACAAAGATCTGTCTTGGGACCCACATTGTCAGTCTATCTCTGGATGAGATAATGACTGCTCTACACTGAGAAGTCCAAAGGGGATCAAGTACATCTGTAGTCTGCCATTCTCAGTTGGGTCTGGAACTATTGTAAAAGCTTGTTTTGTTCTGGATAAGTCTACTACCGGGAGTAGTAGACTGAGGTACCTGTTGTATTGTACTTTTCAAGGAAAAGCTGGAGTCACCCATTGAATATCTATTCATTTATTTACAATATATGGCTACAAAAGACACACTGAGCTGCAAACTCATTTCCAGGTGCGTCCTGGCTGGGAAGGTTATGGAGAAAAAGATTTATAATACAACTACAGAGGTAGAAGTGTGAGACATATACACAAATAAAAATAAACATAAATAATCAGATGTATGAATAAATCTACCTTGCCCAGAGTAAACCTATGGGGACAATTTCAAAGGCTAAGTCTGGATGTTATTTCCATTGTTTACCATTCTGGACATAGGATCAACTTGCCCCTACAGTATGTCCAATTTTCAAAGCTATGACATAGCTATGTGATATCCAATTTCTGAAACTGTGACTTATCCAGTTTGCAATATTCAGTGGTACCTAGACACAGTTACCAGCCTAAGTGAAATCTTGTCTATCATTTATAGCTTTGTTTAGCATTGTGTATCCAAAACTGGATGAAAAGAGCCACAAAATAGCTTGAAATACTGCAGATAAGTCCAACTTTTAAAAATAGCTCCAAGATACTGTTGCAGCCATAGACATGGACAGATATTGCCAGATAGTTTACACTATTTCTAAAGAGATTCTCTCTCTTCTGGCCCTGCAGTGGTTCTGCTGGCAGAAAATCTCTTTAGAGATATAAAATAAATTTCAGGATATATCTGACAGCAGCAATTGCTGTAGGAAATATCTGACCATAACAACTGCTGCAACAGTAGGATGTGGTCTAAACATACCAGGTCAGTTCCTGATATAACTGATGATGTAATTAGTAATTATGTTCATTTTATGACTTTTGAAATTCTTCACCATAGTCATTAAAAGATAAACAGAACAGTTTAACAATAATACTAATACATTGGGCTGAAGCCAAGCTAGACAGTTGCAACCGCAATAGGTATAGTCAGTTTACGTAACTGTTCTCTCAGAATTAGTCTACAGGAGGAGGATTTATTTAGAGTAGGTAGATTTTTCCAAACAGCAGGAATCCTCCTGGAGTGTGGTGAGTGAAGTGAGGAAAATTCACTTTGGGGAGTAATCTGTGAATTCTGCCCATTTCGTGGAGTGAAATGCAAAATTTTGCCCTGTGGAATGGTGAAATGTCACCTTCCGCAGTGGAATTCCACCTTCCATGGTAAAATTTCACTCTCAAAAGGTGAAATTTCACCACAGAAGGTGGAATTTCACCCGTGGAAGGTGAAATTTTGCCCAGGGGAGGTGGCATTTTGCCTTGGTGAAATTCCACCTAATGGAAGGAATTTTGCAGATTACTCCACATGGCAAAATTGTCCACTTTGCCATAACTTAACTGGTAGAATATAAATTTGTTGCATCTCTGTCCAGGAAAATGCAGTCTGGTGCATCACATGTTGACATCTAGGGCTAAGGAAAATACAAGTGTTGTTGCCAGCAAACAACTTGTTTTATATAAACTGCTCTGAATTGTTCTAAAGTAAATGCATTAAAATAAGATCCTTGTCTCACTTAATCTATATGCATATCTTACAGATCATATTGTAGAATTGTGGTGGAAAGTAATGATTTGGGAATCAATCCTGATGCAAAGTGAAGCTCATCATGATTTGAATGCTACAGTGGAATACTTTCGTACAATTAATCTTGTTTAAAATTATTTACATTAACTTTGAACTGTTTTTATTTATTGTAAATATGAATTTCATACACACTTTATGATTGCACTCTTGTGGGTCCAGAAAACATTTTAATTGTACTGGTATTTTAGGGCTCTGCTGTGAGTAACCATTCAAACTTGACAAAGCTCCTCTGTCATTCAATACAAAATGTTGGATGTTTGCTGGGGCTTCATTGGCTGTTTCTGGTTCTGTGCTGCATGCATGTTTTCTTTTGATCATTTAACAATTTTACACCATTGTTTCTATCTTGGTGTTTTTGTGCAGTATGCATGGGTGGTGAGTGCTGGCTTTCCTCATCTTACAGATTTATTTTTTTACTCTGGGCATCCCTTCTTCTAAGTGGCATTTCCTTTTAAAAGACTGTAATTAGCTATGCTGTAAACACACGTGGCACTCTGGCAACCTCCATCACTGATGCATTTCATGACATTGGAGCCATTATTACTCACAGTGAAACATGCTTTCAGTGAATGGGGGTGAAGCCACTCTTCAGTCTCAGTAAGAAGCACATTCAGCATTTTGTCATCTGTGTGGGATCCAAGTATACTCTTCATTGTCAATGTGACATGCTGGTGAAGGCTCCTAGTGTTGTTACTACCAAAAATGGGCTTAGTGCAATTTTTCTTACTTCCAGAGTCAAATAGTACCCCAGGTACCTGTGCTCAGTGTGCTGTAATGTGCAAATAGGAGTTACCATCTGTAATATGCAAGTAGGAGTTACCAACTGTTTGGCCACTGGTCCACATATCCATGCTGATATGTATGTACAGTGATGTTGAATGTTTCAGGGCATGGTTTACCATGATACGGTCACATAGAGTTCAGGACTAGCACATTTTGAGAAGTATGTTCTTGATGGAATCTGCTATTTGTGACAGTCACAGGCCATCAACCTCCGAAATCCAACATTCTCTAAAAAAGAGAATGGCAGTAGATCAATAGCCTGCATTTCAGCAGCTGCTGCATTTAGCTCACATGCAGTAGAATGATTGGGAGGGAATTTGGAGTGCCACTTGAGCATGCTATGCAGCATAAGCTGGACCTTTCTTGGGATTGGGCTTCACACAGCTAGACTCATCATGCCAGCATTGGTGGGGTGCTCTTTGACTGCTGGGGATTCACTGCTGCTCAAGTAACACCATGTCCACCGGTGACTTTGGGGTTTTCTGCAATGGTGTAACTGTGCTTTTCTGACTGGGGGTGATACTGCTGCTATGCCCACTACTAGTCAAACCCACAGAATCCTCCTCCTCTCTATAGTTCTCCTCACTTACCCCTCCATCCACCTGATCTATTGCCTTGTCACTTATGTTTGCCTTGCCTAATGATGATGGCAAGGGACCCTCTGAACTGGCTTCTTTCTAGTGTTTATGCCAGTGTAACAGGTGCTGGTTCTTCAGGTGTGTGAGCCCAGTTGGCTGCCCTTTTACCTCTACTGACTTGTGCTTGACACAGCTGACAGATAGTGGCAGTCTCATCAGCTGAGTCAGGTATACAGAAATCCCAGTCTTGTCACCATGTTAAAACAAGGGGAACAAAATCCCTAGTTTGGGAGACTGCTGTATACAGTAAGCACTCATTGAGAGCTCAGTCAGTGGCCAGCTGTGGAGGTAGAGGAGGATTGTGCTGGTCTTCAGCTGGGGATTGGGTTTGGGGGGCAGAGTGGGGTGCAAATGTATGACAGGGTGGGGGGTCCACTAGATCAACAGGGAACTGGGGAACTGTCTGATGCAAGGGATCAGGATGTTGGGGGACCACTGGACACCAATGGTAATGTTATACATTTGGATGGGTCATTTAGCGGGGGGACCACTAGCCACCAGGGAGATTCCTTACTTGATGACAGACTGGTGATCGGGGGACACGGTGGGGGGGCAATAACACCGGCACTGCCTCTCATTTTCTGTATTTCTATCATGGGACAGGACACTGCTTTTTTAACCTATGGGACAGTGATTGGAGAATGGGGGGGAAGACCACTAGACTACCAGGACACAGAGTTTGTATCATACAGGATGGCAATCAGAAGCCAGGGAGGGAGGAGGGACCACTTGACTGCCAGTTCATGGAGTTTGTATAATATGGGATGGTGATCAGAAGCAGGGGAGGGGGAGGGAACACTAGACTACCAGGGCATGGATTTTGTATGATACAGAACAGTGATCAGGGAATGGAGATGGGGATGGAACCCTATTTTTATTATACAGAGGCAGCAATTGGAGCACGGGAGAGTGGAAGGGACCACTAGACCACTGGGGGGGCTCTTGTGTAACTACAAGACTAGCAGTCCCCTTTGGGAGTAGGGGGCATGGGGGGAGGAGGGTGTACACAAAACTCCATAGCAGCCCACATAAATGGGCCCATAATGGGAATTCAAATGGCCAGCTAGCATCTTCCATGTCCAATGGGCTCATTTGCATGGCTGCCTTTGTGAATAACAAATAGCGCACCAGTACTATTCATTGTGGGGACATTTGAAGGTATGCAGGTCGGGGCAGTGCTAGTGGGGTTAGAGGTAGTAGTAATGGGGTAACCGCTGCCTCTACCTAGCCCTATTGACAGTCGGAGAGTGCCCTATGTTATCTGTTTGTGAACAGCATTTTCTGACACCTGGGTAATTGCAAAGAGCAATGCAAACTTTTGTGCTGCACTTTGTATTTTTCTGTGAACCTAGCCCTGGAACACTGTGTCCAGTTCTGGAGCCCATACCTCAGAAAGGATAAGGACAGGCTGGAGGTAGGGCAAAGAAGGGCAACTAAGATGATACAGGGCCAGCAATAGGACTCCTCCAAGAAGCACCTCAGAGCACGGAACATGTACTCCCTGGAGGCCAGAAAGGAGAGGGAGACTGTGATAGTGACTTCCAAGTTTCTGAAGGGCATACACAAAGTGCATCATACAGAGTTATACAGCTCAGTGACATGTGGGCATGAATGAAAACTGCAAGGGGGAAAGCTTCAGGAGGGACTTGAGAAAGTACTACATTACCAAAAGGGTGGTGGAGCCACGGGACAGGCTGCCTGCTGGTAGCACATGAGGTGGGCACCTGAATCACGGCACCATCCGAAACGGCGACGTGATATGGGTGAAAGCCCAAAAGGTGAGGGGGCAGGGAGGGTGACCGGATGTGGTGGGGTGGGCGACCCTAGCAATAGGATGTCGCTACATGTACATGCGTGGGGGGGGTGGAGCAAGCACGGTGACCATGGCCTGGGAGGCGGCGGAAGAGATGTAGGGGGTGGTGCTGCGGTCGGCTGCCAAACTGCACCATGGCATCAAGGGTTGGCCTCTGCTTGTGGTGCTGGGGTTCCCGGTTCGAGTCTGGGTTCGGGTGCCACTGTGCTTTTCTTGCGCCTGGCCCAAAATCTTATTTTTTTTTATTTTTGCACCCCCTACATGCACTCCTGGGGTTAAGAATCTTTACAGAGGGGTGGGTGTCAAGTCTCTGTATGGGGTAAGTAAAGGCCAGCCCCCACAGAAAAGTAAGTATTTTTAGTCCCTGGCACCTTTTTTCCATGCACAGGGGTTGTCAGGGTGGCAAAATTGTTTTCACCGCCCTGACGTTGCTCTTCTGTGGGTTGCCTTTTCGCAGTCGACCACATCACATAAAACCCTACCTGCCAAGGTATTAGGTGCCAAAACCATGGGGGCTTCAAGCATGGGTGGGACAGAGTATGGGCACAAAAAAAAGGTTTTGCTCCAAGTACAGGGGGAGGAAGGATGAGCTGATAGGGGGAGGGGCACAGTAGGTCACAGGCAGCTTTGTGCAGACTAGATTGACCTTCCTTCTTTTTCTGCTCATGGTCTATGTTTCTAAGTAAAAGATTTTGTATATCTTTATAGTATTAATTGCTAACATGTTTTTACACCATAAAACTTTTAAATATAAAGAGAACAATGTGTGCCATTGAGAACATTTAAATCTGTGACAGTGATTTTTGAAATACAGCTTGATACTGTCTACACTGACACTACTTGTCCAGTAGTTACTTAATCTGTATTCGTTTGGTGTATTAGCTATTTCAGAATCATGTACATTTTTTTGATTATGTGAGGAGCTGTATGTCATGATCATTGAGGTGTGTTTCAGCCTCCTTTTCTGCACATATTTTGTTTCTTCCTCCCACACCCACACCCCTTTTTGCAATATTTTCATAATGGTGTTTGCGAGAATTCCATCATATGTAAAAATTATTCTAAATGTAATGCTATGGTGGGTCCCTATTATTATTTAAATCTAAGGGGAATGTTCTGAGTCATATTTGTAAAACATTTCAGCATATCTGCCTATATGATACAGTTTAGAATAACCTTTGACATGATCAACTGGCAATATTAATTCATTTTTTTCCAGTATTTTTACTCTGCTTCACTATTGTTGTATTTATCTTGTGTTGTGTCTATTTAGGCATGCTGTGATACTCTTGTGCTTTACTGATTTTGTTGTACCTTTATAAATTATCTTTGTCCATGCTGTTTTTGTACTGTGCCTTTGTATAATCTGGCTGTAGCTTCCCAGATTGCGTTTGAAAATAGAAAATTCTGGTTTAGTGCACTTACCCAATAAACAAAAACAAAGTAAATAAATATGTTTCAGTAAGGTCATCAGTCATGAGAGTAAGGCTATGAGCAAAAGTATGCTGAATATATGAATTAGGTTAAACAGATATATTTTGTCACATTGTGTTCAGTGATAAGGATGGGCTAGCTTATTATCGTATATACTCGCCTATAAGATCCTCACATGTTACTGATGAAGTTAGAATGAAAATTCTTTTTTGTGGCCAGTATTACACACAGAAGGTGGCTTTGCGGCCAGAACCAGCCATAAAATTAGATTACACTGTTGCAAAAATGATTTATCATTGCAAACTTTGCAGATAGATTGACCTCGCAGATAAAAATATTTGCTACCCTTGAGAGGTATTTAAAGGTCTTTATCATATCACCCCCTTCCATCATCTCTTCCAGGCTGTATATATTTAGATTCTTAAGTCTCTCTTTATTGAGGTTTCTGATGCAGATCCTGAAGCATTTTAGTTGCCCTTCTCAGGACTGCCTCCACTCTGTCTATATACTTCCAGAGATGTAGTCTCAAGAACTGGACACAGTACTCCAGCTGGGGTCTTACTAGTGATCTATACAGAGGCAATACTACCTCCTTCTTCCAGCTGGTGATATCCCTCCCTCTGCATCCAAGTATCCTACTAGCTCCCCAACTGCCTTTTTGTACTGCCTGGCCACCTTTAGGTCATCAAATATGATTACCCCCAGGTCTCTTTCTTGTTTGGTGGTCATCAGTATCACTTCTCCTATTTTGTACTCTGCCCTGGGTTTCTGCTGCCATACCCTTGACCACTTCTCAAGTTTTCTTGGGTCTCTGCTCATACTTTTCACCCCATGGAGTGTCCACCCTATTGTAGATTTTGGTGTCATTTGCAAAGAGGCAGACCTTCTCTTCCATCTACTCTGCAATGTCACTTATAAAGATATAAAATAAATCAGTCCAATCACTGATCCCTGAGGCACCCCACTGGTCAAGCACTCTTCCTCAGAGAGAACTCAATTTACCACCACTCTCTGCCACCTATCATATAACCAATTTTTTACCCAGTTTGCAATCTTTGGATCCACTCCTAAGCTACCCAGCTTGCTTACTAGCCTCCTATGTGGAACAGTGTTGAAAGCCTTACTGAAATCTAGGTAGGTCACATCCACTGCTTCACCTTTTGTTGGCCTTGTGCAGCATAGTGCAGCAGCCCCAACTGTGGAGGCAGAAGACCTGGGACTCTAGGGCTTAACAGAGCACAGTAATCCTGTCTGTGGAGATTGGCACAGGAGGCAACAGGTGCCATTGGCCCTGCCTGTGGGGAGGGCAGAGGGAAGCAGGATGCAGCAGCTTCAACTGAGGGACAAGAGACAGGAGCATCAGGATGACATATGGTATGTCTAGTTACACACATACACGATGCATTTCCACACAGAATCCCTCAGAGAAATGAATTTTGTGAGTTCATACAGTACCTGTTCCTGAAATAGAAAAGTGTGGCAGATGCCTGTTTGTCAATCTGACATAACAACAATATTGTTCTCACATTAATTTACAGGTATTATACATGACTTTGGTGACAGTAAACACCATTTGAGTTCCCTACCTGACCTTGCTGGTGCTGGTATTTCTGGTGTTGTTTGCTTGTTGGAGCCTAGCCTGGAGATCCAGGAGATCCTGGCAGAATGGTGGTGTAGAGATTTGGCTGGTAGTGGCGCTTGACTGTGGAACCAGGATCGGAATTTCTCTGCTGGTTTGTTCTGAGGAGGAATGAAAGAGGAACGAATGAGCATCTTCTGGATTTGGGGCTTATTGTGTGATTAAGATTTTCTGACAGGACTGGAGTGGAATTTGGCCCAAACCCAGGAGGAAGAAATTGCTGGGGGTCACGGCTGTCTGGGAGCCAGGGCTCTGTGCCACTGGAGAGTGTGTGTTATTGCTCGGTGCTCCGTGGATTTTTGGAGGGTGGGTGGGCGTGCCTGCTCTCCACTGAGCCTGTTGGCAGCCTAAGGCCTTCTGAGTGGTGACCCCTTGGGGAATGGCAGAACTGTTCCTGTGTTCTGAGTGGGAGGCTTCCCTGAAAGGACTGGGGTGTGATTGATATCCAGAGAGAGCCCTTCAGAACCGCAGAGGACTTGGGCTCGAGTTCTAAGCTGAATAGATGGTCAGATTTTCTTTTTCTGTATTATCCCGACCTGGTGGGCAGTGAGAGTGCCCTTTTCAACTTACATTGCTAATTTGCAGAGCTGTGAAATACTCATTTTGGTTAACCAAGAACAAGTCTCCCCATCAGGGATATTTTTGGATTCATAAGCTGGTCAGACTTTTTTTTTTCCTTTGGGACATTTAATAATTAATAGTGGTAGTGAGAGTGTCTATTGAATTTAATAATAATAATAATAAAATTTATTTAGTTAAGCACCTTTCAGAATTTCAAAGCACTGTACAGCATAAATACAAAAACAAATATATATTCAGATACATTTGATATAAAATCAAGATAAAACAGGAAACGCCTTTGCCCGTAGAAAAGTCTTTATTGCCTGCTTTAAACTCCCCACCATCCTGCACTCCCAGAGCTGGCGGGGCAAAGAATTCCAGAGGGTAGGTGCTGCAAATCCAAAGGCACAAGCACCAGATGACTTCAAGTTTACCCTCGGAATCTCCAGCAACCCCTCGTCAGCCGAGCGGAGCTGTCACAGAGGGGTGTAAGACACCAGGAGCCCTTTCAAGTAATCGGGACCCAGACCGTGTAGGGCTTTGTAGGTCAAAAGACCTACCTTAAAGGTGATCTGCCAATGTATTGGCAGCCAGCGCAGAGCATGCAGCACCAGGGTAATGTGAGATCTTCTTGATGCCCCAGTCAACAAACATGCTGCCGTGTTCTGCACTAGCTGCAATTGGTGGATATCAACACCAGAAAGCCCTAGGTAAAGGGAGTTACAGCAATCAAGGCATGATGTCACAAAGGCATGGACTAAAACAGGCATATCACTGAGTGAAACAAGGTGCCTAATCCTGACAATGTTCCTAAGATGGAAAAAGGCCAGCTTGATGACTACCGAGACCTGATGTCGAAAAGTGATACCAACGTCAAGCTCCACTCCCAGGTCATGCAACCATTCAGAGGTGAGAATCTGGTCCTTCCCCAGGACTAAACCAGAAGGAAGCCCAGTCCTCAATCCCTCTACCCTATGACCCGGGTCCATGACCAAAACCTCAGTCTTTCCTGGGTTCAACTTTAGGCCACTGGAATTCATCCAGTCATGGATTTCTGTGAGGCAGTTGTTCAGTATCGAGATAGCATCAATCTGGTCAAGTGAAAAAAACAAGTAGAGCTGGGTATCATCCGCATAGCAGTGAAACCTCAGCTCATACTGTCTAACAATGTCTCCGAGGGGAAGCATATATACTGCGAATAACATGGGGGACAGCACCGAGCCCTGAGGCACCCTGCATGGCAGAGAGAAGGCCCCAGATGAAAACAAACCCGAGACCACTCTCTGTGTTCTCCCTGCGAGGAAATATGAAAACCCTCTGAGGACTGTGCTTGACAGTCCGCAGATGAACCTCAGGCGTTCGAGCAGAACTCCATGATCCACAGTATCAAAAGCTGATGATAGATCTAGGAGAATCAAGATGGTACAGTGTCTCCGATCTCTCGCCTTCAGGAGATCATTGAGCACCAAACCAGAACAGCCTCAGTACTATGCCTCTTATGAAAACTGGATTGGAGAGGTTCGTATAAACTATGGCTGGTTAGATGGTTATCTAATTGAGCAGCCACAACTTTCTCAATAACCTTCCCCACAAAAGGGAGGTTAGAGATAGGCCTGTAGTTTGCTAGGTTCTCTGGGTCTAAAGAAGCTTTGTCAGAAGGGGGATCACCACCACCTCCTTCAAGGAGTTAGGGAATACTCCTGTATTTAAAGAGTACCGAACAATCCAAGCTAAGACCGGGCCAATGATCTCACTACATCCCAAAATCAGGGAAGTAGGGCCTGGGTATAAACTACAGCATGTGGGGTGCATCTCTTGGACAATCCTCATAATGTCTATGAAATCTGGCAGTCCAAAGGTACTCCAGGAAACTCCGGGTTCTGCAACAGGGCACCGATCAATTGCCTCCCTTAGTGTGAAGTTGGTGAAGATGAGGGCAATCCTGCACCCTAAACTAACTACCACAGTACACTCAAATGACCTGGCCTCTTCAACTGGTACACCAATTAGGCCCAATTCAGTCTTGAAACAGACAGCAACCCCCAAGATCCAATCTCAGGCGATGTATAACCGGGTACCCGGTGGGAACCGCTGCCTCTAAAAAGGAGGCAGCATTCCCATCCAACCAGGTCTCGGTAATTCAAGCCAGATCTGCCCTTGCAAAGTCCAAAATAAGACCAGTCTTGTTTCAGACAGATCTGGCATTGCATAACAGCACCCGAGTTGGACGAGGTTGGCGAGTTGTCCCAACCACTTGCCCCCTCAAACTGGGGGTGCCCTTGGATATGGGAACCAGAACTGAAACACCTCGTTCTAGATACCATTTCACCCCAGGGCATCTTCTGGGCCTGACCACCCCATGGGAGAGCCCTGCTCGCTACGCTGACCGCACCCCTGCACCCTCCCCAACCCCCTCCTTACGAGCAATCCCCAACACCCAGCAGCAGTGATAGGTATGAGCAGGCAGGGGGAGGAGAAGAGAAGGGGTGGAGGGTATGGAGAGCAGAGGCCGAGTAGCACAGGATTTAAAACACTGTAAATATTATAAAATTCCCAAAAAACACCACCAATCCTGAACTTCTCTCACACTTCCCACAACTTAATTAAATATACTACCAAATTAAAATAAAATAACAAACAACTAAATTAAATTAAACTAACCCATCAAACATAAAACCTCCCTAACACATAATATTATTTGTTGATTAAGCCCACAGGTCCTCTCACAACTAGGGGGTCAACCAAAATAAAACTAACCAAAAACAATTTTATTGCAACTAGGTCCTCTCACTATCTGGTGCCTACTGAAACTAAGAACTCTCACTGCTTGTTAAACAACAAAAAATAGATAAACATCAAAATAGTATTGAAATAAAATAATAAAAATAATAATAAACAAATAGAGGAATTAATTTAGAAACCACCCTCCTGATAAATCTCTCACAATACTGGGAAACAGGTGGATTAAAAGATATTATAGAGCACTCTCACTGCTCACATTATTTTCATTAAAGAAATATATAAAGAAAAAGTACTTGCAGTCAGCAGAGGACCCGTGATGTTGTGAACACTTCCAAACACAGCCTAATATAAGCCCAGGATACAGAAAATCAATATACCAGCCCCAAAGTCAGCAAAAAACAGCAAGCAATACAGTTCCAATCTTCAGACTTCCAGTTCCACCTCCAATTGCAACCTCAAGAAGGCCACCAGCAGGCCGCAGGTTCTTATCAGCCTTCCAAAGGAAAATTACCCCAACAAGTCAATGGCCAACAACTTCAACTCAAGGAAAAGTCAGCCCCCCAGCTGGCAACCCCAAGAGTCTAGGGGAAGGGGAAAAATGGACAGGCCCTCCAGCCTGCCCCACTCCCCACCCCTGTGTGGTACGCTAGCCCTGAGGTCCCTCAGGAACCTTGCAGACCCAAAGGTCACCCAGTCACAAATGTAAGGAGCATCCAACACTCCGCAAAAGTCAGCAGAAACTTCTTCCTATCCCTCTCGGTTTAGGAACTCTTCTGAATTACTTCACCAAATCACCACTCCCAGTAGACCTGTTGTCATCAACACATGCAATCCAAGGGCACTCTGGGAACGCAGCTGAAAGTTCAGAGCCACACATTGGGACAACACACACTAAACCCTGGGCTGGTTGGATTCGGCTTCATTTTTTGTAATCCCCATCCAGTCCATTCACCGCTCAAATACTCAAGGGCACAAGGTCAGTTAAAGGTTCCGAAGCACAATCCAAACACAATCTGAGTACAATGTAGGAGTCAATAAAAGGCTCAGGGAGTCAGCATAAACAAAGTTTCATTAGCAAGCCTCCACAATAAATATTCACAGCTCTTCACTGCTCTCCGTAGTGCTCCTTATCAGAACAGCCAGTCCCTGCCCCAAACAGAACCGAAAAAACAAGAAGCGGAGACAAGTGCACTAGCAAGTGCAGTATCGATAAAAATGGAGGCAAATATCATGGTGGCGATTATCACTGTGGTAGTAATACATCAAACAGCGACAGCGGGAAACAAAAACCAAAAACACATAAAACGGCAAACGGCGAAACCAGTACTACAAACGAATGGTTAGCCCAGCATGGCCGTCATCTTATTTCATTTAAAGCTATTTGTCTCTTTCAAGTCTGAATGTGAGAGGTTGAACTTGATAGAGTTTTGGTATTTCCTGCAGAGGTGAGAGCTCTACAGGCTCATTAACTCACTAATTTATGTTAAGAGTTTTGTGATTAATTTTTCTGTTATAGTTTATGCTGTAACAATATTTTGTGTTATATTTTATATTGCTGCTGCTTTTTACTATTTTGAGTACTATTTAGGTTGAAATTGCTTGGGGGGTTGTTTTTATTTGTGATTTGGGGACTGATAATTTTAGGTGTGGTTGCTTTGGGTGACTGGGGATTATGTGTTGGCAGGTGGCTTTCCTGGTCAGGCACTACTCCCCCTCTGCACTCTGGGGCCTCCATCCCTTTAGTTGTTCCCCATTATCTGCTAACATTTCTAATCATTGTCGGACATTGGGGATATCAAAGAGGAGGCAGGGCGGAGGCTCTGGACTGCAGGGAGAGGAAGAGTGGGGTGGCTGCATTGGGGTCATAGAGTCGAGGAGACACCCTGGGGTGAAATGGATAATGGACAAAGGTTCTTCCTGTCTGGTTTCCATACCCAAGGGTTCCACTTCTAGTGGGCAGCTTACTTGATCAGCCTCGGAGTCTCATTCAACTTGGGTGGTGTTGTGCAATGTCAGGGCCATTAAAAACAAGACAGCAATAACTGCTGATCTTGTTGGGTCCTCAGACCTGGTGTGAATGATGAGACCTGGCTGGATGGAAATGTTGGCCCATTTTTAGAGTCAGCAGTTCCAGCCGGTTTCTCGGTGATAAACTGCCTGAGACTGGATTGCAGGGGAAGGGGTGTGGCTATTTATTTTAAAACAGAACTAGGCCTGATAGATGTGCCAGTGGGGGAGACCAGATCTTTTGAATGTATCATGGGTGCAGGTGTGGGGTGCAAGATTCTTCTCGTTTATCATCCACTCGGTGATGGGAAGCAATTTTTGCAGGAAGTCGCAGACTTCATTGTCGACATGGTGTTGGAGTCACCCAGGTTGATGGTGCTGGGTGACTTCAATGCTGAGTTGATGATGAACTTTTACAATTTGGTCAAGACTTCCTCCAACTAATGATATTGTTGGGCTTCACACAGGCAGTTGCCTCTGCAACCCATAATTCAGGGCATTCTCTGGATCTGGTCTTCCTCCTGGGTATGGAGACCTCTGATTTGGTAGTGGAGCCAGTGGGTTGGTCTGACCATTGCACTGTCAGGTTCAACTTCCAGGACCCCCCTCATAGGTCTGATCCTGTGGCGATAACCTGGTACCGCCCATTAAGGGGAGTAACCCCGGATGGCCTGATGGCAATATTAGATCTGTCAGGATTTCTAAGTGCTAGCATGGGTCCAGATAGCTTGCTTCAAGCTTATAATATGGCTGTAGCAGAGGCGCTGGACTCCATTGCTCCTGTTCAGGTTCATCCCCTCACCCTTCACCCTCGGTCCCCTTGGTTTGATGGGGCCTTGAGGGGGATGAGGAGAGAGGGGCAAAGGATGGAGTGTTGCTGGCAGAAATCTGGTCTTGATGCTGACAGGCTTCGATTGATGGTCCATTACTCAGACTATCAATCGGTGAGCTCTCGGAAGAAGGCAGAGTTCCTGTCTGGGGAGATTTCCACAGCGAGGAACTGACCAGTTCAGCTCTTTCAAGCTGTGGACAGACTGTGAAGTCCAGTCTGTCTGCATGTTCAGAGATCTTTATCACAGTGCAAGTGTGATGAGTTTGCTTATTTCTTCATGGATAAGGTTGCCAACATTAGATTAGAGACCCTACCAGCCCACTCCAATGGGCAGAGCAGTGATTGGTCAGAGGTCACAGAACCTCAGTTTGGTTGGTCAGCTTTTGGCTGGCTGACAATCATGGATGTCATAAAGATTGCCCAGACTATGCAGCCTTCTGGAGTAGTTTGGATCTGGGCCCTACTCACCTCCTTTTGGGATGCGTTGATGTCATCAGCCCGTCCTGGCTGAGATCATCTGGAGTTCTCTGAGATGGGTAAGTTTCCTAACTCCCTGAAAGAGTCAGTGGTTACTCCCCTCTAGAAGAAATCTTTTCTTGACCTGGACTGTCTCGCCAACTACAGACACATCTCTAACCTGCCCTTTGTGGACAAGGTTATTGAGAAGGTGGTTGCTCTGCAGCTGGATGACATCTATGATCCTCTCCAGTCGGGTTTCAGGAAGAGGCATAGCACTGAGACCGCCTTGGTGCAGATGCTCAATGATCTCCTGATAGTGAGCAATCAAAGGACTCAGTCCATCATAGTCCCCCTTGATCTCTCTGCAGCTTCTGACACCGTGGATCATGGTGTATTACTGGAGCACTTGAGGGTTGTCTGTGGACTGTCAGAAACAGCCCTCAGTTGGTTTTATTCATTCCTCAGGGGTAGATCTCAGAGATTTGTGTCCGAAATTTATTCCTCTGATGCATTTCCTCTGTTATGTGGGATGTGCTTTTGCCTATGTTTTTTGCGGTGTACATGCTGCCATTGGGAGACATTGTTAGGTGGTATGGCTTTAGTTTTCACTGCTATGCAGATGATACTCAGCTATACATATCCTTTGCACCCGACTAGGATGATTCAGTCTCAGTGTTTAACAACTGCCTCGCTGAGATTCAGGACTGGATGAGTGCCAACGGGCTGAAGCCGAATCTGGACAAGACTGAGGTTTTGGTGGTGGACCCTGGTCATCAGGTAGAGAGGTCATCAGCTGGACAGGCCTCTGGGCTTTTGCTTGGTGGTCGCCAGCTGATGTCCTCGGAATGGGTGCGGAATCTGGGCATTATTTTTGATGAGGAACTGACACTGAAGTCTCAGGTGTCATCTGTGGTCAAGATCTTATTTTACCATCTGAGAAACATCACCCGGATAAAGCACCTGGTTCCACCCACTGATCATCAGACCTTGGTTCATGCCTTTGTGACCCCGCCTCGATTATTGCAATGCCCTGTACCTAGGGCTTCTGGGGGTGGATATCCACTGCCTGAAGCTAGTGCAGAATGCTGCAGCCAGGTTGTTGACTGGGCTTTCTCGATCTAGCCATGTCACAGCTGTGCTGCGTGGACTGCATTGGCTGCCAGTGCAGTGGTGGATCACCTTCAAGGTTGGTTTGATAACCTATAAGGTCCTACACAGACAGGAACCAAATTATCTGAAAGGGCTCCTCTGTCCCTTCTGCCCTATCTGACCACTCTGCTCAGCCGAGGAGAGATTGCTGGAGATTCCCAGGGTCTGTTTGAAGACTTTTGGAGCCCGTGCATTTGACTTTATGGCTCTGACCCTGTGGAATTCTCTACCTCTTTAGATAAGGGGGTGCCTGACTGTGGAGAGCTTTAAATCTGCTCTCAGAACATTTTTATTCACCCTTGCCTATATGGAATATTAATTTTTGAATTTCTGATATTTTAACTGTTTTAGCTATTTTATTGCTGTGTGTTTTATAAAAGCGCTTTGATATTACTTGAATTGCACTTTAAATAAATAAAGTTTGTTATTATTATTATTCGTATGTATGAAGTCTACATCAAAGACACACTACTTCTATGACTCACTAAACTTTAGATTTGTTTTATATCCATTTAACAACCCTGGGTTATAAAGCCAAAAAATGCAGAGTTTTGATGTGAACAAACTCAGCTGTGATACAGATGGGAGATTTCTCAAAAACGTTCATTTATACCACTTCAGTTACCCAGTGAAACACATATGACCGACTCTTTATGGGAACAGGATGATACACTCTATCTAAACACAAACCAGATGGTTTAGTAAAACACTTGGAGTAAAGACAATAAGCCCTACAAATTGCTCTGACTGGGAAGTGCAACAGCTATTACAGGCAATTAATGACTTCATTGCTGCAGCAACAGGCTGGGTAGGAATGATGTCATCACTCACTGATAGGTACAGAAAAATCTTTACTGTTTCTTCACTGTTTTCAGTTACTACAGAGCACATTAACAGATGCTGTTTTAAAGAAAAATCACAAAACCAAACAGCATGATATTTTCAGGAAACACTACTCATGACATAGGGGACGTGAATTCCTGTGTTTATTAATAATCTGTAAAACACTGGCATTTGATCTTTAAAGTACATTTATCTGTAGCAATTTGCATTAGAATTAGACGTAACCTGCTACAATCAAGTTGAAATGCTGCAGATATCTCCAGCCTTTGAAAATAACTCCATGATATTGAGCTAGATTTCCAGAAAGACTGCCACAGGTATTTGGCCACATTTCTGCCACCCCTGCAGCTGCTTGAATGAGTGCATTCATGCACAGCATATTTTAATGGAACTGCTGAATTTACAGCAGTTAGGTGCACTTTATGGCAAAAAAAAATGATACATTCATAATTATTTGGCTGCCAAATAGCTGCAAGTTGTGGCATTTGAGCATATAGGTTAGACCTCCCTTAAGGTGGTCTAACTTTATGTTGGAAGCATTCAGGATGTGGCACAACTGTGATGCAAGTCCATGATGTATTGCTTAAAATACTCCCCAGAGTCTTGCCTAGACATACCAGGCCAGTTCCTGACATTGATGTAATAAAAAGTGATCTCCGTGTTAGGCTTTGGAAAATCCTGCTGATCTCATTGACTGTGCCTTTGACACGCACCCTTCCTGATATGTGTAAGCAGTAGTGCAGGTAAAAGGTGAATATTTTGACCAATAGTTTTTTATTCTATTTTCAATTTCCTCCTACTGTATCTTCGGTCTTTTAAGATACCTTTTACCCCCTTGTGAGTCTTCTTTAACACTCTTCATACATTCAAGAACAGAACGATTCTTTTAGAATGGCAAGGCTCAGGTTTTCAATATTATTTTCAGCTTCAGAACACCTAGGTGGTAGGAAATTCAAAAGGAACCACCAAGGATCTGTCTGCCACTATTTTGAAAATGGATTTCTGTCCAGATTGTTAGGCCATTTATTAGATGCTGTAACAGTGTCCAAATGTGGCTTCATTGTGCAACAGTGCAGGGTGTACCAGCACTACAACCCTTGTCCCGGTAGTGGTGGTCCATTCTGCACTACTGCACAACTAAAAGTACTCAGCATTACATTTCACTCTATGACTATATTGTGTGCATCACATCTTTGGTTTGTCTGGTTAAATTGTTTTGCAGTTGTTGCTGTATTTTTGTCCTGTGCACCTTGGTTGCCTTGTCTGTTTCTAAAAAAGACACAACATCAGTAAAAAAAATGCAAATCACATTACATAAACTTTTTTGCTACAAACTGGGTTTTTTTTGTGCAAGCTCCTATATATTCTAACAAAATCTGGTCAAATCCATCACGGCTGCATAATGAAGTTAGTGAAGTTGTGATTAATTGTTAAAGAGGTATGGAGAAACAACACAATAATTTATAAGTAGCAAGATTTGTTTTAGTTTCTGTTCTAAGGAAGGCATACACATTATTAGGAAAATATATGGAGGTGTACATTTTAATAGAAGGAATAGGAAGCTTACAAAAGAACCCCAGAGCAAATGCCACTGATATATGTGTTATCCCAGATGATATTGGCCAGACAGTCAAATTTGAAAGAAAGCACAATTGCTCATATCCCAATAATGCCAAGCATCAAGGGAAGAATATGCAAATCCCCATGATGGTACAGAAGGTGGCAGTACATGAAAAAATAATGGCTGGCATATGTTCTGCCTTGGGATTATTTACACTTTTTTTTTAAAGAAAAACAGGGGTTTTGTCCATGAGGTGATGTAAGTTATATTTAAGCAATGTGTTGATGTCGAGAAGTCAGGTGTAATGATGATGGACTGTTAGAAAAAATGTGATATTAACTTTCAGAGGGGGTCTCTTTTGATAAGGGCAAGGTAGTTATGCTTGTGATAATGGGAATATTAGGAAAGTATGAGGTCTACGCAGAAGTGGAGTACAAATATGCATAGATTCATAAGTATGTGCTCAGAGTGCAGGCAAATGTGATATGCAGGTTTGTTTTAGAAATAGGTAAAAATAGTGATACATGCAATTAATAGAAAGACAGATAATTACATAGACATATAGATAGAGAGAGAGAGAGAGAGAGAGAGAGAGAGAGAGAGAGAGAGAGAGAGAGACAGAAAAGCAGAATAGGAATGGCAGTGAAGTACTGAAGTGACGCCAACCCCACCCCACCACGCAGACATGGACAGGCATTGGGGTGTGCCTTTGGGTCATTGCCCATAACGCTCATGCCATTTCACCTCACCCTACCCTGCAGACACAGAGAAGAATCGAGGTGTGCTTTGGGGTTTTCAAACTTTACACTGACCCCATTCCATAACAAAATATGATGAAATGGGTACAGTATAAGGGAATGGGGTGAACTTTGGGGCTGAAGAGTCAAAGGCACACCTCAATACCTGTCACTGGCTGCAGAGTGGGGATGGGGTGGAATGGCATGAGCATTACTGTTGACAATCCCAAGTCACACCCCTGATGCCTGTCAGTCCCTACAGTGCAGGGTGTTATGGTCAGAAACCCTAATGCCCTGGGCATTTCTTGGTATTTTCACTTCAAGTTTTCAGCATGGGATTTTTGTGACCCCACTGCATGAACAGTGACACTATCAGTTCATTAGCCAAAAGGAGATTTTGCACAGCGACTGTGCCATTTGGCACCACAGGTGCAAAAACACATTTTGAACAGGATGTAAAAAAATACAACTATACATTTCTTGCTTCAGTAACTGCTCAGCATATCTATTGCATGACCTGCTTATTGACATTTATGTATGTGGCACCAACCCTCTGGAATTCTCTACCCCATTGGATTAGGGAGTGCATGACTGTGGGGGGCTTTAAACAAGCACAAAAAAACTTATTTATGGAATGAGGCATATGATGATGGTATTGAAGATGGTAGATCTTAATGCTTTTATGTTTTAAAATCATGTATTATTGTTTTAAACATTTTAATAGTGTACTGTGCTTTGATATTGGAAAGGTGCATTAAAAATAAAGTTTATTATTATTATTATTTTACATCTGCTATGCAATGTACTGTTATTATGGCTGTATGGCTGAGTGGGACCTGGGGGTGGTGGTGGATGTCAAGATGAACAACTCAGAGACTTGTAGGTGGGCAGTGGCCAAGGCCAACATGATGCTGGGATGCATCACTGAGGGGGGGGGATCACTCCAGAAGGAGGGAAGTGATACTCATTCTGTATAACTGCTTGGTGAGGCCGCACCTCAAGCACTGTGTGCAGTTTTGGAGGCCACACTTGAAGGGGGACATTAAACTCCTGGAGAGGGTCCAGAGGAAGGAAGCCACAATGATCTGGGGCTTGGGGGACAAGACCTATGGGGAGAGGCTTGAACAGCAAAATATGTATACATTGGAAGAGAGACAGAAGGGACAGGGGGGACAAGACAGAGGTCTTCAAGTACATAAAGGGGATAAATAGGGGAGGTGCAGTCATGTTGCTCCAAATGAAGGAGCAGGCATGGTTGGAAGCTGGAGGGGGACTCGGGGAGAAAGGAGGAGGTGTTACTTTACTGAGAGGGTGGTAGAACCATGGAATGCACTGCCCAGGGGGCTGGTGGAGGCAGAGACTGTGATGGGGTTCAGGAGGGGGTGGGACAAGTACAGGGGAAGGGTTGTGGAAGCAAAGTCCAGTGAAGCGGGAATACCCTGGACTCAGAAGGAAGAAGCCTGAGAGGGTGGTGGGGCAGCAAGGTCAGCTCCCAGGGTGGGGACTGACCAAACGAGCAGACATGAAAGCCCACTAGGCTTATTCTGCTGACATTTTTGTATGTTAGTATGCTTACTACACCAACATCATGAACCATAAAACAGATGACTGCCATAACTAGGGAGGCAGTATAGCACAGCGGTTTAAAGCTCCTAATTGCAAATCTGGAGATCTGGGTTTGAATCCCACAGCCCCTACTTGCATACTGGGTGACCCTGAGCAACTCACTTAACTTCCATGTGTTCCCAGGTTGCCCCTGTAAACAAACTTTCAGCTTAGTGTGCCACTCCTGGTTAAACAATTGAAAGGAAAAAAAACACAATACATGATTTTTTTTGCTTTTTTTGCTACTAAAAGCTTTGACTAATACATTCATCCTTATTTATAGCTTATGTGTCTGTGACCTAGGCAAAACTACACTTAAAATCTCACACATAAATAAATAAAATATCAGAATAGCATTTATGTTAGTAGTATCTCCTTCCTTTTCAGGTGTCCATGACACTGAGTATATATATTTATATCTTTTAACTTCAAAGCACTAAATCTTTTCAAAAGCAAAAAGCACAAGACTTTATTCTCTTCACACACTAGTGTTAAACATTAGATCCCAGAATGGCCAAGAAACAATTTAGACTTCACTCTTGCATGCCACTGTCATGCCCACTTCTCATGCAAACAACAATCAATTACAGAAACCCTTTCATTTCTATGCTATGCACTCTTACATCAAAGAGACGTAAATCTTACAGCACTGCTAAAAAAACAAATTTATCAAGACTGGATTTCTGAATTAAAACTTGTCATTTATAGTACCTATGTAAATAATAGTTTACTGGCTACAATGATGCTACAGACATGACATTAACAACATCCATATAATGATCTTGTCATACAAGATTTGTGGCCTTCTGTCTGCATGTATCTGACAAAGGAAAAGGTACCTACTTGATCCTTTTTTTTCTATTTAATTTTTATGCCCAACTTGCCCATACTGTAAGAGACAAATATTGACATGCTTAGAGTTAAAAAAAATCATGATGTTTATGTGAGTGCATGTTTGTGGGAGGGGGATATGCCTAGATACAGTTTCAGGCACTCCTCAATTACTTCCTTAGGAAGCTCTGATAGTCAGTTGTTCCAACATGATAAATCCACCTAATGCCCCTCCACATGAACAAAAAAAGGTGGGGTGGATCTTTAGGAGCATATGTGTGTGTGTGTGGGGGGGGCGGAATATGCCTAGATGCAGTTTCAGGCACTCTTTAATTACTTCCCCAAGCAGCTCTGATAGTCAGTCATTCCAACATGATAGATCCATCTCATGCCCTCCCATGAAAATGAAAGCATAGTGCATGCAACAGACCTTAGGAACATCACATGTTTTAATGTCAGCTCTGATCTGTTCAGTCTTACTTTTTTTCTGGCTCAGTTCATAATATCAGTGAAAAGAAAGTAGGAAAAAAAACACCCAGTCTTTTGCTTCTGCAAGTGGTTGTTAATTGTAGCTGGTATATTTTAACATGTGCAAGGGAACTCCACCCACAACTTCCCTAACACAGGCAAATGGCATCGGTGCTCACTGATGTGTTAACATCCTGTTAATAGTGCCCCTGATAAAATAAAATGAAAAATACAGCTGAGATTTTTTTTAATGTCAGCTCTGATCAGAATAGCTTTTAAAATCATCAATTGTTTTCTTGTTCAATGTTTTCTTCTCTCCTTTTACTGATAGTACAAAATGAGCCATAGCTATTTCATCCAACAATACATGAAAGAAACCCCTATGATATATATCACTGTTTTACAAAATGTATCCTTTACAATTTTTTCTTATTTGCAAGACAGCCTATATTTATCCTAACAAATCTGTCCTACTGCCACATTCAAAACAGTATCCCCTACCTACTTGCCACATATAAACTCAATTATATTAAATAAAATTCTCGGCACTTAACCATTATTCATTCCCCATTCCCATTTACAACACTGCTGCACTTATATATAAGACATACTTCTCAAACTTAAAAGAAAAATTACACTTTATCATCAAAGGGATGGTAAACACATTTACCAAGCACTGTGTCCATGACTAAATAATTTGAACCCCTCCCTCAAAAAATGTGCCCTCACATGAAACTGCATGTTTAACTGTAAGGACAATTAAAAAATGTATTTCTAAATGCATTATTAATACCAGTGCTTTCAAAGTTTTGAAACTACTAAAAATGCAAACTATATATATCTAATATGGTAACACATATTGTTAATCCCAAAAGATGAACTTTATGTTTTTAGTATATAAATGTTTAAGAAAAACCTGTGGCTCTTTCAACTTGAATCAGAATGCTGTGTCTATTGTTTTCTTTGGGAGCTGTAGTTTCAGGCACTCCTTAATTACTCTTTCCTTCTGAGGCCCCAGGTGGCTCTGATGATGATTTGTTCCAAAGGTTTTTAAGTCAATTTGAAGGCATTAAGTAGCTTCTGTTCTGCTAGTCCTTAATAAAATGCAGGGGCTCCACAACTCGATCACTCCACAGACTTGTTCTGTTGCTTGGTCCAGGTCCCAAACTAGTGTGTCTTGTTCCAACATAATAGATCCACCTCATGCCCCTCCCACATGAATCAAAAAATAAAGGTGGGGGATCTTTAGGAGCTTATGTGTCTGTGTTTGGGGGGGGATTTACCTACATGCAGTTTCAGGCACTCCTTAATTACTTCCCCAGGCAGCTCTGACAGTCAGTTGGTCCAACATGATAGATCCACCTCATGCCCCTCCCACATGAATCAAAAAAAAGGTGGGGGTGGATCTTTAGGAGCTTCTCAGGTGGAGGTGGGGATGGATCTTATACCGCCCCAAAAAACTAATGCTGCCTCCCACTACTCAGGTTCCAGTTCTTGTACCACCCATTTAAGAAAGAAAATAGTACCCTGCAACCATTGACTAACATGAAAGCGTATTTATTTGAGGGAGGAAAACATTTCTTGGAGGAGGGTAAGGTGGAGTAGACTATTTAAATCTTCAGTCAGTTCCACAGACAGAAAACATGACATCATTCCTTTTGTACATGCAAAACATCTGCAGGCTCTGCATACTGCAGCCGTAAAAATAGCAGCAGGGCTGCTCAGATGTGATTGATCAGATGTAGGTACAACATGCATTTACAGCTTCATCTGACCCTTTTGGAAATCTTGCCTCCATTTTTAACATAATTTGGCATAAACGGTAACTAAAATGAACTAGCATGTAACAGGCACAGCCTTCTGACTATGAAACAATCAGCATTCAAAAACAGCTAAGAATAATGATAATGTGGGGAGTTCCATCTTAAGAGGAAAGCACTTTTTATTATTTTAAATGTAAAACAGGGCTAATATACATTCAAAATGGAGAAACGGGATACCTTGAAAGATAGGAGATGGGGGCAATCTAACTGAAAATATGTGCATGTCTGAATTGTCACTATAATATGTACTGTTGCTTTTAGTGACCACCTCAAGATCTTTTGTTGTGCGTAAATCCATAAACCAATGCTGCCCTTGGAGTGATTACCTCAGTGGTCATGCTCTGACCTCCAAAATGTTGACTGTCTTTCTCTACAAGTCAGTAACATTGATAATGCACTGTCAGTAGCATTGATAATGCACTATCATATTTCCAAACATGGAAGTTGGAAGTGTGTGATAGACATACTCCATTTATCAAATTTCATGTAACAGGCCACCATCTCCCTTGGGTCTCAGACGAATTCTGTATATTGTTCAAATTTGTGATTCCAGCTGGTCAAAACTTAAAGAACGCATATTGTAGCTATTAAAATAAAAAGCTAAAAACTATATTTACAGTAATAATGTTTAACTGTAGTATCTTCTTTTTTTTCCCTTATTTCTGTTACTGGTCCTCTAAACAATACACATAATGCAGTACTTATTTCACTGTTCCATTTAAAAGGCTCTTGACTGTCCCCAACTGACCTCGCAATTGCTGTTTGCGACATCACATAGCATGGAAAGCACTATGATGTCATAAACAAAGTCATTAGGATTTTTTTTTGTCTGGCGGTGAGTACATTGCTTTTCTATGTCTTAATGCAGTCACCAGAAGAGTTTGTAAATACTGCAGCTCTGTGAATCACATTGTAATTCAGAGGGATCAACAACCTTTGCAGTATCGCTATGAAGTCAGATTGGGACAGTCAGATGCTTTTTAGTAACACTTTACGATAGGCTACAAATACATATTATTTACCATGAAAAGGAAAACTGAAAATTAAAGAAAAGTAACCCTTAGTGAACTCTAATAGCAGGGTCATTAGGTTTAGGAAGGTACATTATATGCTGACATGTTTAGTTGCCCTTTAACGCCTCCAGGGATCATACATACCTCAGACTGCATAAACAACTGTATAAACATACTTGTCTCAAAATGCTAAATGCAGCGAAAGCCAGCTACTTTGCCTCAAATGCTCAGCATAACCTTAAGAACCCCGCACAGTTCTGAAAAGTGGCACACAATCCCCAATTTCTCTTTGAGCCAACTGAAGCTACATCGTGGAAAGATTTAGAAACATAGAAACATGCAATTTGATGGCAGATAAGGTCAGCTTGACCCACCCAGTCTGCCTATTTTTTCCTACCTAGAGTATTATCAAAGCCTGTACTTGATCTATAGCTCTTTCCCCCTTGCCCACTTCATTTTCAGTATGATTACATTGTGCCTATTCCATGCATTCTTGACCCTACCACTGTTTTTGCCCACACCACCTGCACTGGGAGGTGTTCCAGGAATCCACCACTCTTTCTGTGAAGAAGTACTTTCTCACATCGCTCCTGAATCTAACCCCCTTCAGCTTCATAACATGTCCCCTTGTTCTTGAGCACCATTTTCTGAAAAATACAGTACAAATCACATTAAACTGTTCCACCAATAAGTTGGTTTAGCATTGATTTTTACAGTTGGTAATGCACTGGCAACTCATACTGTATTATTTTTCAGTATTTAACCAGCTCAAAAGCAATGTTTGTAAAATGTGCTTGCAACTCATTTAGATTGCATCAGCTGTCCCATCACAGAGCATTGCAAAACTGAGTTTTAACTCTTAAGAAACAGTTTGTGCGGGGCTTTGTATTAGATCCAGCAACACTTATGCAACTCAGTCAGAAATACTAAAACAACTCATTGGAGGAACAGTTTAATGTGACTTGTACTGTACATTACTCTGATACCATATTGACCCCTGTGAGGTATTTACAGATCTCTATCATATCACCCTTTCCCTCCCCTTCCCTCTTCCAGGGTGTCCATATTGAGGTCCTTCTACTCATAGGGCTTTTGATGCAGACACTGCACCATTTTTGTTGCCCTCTTCTGGAGTGCCTCCACTCTATGTCCTTCAGGAGATGTGGTCTCCAGAACTGGGCACAATACCCTAGATGGGATCTCACCAGTGACCTATACAGAGGCAACACCAGCTCTCTCTTTCTGCCAGTGATACTCCTCCCTATGCACCTCAGCATCCCACTAGCCCTCCCAACTGCCTTGTCACACTGCCTCGCTACCTTTAGGTCATCAGATATGATTATCCCCTGGTCTCTTTCCTGCTTGGTAGTCATCAGTACCACCCACCCATTTTATAGTCCACCCCTGGATTTCTGTACCCTAAGTGCATTATTTTGCACTTTTTTGCATTGGAACTCAGTGGCCATACCCTTGATCATGCCTTGAGTTTTCTCAGGTCTCTGTTGTTCCTTTCCACACACCTTACAGTGTCCACCCTATTGCAGATTTTGGTGTCACCCACAAAGAGGCAGACCTTTCTTTCCAGCTCCTCTGCAATGTCACTTATATAAAGACATTAAAGAGCACTGGTCTCAGCACTGATCCCAGAGGCACCCCGCTGGTCACCCTCCCTTCCTCAGAGTGAACTGTGTTTACCACCACCCTCTGTTGCCTATCCCTTATCTAATTTCGTATCAGGTTTAACACTTTTGAACCCACATCTAAGCTACCCAGCTTGTTTACTAGCCTCTTACGAATGTACAAACATATGAAAATGCCAGCAGAAGCAGGCCTTATGATCTTTTGAGTCTGCTCAATTGTACAGCTAGCCCCTCAACTTGCAGCTGCCCCACCTTCCCCACCTCTCTTCATCATAACCCCCACCCTATCCCAACCCCTCTTAAAGCCACCCACCATTCTGCAGGACTCCACCCCCTTGAGCAGAGCATTCCACCTGTCCACCACCCTTTCTGTGAAGAAATGCCTCCTGATTTTTCTCCTGAATCTTCCCCCCTCCAACTTCAACTGATGCCCTCTCGTATCCCTCCCTCTTCTAAGCTGGAAAATCCCTTCTGTATTAACCTTATTTATCTCCTTGAGGTATTTCAATGTTTAGATCATATCCCACCTTTCCCTCCTTTCCTCCAGGGATTACATGTTCTGCTCTGCCAATCTCTCTTCATAGAACTTCCCTTCAAATCCCTGGAACATCTTTGACACCCTATGCTGCACCCCCTCCAACAACTTGATGTCCTTCTTCAGAAATGGGCACCAGTACTGCATGCAGTACTCCAGGTGAGGCCTGATCAGAGACCTGTACAGGGGAAGGATGACCTCCCTATTCCTGGAGGAGATTCCCCTCACTATTCACCCTAGCATCCTATTGGCCTTTGCTGCCACATTTGTGCACTGAGCCAAGTTGTTCATGCTGCCTGTTATAATCACCCCCAGATCCTTTTCTTCCTCATTATTTTCCAGCTGTACCCCTCCCAGCTGATAGCTCCTCCCCTGGTTCCTAGCTCCGAAGTGCAGTACCTTGCACTTCTTGGTGTTGAACCCCAGCTGCCAAGTTACTGACCACTGCTGTAGTTTGTTCAGATCCTCCTGCAGCCCCCTCCAACCTTCGATGTTATCTACCACAGCTCCCATCTTCGTATCATCTGCAAACAGACTGATCCTACTCTGGACCCTGGGTGAGATATCAGCTATGAATACCCCAAGCAACACTGGTCCCAGCACCAATCCCTGTGGCACCCTGCTTGTCACTTCTCTTGGTGATGACAGCTCCCACCACCATCACCCTCTGCTGCTTTCCATTCAGCCAGTTGACGATCCAATTTACCATTTTTGTTCCCACCCCTATGTATTCCAGCTTCTCCCTAGCCTCCCATGTGACATGGAATCAAAGGCCTTGCTGAAGTTCAAATACTGGACATCCACCGCATGGCCCTTGTCCAGTTCCTTGGTCACTCAGTCATAGTACTCAATTAGATTTTGTCTGGCAGGATCTGCTAGAGATAAACCCATGTTGATGACCATCCTGGAGACCATTGTCCTCCAAGATGGTCACCAGCTGCTCCTTTAGGATTGTCTCCATGAGCTTCCCCACAATCAATGTGAGGCTCACTGGCCTGTAGTTGCCCAGTTCATCCCTTGGGACACTTTTGTGAATGGGCACCACATGGACCATTCTCCAGGCCTGTGGTATGCTTCCTGTGTCCAGGGAGGTATTGAACATGTCAGTCAGTGACCCCACTAGGATCTCCACCAGCTCCCTTAGTACCCTAGGGTGGATGCCATCTGGTCCCAGTGCCTTGTCCAACCTTAATGCCCTCAATCCTTTCAGAACCCTGTCCTCCATAATCCCTACATCAGTCACCCCCTCCACTACCCCCCTACTCTCCCTTGGGGTATCTGCCCCACCTTTTCCTTCATAAACACAGAATGGAAGTATTTATTTAATGCCCTGCCTACCCCCCCCTTCTCCACCCACACTATGTCCTTCCTAATCCTCACTATCTGGTCTTTTTACTTCCTTATTTCTCTAATGTAGCTGAAGAAGTCCTTTTCTCCTTCCCTAATATCCAGCGCCAGTCTCAGTTCTCTTGAGGCCTTGGCCACTCTGACTAGCCTGGTAACCTCCCTGGACTTCTTCGAATACTCTTCCTTCTCAACCCGTTCCCCCCCAAATTCTTGAGTTTCTGAAACACCTTTCTCTTGGCTCTTAACTCCTCCACAACCTCCCGAGTCAATCAACTGGGCTTCTTTTCCCTTCCCTTCTTACTCCATGCCTTTGTACATGCCCCAGTGGCTTCTGTCAGACCTCTTTTAATAATCTCTCATTTTTGACTAGCATCCATGCCCTGATGAATGCCTGCCAGATGCTTACTCAGAATCTCTCCCATCCTACTAAAGCCTTCCCCTTTAAAATCAATCAGGCTGGCCTCCATACCCCCTGTTTCACTACTCATATTAAGCCTGAACAACACTGAGTGGTGGTCAATCCCAGCCAGAAGGTCCTCCACCCCCAGATCCCTTACAGCCTCTACATTTGAAAGTATCAGGTCCATAGCCTGATCCAGTCTAGTAGGCTTATGTACCAACTGCTCCAGGAAGCTGCCCTGAAATGCTTCTAGTAAGACCTGCTCCCTTGTACTCATGGTGACTAGAGTGCTCCACTCCACTCCTGGTAGGTTGAAGTCCCCCACCACCACAGTGCTCCACTTCCTACAGATCCTTCTGATTTGCTCAGCTAGCTCTCTCTCCAGGTCCTCCCATTGCACTGGAGGTCTGCGTACTATCCCCATCTTCAGTGTCCTACTTTTCAAGTCCTGAAGCTGCATCCATAGGGCCTCTGTTCTACCTTCCTCATCTCCTCCCTTGTACACCTTATCACTTCCTGCACATAGATTGCCATGCCCGCTTCCCTTTAGCCCTATCCTTCCTGAATATTTTATACCCTGAGATCATCATATCCCAGTCCTGGTACTGGGTAGTCCACGTTTCTGTGGTGGCCGTAATGTCCATCAGCCTTACTGCCAAAAGAGCTTGCAACTCAGCTAATTTATTACCTAGGCTTATAGCATTCAAAGTGACCATTCTCCAGCCCATATCCTTCCTTGTCTTACCCTGGGCTTCCACTGCCCCCCCGCACCTCTACTCTGACTCCTCCCCTGTTGTTCTGGGGGGTAAGCTCATTGGGCTCCCTTTTCTGGGTACCCTGCCTACCAGCTGCCCACTCGTCACTCCCACCACCTAGCTTAAACTCTTATGTGGAACTGTGTCAAAAGTGTTACTGAAATCTAGGTAGGCCACATCTTTCTCACCACCCTGATCCTTTGTCACCCAGTCAAAGAAATCTCTCAGATCCATTTGACATGACCTCCCCCCACTGAACCCATGCTGTCTCGGATCTTGAAACCAACTTGATTTAAGATATTCCACAGTCCTTTTCTTTAGCAGTGATTCCATTAATATTCCCATCATCAATGTCAGACTGACTGGCCTATAATTGCCAGCCAGCCTCCTCCGTGCTACCACTTTTGTGTAGTGCGACTATGTCTGCCTTAGTCCAGTCCTATGGAACCACTCCTGTTTCCAGTGAGCTGTTAAAGAGGACCTATCAGAGGTGCTTCCAGTACCTCACTGAGCTCCCTCTGTACCTATGGATGCACCCTGTCTGGCTCCATTTCTTTGTCCACCTTCAGATTAACAACTCCCTTCAGGACCCCCTCCTCTGAAAAAGGACTAGTGTCCACCTCTCTGCCTCCAAAGCTTCTGGTACTTTTCTGTGGCCTTTCCCCCTGTTTCCTTCCTCTGTGATCACTGAACAAAAGTATTTGTTCAGGATGTCTGTCTTTTCCTGATACCCCTCTGCACAGTCCCCCCCTTCCCTTTTTAAACTTACAATCCCACCCCGGTCTTCCTTTTTTCATTTACATACCTAAAATATGTCTTGTCCTCTTTAATTACCACCTGGGCTATTCTATCTTCAGCTTGTGCCTTTGCGCTTCTTACTGCTTTCCCTACTTCCCTCTGTTTCCCCTGATGCACTTCCCTATCCTCCTCCTCTGAGTCTTTTTATACCTTCTGAATGCTATACTTCTAACCTTTACCTTTTCAGTCACCTCTTTCGAGAACCATAGTGGTCTCTTTTCCCTCTTGCTTTTGCTCACTTGTTTCATGCAGATGTTTGTTGCCTTTACTATGCTTCTTTTAGCTTTGCCCACTATTTCTACACACCACGCAGATCATCCCTGAAGCATTCACCCAGCTGTATAAAATCTGCCGTCCCGAAGTCTAGGACCCTTTTCCTTGTGGGGCTTGATTCTGCAGCCATCTTTATATTGAACCACACCATACAGTGATCTCTGTGTCTCCAGCTGGCCTCCCACCTTGACGTCTGCAGCACTGTCCCTATTAGTGAGTACTAGATCAAGTGTTGCCCCATCACGATTGGAATCACTGACTACAGTAGTTGTCTGAGGAATGCTCCCTGCAGACAGTCCAGGATGTCCCTGATTCTAGAAGAAGCCACTGCTAGGAGGCTCCAATCCATATCTGACAGGTTGAATTTCCCCAGTGGCAGCATCTCCCCCTTTTCTGCCATCTTGCCAATGGCTTCCACCAGTACCATATCTAATTCCAACCCTGTGCTGGAGATCTGTAGATCACTTCAATGCAAATAGTGGTTCCATTCCCTGTTTCCAGGGTGACCCATAGTACATCTGCCTCCCCCGTATTCTGTGTATCTCCATCTCTTTTGTGCTTTCCTCACACAAAGCACCACATACCCTCCTTTCCTTCCCACTCAGTCTTTCCTGAGCAGAGTATAACCTGGTATGACCATGTATCAGTCAAGGTTTTCAGTAAACTGTGACTCAGTTATGGCCACAATATCCAGGTTTGCCTCTGCCATGATGGCCTCTAGGTTCAGAAAGGTATTTCCTAGACTTCTAGCATTTGCATTAATCACCTTTCAGATGTTGTTTCCACTCTGCTTGTTACCCCCTTCTTTGCTTTTACCCTCCCTCCTTCCCTTCCTCTCAGTTGAATGCTCCTGTTCCCTTCCTCCTTAGTCTCTACCACACTGTTTCCTTTATTAATTTGCATCCTGGGGATTCCTCTCCCCTTGGGTTCTCCTTATTCTCTACTTCAGCCTGTGCATGGGGGGGGGGGGGCAATTTCTGCCTTCCCAATTCCTTCCCCCACCACCCTCATTTAGTTCATCTAAGTAACATTTAAACTGTCCACTGAGGACTGTGTTTCTCCTCCCAAATAGATGCAGGTCATTACCCCTGTATAGGCCCTTATCCTCCCAGGTAGGTATCTAGTTCCCAGTGTAGCTGAATCCCTCCTTTTTGCACCATTCTTTCAGCCATGAGTTGAAGCTCCTGGTGCTGAGATCCCTCTCCTCCCCCCTGTTGTAGATAAGCAGCACCTCAATGAAAGCCACTGAGTGAGCTACTGCACTATCCCAGTCCTGTCCCTAGCCAGGTCATTAGTCTCCAGGTAGATGATGACTTCCAGCTCTCTCTCATATCCTGCTGCTGTAGTGATCCTCAGGATCTGATTCCCATACTCCCAGGCTGTGGTACCATGTACACACCTAGCCTGTCGCTCCCCTCTTTTTGTATTCCCAAAACTATAACACTCACAAATGAGTCCCTGAACAGAAATTGCTTTCTCCTCCTCTGTGGTCCTCTACCACCCTCCTTGGGGTCTTCACTATGGAAGACCCCCACATCCTCCATGGTCACTACCATGTGTGCCTCCTCCTGGCAGTACCACCCTGCCAGAGCAGGGTGGGAATTACGTAGTGGTACCAGTTGAGGAACGTGCCTCTGTCCCACCACCCCACCCTTCTAGAGCCTATCATAGTCCAGCCGTTCCTCCTCCCTCACACTGAAGTAACAGTGGCAGACTTGGTGGCCCCTGGGTGGGGGGGAGGTCCCCCGAATCTTAACCAACTCAGTCTGGAGTCTAGCAACCTCCTCACTCAACCCAGAGAAGAGTGTGCAGATGGGGGACCACTGCTGTCTCCAGAAGGTCTCTCTGGAAACTGCCACCCCACAACCACTGCACTGCACCAACCCCAGCATTCTAAGCATCTATTCTCCCTGTAATACTCGAAAATACATTTTATCCTTACCCCGATAGGGTGTTTCTAATTTTCCCCTTTTGTTTGTTTCCATTTGTGATCTCCAGTATCTTGTTTAAATCTGTTTATACGCCTACCCCAGATAGAGTGTTGCTCAGTTTTTGCCAACCTTTTATCTTCCACCCTTCCTAGCAGTGACTGTTGCACAGTAGTGAACAGATGCCTTACATTAGTCAACCGGCAGAGTCCTCTGCTTCCTTGTTTCCTTCTGTTGACACCTTCTGATGCCTAAGTCCCAGTGACCTATTCCACTCCTTTGCTGTTCCACTCACTTGATGACCCTCTCTGTAGCTTTAAAGCTTCTGTCATTGCCTCTCCCATTGCTTACATTTTTGTATTAGTTTATTTCTCTGCCTACCATCCCCAGTTCCAGCAGCATTTCCCTCAGCCCCATCACTGAACCATCTCATTCACTTATGGGGTAAGCGCCACTTACACAGAGCCATATCAGGAGGTGGCCTGATAATTAGGGTTGTTTGGTGCCTGTGAGGGATGGTGAACGAGCCATGGTTGAACCTCCCTTTTTTCCTGGGTCATCTGCATGTGATGTATGCATGCAAATGTATGTTGATGCACATGCTTGCTGCATAAGCACAAGCACATAATGTCTCCAGGCCCCACAAATGCTAGCACCTAGTCTCTGGCACATGGCAGGAAAGTGGCAGGATTTAGAATCACCCCAGCCTGAGGAGGAGGAGGAGAGCCAGCTTGGGATGCTCAGTCCTCCCTCAATTGGCCAGCCCCTGAGCTCTCTGGTCCATTCATGAACCTGGGTGCTGACAAGGCAGGAAGTAAAGTGCCAGCACCCACACCACCGGGCCAGCATTACCTGTTTTGCCTTTCCCATTGTATGAGCTCAGTGCCCTGCTTTTAGAAGCTAGGAAAGGTCATTCTCTTTCATCAAGGAGGTAAAACATCCAATTCAGGTAAGTACAGCCCCATCCACCTGCACTCTACTTGGTCAAATTTCCTTAGTCTGTACCAAATAGAATTCTGGAAACTCAGGAAAAAATGCTCCATAGTAACTTGCATGCTGAGACTTGCTGAGGATATATATAACACAACTGATTTGATTTGATTTTTATTTGTATATGGGTAAGCACACTGGGATACAATCCCTTTTACAGATACAACCCATGGTCAATCAAATACATACAAAAACAACATCAGACAGATTATACTTAATACAAAACATAATTAAATAGGAATACAAATTCCACGTCTAAGTAAAATCACAAATAAGTGTAACTTTAAAAACTCTAATACAATTCAATCTGTTATACAAATCCGTGTCACAAGTGCCATGGCTCCATAGCTAATATGTACATTCAGTAAGTATCAATCTAGAAAACAGCTACACTTAGACAAATTCATAAAATGTGTTTTCAAGGCTGCTGTAAATGACCCATAACTACCCATACCTCTAATATGTACTGGAATATTGTTCCATATTGTAGGTGAGTAGTACGCAAACGATCGCTGTCCTCTTGAAGTGTGAATAAATGGGATTCTTAACATAGTTGGGTCCCCTAATGATCTAGTATGTAATTTAGAATTAGAAATCTCAAGTTATTTTTTTAATTTTAAAGGTACCCCTGTTTGTTGTATTTTATAAACAAATTTAGGCATTACGTACTTATGGTAATATTCGACTGATAACCATCCAAGATTTAAGCAATAATGCTCGACAGGGTGTGTATTGTGCTGGGATAATGTCACGCCTGGGGTGATTAGGCATAAGGCCACAGGCCAAGTGTGAATAATCACCCCAGAAGTGACATTATCCCAGCACAACACTCACCCTGGAGTGCATTATTGCTTTATACAGTGGCTTGTTTGTATCTGAAAAAAAAAAACCTTAAAAAGTGAATTTGTTTGACAGTTTTTTACTTTATTTATCACTGTGGAGGAGTATGAAAGAAAAAGATAGTTCCATTTTAGCCAGTAGGTGGTGCTGTCTGTAAATGAGTGGCTTTGTCTGTTCAAATGGATGCCCCCCACACACACTTTTGTCATCATATTGCAGGTCTCCTCACAACTTTCGTTTTTTTTTATGTTGTTCTCTCACTGCCTTCTCAGATTTTATTTACAGTACTTTTTAAACAGAAAGTACATTAATTTAAACAGTTCCCATAGGACGGCTGGCAATGAGGAGTACACTATTGATCTGTTCTCGCACTTTCAGGATTGCGGTTTCAATGAGGAAGTGAAACCGGCCATCGCGTTTCTTTTGATGTGGAGTAAAATGGATAGAAGAGAAGTTTAGAGGTGTGTTTTTAAACAATGTGGTGGGTCATTTTCTTTTTAGGTTGTTGTCCTCAGAGCGAGTGAATAAGGACAATGGTACGCACTGCACACTGTTCACTGAAGCTGCTTGGTTGGGGGGGACTGTTATGAAAATGAATACTTTTTTCTCTTCTATATGAACTTTCTTACAGCGGGAAACAACTCTGGTGTTTGGAGGCGGAGGGAGGAGTAACACTGGTGGCTTCAATGTTTATTCAGCTTCTGTGTGTGGTTCAAAAGCGGGCATGGAGCAGGGATCACAGGAGCAGGCTCAGTGATTTTTTTAATGGTACATGCAGTCATTTGTGAGCTGGGACTTGATCAGTGATGTTGTGCTGGGATAATATCATGGGCTGGTCCGAGAGTGACCAATTAGTGTCCAGGATTTTTCATTGCCATTGTATAATCTCCAGTATAGTACAATGATGTACATTGTTAGATGTTAATAAAACAAATCTTCCAGTTTTGTGCAACAGTACCGATTTCCACCTTATAGTACTGTAAGGAGCACTGTCCACCACTATGGAAGCATAGTTCAAAATGGGCAGCAGACATTGGTTGGCAATTGACCAAGGATACCTTGCTGCTACCATTTCTGTAGATTTGCCACAGTGTTTGACACATAACTCACCCTGTCCTCCTGTGCAAACTATAAAATGCTGATCTTTTGCCCCAGGAGGCAGAATGGATTAGATCATACCTAACTGACCCTTTCCAGTCAGAGATCCTAGATAATATAATCTCATCCCTTATCCCCATAGACTGGTGTTCCCCAAGGCTGCATCCTGGGGCTCATCATTTTCTCAGTCTTCAATAATTAGCTCTTTTCTGTCTGTGGCTCCTCAGAAATACAGTACATACTGTATATGCATAGAGGACACAGTCATTTTCATCTAAGTGCCCTCAGTAGCTGAACTCTTAATTTATTTGTAAAAGGACTGATGAGATCCAGAGTGGGTTCAACTATAACAATCTTTCCCTAACTGCCAAAAAAGTTACAATAATTTCTGCCTCAAAACACATACTATTCAATATCTTGTCATCCCCTAACATCATCATGCTTACGGGGTCTACTGTTGAGTTGAACATACATTTCAAATATCTAGCCATCCTAACTCAACTAGAATTACTCACCACATCAATATCATCTTCCCAACCATCTCTTCTTGCTTGACACCATGTACCATAACACATTCTGTCTCCCACTAGCTACAAGACATGAGATTATCTCAAAAACAGTTATTCTAACTTTAATTATAACATTAAGTAGTGCATAGTGTTGCTTCTATTGCATAGTCTTCATTTTCAGACTCCTAGACATCCACCTCCTTAATAAAACAGATCACAGACTAAAACTATTACATGGTATTATGCACTTTATCATTTTTATGCAGCCTATTTTTAAAACTCTTGCCTGATTGATTATGAGCATCTGCATCTGATTGTTTGCTAAATCCAGTTGGAAACTGATATTTTACTTTTTTATAACTCTAAACTCCTGTTTTGGTACTGAACATATATCAAATTGAGTGCTGATCTGTTTTCATTTACTGGTGGTCTGATTTTTTTTCTGTTATTATTATTATTATAATCTTCCCACATTCCTTACCCCAGGATGCATCTGGAAATGAGTTGTTTCACATCCTAGCTCAGTTCAGCATGCCTTTCTGTTCAAAAATGGTAAATAAATTAATTGTAACCTGGCTCATTCTCAAAATTCAAAAGTATATTACTTTATGTAAAGAAGGGATTACATCAAAATTAATGTAGTTTATTGTTCTGTAAGTTAAAATGTCGTCACTGTGTGTATTAAAACAACAGTGCAATGAAACTGGGCAAAAAGTTTGACCTTGTCTTTTTTTCACTAAAGAAGATTCCAGACATCTTTCAGTTTTATTTGGTGGTAATATTTTCCAGTTACACCACAAGTCGAGTGACATATAATTGTTTTAATTTAGTTTTTTCTCAAGAAGAAAGATGGCTGTCACCTTTGGCTTAGAATTAGCATTGTACACTTGAAAGGGGATAGGACTGAGAAAGTAGCAAAAAAATGGGACGCAGCATATGAGGTAACCAGAAAAGTACATTTTGACAGGTATTCTAATATTTTTGTTAATTGTAGCTGAAGTTATCTTTTTTGAAAAGCAGTGTTCATTGTACTCTTGCTTTAAGATTGTTAACATTTGCGGGGAGACACCAACATAGTTTATACAAGTAGTTGATGTATGTCTGATATTGTGATGCAGCTTCCTGATGTCACAGGGTATCACCTCAATTCCGTGCATCAAATTTAGTGTGAGCATTTCAGCATTGTGGTATGAGTGTAATGAAATACAGTGTTTTTGACAGTTTAGAGCATACCACAACAGTGTCAGGATGGTTGAGTCCCAGACCAGACCAGGTGGCTAGCTGATAGTTTTATTTGGTGGTGAAATGATCCAGTTCCACTAGCAGTTGTGTATTTAATAAATGTTTTAATTGAGTTACTTCCATATTTTGTAAGAAATAGAACTGTAGCTCTAACCAGGGCAAGGATCAAGAAAAAAAAAAGCATTGCGCAGAGCATAGGAGGTACCCAGAAAAACAGATTTTATAGGTAGCTCTCCAAGGTCTGATGTTCTGTGTTGCCGGTCACCTGCACATCAGACTCCCCATACAGCACCATACCTTTCAAGCTGACAGCAGCGCACTGCATTGCAGGGAGCGAGAGACACACATGTGAGCGTGTGTGGGAAGTGATAAGTCAATGACACCAGATTCTTGAAGAACACACAGAGTGTGTGAAATTCATTATCATAAAAAATTAAAATAAATGACTTGTACACCAAAACAAAAGTAAAATAAACTAAGCACCATTGGCTTTCTCAACCTGAAACACTTCAGTACTTTAAAGTACTGCCACAGAGTAGAAGCACTTGCCTTCAGCACCTCTACTATCCTCTGTGCTCAAAGACTATCTGATCCCTTCAACTGAACAGTCACCTTATATAGGTGTATGCTCTGATGTCATAGGTCAGCTGATCCACCCTCTATTCTAATACATCAAATTTCTACATTAATACATCATGTCAGGGGATCTGCATGACCACAAATTATTTTATTCAGTAATAACATTCATCTACTGTTATGTCCGTTTCTTAAACCTATTCTGGAAGCAAGAAAAGGCTTAATTAACAATTAGTGATCTTAGTCCCCTCCCAAAGGTGTTGTCCTCATTCCTCTGCTCATTATAAATAAGCTTCAGATGTGGGCTACTGGCCCTTAGAGATGCAGTGCTGTCCATGACATGACCAACCTGGGAGAGGTAAGATTACAACTATGATACACACAAACAATATGGCAAGAGAATGTGTTAGTACCAAAGAAAAATGAAATTTTAACCAAAAAGAACATGTTTCCCATGCACAAGTTCTATTTATTAAATAATGATTATGTTTTACAGGTAATTATTTTCATTTGGAGCTTTGCTAGCTGGTTCTTAGAACTACTCCTTATTGTGAGCTGCAGACTGAGTAGTTCACCCGGGTGTTCTAGGTATTATGGGCTGCTTTAAAACTATTATGGTCTAGCCCAACTAAAACCTAATGGAGACCCTTTTTCTTTCACTCACTTGAAAGCCTAGTGATTTCCCTTTATTTCTGTCTATACAGGCATCCCACTACTTATTACTTCAATGCCTGTTTCAAATGTGCAGATAAGACTTTCTAGCTGCCTTTCAGGCATTACACAACTTGTACTCTTTATTGTTGAATGCAGCACGGCTCGCATGCTTCTGACCTTTCTTACAGCTGCATTACCCAAACCAAAATAAAAACAAAAAAATCACATCACTGAGACAGGGGAAGGAATATAAGGGGGGGGGGGGGAGTTAGATAAAGATATAAAGATGTCATAATGGGAGGCCACCCCATCATGATAGAAAGGTGAAAGTAGAAAAAAGACAAGAAATAAGCACTACTGCAGTAGGTTTTTCAGAATAAAGGGGCAGAGAAAGAAATGCCTCGTGATGTCACTAAATATAATAAACAAAAAAAAGAGGGGGTCCCAACTCTGACACACCCTCCAACTTTAAGTGAAAACCACCATTTATTTCAATAAATCCTGGAGTTTTCAACACAATCTACCCAATCCCTGAGGGTAGAATGGGAGTTTTCACCCACCCTCTCTTTGAAAGCGTCACCCCAGGGCACCCATTTCAAACATTAGAATTATCTTTACAGATAGATGTGGATCATCAAAAGCATAAACGTCCATATTTATTAAATAGCCCTGGGGTGTCATGACTGTATCTCTTAACCTTCTTTCCTATGTGTTAAACATTGATACTGATTTTCAGTTACCTATTTTAGGGCTGTTAGTATCTACTCCCGCCCCATGTCTTGACACAAAATCTGCATTCATATGATCTGAGCCTGTTCTATGCTGTACTGTAAAACTATAAGGTTGCAGGACCGGGTACCATCTCATGATTCTATTATTTTTGTCCTTCATTTGTGATAGGAAGCAGAGAGGATTGTGATCAGTTATTAAAGTAAATGTGGCACCCCATAAATAACATTTCAAGGACTCAATGGCCCACTTGTCCGCCAAATATTCTTGCTCGATGGTAGCATAATTTTGTTCCCTATCGTGGAGTTTCCTTGAAATTTATATTACAGGATGTTCCTCTCCATCTATTGTTTGGCTTAACACTGCCCCATATCTGATCCTGAGGTATCTGTATGTACCTCGAATGGTTATGCGAAGTTAGGACTACGCAGGACAGGGGAGGAGTATAGGGCTGCCTTAATTTTATTAAATGCTTCCTCACATTCAGGAGTCCATTTTATCTGATTCCCAAACTTCTTTTGTGTTAAATTTGTCAATGGCAAAGCAACAGAAGCGAAGCTGGGAATGAATCTTCTGTAATACCTGGCAAGACCCAAGAAAGACCGTGCGTGTTTCTTGGTGCTGGGTATGGGACACTGGGCTACTGCTTCCACCTTAGATATCTTTGGCTTAATACGACCATTTCCCAGTATGAAACCAAGATATCTTGTCTCTTTCATGGCAATAGCACATTTTGTGGGGTTGATAGTTAGTCCTGCCTGTTGGATAGAAGAGAAAACTGCTTGAAGATTTTGTAAACGAGTTTCCCAGGATGAACTAAAGACAACTACATCATCCAGGTATGCTGCACAATATGTGTTATGAGGTGCCAGTACCTTGTCCATAAACCGCTGAAAGGTAGCTGGGGCCCCAGTAGCCCAAACAACATGGTTAAAAACTGGAACAGACCCATGGGAGTACTAAAAGCAGTTTTCTCCTTGGTGGATTCTTCTAAGGGGATCTGCCAACAGCCTTTTATGAGGTCTAGTGTAGAGATATAAGTGGCTTTGCCAATTCGATCCACTATATCGTCTACACGTGGCATAGGATAAGCATCAAACTGTGCCACCTGATTTAAGCCCCTGAAGTCCAAGCACAGTCTAATTCCTCCTTCCTTTTTTGGGACAATTACCATAGAGGAACCCCACGGACTCTTAGAAGGTTCTATAATCTGTAATGATCTTAGTTTCTGTATCTCCTTTTTTACCTCCTCTCTAAGGCATTCTGGGGGTCTGTATGCCTTTTTCCTTATGGGTTTAGCATCAGTATATATGTGGTGTTCCTCACCTTTAGCCAATCCTGGGGTATTAGTGAATGTTTTGCTAAACTCATTCAACAAGAACCTTACTGCCTGTGTTTGTTGTACATTAAGTTCTGGGTTTATAATAACATCATCATCTACTCCTGTTTTCTTTTCAAGTCTGCCATATGCCAACTCTATTTCAGTTTCCCTGGGTTCTGGAATTACTGAGTGACTCACCCCTGTAGTTCCTTTTTCGTGCCAACGTTTCAATAGGTTGGCATGCTAAATTTTCTTTTTTTGTCTTTTGTCCGGGGTTTCAATTTCATAAGTGACAGGCCCTGCTTGTCTAATTATTTTGAAAGGTCCCTGCCATTTCATTAAAAGCTTATGTGTAGAAGTGGGCAAAAGTAACAATACCTGTTCCCCCAGGAGAGAAGGATTTATTTTTAGCAGTACCCTGATCATAATATTATTTTTGTTGTACTTGTGCCTTAACTCCCATCTCATGAGCCTTTTCAGTATAGAGCATCAATCTTTGTCATAATTGCTTCATTTACTTCACTATTCCTGGAGATTTTATTTCTGTCTTGTCTTCCCAGCACTCTTTAACTACATCCAGGGATCCCCGAGGGTTTCTCCCAAATAATAATTCAAAAGGTGAGAACCCTGTGGATGCTTGGGGAACCTCCCGGTAGGCAAAGAGAAGAAAGGGAAGGTATAAATCCCAATCATGCCCCTCTTCATGTATGAATTTCTTTAGCATATGCTTAAGGGTTTGATTAAACCTCTCAATTAAAGCATCCTTTGGGGATGATAGGGAGATGTTCTTATAGCTACAATCCCCAGAAGGCGATATAGCTCCTTTAGTTGTTCAGTGTTAAAGTTGGCCTCTCTATCAGTGAGAATCTCTTTAGGTATCCCAACTCTGCTAAAGAGTTTCACCAGTTCTTCTGCAATTCTTTTGGTTGTGACTGTTCTCATGGGTATAGCTTCAAGGTACTTGGTGACATAATCACACACCACCAAGATGAATTTGTTTCCCTTTTTACTTTTATCAACAGGGCCCACAATGTCCATTCCAATTCTTTCAAAAGGTGCAGTCACTAGTAGTAAGGGAACAAGTGGCATTACCTCTTTTCTAGTGGTTTGGGTGGTGATTTGACATTTAGGGCATTCCTGACAGTATCGAGCTATGTCCCCATGTATCCCAGGCCAAAAGAATCTTTGCAGTATTCTACTGGAGGTTTTGTCTCTCCCTGTGTGCCCAGCCCAAGGAACATCATGCCCCAGTGCTAAAATATCCTGTCTGTAACATTGAGGAACTAATAATTGATCCACTGTTTCTTGGGTAGTTGGGTTGGTACAAACTCTATACAATAACCCATTTTTCTCCTGTATTTCAGGGGTACCTGCTTTCTCACTTTTCCCCACCTGTAAAAAAAATGGTTGCAGAGAGACATCCTTTTTCTTTTGCTCTTTCATTTCTGCCTTAACAAATACAGGATTATTTTCTACCTTCACTCCCTGTTGTTCCTGTTGCCACTTGTGTTTTAATAATTTCTTTGCTTTACGGGTTTTTCTATCCTCCCCAAGGGGATTGACTACTTCTCCTTCAAAGGGAAACACTTTTCCTAGCACAATCTCTTCTTTACTCTGGGCCCTTGTATTTACAGCTGAGACAGCTTCTTGTTCCAGTAGTAGTGAGGCAAACCCAGGATAGTCATGCCCAATCACTACTGGGACAGGGAGATGTGGGACTACACCAGCAGAAATGTCAGATGTTACCCCCCATATTCCCATAGACAGTCATGCAGTAGGGTATTGGTGTGAATCACCGTGCACACAAATGACATGCATAGGAGCCCATTGTTGCATTGTAGATACTAAATCTTCCCTAATCAAAGTATTCTTACTACCAGAATCCAAAAGTCCCATGACATTTTTCCCTTTTATAATAATATCAGAAAACATATACCCAGAATTTAGTAAAGCTAAGTGTGCCATATCTGTTTTCTTTGATGGACAAAAATGGGCAATATGTCCTAGTCCTTTACAATTGTGACAGACAATGTTAGATGGAACAGTTCTCATTCTTTGTCCACTCGTCCCTCTTTTCTCCCACTCTTCCTTTTTAGGATAGGCATTCTGAACATTTCTTACTGCACCAGTCTGTGGTTTCGTTGGGGATTCAGATTGTCTCTGCCCTCCTTTTCTGAAAGGTTGATGGACTGTCAGAAAGTCCTCAACCAGTGTCACAGCTATTTCAGCGGACTCGGGATTATGTTCTTTGATACAGATCTGGGTCTCATTTGGCAAGATTTGTAAAAATTGTTCCAGTAAAAAAAGTTCTATAATGTCCGTTTGAGACTTTTCTTCTGGCTGAATCAATTTATTACATAGTTCTCTGAGTCTTATATATGTTTCCCATGGAGGGTCATAAGAGGAATGTTTCAAAGCACAAAACCACTGCCAATATGTCTCAGCATTAATGTCATATCTTTTGAGGATGGATTTCTTTTTTCACTATGTCGTAGTCCTCTGCAAGATGGGGATCCACATTCCCATATGCTAACTGGGCCTTCCTGGAGAGGTTAGGGGCTAATTGAACTACCCATTGGGATTTAGACCAGTCACACGTTTTAGCAACTCTCTCAAACGTGGTTAGGTATGACTCAATATATTCATTGAAAGTCATCCTAGTTAGTTTAATGTCTCGGGGATTGTTGGGGTTAGTGTCATTATTTCTCCCATTTCCCTATCCAGCCCCCATGGTCTGAATTAGTGGTAAAGTTTCTGCCTACCTCATATCTTGGCACCGGCACTGTCTCTCTCTTTCCTGTGCATCAATGTCTCTCTGGCATTCAATTTCCAACTGGTGAACTGCCAACCAGTGTAGCATATCAGAAAGGCCCTCAGAAGGTCTGTCATCCACCTCTGGTCATCTCTGCTGTCGCTCTTCTTCTTCACCATCACTAGTGGACTGTTCCTTTGGTAACTTTCACCTTACCGAAGTCTCCAAACCAGGATGCAGGGATTCACCTGTCTTCTCTGTCTGTGACTGAGTCACTGCATCCTTCTTTGTGTCATCTGTGCCTGTTGCCATCATCTCAACTTATCACTGTACCAGGTCTGGTACAAAAACTGGTTTCCCCCTTGAATACTTGGACAACCAGTAAATCCCACTTCTGGCACCAAATCTGTGAGCGTGCATGGGAAGAGATAAGTCAATGACACCCAATTCTTGAAGAACACACAGAGTGTGTGAAATTTATTATCATAAAAATTCAAAATAAATGACTTGTACACCAAAACAAAAGTAAAATAAACTAAGCACCATTGGCTTTCTCAACCTGAAACACTTCAGTACTTTAAAGTACTGCCACAGAGTAGAAGCACTTGCCTTCAGCACCTCTACTATCCTGTGTGCTCAAAGACTATCTGATTCCTTCAACTAACAGTCACCTTATATAGGTGTATGCTCTGACGTCATAGGTCAGCTGATCCACCCTCTATTCTAATACATTGAATTTCTACACTAATACATCATGTAGGGGATCTGCATGACCACAAATTATTTTATTCAGTAATAACATTTATCTACTGTTATGTCCATTTCCTAAACCTATTCTGAAAGCAAGAAAAGGCTTAATTGACAATTAGTGATCTTAGTTTCCTCCCACAAGGTGTTGTCCTCATTCCTCTGCTCATTATAAATAAGCTCCAGATCTGGGCTACTGGCCCTTAGAGATACAGTGCTGTCCCTGACATGACCAACCTGGGAGAGGTAAGAATACAACTATGATATACACAAACAATATGGCAAGAGAATGTGTTAGTACCAAAGAAAAAGGAAGTTTTAACCCCAAAAAAACATGTTTCCCTTGCACAAGTTCTATTTATTAAATAATGATTATGTTTTACAGGTAATTATTTTCATTTGGAGCTTTGCTAGCTGGTTCTTAGAACTACTCCTTATTGTGAGCTGCAGACTGAGTAGTTCATCCGGGTGTTCTAGATATTATGGGCTGCTTTAAAACTATTATGGTCTAGCCCAACTAAAACCTAATGGAGACCCTTTTTCTTTCACTCACTTGAAAGCCTAGTGATTTCCTTTTATTTCTGTCTGTACAGGCATCCCACTACTTATTACTTCAATGCCTGTTTCAAATGTGCAGATAAGACTTTCTAGCTGCCTTTCAGGCATTACACAACTTGTACACTTTATTGTTGAATGCAGCGCGGCTCACATGCTTCTGAGCCTTCTTACAGCTGCATTACAGAAACTAAAATAAAAACAACAAAATCATGTCACTGAGACGGGGGAAGGAATATAAAGTGGGGCAGTTAGATTAAGATATTATAGTGGGAGGCCACCCCATCATGATAGAAAGGTGAAAGTAGAAAAAAGACAAGAAATAAGCACTACTGCAGTAGGTTTTTCAGAATAAAGAGGCAGAGAAAGAAATGCCTCATGATGTCACTAAATATAATTAAAAAAAAAGGGGGCTCCCAACTCTGACAACACACACAAGCGAGAAGGAGACCGGGAGCATGTGCTCCAAATTCTTGCAGTGGCAGTGAGTCTGGCGAGATACTGTGACACTGATTCCATGTAACTTGAGAATTTAATCAGGGGATATGGAGCAAGGAGAGCTGTGCAGGGGCAAAGGGTGCTCAGTAACAAACTCAATAAACTCAGAAGAACCAGTCACGGCACACCTAACTCTTGCACACAGAAATTAATCCACTTGTTATTCCAAGAATATTTAATCAGGGCTTCAAGCATACTGAAGACCAAGTGGGGGCTGCAGTATAAGCAGGGAAAAAGTGGACAGACTGGATGGGCAAAGTCTCTTTCCTTCATGACCATTTGGCAGGGAGATTGCAGCTTAGTCAGAGTAAAATAAACATTTTAAACATTTTTAACCACACTGAGATTGTCTGTGGTGAAATTTTACACTGTGCTACTTAGTAACGCTGATATGACTGCGCTTAAAACAACCACAACAATTTTGTTTGCACAGATTTGACATGGAACCATGTCATAGACATTCACCATTCCTTCCCCACCCTCCCCTCTTGTTCTCTGCATGGTCCCCCAAAGTACTTCACTAACTTAAACCTCCCACAGCTTCCTTGCCTGCAGCTGCCCTCATCCTGGATGGCAAACTAATGTGACATGGCTACCCTCAGTTTTCTCCTTCCCAGAGGGATATCACTTCTGGCAAACTTCTGAAACTACTATGAGGTATTGATGCTTAAAAAAGTGCTGGCTCTGACTGCAACATTTCAAAAATTATTAAATTTGCAGTGGACAAGCTGGCACAACCTGTGTCTGTACTATACAACCTATTTCTACACTCTGGCTGTATCCCTCAAATCTGGAAGTGAGCCCTAGTTACCCAGCTTCATATGTATGGTCTACCATCTGAGCCAAATAACTATTACATGATCTTAGTACTGTTAACTCTCAGCAAAAGTTTTGAGAGATTGGTCCATTAACAGCTGAAGTCCTATATCCTGGTTAAAAACCTTCTAGCTGGGGTCTGATCTGGCTCCTGCCATCAGGATTTCACTGACATAGAACTTCTCAAGTTGACTGATGACATCTCATCAGCTCTTGATGCTGGCTACTTATTGGGGACCATATTCATAGGCCTGACACAAGTATTTGACACAGCAGACAATGGCATTCTACTGCACAGACTTAGACTACTAGGCCTAACAAAACCATGTTAAGTTAGTTTAGAGGCTACCTCACTAAAAGGACTCAAGTGGTCAGGGCAAATAATGTAACTTCTGTGTCTTACCCCCTCAGTCTTGAGGTGCCACAGAGCTCCATACTAGGATCCCTGATGTTCAACCTCTTCATACAGGACCTTCTCTTGATCTGCAGTAATGAGACGTCAAACATCCATCTTTAGCAGTGATACTATTTTACATGCCAAAGCACAGACTATAGATGCACTTAACAATGTACTCTAACTACTTTTGACAAGTCACAATAATAGATGGTCACAAACTGGCTCTCCAAAATGAAGGTGATGTGCTTTGCCCTGTACACTTCACCCACCCATTCTACTATATTTAACTAACCGCATTGGATTCTGTCTCTCAAATGTACAGCTCTTCAAGTATCTAGGTTTGTGATTCTACCTACAACTCTTGTTCACATTAGAAAAGAGATCAGATGCACAAGTCAAAAACTTAAATTGCTAAACCTGACGATTCTTCTTTAAATGAAAAATACTGCCAGTACTTGAATACACCAGTGAGTTGTACAGAACAACCAACTGAATCGCCTTACAAAAAAAAAAAAATCAATGTCATCTTCAACAACCTCTGCTGATTTGCACTAGGATGCGACAGATTAACACACCATTGTGACTTACAGTATTTAGGAATGTGGGTATACTGTCAACAGAAAAAGACACAGGAACAAACTGTAATACAATACTTTAATAATATGTTCATGAACTGAATGCTGAATACCTCTAAAACCTCCTAAAATGGACAACTATAATATATCAACAAAGATTTTATGTCAGGGACCTGTATTGAATTCCCATAACATGGAAAGCAACAGGAGACAAGACACTTTTCTGTGACTGATTCAACCAGTTGGATTGCCCTACAGGATACCATCAAAGAAGCAAGAAACCTGTTACAATTTACAAAAAGTAATCTATGGACACCTCTGCACCCCATGTAACTGCTCCCCCCAAAAAATTACCCTCTGTGTATCTTAGTATCCTGTTTTCCCTCCTGCCTGTACATCACCCATACCTCAAACTCACTGCCCAACATCTTTTGACTGGTATTGTATCACCTTCAGGTTACACCTGAAAAAGGGCCTTTTGCTCAGTGTGCCTACCTGGTTAACAGAATAAAATTTCATTTAATTTGTTTCAATTTATTTTTTATACTGGAAGGCATGTGAGCATAACTGCCCATTTTTTTCACAAGCGTCTAGTCTACACACTATAGAGCATGGAGTCAGAAACTTAACAATAGAACATATTATAAATAATTATACAAAGTAACTTAATTGATTATAATCACAGTTGTAGGTATGCATGAGATAATACATTTAAGTAGAAGATTATACATGTGAGAAGAAGACAATATTACGTGCAGGAACAGACAAATTTCTCAAGGAGGTAACATCTGAGGTTATTTTTGAAGAATCTTAGGGATGGTAACTGAATAAGGGAGTAATGGGGGCTGTTAAAGAGTTTTAGTACCCCGGAGGAGAGGGAGTGCAATTCATAGGTGGTGTGGTAGAAAGGAACCAAGAAGAAGTGGTGGGAGGTAGATCCGGGGGTGCAAACCATGGTTGGCATCTGGAAGCAGAAGCGATGCTGTTGGGAGGAGACCCCAGAGAACTTTATAGAAAAGGTCAAGATTTTAAAGTTAATTCTATTTTCAGGTGTTAGCTAGTGTGCAACCTTGTAGAGGTGACAGTGGTGAGTGCTTCTGGGGAGTCCCGTGATGAACCTGATGATGCTATGGTAGGTAGTTCTTAACCTACTGAGAATCTTAAGGGATGGGATGGAGGAGTAGATAAGAGAGCCAAAGTCAAGGAGTTGAATCAATAAACTGTTTGCTACAAGTGCTCCAGTTTCAGGGATGAGAAACTGATTATTTCTGTATAACATTCCAAACCTTTGGTGCATTTTCTTGATAAGCTGGGTAATGTGGTATTCATAGGAGAGGTGGCAGTTAAGGTAGATGCCAAGATACTTAAAATCAATAGCTCTCTCAATACAGTTGCCATTGTTATCCATGAGTATGAAGTCAAAATTGGTGACTTTTCTGAAGCAAGAGAAAACCATGGATTTGTGGGTTTTTTTGGCACTGAGGACCAGACCATGAGTGGAGAACCAGGAGTACAGCTCACTGAAATGGTGCTGGAGTTTGTTGAGGAGAGTTGTGGGGCACCTATCTTTACAGAACAGAGCTGGGTCATCAGCATAAAGGATTAACTCAGTGTGTGTGCAGATAGTGGGAAGAAAATTGATGGTGAGGGAAAACAGCAGGGGGCCAGTATGGAGCCCTGAGGGATGTTGTATTTAATGTGAGGGACTTCTGAGTACTGTCCTTCAATTATGGTAGAGTGTGATCTATCACTAAGGTAGTTCTAAAACCAATTTAGAACTTCCTTAGAGAAGTTAAGTTGGGCTAGAGTTCTGAGGAGTATGTGATGATCAACTAGATCAAAGGCCTTGGTGATGTCTACAAAAACAGAGCCTCTGTAGAAACCTTCATCATTGGCCTTGTCAATAAAGTTGGTGAGCTTAACCAGGACAGTCTATATGTTGTGGCCTGACCTGAAACCATGCTGTGAATCTGACAGTGGGGTCATCTTTCCAGGAGTTCCATGGTTTGGTCCAGTACAATCTTTTCTAGTATTTTAGAAAGGGGAGCAAGTAGAGAGATTCATCTGAAGTTGCAGACATCAGTTCTTGAGCCAGATTTGTGGAAGGGTTTGATCATAGTACTTTCCAATTTACTCAGAAAGGTACCTGTGCAGAGTGAGTGGCTGAGAATGTTTGTGAGGGGAAAAGTGATGTGTTCACATATGAGTTTGTGAATGCAGTAGTCTATGGCATCTGCAACCAGGCTGGGCTTGGGGTCATTCTTTCTTCTGTAGTCAATTACCTGAGAGGGATGAAAATAGCAAAAATGGAACCTGGGGCAGGAGTTGGCTGGGTATGTGGGGTGGGGTGGGGTTGGAAGTGGGCTTGGCTCATTGCATTGATAAACGGAGGGCTTATATTTGTCAAGGTCCCCAAAGTGGAAGTTAAAAAGGTTGACAACATCCCTTGGCTCCTTGATGAGACTTCCATCCTTGATAAGGGTAATTTGTTCATCTATTTTGGTCCTGCCAAGTAGTTCATTAGTTGTGCTCCAGGAAAGTTTTGCATTGCCCCAACCTCTGATTTGTTTGAGAAATTTAATTTTGGCTGCATGGAATGCTGATTTGCAACTATTACAGAGAGTCTTGTATTGTTGTTGGAGGTTAGGGAGTGTGAGTTTCCCGTAAGTGGAAATGAGGTGTAAAAGGACTGGAATGACCAATTCAGATTTTTTGCTTTTGATTCTGAGTTTTTTTAAGAGGACCAGGGAGTTGCAGATGGAAAGAAAGGTTCTACTAAAGGAGTCAAGAGCATCATCAATACTTTTAATGTTAATCATGAAGGACCAGTCAGCGGAGGAGAAGGCAATCCCAAATTTCTCTTTGTCAAGTTTTTTTAGGTGTCTAGAGAGAATGCATCTAGGTTCACTTTTTAGTCCTTTAGCTGACCAGAAACAGAAAACTGCACTGTAGTCACTAATTGAGTCTGGGAGGACACCTGATGCCACAACCTGGTTTGGGGTTGAGATGATGACCCAATCAAGGGTGGATTCATACCCAGTGTTGTTTTTTTTGTAGACTTTTTTTATCTCTGCCTCTATGGAACTGTCTCAGGCAGACCACACTCACCTTAGCTGCTCTACCACCAGCCTGATCCTTGCTCCACTGGAAAATCGGGGGCAGACACCCCTACCTACCTTGATCCGATGACCCCCACTCAGCATGCCAGACCCAAGGCAAGGTAGTGGATTGAGAGAGCTGGTGAGACAAGTTTGGTGTTGGGTGTGTGGCGGCAGGCACTGGAGGTTGCTGTCACCTATCCGTGGGACCAGGGTTTTTCTGCTGCTGTGTGTTCCCAGAGCACGGATGTGCAACGATGCCCTGCATGCAATGAGAGTGCACCCACATGCAAGGCATCTGTCACTGCTCCCAACCCTGGAAGAGCATGCCACAAAGTGCAACACTCCCAGTCACCAGCAGGAGCCACTAGCACTGCAGCAAGCATACCCACCCACCCCCAGGAAAGGAAAGCAGTCCTCTGGATGCTCAATCCTGTTCTGTCCCTGCCAACCCCCAATGGCCCAAGTTTGCTCCCAAAGCCAGATCACCAGCATGGTGTGAGGTGTGGCATCTAGTGCCTCAACCCTCAGTACCACTGGGTTGTCTATACCCAGTGTTATAGTGGATTTGAGTGGTGGATATGATCATTTAGTGAAAGCTGAGTCCTGCAATGGTATCTCTGGCTTTTTCTGCTTGACTAGATAGCCATTTTTTTTTATTTAGTTGTTTAACCAGGTATAGCACACTAAGCTGGAAGCTTTTTTACAGGAGCGACCTGGGAGCACAAGGAGGTTAAGTGACTTGCTCAGGGCCACACAGTATGCAAGTGGAAGCTGTGGGATTCAAACCCAGGTCTGGTCTGCTGGATGTCACCAGATTTGCAGCTCAGAGCCTTAGACCACTGCGCTATACTGCCTCCTCCACTGCGCTATACTGCCTCCTGATTTGATTAAAATCCCCTAGGATTATCCATTCCATATTGTGAGAGAGGGAGTATTTAAGATCTAGGAGCAATTCCAGCTTACTGCTGGGGGTGAGTAGGCAACAGTCAGAGTTAGGGTATTGCTGTTACTGAGGATTAGGTTTATAGAAAGTGCTTCAAGTGTAGGAGCATCAGTTTAGGTGGAATGTTCTATGAAGGTAAAGTGACTGGAGATGAAGAAAAGGCACCCCCACACACTTTTGCTAATCCTGTCCCTCCTGGCCATAGAGTAACCATTGAGATTAACTTAATTGGTGGGAATTTTGATGGAGAGCCAAGTCTCAGTCAGGGCTCTAATGTAAAATCTATTGACTGAGACCCAGGAATCAAATATAGTTTGTTTTTCCATGAAACTCTAGAAGCCCAATTCCCAAAGCTCCCAGCATGGTGAAGGGGCCTACACTGCAGAGAATGGTGCAATGATTCAAGGGTCGCAAGGGGCACAGTGAATGACAGCTGTTGTCAATCACTGAGTATATACTGTATACAGTACACACTCATTCAGTGCTCATTTGGCAGCTGGCCATGTTGGTGAGCAGTGGGCTGTACCAGTCACCAGACTGGTTGCAAGATGTGGGGGGGAGCCGGGTGGTAGGGCACTGTGGGGTGGGGGATCCACTAGACCACAAGGTATGTCAGGTTGGCATAAAATGGGGAATTGGGGCTGAAGCAATCTACTAGACCACCAGAGCTATTATGTTATATTACGGGTGATCAGGGCTTGGGGGGGCACTAGACTACCAGGGATGTTCATGTTACTATAATGGGTGATCGGGGCTTTGGGGTGGCACTAGACTACAGGGAGTTATATATTAATAAAACAGGTGATCGGGACTTGGGGGATCACTTGTGTTTTTGGCAGGGAGCCTGCAGCAGTCTCTTCCTGTGTGCCATGTGCTTGCCGCACAGGAGGGGTTGCCACAAGTGTGGGGCCTTAGGCACCAGGACCCTTCCTGTACCAAAATCTGGTGCAGGGTTCCTGGCACAGTGGGCTTTGTTGCAAGCTGCTGTTTATTGAATTTGCACCAATCTTAGCCCGTTTTGTGACTCGGACCCTAGATATTTAAATGTGCTATCTTTATCATATTGTTATCATGGGGGGGGTGGCACTGTTTGCCAAGTTCTGAGAAGAGGGGCCAGGATTTGGGTGCACAGAATCTGAGAGTAGAAGTAAGAGAAGGATTAAATGTCTATGTTTATGGGTGATAGAACGCAGTTTTTTTGGGGGGGGAGGTGAGGAGATGTTGGTAATTAGGTACCTGTGGTAGCTTCGTCAGTGAGAGTAGCAGCATTACAGAAGGCAGATGAGGTTGATAAAATCATCAAGGATGAGATTAAAAGTCCATGATCCTCTACAAAGGTTGGGTGCTCTACAGGCAGGTGGAGGGTGATTGAAGTGGGAGCTCATTGTACCAAGGGAGTGCAGGTAATAGTTTTTTTTTTATATTGACAATTGTGATTTTTCCAGATTGGATGAGTGTTGGGGGATTATCAAGGGTGGTGGTCCTCTGAGAGACAGTAGGGAAAGATATATCCCCAGGGACAGTAGCAGAGTGGGCTTTGTGGAATGTGATGTAGTGGCATGAGAGTGGGGAACGAGCAGTGGTAGTAAGAGAGGTGAATGAAACAGTGCAGGGAAAGTTATTGGAGCCACAGCCAAGAGTTGACTGTAGTCGGGGGGAGCTTAAAGGATTGCAGGCTGTATGGGGGGAGAAATGAACTGTTATTTTCTGAGTGACAATGGAGGAGACTGGAAGAGCTGGCCGTGAGCATATAAGGTCTGTGAAGAATGGTTGAATTGAGGTTAGCTAGGAAGGGTGGTGAACATTATGATGTGTGTGGGGTAGGTTTTGGAAGGGAGCATATAAAGTTTGAATGACAACCCCGGGTGTGAGTGGTGGGAGATGGGTGGGTGAGATACTCCACTCCACTTTGCAGTGGAGAGCCTTGGAGAAGAGAGAAACAATCTGTGCAAGTCTGCTGACTGTAATTACATGGAGAGCATAGTCCAGAGAGAATGGGAGTGAACCAATCCAAGATGGCATAGGACACCAAAATCAGCGTGCTCCTGATCCATACTTGAGGGTTAGTTCTGGACTCCTCAAGCTGATGCCCTCTTGACCCATGTCCTGCAGCAGATGGTATCCTGAGGCTGAGGCTCAGTAGGTAGAACACTCAGATCTGGGGCTCAAAAATCAGAATGTCATTGGGTTCCTGCCCCACACCAGGCATTTGGGGTAATACCCATAATTGACACTAAAGTGCACTGACAGAGGGGTGCTGCACTGTTGAGATACTGTCCTTCTGACCAGACATTAAAATGAGGTCTCTTCTGCCCATCTCTGATTACTGTCTGGGTGGAAGTAAAAGATCCCATGACACTTATCAATGAAGAGTAGGGGAGTTTTATTATAGAAAATTAACAACAAAAAGTACATTACATTTCATACATTCAAATTAAAAAAGCTCATTTTATGAAACACACTAAAAATAAAAATAAAAAGACAACATGAATCAACCAGCACCTTTAAAACATCCTAGTGCTACCAAAAAAGTTAAAAAAGTCATAAACATCCATCATACTGTTCAATCCTATATGGTTCGGAGCTCAATACACATTCTTCTAACAGGTATAAAAGATACCTCTTAATGTTAAACTGAATTTAATTCTATACCTTTTCCCTAGTAGAGTAAGGGAATTTTATTGAATAGAAAGTCATACAGTCTTAATCAAAACCAAACAAAATATACAGAAAACAAAGATCAAAAATGAAAAAAAGTTTTAAAAGGGTCCTTAGACATTTTCAAAAAAAAAGAAAATCCAAAATCAGTATGACATTAATAACATAAGAAAGAAGGTGAAAAGAAAGCATAATCCAGCAGAACTGAGAGCATGCTCAATCCCTAAAGTTGAGCCTGATTATATCCATGTAATTGTGTTCTATAAAGCATGAAAACCATAATGGGATAGGGTCAGTTCTTCTTTCTGAAAAATGTCACATAGAGCAGACAGCCATATGAGCTATCATGAGATAGGTGAACTGGATTTGTTGTAGGACAGTTTGACACCTTGCCTGCCACAGGTTAAACTTCAGGTAGATAAAAATGACTATCACTATATTTTATGCAAACCTTTACATTGTACTGGAAAGTCTCCTAATACAGTATTAGTACACTTAAGTCTATTGAAATAAAGTTAGTTCTGTCATCTGGCTAAAAAGGCCCAGAACCCTCTGGCATAAACACAACCTAATAAAAAATGCTACAAGGTTTTGATTTTTTCCTAGCATTCCTTTGTTGGGCAAAACTGTTCTGTAATGCTTTCAATTTTATTGTTGCCACTTACCCCTAATTGCCAGTGGCACCAAAGCCTGACCACATCCTACATTTTCCTTGGGGCTTTGCAATCTAGTAATTGAGCGGAAGCAAGAGCCATTCTCAATGGTGCAGCATCTAGTTAAAATATCCTGATAAAATTGTGCCCTACTGAAGGTCACTATTTGCCACTCGAACAGTTTCCAAAGGCATATTGTCTTTAAAGAAGGGATCAGAAAAATAGGTAATGCCATTGCATTTAGAATTTGTGGGGCTAAAGACTCCCATTTTGAAAAGAAAGGCTGCACTAGGCTACTGAATCAATCTTTCTAGATAGCCGGTGTGTCAAGGAAACTTTTCTTAATGGTAGCATTGAGAAAGTGTGAAAAAAACACTAGGGGCTGAAACTAGTAGAGTAAGAGAGTTTCCCTGGTGGCATGGCCTGCATCCCCCATCAAAAAGCAGGTCTATGTATGCCACCCCTCACATGATGCACCTTGAAACAAACTATCACAGTTTAGTGTGCCTTTCCAGGTCAAAAATTACAAATCAGTCAAACAATCAATCAATCAATCAATATGGGTATCTGAATTAATTTCTGTTTGTCAGCCAGTAAAAGAGGGTCAGTCTATATCTACATATCTTGGTGTATGTGTGTATGTATTTATATGTCAATACATAAAATATATAGAAATATAGAAGAAATAACCACAGATAAAGATTCAAGAGCCATTCCTTCTGCCAAGATTTCTACCTATACTCTGTTGGACACTTACTATATTGCTAATGGATGCATAGTTATTTACCCTATATTTACCCTATGTTACCCTGTGATCTGTGATTATATCTATGACGCAAATGGTTGTGTAAATTATGACAACTTTGCAAATTTCTTAACTCGTTTAGGTATCTATTGGGTGTATTTGTCTATACATATTAATTTTGACATATGAATGTTGTAAATTAGCACTCTGTTACTATACTTTCCCCCTTGAATCCTCTTGAAAACTAGGTATATCACTTAAATGAGGCTAACCAGTGGTGCAGAAATACTAATAAATAAATATATATTTACAATGACTACTATGATACATACCTACTGTAGTTCCCAGCTTGATTCCCCTCTCCAGCAGCATGATTAGCCTCCCTGCCTCCTCCTCCTTTTTCTGACTGTAAGGCTGACTTGAGATAGTATTCATCTCTGCCTCATTTGCCTCTGCTAAGCTCACCACTTCTCACTGTGGCAACTTTATATTGTGGACCTGTGACCCACTTCCTCCCCACCTATCTGTTTCCTATTCCCACTAACTGTACATTTAATATAAAAGTGAAAAGGCCCAGAAATCAGTCAGTCTTTACAGTGACCCACTTTTTTGTGCATTTTTTATTGTTATTTTATCACATACAAAACATTTGTAGACACATATACATTACATCTGTGCCAGAGTCAATGCCTGTGTCATAGCTACAAATTCTGTATAGATCATTGCTTTATTTGAGAAGCACCTTTTACACAGGAAGGCTAATCCTTCTCACCTCCATGGCTCACTAGACACTAAGGCAGGGAACCCCACCCCCTCTTCTTGGAGTAGATAATTGCAGGCCACCCACCTCTGAGTAGGACCAGCCAATGCCTGGGGCTTCTCCCCTGCAAAGACTCATCCTAGTTGTTATTCTTCTGTAAGGCCAGAACTCTAGAATATAACATACTGTCTATCTGACATTTCTCTCTGGGCCAGCTAGCGTGACTCCTCCACTTTGTGTGGGTTTAGTAATACTGGTATTCTCCCATGCAGTATGGCCTTCCAAGCAGGTTCTGGGAGTCACTGTAATACTTGTTCTCATGAGAGTTCAGATTTGTCTCAAATACCTCTATATAATAGTACCAACCATTCAGGGGGCATACTGTCTAGTAATAATTTCACCCATTGCCCTCAGACATGATCTTCTAAACTGACCCATGAATTGAGAATATACCTCTTGGCCAACAGGATTTGTGTTATCCAGGATAATGAGGAGAATGTGCATTGATCCATCCTCTTCAATGTCTTTATAAGTGACATAGTGGAGGAACTGGAAGGAAAGGTCTGCCTTTTTGAGGATCACACCAAGATCTGCAACAGAGTGAACACTCGGGGGGTGGAAAGGATGGATAAGGATCTGAAAAGACTAGAGGAGTGGTCAAGGGTATGGCAGCTGGGTTTTAATGTATAAAAGTGTAAAATACTACACTTGGGCTGTAGGAACCCAGAGGTGGAGTACAAAATGGGTGGAGTGATACTGGCAAAGACCAAATGGGAAAGAGACCTAGGAGTAATCATATCAGATGACCTAAAGGTGTCCAGGCAGTGTGACAAGGCAGCTAGAAGGGGGAGTGGGATGTGCATAGGAAGGGGTCTTACCAGCAGGAAGAGGGAAGTGGTGCTGACCCTATATACAGTAGATCGCTGGTAAGACTTCACCTGGAGTACTGTGTCCATTTTGTAGATCACATTTCAGGAAGGACATAGACAGAGTGGAGGTGGTCCAGAGACAGGACACCAAAATGGTGCAGGGCCTGCATCATCATTATCTTTATTTATAAAAAAAAGCACCTTTCTAAAAACCAAGGCACTTGTACACAGACCAGACAAAGTATAACAATTAAAAACACACATAATCAAAATATTAAAATCCATAAAGCTACAATACAATAAATATCAGCTTCGATAAAATATGAATACACCATGCTAAATATTATGTTCAATAAGAATCTGGATGCACTAGACTAAATAAATTTTTAGTGCTGTCTTGAAACTTTGGGTGGTCAGGCACTCTCTTACCCATCGAGGCAGAGAATTCCACAGAGTCAGAGCCACAAAAGCAAAAGATCAGGCCCTCGATGTCTTAAAATGAACCCTGGGAATCTCCAGCAATCCCTCATTGGCAGATCGGAGAGGAGGGAGGGAGGGTGCAGTAAGGTCAAAGGAGGTCTTGTAGGTAAGGAGGTCCCTTGTTGTGTAGGACTTTATAGGTCAGTAACCCAGCCTTGAAGGTGATCTGCCACTGCACTGGCAGCCAGTGCAGTCCGTGGAGCATGGATATTATATGACTGGTTCTAGAAGTACCAGTCAATAACCTGGCTGCCACATTCTGCACTAGCTGCAAACGGTGTATATCAGCCCCTGGTAGCCCTAGGTAAATGGCATTGCAGTAATCAAGGCAGGAGGTTATGAAGGCACAGACCAACATTGGAAGATCATCAGGAGGAACCAGGCACTTCACCAGGGTGATATTTCTCAGATGATAAAAAGAGGATTTGACAACAGCAAACATCTGAGATTTAAGGGTCAGGCCAGCATCAAAAATAACACTCAGGTTCCGCACCCAATTTGAGGTAGTCAGCAGAACACCCTTGAGCCAAAGCCCAGAGGGTTGTCCTGTCAACAAACCCACTTCCCGATGATCTGAGTCCACAACCAACACCTCAGTTTTAGCCTGGTTCAACCGCAGCCAGCTAGCACTCATCCAGTCCTGGATCTCAGTCAGACAGTTATTAAATACCGAGAGGGTCACATCCTATCTGGGCACAAAGGTCATGTACAACTGAGTAGCATCTGCATAGTAGTGAAAACTCAGACTGTACCACCTAATGATCTCTCCTAATGGCAGCATATACACTGTGAACAACATGGGTGACTAGATGGAGCACTGCGGTACCCTGCATGATAGTGAGAGAGGGACTGAGGAATAAATCCCAGACATCATTCTCTGAGTCCTACCCTCAAGGAAGGATCAAAACCATCTGAAGACCATACCAAATAGTCCACAGATGAACCACAGGCACTTCAGCAAAACACCATGGTCCACTGTGTCAAATGCTGCAGAGAGATCAAGGAGGACCAAGATGAATGAGTCCTCCTATCTCTCACTATTAGGAGGTCATTTAGCACCCGAATAAGGGCCGTCTCAGTACTGTGCCTCTTCCTAAATCCTGACTGGAGAGAATCATAGCCATCAAAAGCCCTATGAGGAGAGGCTAAATGAGCTAAACATGTACACCTTGGAGGAGAGGAGGGAGAGGGGGGATATGATAGAGACTTTTAAATGCCTAACAGTGGTTCATAAGGTGCAGGAGGGGAGTATATTTCAGAGAAAATGGTGCTCTAGAACAAGGAGGCATGCTATGAAGCTGGGAGGTGGTAAATTCAGGAGGGATGTGAGGAAGTACATCTTCACAGAAAGGGTATTAGATCCCTTTAATAGCCTTCTGCCAAGGTAGTGGGGGGTGAAAACAGTGGGTGCAAAAATGCCTAGGACAGGCAAAAGGGAATAGTAGGGGTAAGGAAAGGAAAAATCAGAGTACTAAGTGAGGTAGACACCAACATACAGATGTCAATAGGGAGAAGTGCAGGGGTAGATGGATAAAGTGACAAATGCAATAAGGACAGGGATGGGGCAAAAAGGGGTAAGGTCATCAAAAATGGAGGGTAATGAGTACCAATGCCCATAGTCTGGGCAACAAGCTCCCTGAACTGGTGGCCTTGATGGAAGAGGGATGTCTGGATATTGTAGCCATCACAGAAACATGGTACACAGAGAACCATGACTGGGATGTTAACATACCAGGGTACACAACCTACAGGAGAGACAGGGAGGGCAGAAGAGGGGGGGAGTAGCTGTCTATGTAAGGGAAGGGATAAAAACAACTGAACAAAAGAGTAAATAGGCAGGAGAGGAGGTACTGTGGGTCATCTTAGAGACTGAAAATGGCACCGCAATCCAGACAGGGGTTTTATACAGACCCCCATGTCAGGGGGAGGGAATGGACAAGGATATGATAGAAGACATATTTAGGATGGCAGAGAAAGGGGAGATACTGTTGATGGGGGACTTTAATATGCCAGATGTTAACTTGAGCACCTTTGCTGCAGCCATATCCAAAAGCAGGGCCATTCTTGATGCCCTTCAGGTGGCATGCCTCAGACAACTAGTTTTGGAACCTACTCATGAGGAGCAATCTTAGACCTCATATTCTCAAATGGGGACAGTGAGAGGATCTCAGATCTAGAAATGGGTAGCCATTTAGGAATAGGTGACCACCAAACAGTGTGGTTCATGATAAACTCAGTTACAGAGTCAAGCCATACAAAAGTGAGGGTTCTGGACTTCAGGAGGGCTGACTTTGGCAAGATGGGAGAGTGCCTTAGAAAAGTATTAGTAAACAGGCTAGAAGGAGGGGTAGAGCAACAATGGGGAAATATCAAAACTGCCATCACAGAGATAACAAGCCTTTATGTGAAGCAAATAAACAAATCAAAATGAAAGAAAAAGCCACTATGGTTCTCAAAAGAAGTGGTGGTGAAGGCTAGGAAGAAAAAGATAGCATTTAGGAAGTATAAGGAAACACAGAAGGAGCAGGACAGAGATCTGTACCAGTTAAGGCAGAAGGAAGCAGGGAGGGTAGTTAGAATAGCAAAGGCACAAACTGAGGAAAAGATAGCCAACTCAGTTAAGAAGGGGGATAAAACCTTTTATAGGTATATCAGGGAGCATAGAAAGACAAAGGGAGGGATAGTGAGGCTGAATAGAATGGATGTGGTGGGTGGGCAGAGTGACAGTGAAAAGCAGGATATTGAATGAATACTTCTGTTCAGTATTCACAAAAGAGAAAGTGGGGAGGTGCCTAATCCAATTAACAGAAGCACTCTGGAGAGGGGTTGATCCCAGTCCTTTCACAGAAGAAAGGATTCTGAAAGAACTCCTAAAACTGAAGGTGGACAAAGCAATGGGGCCAGATGGAATTCACCCCAGAATTCTAAAAGAATTAAGCAGAGAACTAGTAACAACACTTACTACCCCTTATAACAAATCATGAGAGGATGGTGTGGTACCTGAGGACTGGAAGAAGGCTGATGTGATTCCACTTCACAAAAGCGAGAGCAAGACAGAGGCAGAAAACTACAGACCTGTCAGTTTGACCTCTGTGGTAGGGAAAGTGATGAAATCACTTCTGAAGGAAAGAATTGTTGAGTACCTAGAGGCCAGTGGGGTGCAGGACCCACGGCAGCATAGGTTCACAGCAGGAAGGTCATGTCAGATGAATCCAATTGATTTCTTTGACTGGGTGACCAAAGAAGTAGACCAGGGAGTGGCTCTGGAAATGGCCTACTTAGACTTTAGCAAGGTATTTGACACAGTCCCACACAAAAGATTAGTAGTCAAATTAACCAGCCTTGGAGTGGGTCCCAGGGTGGTAGCCTGGGTAAAACACTGGCTGAACAGTAGGACACAGAAGGTAATTGTAAATGGAGTCCACTCTGAAGAAAGAGGGGTTACTAGTGGGGTACCACAGGATTCAGTACTGGGTCCAGTCCTTTTTAATGTCTTTATAAGTGACATTGCAGAGGGACTGGAAGGAAAAGTATGCCTCTTTGCAGATGACACAAAGATCTGCAACAGGGTTGATACACAAGGCAGCATGGAAAGGATGAGAAGGGACTTGGCAAGGTTGGAGGAATAGTCAGAAGTATGGCAACTTGGATTCAATGCAAAGAAGTGCAAAAAGTAATGCATCTGGGAAACAAAAACCCAGGGGAAGATTACACAATGGGGGGGAGGTAGTAACAATGACAAAAATGGAAAGGGACCTGGGGGTAATCATATCAGATGACCTTAAGGTTGGCAAGCAATGTGAGAAGGAAGTAGGGAGGGCTGAGGGGATACTGGGATGTGTAGGGAGAGGCATCACCAGCAGAAAACAGGAAGTTGTTATCCCCCTGTACAGACGGTTGGTGAGACCCCATCTGGAGTAATGCATCCAGTTCTGAAGACCCCATCTCTGCAAGGACATAGACAGGATGGAGGCAGTTCAGAGGAGGGCAACTAAAATGGTGCAGGGTCTGCAAGAGAAGCCATATGAGGACAGGCTAAAGGAGCTTAATATGTAGACCCTTGAGGAAAGGAAGGAGAGGGGGAAAATGATAGAGGCGTTTAAGTACCTCAGTGGAATCAACAAATTCCAAGAAGGTAGCATCTTTCAGAAAAAGAGATGTGCAAGAACAAGGGGAAACAATTTGAAGATGGGGGGGTGGCTCAGGGGCAATGTGAGAAAGTATTTTTCACAGAGAGGTGGTGGATGCATGGAACAGCCTTCCTGAGGAGGTTGTGGGGTCAAAAACTGTGGGAGAATTCAAGAATGCATGGGACAGATATAAGGCAATTTTTTTTGGGGGGGAGGGTAGGAAGAAATACTCTGTTGGTTAAATAGAATCTGCAGCTTATCCTCAAGGTAGGGAAATGGGCAGACTAGGTGGGCCAAGCAGTCCTTATCTGCCATCAAAGTCTATGTTTCTATATAAGGATGGGAAGAGATGGTGCCATAGATCAATTGAGGTCTACAGCAATAAATGAAGGAAAAAATGATAATATTGGTAAACTGGATGGGCCAAGCAGCCCTTATCTGCTGTCACTTTCTATGTTTTTATTTTGCTATCTGCATTGTAATAAGGGATAATTCTAGTCCCCCCAATCATACCTTCAATTGCTTCCCTTATATGCCTCAAAAATGTTTCGGTTTGTGGCATGTCGAAAATCTGTGAAAACATGTGCCCAGGTTCTCATGACACCTACCACACATTGACAATATTTTCTTCTGAAACTTATGAACAATTGCCTTTGGATAGAACAACCAATTGAGAAATGTATAGTGCATTTTCTTGTATCTGTTGCACAAAAAAAGAACCATATGCTCCTTTCAGATCTCTGCCCATGTCTCCAGGTCAAGCAGTTTCCATTCCAGAGTTCCCGGGGATGTATTTATTTCTTCTTCTTTTGTCTCTTTCTCCAAATATCTCTGGACCTTTAATTATTAATATAAATGATGCATTGGAAGGCCCTCCTTCTCCTGTGACACTGAATATCCTCTCCTTAGTAAGTAGGTCTCCCCATGTATTAATCCCAGCTTTTTGCCATAAGGCAAAGCCACCATCCTTAAGTCCCTGCAGGAAATGTGAATTTCCTGCCACAAGAGCAAGAAAGGAAAATGCCTGCTTTCTCTGTCCTTCCTTCCTTCCTGATTCTGTGCCATACCATCAGAGTTTCTGGGATTGTGGTATTCATTTGTACAGTTGTAACCCGCTACTACCCAGATCGTTAGCTAGCTCATATGGAGCTCCCTCTTTCTCTATGTCTTCCAATGTAATGTCCTTGTCTTTTTTAATCCAGTCTGTATCTTTCCCAAATAAATTTGGAAAAACTCTTGTCTAATACGTTTTATTTATTTTTATTTTTTATACTTATAAGTTGATGAGAAATTTTGCCTGTTTTCACAAGCGAAGTTTTTTTAAAGCCATATAACATGAGTACAATACAGTACAGACCCCAAAAAACAGAGTATAAAAATTATGTCAATACTAATGAAACAAACAACACACATTAAGTGCAAGTACATTCATTCCTTAATAACAACCAATGGTTAAGTTTAGTACTGAATGTCTTAATGTTTGAGCAATTGGCAATTTCAGTGGGTATAGCGTTATAAAATCTAGATGCCCTATATAACACTGACTTTTGCCCAATCACTTTTTTTTAAAAAGGAATTTTATACACATATTTACTCTGGGATCTAGTCCCTTGCAGATTCATAGCTTTGGGAAACAATGATAGGACTGTCTGAGATAACTGACCTAATGTTCCTTTATGTAACATGGCACCCATATTTAAATTGGTTTTATTTTCAAATGATAAACAACCAGCATCCTTTAATAATTTAAAGCAATGGGTCCTATTTGGCAAATTAGTCATAAATCTTAGAGCACTCTTATATGCAACTTTTAACTTATGAAACATTTTGTTGCTAGTGGGCGAATACACACTCAACCCATGATCAAAAACACTAAATGAAAAACTGTGTGCTAGTAGTCTGCGAGACTCAGGGACAAGATGGGTTCATACTCTAAACAAAAGCCCTAACCTGTGATGAACCAATTTGATAACATTTTTGACATGGAATTCAAAGGATAAGTTATTGTCCATAATGACCCCCCAAATATTCAAAACTTTCAACTACTTCAATATGTTCTCCTTTTAAATCTAGTATCAAGGGATTCGGTTCTCTTTTTTTTTTTTCGTGGTCCAGAAAAGACCCTGGCCTTTGTTTTTTTAGTCTTTAACATCATATGCTTTGACAGAAGCCATTCCTGAAAAGAAAGAAAATTTTGCCCTATCCTGTCTCGTAAGTCCATGTGGTAGCATCTGCATAGGGTAAAAGAGACTGCATAAAATATTCATTTTGACCAGGTTTATTCTGCCCAGCTAAGACACCAGCATACCATTCCACCAATCCATGCAGACAATACTTAAGCAACCATTGGGGTGTAATTACATTTTTAGAGCTTGGGTATCTTGCAAGATACTTTAATGTCCACACAGGATATGTCCCCTTCAGCTATCATATATTGTGAATTACAGATAACCACTGGTACCCCTTTTAATCTCTGGCAAGGAATGCTCTGGGTCCACATAGTACAGGAGAATGTTTTCTGCATATAGGGAGATTTTATGAGAGCCCCCCCAGATGTGACCCCATGAACTACTGGATTAGACCAGAAGACCACTGCTGGAGGCTCCATAGCCATAGTGAACAAAAGTGGAGAGAGATAGAGTGCACCCCTACCTAAGATCTTGATGTGAATAAAATATCCTCAACCTCCCCCAATTTTTGGAGATGGCTGCTGCTGGTACCACATATAATAAATGCATCAGGTCCCAAAAGCTCCCCCACCTCAAAATGTTTGCAGTGTTGCAAATGGGTATGGACATCTGATTCTGTTGAATGCTTTTTCAGCATCCATAGATAGCACAAATGGATTTGAGTCAAGTGTGCCCCTTTATGTACCACATTCAACAGTATGAAGTATGTTATGATATGCCTGTCTCCCCTTCACAAATCCTGTCTGGCTCACACAAACCAGTTGGGGCAATATTTTCTCTAAACGGATTGTCAAAACTTTGGCAACAGTTTTGGCACCTACATTCAACAGTGAGATGGGGTGATATGAGAAGCATAGTTGCTCATCTTTTCCTTTCTTAGGGAGTACAATAATATTCACATCATATCTAGTGTTTGGCAATGTCGCTGTCTCTCTTGTTTCTTCATAAACTTTCTTAAGCAGTGGTAACACATTCCCCATTACTAGTTGGGAAAACTAAACTGGGTAGCCATCTGGTCTGCCTGATTTACTACCCTGCAGAGAGCTAGTACAGTAGCTTGTTGTATCTCTCCTTCCATAATTTATGCCCTCAGAACTACTACCTGCTCCTTTGAGACACAAGACAAAGTAATTTTTTGCTAGAGAGACTTTTATTGCAGGTGTGGCAATGGAGACTTCACTCATTTAGAGGTCTTGATAGTATTTAAGGAAAGTCTCATTTATGTCCCTGTTAGTCTGTGCTATAGTGCCATCATTCCATTTACTAACTGCAGTCATGGGTGTATAATGTCTGTCTATGATAAGCTGTGCCAGCAAGGGCTCTGGCCAATTCCCCCATTCAAATATCTGCTGTCTCACATATTGCAATGCTATCTTAGCCTTTTTCCCCAACAACTAGTCCAGGGCCATCCTTGCCACCCTCAAAGCCAGCACCATCTCCTATGCCCTGTCAGTCTGCACTTTTCTCTTCAGTTCCTAAATCTGGGCATGTAATTCTACTTGCTCGATTCTTATAGCCTTCTTACCTCCAGCCATCCAAGAGATAAGCATCCACACATATAGTCCTTACCTGACTCCCAAAGTGTAGCAGCTGAGGTCCCAGGAGGCTTGTTAATTTCTAAATATTGCATCCACGTTCCTTAATCTGATAATGTGTCACCTCATCCTTCAGCAAGTATGTGGGGAATCTCCAGGTCGCTTCATGTCTCTCCCTGTGGACAAGCATTATGACACATTAGCAAGGCATGATCTGGAACCCCTATGGGGCCTAGCTATACTTTTTCCAGACAGTGGCACCATATCTAGGGATGCACACATAATCTATGCAAGATGATGATATATATATATTCTGCGGATCCTGGGTTCCTCAGCCTACAGCAATCTACCAGGTCCAATTAATATAGGGCTTGTTGCACTCTCACTGGTCTCACATCTGCTATTTCTCCTCCTGGCCTGATCTATAGATCTCCAGCTCCAGAGCCACATTGAAGTCATCCAGCAAAACCAGCCCAAGAAAACCCTCTTTCACAATAAGGTCTGCCAAGTCTTGGTGCCAGATAGGGTCATATTCCATCGGGGCATAGATATTCCCTACTGTGATCTCTTCTCCATGCAGTAGACCTTGTAAAAAGAGATACCTCCCATTTTCAAAGTCCTCAATCACCCATCTCATTTGAAAAAGGAACCTATAATGCAATAGGATAGAGAACCCTCTGAGATGTGAATTATAACACACATGAAAACCTTGTTGTACCCATCCCCCACTAGTTTGTCCACCTCTTTCTTCACCAGCTGTGTCTTTTGGCATGCACATAATTTGGGGTTTAAGCTGGTTAAGATGTATTAATAATTTCTTTCTCTTGATTGGGTTTGAGACTCGTTTTACATTCCATGGTGCCCAAATTGAATCACTCATATTGGTTATTATGCACATACATCAACCAGAGTCACTTACCATGAATCATGTTTCAGTATTCAGCTGGAGTCTTCTAATAACAACACATCAGCCCCACACACACATTCCCATATTTTGGCATAAAATTAACAATGTACACACACAGGTCAACATACATACGTATATTACAAAATTACCTTGTCTTATCCCCCTCCCTCTCATAATCTAACTGTGCTTCCTTCTATAGACCCCTTCCCCCACCTAGGATTACTACAACTAGAACCCCCTTCCACAGACTTATGTCCCCAAAGACATTTATATTCATCCCCAACAAGTATGTCATATCCCCTTCACCCTTTCCATTTGGCTTACCCATCTCTTCTCTGTGACCCTCCCCACACTGCCTATCATCTCCCTAGCCGGCCCCCCATTCCCTGACAAATCTCTCCTTTGTCATGCAACCTAAACCTCTTCTGGTGATATCCTACTCCTCTCCAATGAACTCAGTCACCTTTATGTCAGAGCATTTAGCATTATGCAAGCAGTTAATGAAATTCCTATGGTCAGCAGAAACTAAACCTACTCCCATAACTAACTTCCACTCACCTGTCCCTCCTCTTCCTACCTCTGTTCCTCCCCCCTTACTCTTACTATGTTAACAGGGAAAATCCTACACACTGCCACAGCCGGTGGCTAAAAGACCCAACAGGCTGTACCCCACCCCTATATCCCTTACCAACCAGCAGCAGCATGCCTTGTTGTAGTTCAGGCCACTGTAACATCCAGCAAGAATTCAACTGTTACATTATGTTCAAGCAGCTGGCAGACACTCCAGAAATCCTGTAAATCCCCACTGCCAGACCCACACCTCTTGGACACTTATAGAAAGTTTCAGTCTTACCTGCCACTTGTAGAAATACATTGTGTGTGCCAGGTGCCTTTTAATCTGAGGCACTCCAGAAATTCACCTCTATCTCCTCCAGTAACCACCAGAACAGCAAATCTTCACTTCTGTTATGGCTCAGGATCACTGTCAAACCCCCACAATTGGCCCTTTGGAACATCACATCACCTCTACCTGTATGCAGTCACTACCCATCTCAATGCCAGAGCTACTCAAATGATGCAGAATCACTGCTCAGCAGCCCCAGCCATCTCACTGCTCCTCAGTTGGCCATATGGCTTGTTGCGTGCTCACCTTGATCACTGCACACCTCCCACTTATCTTTCTCTGAACTTCTCACAGCCTGCTGCAGTGCTGCGAGTAACAATTAGCCTAGAAAAACACCTCTCAGAGACCACTGGCCAGTGAATTGAGGTCATGGTTCATGCAGACCCCCCATGGTTCTTTCTCAAAGTAACCTCACATAGAGTTGTAAAAGAAAAATGAAAACTGTCTGGTGCGTGATAAGGCCTAATCGGGTCCACCACAACAAACAGTCTCATCCTCCAGTGGTAATACGTTTTCCTCAAGAAACTAGCAGTCTGTTGACTAGCTTTAGCAGTAGGCACCTCACAACTGTCAAGACCTCTACATAAAGGCCCATAATTTCAGGCATTCCTGCAGGTCTCTCCGTGTCCCACAGAACTTGGACTCCAGCCCAACGCTAACAAATCCATTAACAAAACTGAACCACTCAACTAAGAGTGAACAGTAATAAAAAATGAGAATGCTAAAATGCACAGTACCTTGCTTGGTATTAAGGCATAACAGCATTGGCTCTGTGCAGTAGTTCTCCACCCTTCTACACTGACATTACACACTTAGGTGTGTATGTTACTGGCGCACTCTCAGGGAGTGCTCTCTGGCTCTCTGCATAAGCTGAGCAAAATCCTGTCATGAGGACAATGGATTGTGGTGCAGTGCTGACCTGCCCTCGGTTGCTGCCTCCAGAGTTTGCAGACAGTCCTCTGATTCCTTGGAGGTATCATAACATTTAGAAGACTGCCCCAACCAGTCTATGCATAGCATTGAAAGGAAGAGGTGTATGAACTTCAACTGCATTGCATGGAGCCATCACTTCACTTCCACAATCCACATTCCTGTGTTCCTGCAAGGCATTATTATAGTTCAGGAAAAAGTCAAGCTGTGCATTGCCCTCCTTGATCAGGTCTTTAGCTCTAGCAGCCTGCAGAATGCTTTCTTTGTCATGGATGTGCAGCTGTTTCATGAGGTAGGGTAGGGGGCATTCTCCTTCTTATGGTTAACCTCCTGGGACCTGGTGAGCCCATTGTACCTCCATACTGGCTGCAGCAGGTCCAAAGCCCACCTCCTTGGGGATCCAGTGCTCCGCAAACTTTATAGGCTGTCTGCTTTCAAGTACTTCTGGCATCCGTATGATCTTCATATTAGAGTGCCAGGACTGATTTCCCAATCTGTCTGCCCTTTCTGCCATCACTTGTAGTTGCCCCACCAGATGTTTTATATCAGCACTAGAAGTATGCCCGTGATCCTCTGTATCACTGATCCTACCCTCTGCCTCTGACAGCTGTTATGTGTGATCCTTTGTGGTAGATTTTAATTCATTTATCTCTATTTATATGCTGCTGAGCTGTGCTGAAATGGATTCATATTCACTTCAGACCTCCTCCAGGAGCCCCACCAAGAGGGTAGTTAAAGATGCCTCCATCTGGACTGAGGCTGTTCCAGGAGATATCTGTGAAACTGCTGCTCCATGGCTGCTACCTTAGTCCTCATGGTAGGATGACTCTGAGACTTCGGTCCTCCTGACGTATAATTGAGTTTTGTCTGCTTTTGACTCAGATTAGTTTTGCTAGACTCCTCCAGTATAGCACAAAAATACTAATTTTTTTGAAAATAAATTAATTAAATAAATAAAACAAGATGGGAGCTGTTCTACCAGATGTTCACCATCAGTGCTGGCTCAACATTGCTCCTCCTCCGGGACCATCTTTAAATGTTTTACAACCTTTTAATATTTGTTTTGTTTTAACTTTTGTCTAACTTGGGCTTCCACCTTTTCATGTTATCATGTAACTCTTCCTTATTGCTCCCTCAGCTCCCTCAAATCTTCTTATATGCATGCCCCTTCTCCTTCCTCCCACGTTCCATCCCCTTGGCCCACAGTTTTTCCTCTATGCTCCAGCTATCAGTTTAGAATATATCATTACTATGAGTTACTTGTTTATCATTATTATTGCATTATGTATTGTTGTCTATCATTTATGTACCTCTATGTAACTATTGCACTTGCCTTTTTAATTGTACCTGCTCTGTTTATGATATATTATATTGTACTGTTATGTAATTTGTCCACATTGGGCCTCCTTGTAAATGAGCTTGCTCAATGGAATCTTCTTGGTGAAATAAACGTGAACTTGAACTTTTCATCCCACATTGCCTAGAATTATCTTTGCCTCCAATCTAATCTATGGAACACCCACAGTTGGGACGCTACAACCCCCACAATGCACTGAGCAGCATTGTAATGCTGCAAATGGGACCCCTGCTGCCTACTCATAAACTTTGATTCCTCTACTTTGAAATAGAAGTTTGGAGCTTCTCAGGTACTAGCATGGTTTATAACCACACAACTGACACAAGTAGGTCATTTTTTTAATTTAGAAAAAATTATATGTTTGCATCTGCCTAGTCTGCCTCCACCTGAAAATTTAGTAATACTACACAGCAATGGTAAATAGATATTGCATTGCATTGTAGTACTTTATATAATGGATATGGAATGGTCTGCATCCTGATTGGCCAAAATAATTCTGAAGCCACATATGTTTACAGAGTAACAACCATTGGTGTTTGGCTTCTTTCTACAACCAGGACACAGCACAGTGCCATATCAATGCCTCCTACAATTCCTGATTATAACTACAAACAAGACCACCACCTTTACCCACCATAAAACTTTAAGTAGGCCTTAAAAAAAACTTCCTTTAATTAAGACAATATCACATTTATTAAATGGTCTTTCCTTTCATAATCTGCTCCTTTCTCACAAAGACAATTTAAAGAAATGAAGCACTGCTGACTGTTTTATTTTGCTGCTCTTTAGCTGATAATAAAAAAATTCCCTTTCAAGCCTTACCTATTTACCAGGGAAATCACCGCTGCTTACTCAACCACAGATCAAAATGAGGCCACAACTTCATAAGAGTCCTACTATGTGCATGGGTGTGAACATTCCGCCAGCGGAATTTTGCACAAGTTTGATTTTCTGTTTTGCATGATAAACCGATATTCCATCTTTTGAAAGTGTGAAAAAGCAGTTAATTGACAGGTGAGATCAGACAATGTATTACTAGTTATACTTAACAAATGAAAATACTTGGTTTCAATAAAAACATTGGTATTTTCTTGTTTTTTTTATTTATTTTTTCTGTTTAATTATTTTATAAGTGCAATGAAACACTCCAAAGTGTGTGTTGTTATGTAATAACTGCACTTTCAAGTGTCGAAGGCACTCAGCATAAACTCCATGTGCCTCACAATACACCTGTTAATGCAGTTATTACATGATAACCCACTCCTTGTCATGTTTTATTGCTTACATAAAGCAATAAGGCCAGTCTGATACATTGTCTTCGACCAATGCAAATTCAAAACCAGAGGTGCTCTTCCACTCTGTTCATGTTGCAACAGCAGGGAAAAGAGCCTAACATGGTAGACACACAAATACTATACTTTCCATCAAATGTCCTATTCCTTCCTTCATCCCAACTAAATGTAGTTAAATACTGAACATACCCTAGACATGTTCTGGGTACCAAGAGACCTTACAGGGCTGCTTCAACTTTTAGTGCCTTTTGTGAAATACCTTTGATGTGTATTTAGACATTTAAATTGCATTAGGCATTTCAATGGCAATAACTTGCATATCATATTTTATATTGCTCAAAATGGCAAGCCAAAAACTGTCTTTTGACATCTGCCTGATACTTTAATAGCAGAACACAGTTCTACAAAGTGTTTTATATTGATGTAGAGATTAGGTGTCCTCGAAGGAATTCCAGTTTTCAGAAAAATACTAATAGTTTAGGATATATATTGCACACCTAAAAACTGGAGTTGCACATTGGATCCCTGAGCAAACCACATATATGTATTTTGGGGACTTACAGTTCCCTCTGTAATCTGAGTAACCAGTTGAAAGTTTACAAGAGAATTAAACTAGTTTTTTTTCAGTCATTTTGTAAACATTTTTTGTTTAAACTGTTGATAAATAATGAGTGCTAAAAACATTGGAAATTCCCTTCAGCACTTTTAGTATTGGTGTTACATCCCAAAACAGGGACTCTTCTTCATTCATATTAAAATGACTATGATCTGTGATTCTCAATGGCGGACATCTGCGAAAGTGCTGAAGACTGATTTCTGACAATAGTGCTTTTCAGCAGTTTCATTTAGAATCAATATCTTTTTAAAAGAATGACATATGAGGAATCCACTCAGTCACTGAAAGTAAAGTTATCTGCAGTATTGCCTATGTGGGGCATATAACTATTTCTATTTATTACCTTAGAGTTGCTGTATTTTAAACAGCTTTGCTAAACCTTCTTCTATAACTATAAATCTACCTTTTGTGTGACTGGCTAAAACTTGTCCTAAGGGTAATGCTTTGGATGTATCTCCAGCCAAAATTTAAAAAAAACATAGTATGCAACAAAACCCCTCCCCCCAGCTCACAGATGTTGTTGAAATCTGATAAAAAAATCTTCTCCCCTGCTACTCCATTTCATTACTTTAATAATCATCTTTACCAAATATCTAACAGAGGTAAAAAAAAGAAGAAAAAGAAAATATGAGATTTTCACGATCAGTATCTTTGAAAAGGCTCGTTGAACCTAGAGGGAGAAATGAGGACTCGGTAATCTATGTGCTGAAATATTTTTGCTTCTTTTTCTAGAAAATGTGCAATTTGGTCAGGCAGAAAAAATTGAACAGAGCCTTCTAAGCAATAAATCACTGGATTGCTGGTGACATTCATACAATGCGGATATAGTGTTAACTGTATGAGTCAGACAGCCCTTACTGCACTCAGCCTGTTCCTAGGAGGTGACCTTGCCACAGTGTAGTAATCAATCATTCTGGCACAGGACACACTGTTTTTGTTTAATATTACACTATTGGCATATATAGTAAACAAAGTGCAGAGAAAATTTGGAAAGCAAGCACTATATGAGAAGTACTGTAATATTTTGCTGTCTGCAGGAGTAGAACAGTACAGTACATGTCAGGCATTTTGCATCTTTTCACTTTGGGTAACTTTAAAGTAATCTGTAGTGTTAACAATGGCCATGTAGATACAACAGTACTGATGTGTTGGTGTTTTATTTTATTTAGTGGGGTTATACATACAAATTACCATCTAATTTCAAAGTAATGTGATATAATTGTTGATTTATTAAAACTGCTACATTACAGTCTAATTTATCATTTAAACCCTAAATCATGTTTACAATAAACCTAGATCATAAGGATGTAAGCTCAAGATGTGAAGGACTCTGCTAATGATTTTACATTTTGGAATAACAGAACATTAAAATCTACACAGGACAAAAAATAAGGAGACCCATGTGAATACACATGGAATAAAATTTTGAGACACACAAAGTGTTATCATACTATAAAAACTGGAGTGTACACAATTGCCTATTTCAATGCACATGATGTAGTCCTTTGTATACTGCTTAGTACATGATGGGGCTAATTTACAGACCAAACCTTTTGTTGTAAATACCTTTAACATCAGTATAAAAAAAGAAGCAGGTGGAGTGGGGAAGAGATTAGAGCAGGTTCAAGGGGTTATATAGCTTCTGGTTTATGCCAAAAATAACATCCCCACTGAAAATTAGTTATTTCTCATGCTGCAGATAAAAAAAATTGTATCGAATTTCCATTTTGCAGTACTAGGTTTTGAAATGCCTTTACAGTACCATTATTTTGTTTCTATTAGGGACTGATCTGGAGTTTGCCCATTCTTTTCTACTTGGCATCAAGTCACAAAAATTAATCCAGCATACTCAATCTATTAAAATGCTTGAACTGCACTGATAAAAAAACAAACCAAAAAAACTGTTGGGACACAAATTCTTTGGCTAGAACTCCCAACCATAACATAAATAAGGGGATATTCTATTCCTAATGGAGTTCCCTCAAGAAAATTAGAGAACCCTTACATATACTGTATCCCTAGTGTTTCAAGACTGCCAAACAGGCTAGACATAACATCAATTAAAATGAAATTAATGTAGTTATTCCTGGCAAAACATATTCACTGAACAATAAGTGAGCAGCAACCAGGTTATGTGTCAGTACTCTAGGTCTGAAACTAGTTCACTGGGACATTCAAGATGTTAAAAGACACCCTGTCTAAGGGACAGATCAAGGGAGTGCTCCCAACCAATCAGAGTGTTCCTTTCTCCTGTACACAACACACTTATTTTCAGTTCAGAGTTCCTTCCATGCAGATGCCCTGGAAATGATCTAATTCAAGGAAGGTTTTATTTTTTAATATATTATTGATTAACTTCAGTCAATAATATACTGTATGAATACTGTCACAAAGATCACTCTTATGTTTCTAAGAGTGGTGTCTCAGTAGATTCATAGGGTATTAGAATCACCCACCTTTGATTCACATGTCTCATACCCTAAAAATATGTGAGATCATTTTTACAACCACAAAAGTGGTCTCCAAACCAATGTTACTGCATATTTAGTAGATTTTCTTGTTTACATAAATTATCCAAGCTGAAAGTGAGTACTAATTCTAAGTCACTATATATTGCTGGTCCTGGTAGATTATTTTTTTCTTTGAAATGGCAGTTATTGCTGAATATTTTAGATGAGAAGCTGTAATGGTTTCAGGTGTGTGTGTGTGTGTGTGTTTGTATTTATTGCTACATTTAGACTGGGAATTTTCAACAAAAATACTGCATTCTAAAGATTGTAAGACTTGTTTTGCCACCTTCCCTATATGTAATGTATTTGTTTTGAATTGTAATTGTTAGAATTTCTCTTTCTTCAACAACCAATATATTACACTATTGGACTAAAATACTACCCCAGTTAATGTTATGATGTGATCCTGCACAATGAACGGTAGATTTCTATTTGATTTTGTTTGACATTGTCTCTGCTTTTTAATTAACTTGAACACAAAGGGCAGTTTTCCAAAAATAAATACAGTACACACACAGTACTAGTAAGTGCAATTTTTTAATAGTGGTATATATCCTGGCTCTAATATAAATGTTATAATTTTTTAACAGCTTTATAGCATTATCTGTTTCTCTTTGCACAATGAATGATAATCAGTTGCAGAACCCCAAAAAGAGAAGTAAACTGAGTCATGCTTTGTTGTGCTTTTGACATGCTACATACATTCCATATTATTTTGAAACCCATTTTATGAGAAGTTGCTTCTGAGTAACTTACAATAGACCTATGAGAAACAGAAGGTAGGTTTGCAGTATCCCTTTACCATTTCTGGAGGTTGGACATTAATGCCTGCAGGCTCCACAGCAAATAATGGGTTCAGCAGAAACTGTTGGAGCTGGTAATAGACCAGGGCATCAACACCTAGGTTTTCAATGGTTTTCTTAGGACAGCATATTGAAATGTTTTGTATATCAAAAAGTTAGTTCATGCCTTGCAAACTGGCTTAGGGAGTACACAGTTGAAAGTTTGTGAGGAAAGAAAATATTGGAAATAACAGTTTGGGAGGCACTAATTACTTTGCATATGAGTGCAAATGCAGGCCTGAAACACTTGAGAGGGGGTGTCATGAAAATGAGAAATAATGATCATATATAGGAAGTTCAAGGAAATACACTAACTGCCATTTGTGCTCCTCCCCCAAAGTTAAGGATCATAAAAAGGTATGCTTTAACCAAGTGCAGATAGCTGCAGACTCTAGCAACTTAATAAAAGTGGTCTGTAAAATTACTATGGAGTACAATGTCAGTGCATGCTGCACCAGTAAAATCAAGCGATTTGTGCTGTGTGCATCCCAAAGTCATATCACTATACTCTCTTAAAAACTTTCAAATGGCAACCAGTTTCCCTAACTAAAAATCTTCATTTCAGCCCTAAAAATAAAACCCTGTTAAATTAATTTAAAAACAAATTAACAGGGCTGCAAGAAATTTGCAAATTCTTCATCCGTGGAAATGTCATAGAATTCTGTGATCTTTTTGGATTACCATGAGAATCTGCTGAATTCCAGCATTATGCCATGGAAAATAGGATAATTCCGCAGTTTACTCTGAAGTCTATTCTATATGCAAGAAAGAGCAGTGGGGAAATTGTTCAAATTATCTTGACTTTGGTAAATATTCCACAGTTTTTATTGATGCCTGGTCTATGTGTGAAAAACTGTAGTAAACAACACTGCAACTTACATTAAACATAATAACAACTCTACCTTTCATATCAGTGTACAGTAAATTTTCTGTGAAATGCAGAACCATAGAAACAAGTATATTGTCAGAAAAAGGACTTGCAGCCTACTTTGTCTGCCCACCCCTACCTACTGTACATACAGTACTATTGTTTTTGTTCAAGACTGAGTGACTGTTCACTCCCCTTTCCTCCTTTGCCTTTTGACTGCCTTCACCAGCCCATTATAGTGATCTCACCTGATTTTTTGATGTCCCTCTAAATCCTTCCCAGCCAGTTTCATTGAGTTCTTCTTGGCCTGTGTGTTCTCACTCTGTGTAAGCAACTCTGCCCTGTCTATTTTTATATACCATGGAGATATTAGAATGATTCCCACCACTTCTTGCCTAGTGTGTATATATGTTGAGATCTGACAACAACTTCACATAAGCCTTATCAAGCTACCCCTAAATGATTCAGGTTACTCTCCTCTGCACTCCTTAAACCCTGTCTCTATTGTTCTTCAAGTGCAGGCTCTAAAACTGCACACAGGTAATGATGCATTAGGGAGCTGTACAGTGACAGAATCACGTTGCTCCTCTTGCTGCATATCCCTTCCCTATACATCCCAGCATCCTATTTGCCTTGACCAGTGCCATGTTGTACTGCACTGCTGTTTTCAAATTATCAAATATTATTACCCCCAGGTCCCTCTTCACTGTTATACTCTTCACTGCAACTACCCCCATTCTATATTCAATTCTTGGATTTTTTGCCACTATGTGAATTACCTTGCTTTTCATGGTATTGATTTCCAGTGCCAAATCCTTGACCTCTTCTCCACCCTTTCCAGATCCTTTTTATACTTTTTACCCCCTCCTCACTGTCTACTTTTCCACAGATCTTTGTACTGTCTGCAAAGAGGCAGATCTTTCCCTGGTTCCCCTCTCAAGTATCACAAATAAACATGTTATTGAGGACTGGACTAAAAACAATCCCTGTGGCACCCCACTGGTGACCCTAACGTCTGAGTACCCCCATTAACAAAAGCCCTCTGGGTTCTTTCTGTTTACCAATGTTGTGATTTTATTTCCCACCCCCAAACCACATTGCTTCTTAGTCAGCTGTCCAAGTGGGACAGAGTCAAAAATTTTACTGAAATCTATGTACAATTTGTCCACAGCCTGCACATTGTCTACCATATTCATCATTTAATTATGGAAGTTGATCAGGTTCATCTAACATGACTTCCCCCATAAACCAATGTTGTCTGACATCCTGAAGTCTGAGTAGCTCTAGAAAATCCACCAACCTCTCCTTTACAAGTGTCTGGCAGCTTTCCCACTATAGATGTTAAGATGACCTCTCTGTAGTTCCCAGATTCATCCCTGTTTCTTTTGTTCAGGGAACTACATTTGCCATCATCCAACCCTTAGGTACAGTAACACCCCCATCACCAGTGAGCTATTAAAGAGATCTACCAGTGGTGCATCCTGGACCTACCCTATGTCTTTCATTATGATGGGATGCAGCCCATGGACTTGTCTGCATTAATTGCATTTTGTCCTTTCAGCACCATTTACTCTGTGATTGGAACCTCTCTGACACCCTTTCCCCCTTTCCCTTGCCTAGACTACATAGTCTGGAAATGGCCCTTTATCCTCTATTATAAATACTGAACAAAAAATCTAATTCAGTATGTCTGCCTTCCCTTTATCCACCTCCTGCCATCTATCCTCCTCTTCAGCCTGGCAATTCTCTTTTTGTGTATTTTGAGTACGTAGCAAAAAAACAAAAACAAATTTGAATCCCCTTCTTTATCCCCTTCACTGTTGTCAGAGCTGTGTCTGACTGTGCCCCTCTCTATGCCTTGTTAGCCTCCATCTTGCTTAGATACTTCACCCTGTCACCTTCCTCCTGGCTGTTTATAAATTTTCTGAGTGCCTTCTTTTTCCCCATCGCAGCCTCTCCTACCTTCTATAGTATAGAAATCACAATGGTTTCCTGACCCTCATGTTTTTCCTAATACCCTGACACTGCAGCTCATAACCTACAATATATTGTTCTTTATCAATTCTCATTTCTTTTCTACCCCCTCTACTGTGTTTGCCTTTTCTAGCTTCTCTTGAAATAACTCCCTTATTCTGCCAAAATCTGTCCTTCTATCATCCAAGACTTTTGTCTATGACTTCTTCCTTTTTGCTTCTAATTTGATAGTAAGTCACATGGATTGATAATCACTGGTTACCAATAAATCCTACACTGTGATCTTCCCTCTACTACCACTGTTCATGTAGGCTTCTTGACTCATTGGTTCAGGAATGCTTCCTGAAGCACTTATGCCACCTGCTGATTCCAGCCACGTTCTGCTACTGGGATTCTCCAGCCCGCATCTGGCAAGTCATAATCACCCATTAGCAGTACCTCTCCATGCTTTGCTGCCCTACTAATTTCATGCCCTAGTTCCCTGTCAGTAGCCTCTTTTTGTGATGGTGGTCCACATACCACTCCTGTTCCTACCACAATTTGTGACTGTCTGAACCCATACTGTCTCTATGGGCTTGTCTTCACCACTATCCCTGACCTCAATGTTTTTTGTTCCCTTCCTTACATGTAGTGCTACCCTGATGTTCCCCACTCCCTATCCTTCCTCAACATTGTTAACCTTGGAATGGTTAGAGCCTAGTCATCATATTATGTGGCCCATGTCTCCATGATCACCAACATGTTCAAGTGTGCTTCTGTAACCACTGCCTGTAGGTCACTGGTTTTGTTTTCTAGGCTCCTGGTGTTAGTGTACATAACCCTCCATGTCATTTACTTACCTCCTACTTAACTCATTGCCCACATAATTCCCTCTGCCCCCTTCTTTGACGCCTCTTCCATCACCCCTTCCCACCATCCTGGTACATGTTCTGTTACCTATTTGAGCCCACTCTGATTCCTCTCTGCATTCCCCAATCTAATACCATTGGGAAAAGGTCATCTAAGTCCCCCTTACTTGAGCAGTTGCACTCTTCAGTAGCGTGTCTGCCCCCCCAACTAGTTCAAAAGCACACCAGTGGTCTCTGTAAACTTGTTCCCTAGCATCCTTGTCCCCCCACTGAGAGGTGTAGATTATCGCATTTCTATAGCCATTTATAACACCAGAAATGCCCTCAGTTTCCCATATACCCAAGACCCTCTTCCCTACATCACTCCTTCAGCATGGAGCTGAAGCAAGTGATCAGGAGAAGCTTCTACTCTCCTTTAGTCCAAACTGGTAGGCCCTCTGAAAATGATACTGGGGGCACTTCAAGATTGAGAGTCCCTCCTAACTTCCTGAAGTTATCCTTCACCTCTCCAAGCACCTGATAGTCAGTTAATTTGCCCCTAGATGGACAATGACATCGAACCCTTCCCTTCTTCATTCTTTTGACCATTCTTTTTACCATGTATGTATCCCTCTCAGCTGACATCCCCAGAAGACACCTACCATCCCACTTCCCTGGTCTTCTGCACCAACAGTATACTTTATTCCCTGTACAATTGTAATCAGGAACTCACCTTCCATGTTTCTCAAGGGACGGAGCCGGTGTTCTTGAAGGTAACTGGTTTCAGTCTCTAACTTGGGCATACTGGACCTACCAAGTCACTCAGGAGAGCAAACCAGCTCCTTGTCACCACCTTTGGGTTCCAACCCTGCCGAAGTAGATCCTTTTCCCCCCTCATCTCCTTGCCAACTACAGCCCCCCCACCTCACCTCCATCTGGACCTTATGTATTCTTTGGGGAGGAGAAATAGTGGCTGCTTTCACTATCCCCCACTTGGACTTTCTCTGAAAAAAGCTAAGTTCTTCCTTTATTATAACAAGTTGAACAGCAAGTATCTCAGTCCTGCTACATACCAGGCAGCACCATCATTTCCAGAGGACCTCCCTGAAGATGGCTGCACTGCAGGTCAAGTATCCTATTAGGCACCCCTTCCCCTCTTCCAGCTGTCCTTGCTCTTCTCCCCTCATCCTCCAGTACTGTTCTCCTAAATTCCTGACCTGCCCATTGTCCTGGGGGCTACTTGTCTAGCTTTTTATCATTAATGCTTAAGCAACTCTCTTACAAAGATTTGCATATCCAGGTATCCCAGATAAGATTCCTCTAGGACTCCTACAAATCTAGTGTCAGGCTACCACTTTGTTGTGATTTACTTATTGGTGGAATTTCACAGAATTTGTCAAAAACGTTTGTGGAAAATATTGGAAGTGGAATTGCAATTCACCAAGATTTCTGCTGATGAAATTTATAATTTTGCACAACTGTACAAATTAATGAAATGTTTTTTTTTCCTTTTGTTGTTCAGTATTTTCATACATACACACAAACTGGGTTGTGGCTTAGCACTCAAGATGATCAGACATGCTTTCTGTGAACTCCTGAGTTTCATTTTTCTGTAACTTTAGGTTTTATGCTCCTTTAGATATTCAAACATCACTTAAACTTAAAGAGGGTTTCTGGTTAAAAGTACTAAATTACAGAATTATAATCAGCATGACTTCTGGCGATGCACCGTGCTGAATAGCAGCTTCCCTGTAGAGCTACAGCCAACCGTTTCAATAAATTACTCATTAGGTTGTAATTCACACGCATTGAGCAGCACAACTTATACTGACCAACGTCGGAATATTACGGGAACAACTGGAGAGACATTTCCCGGTTCAGTATGGAGATAGATGCGAAAAAAATCCTGCCTAAGTGCACACCACCAGTAACTCCCGAGAAGGCCCTGAAGAAGCAGCAGGCTTCTGGTTTGACTATTAATCTCTTTACCAGCTCTGCTATATCAGATAATGAGCCACTAACCTTACTATGGTTCCTGGAAGAATTTAAACCATTTCAGGATGACCTACACAAACTGACCTCCAACTTCAGCTCTCTGAATCTAAAATTAGACAAAGTCGCACGAAGAGCTTCAGATAATTCAGCTAGGCTTTTTTCTCTGGAGAAGAAACAAGAAAGGATTTATTCCAAACTGACCGCATACAGACCGCATCTCAGCAAGCTAGAGTCAAAAGTAGAGGACCTCGAGGGACGTAGTAGGAGAAATAATGTCATCATAATTGGTCTCCCCGAGGGGGAGGAAGGGCATGACATGATCCCCTTTATCCAAAAGCTGGTAGACAAACTAGTGGGCCCCTCTCCTTTTGGGGCTAAATATATCATTGAGAGGGCTCACAGAGTGCTGCACCCGAAACCAGCTCCGGGTGCCCCTCCATGTACCGTTATTTTTCATTTTCTTAACTTCCTAGAAAAGCAGCATTTCTTGCAAAAGTCGAAAGAGCTTCAGGAAGTTATGTGGGAGGATAAATGGCTGAGGATAACCCAAGATATCCCAGCATCGGTCCGGCTCAAACGCACAACATTCCATCCTGTGGTGACCAAATTAATTGCTGCTGGGATCAAATTTAGGATGGCATACCCGGCAAAGCTGCACATTTTAATAGAAGGAACCCGGACCGCCTTTGAAGATTTTGAAACCGCCTCTCCTCAGCTGAAATCTGCTTTCCCCGATTTATTTAAAAATCCTTGAAGGCAATAGTACGATGCTCTGCCAGTAGAGCCAAGTTAAAATAGGCTAGATGTGAGAAATCTCTCTTTTGGGCTTCTTTGCATACCCAGGTCCATTTTTGGCATGCACTTCTATTGGACATTGGGTATTGTTCATTGTTAAGCTTAAGAAATTGTCTGATCATGTCCTTGTGGTCTGAAATACCTTCCCTACATTTCCGAAATCGAGCTATGTGTATGGACAGTAAATTCGGCTTAACTCCAGTAGCAGTGCTATACCGGCTTCCAACATCTGTATAAACTCACTCAGGTTGATTTACTCAACTGGTGCAACAACATCTTGACCACTAGAGGGGCACCGATACCATGAATGCCAGAGATTTTGCTTTACCGTGGCTAACTTCGCTCGCTATGGACGGGACTCTTCCTCGTATGACTATTGCCATCTCTGAGGCATTACAGCTCTTGTGTTTTCTTATACCCAGGAAGAACTGCCTACCTGCCTCTTCAGATATGTATTTATTTATTTTGGGGGTTGCCCTGTCAATAACTATATCTTTCTGTGCATAATTGGCAGTCGCAGGGATTTTACATCTTCTAGATGTTGTTCTGTTAAAATGTATTGGGGGAAATTTGACAGTTGCAAGGTTAAATTAATATGGTTACTAGCTCTCTTCCCTTTTTTTAGTTTGTTTTTCTTTTTTATCTAACTTAATTAGAGAGTAGTCTCTTTGGATACCACTAGTTAATTACTGTGTCTTGTGGGGTAGGCTAAGCTTAATATTCTCAGATGCTCCAGGAACAGGATGGTCTCTTTTATTTAGATTTTTTTTTACTGCCAGTTTCCTGGCACTGACTCTTAATTTAATAGATTGGGGACTATTTTCCAGTATATTCAAATGTCCCAGCTAAGTTAAATTTTCAAGTTAATGTTTTTTAAAATGTTCATATATGTTTATTACTGTTTAGCAGGGTCATACCTGCTCCTACTATTTGGATAAGCTCATTAAGGTCGATTGTCCCAACTGGTGTAACAACGTTTTCATCACTAGAGGTGTCCCGACACCATGAATGTAAGATACTTTGTTTTACCACAGCTAACTTTGCTTGCTAATGATGTGACTTGTGCTCATTTGTTTCTTACCAATTTCTGCGGCTTTACAATTCTCGTAAAAACTGCCTACCTGCTTCTTCAGATATGTATTTGTATATTATGGGGGTCTGCCCTGTTAATCTATATTCCTTTTCTTTTTTTGGGGGCAATTTTGGCAGACTCAGGGATGTTAGATGTTCCAGTTATTGTTCTGTCAATAGGTTTTGGGTGAAATATGACAGTTGCAACATTAACCTAATATGTGTGTTTGCTTTCTCCCTTTTTTTAGTTTGTTTTTTAAGTTTAACTAGGGAGCAACCTCTTTAGATACTGATAGTTTAAACACTGTGACTTGTGGGGTAGATTAAGTTTAATATTGCCAGATGCCCCAGCAACAGGATAGTTTCTTTTATTTTTAGGTCTTTAAGCCAGGTTCCTGGATTTGATTCTTAAAGTTATTGGCTTGGGGACTATTTTTGACTGTATCCAAATACCCTAACCAAGTCAAATTGTAAGTCAATGCTCCCGAAATGTTAACATATGTCAACTACTGTTTATTTTATTTTTATAACTGAATTAGTGTTAAGTATTATCAGGGTGGCTGAAGCAGAAGGGAATGTATTAGGGCATGATGCAAAAGGCAAAGTGTAGAAATAAGGGAGGGGGTGGGTTGGGATAGAGAGTTTAAGTGTTTAAGGGTTATTTAGTAACTGGGTTGGTATTCTGTGGTTGAGGCGGGGTGGGAGGTTTAATTCACACAGAGACAGTTTCCAAAGGGAGACCTTGGTGGCTTACCTGGCATCTCGACCAATCTCTTAAACTCACATGGCTGGAGCATTAAAAATACTTACTTGGAATACAAGGGGTGCTAGACACAAAACTAAACAATATCAGATCCCCAAGCATTTAAATCTTCTGGCAGCGGACATTCTGTTCCTGCAAGAATCTCATTTACTTAACTGTGAGACTGTTCAATTGTGTAGACAGCAGATGGGCCAATACTTTGTGGCAGAGGGCAATACCCAAAGTTGCGGGGCTATGATCCTATTACGGAGAACTATACCATTCTCCCCTAGTCAAATTATCACAGATCCAGAAGGCTGCTACATCTTAGTGAGGAGAATGATCCACACCAGGGAAATTGTGTTATATAGCATTTATGGTCCCAATGGTGACACACCTGACTTCTTTATGCAGCTTCTAAATGTTCTTACCCCATTTTTACACATCCCATTTATCATAGGTGGTGATTTTAAACTTATTTTTGACCCTTGCATGGATCACTCAGGTAAATGACACAAAGGGCTTTCTCCAGCTCAAAGGGCACTTAGAGACTTGTTAGATGGAGCTAGTTTGTCAGATATTTGGCACACCCTACATCCCTCAGATACAGAGTATACATTTACATCTCCAGTTCACCACTCATCTTCCCATATTGATTACTGGCTTATCTCTCAAACTTTAATTCCCAGGGTGTTAGATTCATCCATACTCTCAGGACCACTCTCAGATCATTCCCCAGTTTCCTGTTTGATCCCCATGACATCTCTCCCCGAAGTAGGAGGGAGATGGAAGATAAATAATCAACTGCTTAAAGACCCAAACAATGTGCAATATATATGTATCAGATCATATTACTACATTTATTGCCATTAATGTAAACTCTACTGGAAAACCTGATTTTGGGTGGTGTTCCCTGAAAGCGCATCTTAGAGGGCTGCTGATTGGATTGGCTGCCAAGAGAAAAAGAACCCAGGAAGAACAGCTTAAAACTTTATTATCCCAAATTCGTGCTACAGAACTTAATCTGTCTCCCCAGTCATTGGATCTAACAAGGCAAAGACTGGTGAAATTAAAGGACTCATACTTGAACCTATTAAGGCAAAAAGCCAAATTTACTATTTTGAAAACCAAGGCTCTTCGCTTAGATCAAGGAGAAAAAGCAGGTCGTCTCTTGGCCCTTAAACTTAAACAACTCGAATCCCATAGATTAATTGCCGTGGTTCATTCCCAAAATGATGACACTCTGAGAACCTCTCCATCAGATATAGCCGCCGAATTAAGAAGTTATTATGCGAAACTGTACAGTCCTATGGATGATCCTCCGTCTTTATCACAATTAAAATCCTATTTAGAACATTCTTTGTTACCTTCACTTTCATATTCACAGAAAGCTTCCCTAGTTGCCCCCTTTACTGTTGGGGAAATAATTGGCATTATCAAGGATTTATTCTTGGAGAAAACACCTGGTCCGGATGGATTCTCATTGAATTTTTATAAAGTCTTCGCCCAACAAATAGCACCACTCCTTCTCTCCTTATTTTAACATATTCTCTCTGGACAAAGCTCAGATAGCTCTTTGTTTGAAGCTTTAATTACTTTAATACTCAAACAAGGTAAACCTTCTGATAGGGTCCAAAGCTATAGGCCAATCTCCCCTCCTGAATCAAGACCTTAAAATTTTGATGAAACTCCTTACGGATCAGCTAAGCCTTATCATGTCAGATATTATAGGCCCAGAACAGGTTGGATTCATGAAGGGCAGATCCTCAGTTGATCACCTCAGAACCCTCTCGCATGTCTTCTCGGCTTCCAGGGATGTTGATTTTTCCACTACATTGGTCTCCCCTTGATGCCAATAAGACATTTGATAGGGTTGATTGGAATTTTATGTTTCATTCACTGGCAGCATTTGGCTTCCTCCTCTGTTCATAAAATGGATAAGAGTTTTATATAAATCTCCAACAGCATGTGTTATTTGTAATGGTTCAATGTATGATTCCTTCACGTTACATGCAGAGAGTAGACAGGGCTGTTCTTTATCCCCTCTATTGTTTAACCTTTATTTAAAACCCCTTATTCAGAGGATTATGGAGAACCGGAACAGCAGAGGTATTAACATCCACCACCAGTTAAAGTTTTGGCCTACGCGGATGATTTGCTTCTTCAACTATCTCATCCCGACAAGTCTATACCTGCTCTGCTCATTGTCTTGGATGAATTTAGCCCCTTTTCCAATTATAAATTAAACAGAGACAAGACAGTGGTCTTTCCCTTGAACCATAAAGCAATAAAGGTGGCTGCCTAAGCGGCGGGTTTCTCTTGGCAGACTAATTCCGTGAGATACTTAGAAATTAACCTGTCTAGAGATCTGAATAAATTTATCAAATTGAATCTGGACCCATTAATCTTGGTTATCAAACAGGACCTAAAAAGATGGACACTATTACCTTTCTCTCTCTCTGGGGAAAAATTAATATAGTTAAAATGAACATCTTCCCACGGTTATTTTATCCAATAAATCTTTTCAATGTCTGGTTACCTTTGGTGTGGTTTAAAAAGATACATAAGATACTCTCATAATTTATCTGGAATGGTAAAAAACCCCGGATAGCTTATGATAAGCTCTCGGCGTCAAAAATGAAAGGAGGATTATGGCTTCCACACCTCAGTCTCTATTATTGGGCCAGCCATGCAAGTAAGTACTTGAGATGGCTAACCCAAGACCCTCTTCTATCCTCAAGTTCTTTCACTTCCATTTGGCCTAAAATAGAACGCTCCTTTATCTGAATGCACGGACTATCTCCTTCTGCTCTCGTATATGTTAATTTAAAATCTTTGCCTCCAGTACTCAAAGACAACCCCTGTGACTGTTTTCCCCTTTGCATTCCGATATTCCAAAAATGTACAAACTCTGTAGTTGCTTTGTTGTTTCAAAGTTCCAGTTTAAAATGGTTAAAGTAGAAACAATAATATCTGGGGTGAAAAGGTAAGGTTTGACAGACCCATGTGCAAATTTCCAAACAGTTGACCAGTTCACAGGGGAGGATATCAATATTCCCAGATTATTAATAAGGTGTTCTTTAGCCCAAAATGTTTTTGCTGCACCCATATTTGATAATAGTACATAATCTGGTTTATTAGGGGCAGATTTGTCTCTGAAAACATACATAATATCCTGTGCTGCTGCAGAAAGTTCTAACTCAGCTCTAAATAAATGAAAAATTAAATTATATAAAGAGATGTCTGATTCATAGGGTTTGAGAAAAATGTTGTCCAGTTCAAAAATAACTTATTTTCCAGAAGCGGTAACTTGATCTATATTTGGAAGTGGTTTTGATTCTAAATCAAATGAAGATTCAACTATGAAACTAGCATCCCCTTTTGATAAAGTAGATATCTTGTCTATCTCTAGCTGGCCACTTCTGTCCTATTCTTGTTTTTGCCTTAATGGCATAGAATCAGAGACAGCGTCAGGGGCAACAGCTCTTCGATGCCTATCTCTCTGTGTCACTGCACTCAAAAGCTACTCACTAATTGATCTATCTGTAACTAAGATGTGCTTGTTAGGCCTCAGGAGATCTTTAGTCAGCAGGTTCTGATCAGAGCTAGTAGCAGTAGTAATCTGTTTTCTTTTCTTTTTTTTTTTTGCTTTTGGTTCTTTTTCTTGGCGTTTTTCTGTGGATTGTTTTTCTTTTTACCACCCTTAATTGGGGAGGGGGGAATATGAATGGATGAAAAGGACAATATTCTAGTCCTTCCACATGCTTTTTCCATTTCCATGTTATCTATTTTTTTTGAAAGTGCTAAAATTGTGTATTTAAGAGCTTCTAACAAAACAATATTAGCCATAATAGGATGGGCCAGAGCCTTAATCATGTACTTAAATACTGTATCTGGGCAAGATGAAAGAAATACTGGGTCTAAATTTATTTGTTCTATTTCATTATCAAGTTTTCTGAAAACTTTATCAGGTGAACCCTCCAATACTGAGGAGTTCTCTGAGTATGGTGAAGGGGAGTCTAAACTAATATAGGATTCTGGTGGGCTAAAAAACTGAAGCTCTGTAGGATGCAGGGAGATCTTAGACCCTTTTAAATAATTTTTTGTTTGGTTTCCTGATGTTTTCAAACTAATCTCCCTTCCTTCCAGGGACTCTGTATAAATGGGTAGGTTTTCAGGGACTGAAGTTAAAAGGGGTAAACTGTCTCTGGTGGGAGCTTTCAAAGGACTGGAATTACATAGAAAGAAGTTGGTTATTTTCCTTTGTTGTACCTTAGGTTTAAAAAAAGTAGACACTGGCATAGATAATTTTTTCCCATATAATTAGAAACCTCAATGGCTAGAGAATTAACATTTGTATCATTTGCACCATTTATATCATTTGCATTGTTTGCGTCATTACAGTAATGAAACTGTGGTGCTCTAAGACAATCTTAAATTTTAATTTATCAGGAGACGTGGAAACTACATTTAGTAAATCAGACTCATCTTCCCTATAATGACCTATGAGGGGCAAAATTATATGAGAAGAGGATAGAGAAGGTTTCAAGAGCAAGGGCTCAGATCTTCAGTCAATAAAAATCTCTTCTTTAATATGACATGGAGATAAGGGCAACTGAGGGAATTTAAAGGCATCAGAGAGGCCAATCTGATATTTTGGGATAGAGGAGGCAAGAGACAATAGGGACAACTCCTGTGTATAAACACAGCAGTTTTTCCTATTGCTCCCCCTACCTCTAGTAGCCTTTGACCCCCCCATCTTTCCCTGCTGTATTTTTTACCAATGCTCTACCACTTCTGGTGTACATGATATATAGTAATAAACTGTATAGGATATACAATTGCAGTTTTAAAACTGCTGATTACAAATAGTTATAGGAATTTACAGAAAAGTTCACCCAAAACTACAGTATCCTGGTAATATAACAATTCAGTGATTCAGTGTCCCAGTAATATAGGTCTTGTTGGGATAGAAAGGAGCAAGTTAAAAGTAGGGCTAGAGCTAGAGCTAAAGTAATACCAATTAAAAGAAAAAATATTACCATAAAGATGTAAAAAATATATTGCCGTAGGGGTCAGGTCACCAGATGTCCACCAAAAGTCCAACATATGATTAACGAATAGCCAGTTCAAAAAACTGCTCCAAATTTCAAATTACCAGCAAATTTCCACCTTGTCTAGAGGAACAGTTTAAGTGTTAGAGGATGAGAGGAAAAGAAGAGGGTGGCTTTTGTAGCAACATTTCTCCAGACTCTGTTGAATGGTACAAGTAATGTTTTTCTCAGTTTCTCTGGATTCACAGGTTTTATCAAGATATTCTTAGAGACACAATACAGTGGTACAGCAGAACTGCTTGTGGTTGGGTTCAAAATAATGTAAAAAGAAGTTGAAACTTGGATTCAGAGTCCACTGGCTCCTGTAACTCCTACACCTCCTACAACTCCTACAACTCCCATGGCATTGGTGTTGGCTCCGTAGTACAGTGCAGATCCAGGTCAAAAAATGAAAGGGGTCAGTGAGGGCTTCAGTCTCCACCAGAATCACCACCCAAGCAAAACCCTCATTTCAGTTGATCTCCACAATAAACACTGTGGATAGAAATAGTGAGAGGGTTTTAAAGGAGAGTATATATATATATATTTTTTTTTCCAACTCTGCTAGCAAACAGTATGAATCTACGAACCCCTCCACAATTAGGATAATATAAATGGCAAACTGTTGTTTGAGTATGGCTGAGTCAATTAATCAAATAGGCTCATATAAGTTGTTTGCAGCAGTTTGTACTGTGTATAATGTTATAATGTATGTGTAAAACTAAAACAATCCACAATAGTCCACTTCCACAAACCCTTCTATACTTAATCTAATGATTTTACTTGTGCTCCATTTTTAGACATTGAGCCATAAAGCCACTTCCAGTGAACAGGAGAGAGCAATCTTTATATAAGATGGATGTTGGTTTGCTCACAATCTTGACCTGGACTCTCTAAGAGCACACTGAAGTACACAATAGAAGTGGGTTCATTGAAATACATGGTAGGTAGGTAAAAAGCACTAAGATTATAAATTAAACTAGAACATCATGCCAGAAAAGTGAGAAGCAGGAACCCCCGGGCACCAAGCACCAAGTTAAGGAAGTAACTGCTGCTACTCCTGGTGAACCTGCTCTTGATTTGATGTGAGAGATTGCAGGGGATGTGTTATAAAGTGCTCCTGTTAGTGCTGTGGTGGTTACTGCCTTGGTTTTTAATTCATTAATTAATTAGTGGTGTCAGCAGAGAACAGCTAAATAATTGCTTGTGGTATATAAAATAGAATTAGGGAGTGAGGAGTGTCAATAATCCACAAAAGTGCTGTTCATTCCTACTCAACTACCTAATAAATATGTATTTAAAATAAACGCCATAAAACTGTGTTCTATAATAACTAAAAACATCTACAGAGGAGAGTAAAATAAAATAAAAGCTTTCCCTTGATCTTTGACGAGTTCAGACTCTTGTAAAAAAAACAATAAAAACAATGAAAATATAAACATAAGACAAACAGAAGCACGGAAATATAAAAACACGAAAAGAACACAATAACAAACACTAAGTTAATAAATATTAATAAAGCAAGAAGCTCTGAGTTCACTTCCCAAAAGAGTCTGAAACAGGGGTAAGTCTTCCCTCAGGTCGAGCTTTTCAGAGCAAGGAATGATATCAGCAGCAGGCTTCAACCCCTTCATGCCAACCCGAACGGAAGTCTGCTCAGAGTTTTGATTTTGCCATCATACTTTTGTCTCTGCAAAAAATGCAAATACAGGGGAGAGCAAGCCACAAGGCACAGGAAGAATAAAAATGGTCTGGAAAGACTGCAAATCACAGTGTAGATGGCATACCTTTTGGAAAAATAAAATAAGCATAGCAGTCCTGCCGCTACCTTCTCTTCAAACAGTGGTGCACATACCTCCGGTGTCTTCTCCACAGACTCTTCCTCTCACGCCTGTCAAATTGCATGTCACCAATTGCATGTCATCACCACATTGTAAGATTCTGTGTCCACTTCATATTGTGAAATTGCATGTTGTCACTACATTCCAAAATTAAGCATCACCAACATATGCTCAGATTGTGCACCCCTAACATATTATGAAATGATGCATCCCTATGATATTCCACAACTGTGTCCCTTCATCTAGAAATTGTGTTATTTATGCCACAGCCACATTCTAAAAAAATGTATGACACCATTACACTCCAAATTTCAGTGTCTCAGACACATTGCAAAATTATGTCTAACAGCTACTTTCTGAGAATGTGTCATTGCTGCATCACAAAACTGCAACCATTCTGTGCCAATTGTGCCATTCTGATTTCTCATCCCTGCAGTATGTAAGCAATATCCCAAAATGGGGTGTGAATTAAAGGAATAATAAAGCATGCCCTAGGAGCATTGTAATCATGAGGCCAAAGGCTGAGCATCCTTACACCTGTGGGAAGTGCATTGTTAATGCTTAAATGCACACCCATGAGTGTTTTTTTTACCTTATCAAATGGCTCATTCTAGGTAATGAGGTTTTCCAGCATTTATAATGAGATCATGGTTTGAAATGTGCATTGTTAGTACAGTGATAGTGTTCATCCAGTGAGTTCTTTAGATTTATCTTTGCCATTTTATATTCTGAAATTGTGCATAACCGTGGCATTCTAAAGCCATGTTTACCACTGTATGCAACCCCCCTGCCACTTTCTTAAGTATCTTGTAACTGCACATTCTGGAAATGCATGACTCAAACAGACCAAGTGCCAGATTTTATTTTTCATAATTTCAGTACAACTACAATTTTATGTAACTTGGGAAAAATAAAACCTGTAAAGTTTCTAGCAGGGAGGACTAGGCTTTGAGTTTTAGAGCTGACATCATCAATAACTCTTCTCTGAAATCATCTTTCTTGAATAGGTAGTGAAATCAGGGTTATAAAACATCTTGTAACATAAAAATTAAGTAACTTAGAGATATCATTTTAGATCTGGCTTATTGGGGATATGCAGATCCTGATTCTGAATGTACAGTGTTGGTATTAGAAATGTTGGCCAGAACCCATCTTTAAGATAACAGTGTCCTCTCTTTCTTGAGTATAGTTCATCCACAGAAATGTTCAGGAACAGCATATACCTCTGAACAAATCCCTACAATGTAAAAAGGCATGAGCAAACTGGTGAACCAGAGCTGAGAGTGAGCAGGGGTAAATGGAGAAAAAGACAAAGGCAGTAGGGACAGGGATGGGGCAAAAAGAAATAAAGCCATAAAAAAATGGAAGATAATGAGTACCAATGCCCGTAGTCTAGGTAAAAAGCTCCCTGAAATGGTGGCTTTGATGGAAGAGGGATGCCTGGATATTGTGACAGCCACAGAAACATGGTACACAGAGAACCATGACTGGGATGTCAACATACCAGGGTACACAATCTACAGGAGGGACAGGGATGGAAGAAGAGGAGGAGGAGTAGCTCTCTATGTAAGGGAAGGGATCAAAGCAACAGAGCTAAAGGGTAAAGAGGGAGGAGATGAGGCACTGTGGGTCACCCTGGAGACTGGAAATGTCTCCACAATCTGCACTGGGGTTGTATACAGACCCCCATCTCAGGGGGAGGAAATGGACAAGGAAATGATAGAAGGCATCCTTGGGATGGCAGAAAAAGGGGAGATATTGCTGATGGGGGACCTGAATATGCCAGATGTTGACTGGAGCACCTTTTGATGCAGCCACATCCAAGAGCAAGGCCATTCTTGATGCCCTACAGGGGGCATGCCTCAGACAGCTAGTTTTGGAACCCACTCAGGAGAGAGCACTCTTAGACCTGGTACTCTCAAATGAGGACAGAGAGAGGATCTCTGATCTTGAAGTGGGTAGCCATCTGGGAACAAGTGACCACCAAACAGTGTGGTTCATGATAAACTTAGCTGTAGAGTCAAACCACACAAAAGTGAAGGTACTGGACTTAAGGAGGGCTGATTTTGTCAAAATGAGAGAGTGCCTCAGAAAAGCACTAGCAAACAGGCAAGAAGGTGGGGTGGAGCAACAATGGGGAAACATCAAAACCACCATCACAGAGGCAACAAGACTTTGTGTGAAGCAAATAAACAAATAAAAACAAAAGAAAAAACATTATGGTTCCTAAAAGAAGTGGCGGGGAAGGTAAGGGAGAAAAAGATAGCATTCAGGAAATATAAGGAAACACAGAAAAAGCAGGACAGAGAACTGTACCAATTGAAACAGAAAGAAGCGGGTAAGGCAGTCAGAATAGCAAAGGCCCAAACCAAGGAAAAGATAGCCAACTTGGTTAGGAAGGGGGATAAAACCTTTTATAGGTACATTAGGGAGCAAAGAAAGACTAAGGCAGGGATACTGAGGCTGAACAAAGAGGAAGGTGGCTGGGCAGAGAGCGACAGTGAAAAAGCAGGGATACTGAATGAATACTTCTGTTCAGTATTCACCATGGAAAAGCAGGGGGAAATACCTAATCTGGTCAATAGAAGCACTCTGGATAGGGGGGTTGATATTAGTCCTTTCACAGAAGAAAGGGGTTCTGAAAGAACTCTTAAAACTGAAGGTGGATAAAGCAATGGGGCCTGATGGGATTCACCCCAGAATTCTAAAAGAACTAAGGGAAGAACTAGTAACACCACTGACTACCCTTTTTAATAAATCATGGGGGGATGGTGTGGTACCTGAGGGCTGGAAGAGGGCAGATGTGATTCCCTTTCACAAAAGTTGGAGCAGGACAGAGGCATGAAACTACAGACCTATCAGTTTGACCTCAGTGGTAGGGAAAATGATAGAATCACTTCTGAAGGAAAGAATTGTTGAGTACCTAGAGGCCAGTGGGGCACAGGACCCAAGGCAGCATGGATTCACAGTGGAAAGGTCATGTCAGACAAATCTAATTGATTTCTTTGACTGGGTGACCAAAGCAGTAGACCAGGGAGGGGCTGTGGACATGGCCTACCTAGACTTTAGCAAGGCATTTGACACAGTCCCACACAAAAGATTGATAAACAAATTAGACAGCCTGGTAGTGGGTCCCAGGGTGGTATCCTGGGTAAAACACTAGTTGGACAACAGGACACAGTGGGTAATGGTAAATGGAGTCCACAGTGAAGAAAGGAGGGTTACTAGTGGGGTACTGCAGGGCTCAGTACTGGGGCCGGTCCTTTTTAATGTCTTTATAAGTGACATTGCAGAGGGACTGGAAGGGAAAGTATGTCTCTTTGCAGATGACACAAAGATCTGCAACAGAGTTGATACACAAGGTGGGGTGGAAAGGATGAAAAGGAACTTGGCAAGGATGGAGGAATGGTCAAATGTATGGCAGTTTAGATTCAATGCCAAGAAGTGCAAAGTAATGCTCCTGGGAAACAAAAACCCAGGGGAAGAGTACGCAATGCGGGGTGAGATACTGACAACAATAAAAATGGAAAGGGACCTGGGGGTAGTCATATCAGATGACCTAAAGGTGGGCCAGCAATATGAGAAGGCAGTAAGAAGGGCTGGGGGGATACTGGGATGCATAGGGAGAGGCATGACCAGTAGAAAACAAGAAGTTGTTAGCCCTCTGTACAGACAGTTGGTAAGACCACATCTGGAGTACTGTGTACAGTTCTGGAGACCCTATCTCTGCAAAGACATAGACAGGGTGGAGGCTTTCCAGAGGAGGGAAACCAAAATGATGCAGGGTCTGCATCAGAAGACATATGAAGAAAGACTAAAGGAACTAAAGATGTATAGCCTCAAGGAAAGGAGGGAGAGGGAGGACGTGATAGAAACTTTCAAATACCTCAAGAGAATCAACAAAGTCCAAGAGGGTAGCATCTTTCAGAAAAAGAGATGTGCAAAAACAAGGGGGCACAATTTGAAGATGGGGGACGGCTCAGAGGTAATGTGAGGAAGTATTTCTTCACAGATAGGATTGTGGATACATGGAACAGCCTTCCTGAGGAGGTCATAGAGTCAAAAACAGTGGGGAAATTCAAGAATGCATGGCACAGACATAAGGCAATTCTAGTGGGGGGGTAGGAGGAAGTAGGCTGTTTGTTAACTAGGATCCGCAGCATATCTGTTAGGTAGGGAAATGGGCAGACTAGGTGGGCCAAGCAGTCCTTATCTGCCATCAAATTCTATGTTTCTATGTTTCATAGCAGCTGTTCTATGGAGTGCATGAACATCAGCATACAACAGCTGTGTCAGACTGTACAGCAGCTGTCATGGATAAAACAATGGACACATATGGGGCTAAAAAGTGCAGAAGCCAAGGTACAAAGATTCTTGATGACTATATTAAAATCAACCACTACAGGTGGTAAGACAATGCAGTTGATGGTGTAATATTATCTGTCACCAGCAGTGAATTAGTCCCTGAAGTCTAGAAAACAACAATGTCTACCATCCCCAGAGGACGTACAAAACTGCTTCAGCCAACTGACATCTCTTGAAACACCACATTCAAAACATGATATCATGAAGGCTATTACACCTGGTTTGCCACAGAGGGGCATGACAGAGTGGCTGCCATCAACCCCAGGGCTCCATCCAGAGACATGTTGGAATGGATGAACACTGCGTGGCAAGCCATGGCTCACCAAAAAATCATCAAATCATTTGAGGTAATGTTGTGTATTCTCTTTTTCTTTATTGCTAAAAATGTATTTAAAATGTTCTAACCATTTTTTCTTCCTTTCTTATCTACATGGTATCACATCATCCAAACATGAAGTCATGTCATGTCTGAGGGAGGATAGGTTTGCATTGGAAGTGTGAGAACTTTTGGAGAAGGTGCCAACAGAACAAGAGCCCAGCATATTGCAGGCATCTCAAGCACTGTCATCTGATGATGATGAAGATTCAGACAGTAACTTTGAGGCAGCTGGTTCAGCAGACAAGAACTAAATAGAATAAGAGTGAGGCAGAGAGAGAGCAAGAGTGAGAAAACTATGGATATAGATTGAAAGAGCAGTACAGCAATTTAAATTCTTTTTTAATCGATTTTGTTTATTTCATAGGATCATGGGATGTGTATGAGATCAGTGGGCACATTACCCTTTATGGACTTGCCACTAACATTTATTGGTGGAAATCAAATTTGGTGTCTTCCATGTATAAATCCAAATTTGTCGTGAAGGAATCAATAGTGATGCTAGTTACAATACTCTCTGGCAGTGAATTCCAAGAATTTACCTCTCTTAGTGTGCACCACTGATTTCTCTTTTGTGTGTTATTTTGGGTACCTTTTAATTTCAAGGAGTGTGATCTGGTGTTAACTTTTGACTGATTTCTAGCTAAACCTATTGTTTCAAGGGCTGAGTCTTTATTGATGGCTTTGTATGTTAAACATGTCACCTATACTCCATAGAATAAAGATCCACAGTTTTTAGTCTTGTTTTACAGTCAAATTCCTTTACTGCACAAACTTTTTTAGTTGTTTTGTGCTGAACTTTTTCTATGAGTTTTTTTATTTCTGATCAAATGAAGTGCAACTACTGAGGAACAATATTCTAGATGTGGTCTAACAAGACCAGCATACAGTGGGATGATTACATTTCTGTCTCTACTTTTTATGTTTCTGAGTATGCAACTTAATGTTTTGTTCCCTTTTTTGACAGCATTTATTGTGTGTACCTCAAATGTAAAGTCTTTTGAAAAAGTACAGATAGATTTTTTTTATGATCTGTTGTCTGTAGATTGATATTATTATTATTATAATATATATATATATATATATATATATATATATATATATGGGTTATTCTTCCCTAAATGCATTACCTTACATTTTGATTCATTAAATAATAAATCATTTGTTTTTGACCATTTTTCAAGATACTTTAAATTATTTTGTAGATCAAGAGCAGAGTTTGCATCAGTTATACTGCCTAGTTTGTAGTCATCAGCAAATTTAGAAAGGCAACATATGTTTGTCAACAGGCTCATGGAAAATATTAATATATTAAAGAGAACCAGTTCCAGCGCTGAGCCCTGGGGAACCTCACTGGTGATCTGCCCCCAAGATGAAAGATAACCTTTTATTGAAACCTGTTGAGTGTGATCTAGTAACCATGCATTTATTCAATTTATGATCAGAGGATGTATTTTTAGAGACTCTAGTTGTTTAATAAGTATTTGATGGGACACTGAATCAAAAGCTTTAGAAAAGTCCAGGAAGATTACATCCACAGACAGACCCTTGTCCAGTGCTTTGCTGACAGGTTCAAGAGAATTCAAAAGGTTAGTCTGGCATGATCTGCCTCTAACAAACCCATGTTGGTAGATATCCACATATCCAATTTCTGCTATATGTTTAGTTATTCTGTCTTTAAGTATTATTTCTATCAATTTACAGAATACCACAGTTAAGCTTATACAGTAGGCCTGTAGTTTTGTGGTAGGTTTTTGCTTCCACCTTTATGTAAGGGAATAACTGTGGCCTAGTTCCAAATTGGCACAGTATAACTAGCATTTAATGAGGAATTGAACAGCATGGTTAATGGTCCAATCAAATAATCAGCTACATTTTTTTTAAATATCGGTGGTATATCATCAGGCCCTGGTGACCCATCAGATTTTATTAAACTGATTCCTTCTCTAACTTCTTGTTCTGTTATTGGAACGAAGGGGGTATCAGTAGTTTTATTTGGTGAAAAATTGGTAAGATTTGGTTTAAACACACTTGCAAAATAATTATTCAAATTAGATGCCATTTCAGTTTCATTGGTCAGGATACTTTCTGGAGTATGCAAAGGACCTACGGTTGGATTATTTTGTTTCAATGAACCAATATAATTATAAAACAACCTTTTTATTGTCTTTAACAGATATAGCCAAATTCTGTTCAAGTTTTTGGTTTTGCTTTTTTATCATATGTTAGTTGTTGTTTTGTACAATTGCCAGTTTAATGCAGTAGGGTTCCCTTTAAATTTTCTGTACAATTTATGCTTCTTGATTAGGATTTTTTTATGTTATTGTTCCACCATATTGGAGATCTTTAGGTCTTGTTATATTTCTTTCTAGTAGGAACCCATGAGTTAATGCAAAATTGAAGTTTATCCTGAATCATGTTCCAAGTTTTTTCAAAGTCACAACCTGCAAGATCTTTAACCCAATTCCATTTTTTAAGGTGTTCTTTAATGCATGGATAGTTAGCTTTGTTACAGTTTTTTTAATCACTGTACAGCCATTTAATTCAGTAGAATGTGTAAGGTTCATTGATATAAGGACCGTAATGTGGTCACTGTTTGACAGGGGATGTGTAACCGTGATTTGAGTGTTTGCATCCACAATATTTGTAAAGACAAGATCTAATGGCCCAGATATTCAAACTGCGCTCAAAACTGGTGCAACAGCAGGAGCAAGCACAAACCAGTTGTGCAAATGTGCAACAGGTGCGATATTCAAACATGGAGCAGAGCAAATTGCGCAAGCAACCAACGTCTGAATATCGCACATACTGCGCCATCGCGCAACCAGGAAGGAGAAGCTGAGCCAAAATGTTGCGCTATGGCGCAACTGGAAGCTCAGCTGAGCATTCCAGAGCTGCCATAGCGCAAGCACAGCCCCCAGAGCAATGGAACTGCACATCCAGGGAGGCAGGCTGGGGCCCACCGCCAGCCATGCCACACATGGGCACAGGAACACACTGCAGAACCCACACCACACCTGCACACCCCAAGAACAGCATCACTGGGGGTGGGACAGATGATCTACCTGCCCATGGGGACAAGCCAACAAAGCATAGCAGAGCCATGACACCCCAGTGCAACCACTGACAGGCTGAGAGTGCCACACACAGGGGGTTGACAACCACAGTGCACATCAGCCCCCCATATGCACAGCACACCCTGCATTGTGACCCCAAGACACCACCCATGTGCAGTGACTGGCACTGCAGGAAACCATGCAGTCCCCCCAGTACTCGTCAGCCCCATGCAACACAGAAGCCTACAAGCCAGACACACCCTGTGCACCCAGCAGTGGGTGGCAGCAGATGGCAAGACCAACAGAAAGTCAATGCCATGCTGGTGATACCTCCCCATGCACACACACGCACACACACACACACGCACACACACCCAGGACCAGACCACCCCAGATGGCATGTACACACCTGCAACTGAGCACCCATAGCCAGCTGCAAATCAGAGACCAACACAGTATTCATATATCAAAATAGAAATGTATATTGAACATTAAGTAACAACAACAATAGAAACTATTTACAAGGGGGGGACGGGTACAAGGAAGGGGTGTTCAAGGGGGAGGTATTAAAAACTTGGAGAGGGAAGGCAGGGTGGTAGGGATGGGAGAAGTGGGAAGGGAAGAAAATCAGTGTTCCGCTGGATGCCCGTCCTCCACCTGCTGTCTGCCAGTTTCATGCCGCCTCCTCCGCAGGCCATGGTGGTGTATGGACCTCAGGATGGCCTGGTCATCACTGACCATCTGTCTGATGGCCCGGACATCCCTGGACATGCGCTGGAGTACCTCGAGACCTAGGAAAATGGGAACACAGTCAATGGCTGTGACTGACCACAACCCTGAACACCACCCAACCTGCAAGCCATATAGCTCAATGTCCCGCACCTGTGATGGCATGCACCCACCCACAGTGAACACGCACATGGCCATCACAAACAGGTGGCACCAGCTATGTGCACCACCGCCCACACACACTGCCCACGTCAATCACAGTACAAACTAGGCTGGCAAGTGATGTGGCAACGTGGAGCGATGCCAGTTACACAGCCATGTGCCCAGTGCATGCCTGGACCACCAGTGACGCATACACAGACGTGCTGTGATACTGCACTGTGATGCATGTCACCTGTGTCGTGCCTACATACATGGATACATAGACAGTGTCGGTAGATAAGGGCCTATGGGCCACCCAGTCTGGCCATTTGACCTTGTAAGTTCACTCTGTTTTCCTATAAGTCTGTTGCACCTTACCCCTGACCTCAAGAATTCCTGTATGGCTATCCCATGCATTCTTAAATCCGTGACAAGTCAGCCCCACCACTTCCTCTGGCAGGGTGTTCCACTTGTCCACCACCGTTCTGTGAAGAAATTCTTTCTCATGTTTCCTCTGAATCGTCCCCTCCAACTTCATCCCATGCCCTCTAGTCCTGGAACATCTTTTACGCTGAAAAATAGTGTTGTCCTGCACTCTGTTCCCCCCTGTAAGATACTTGTATGTCCCCATCATATCCCCCTCTCCCTCCTTCCTCCAGGGAGTACATGTTCAGTTCCTTCAACCTGTCTTCATAGGACTTGTGATGCAATCCATGCACCATCTGTGTTGCCCTCCTCTGAACCCTCTCTACCCAGTCCATGTCCATACGTAGGTATGGTCTCCTGAACTGTACACTACTCCAGTGTGGGGCCTCACTAGTGTCTTGTATAGTGGAATTATGACCTCCCCTTTGGTTGTGTTGTGCATGGCTGGTGGTCTTGCCCACCCCAGCATGCAATAGCATCCATGAAGTAATGATACTCACACTCCTCTAGCAACTGGGTCTGCCGCTGCTGCTGATGCTGCTGCTGCTGCTGCTGTGGTTGGGGCACAACACCCCCTGGCACCGGGGCCCTGGCACGGCCCACCTCACCCTCGCCCGGCGTCCTCAAAATCCGGCCTGTGGGAGACATATGTTGAGACAAACATCAGTGTGACTCAAAAGCAGAGTGCCCCCTGCCCCAGTGAGAGTGCCTGCCCACACAGCCATAACCATCCATCGCACAGCTGCACACACTGACACAGCCAACTGTGTCCGAGCCGGCACCTATGCACAGCCACCCAAGCACACACACACCCCTACAGAGAATATAGGTGCATAGATGGTACACTCACCTGGCCTAGGCACCATGCCCCACCTGGCACATGAACGCAGCCGTGTCAAGAGTTCTGGCTCCCTCCAGCGGAGGTCACCGTACCGGTGCTGGCACTGATCAGCAGACCTGCCCCGGCCAGTGACCTCCACCAGGTCAGTGGCCACTTGCTGCCACACGTGGGTCCTAGGCATGGTGAGGGGGGCCTCACCATACAGTGCCTCACAGTGGGGCTCCACCAGGGCCACCAGGTTGGCCACTTCAAGCTGGCTCCAGGACACCGCCCTCCTCCTAGCCATGGCACCAACTTTACAGCAGCAATATGGCACCCTGCTGCACCGTGACCCCACGTGGAGTTGTTGCACAATAGACCACCACAGGCTCCAATCGCGCTGTTCGAACAGTGCCGTCACTTTACATGGCGCTGTCACCAGACAGCGCATGCAATGAGAACGTACACATGGCATCGCGAACAGTGCCAGAGGGCAGAGAGGCATACACAAAGGTCCGGCAATGGCCGCCAGAGGCTCACCTTTAGCGCCATAACCAGGATATAGGCATCCTGCGTGACTGCCAAGCTGAGCACCAGTGCCACAGTGGACTATCGGCGCGGTAGTGCCACAGCGCCCATATAGTGCCCAGTGCTGGTAGTGCCACTGGCACAATGGTAGCCATGGCCTGAATCGCCTATCACACTCAGCAGGTCTGCAGCATGATAGATGCATCGTAGCTGTCTGGGCATGTGCAATGCAGTGTAGCACGCAGCCACAAACCTGCGCCATTGGCTCAGCCGGACCTTCCGTATTGCGCAAAACGCAAATACGCGATATTCAGCCGACATATGCAAATCATTCGATCAGCCATTCAAAGGCACAGTGGCGCGATTAGCATGTCATTAAAGTAGCGCCACACCTCATTTGCATGTGTTGCGCTATAAAAATGTGACAGTGGGTTGTGCTGGCCAGATTTGGTTACTGCAGGTGAGAGGTGAGTTACATGCTGTGTGATGCTCAGGACAATGCTCATGGGCAGGGGTGCCGGAGGATGATAAAGGCTGAGGGGGCTGAGCATGAAAAGGGCACTTAGAAAGGGACAAAGGGCACCCTTTCTATCAGTATCTGCCATGCGGAGAGGAAACGTGGGGGGCTTCCGCACCCCGGCCGGCAGCTATGCTCATGGGGAAATGCTGTCGACTGCACAGTGACAGGTGTCCACTTCCACCCATACAGATCACCATGACTGACCAGAGCCAAGCTGAGGGTGTGGACGCGGGCGAGGAGGAGGCCGACTTCACGCGGCAGAGACAGAGGCCCTCCAGGCCTACCTGGAGGATGAGCCACTATTGAGTGGACAGAGGGCACCCCTCAGGAGCGTGCAGCTGCATGGGAGGGGGCAGCTCGGGCCGTCAACCTGCACGGAAGCCACCAGCGCTCCATGCAGGAATGCAGGAAGAAGATGGGGACTGACCGCAGGAGGCTGAAGGAGAAGGTGGCAGCCTTCAGGGCGGCACGTGCTAGCACTGGTGGGGGCCCACCAGTGGTGTTGCAGCTGACCCCTACAGAGGAGACACTGGTCAGGCCATGCAGCCGAGTGCCATTGCGGGCGTACCAGGCGGAGGATTCCAGACAGGTGGAAGCCCATCACTGCACGGTATGACATGGTGGTGTTGTTGGGGGCTGTTGTTCACATGCACTCACATGTACTCTCTTTCTGTTACAGATCCTGTTCGTCTGCAGGAGACGGTGGTGGTGGTGGGTCCAGACAGTGAGGCAGACCTGCTGGACGTGGAGGAGGACCATCCACCTCCACCACCAGCCTGCAGGCACTGCAGCAGCATGCACGCTGGGCCTCAACCGGTGTCAGTGATACGGGTGCAGGGGTGCACAGCCTGTGTCACAGCAGTCTGGCATGCAGGTATGCCAGCATGCTGTGCCTATGGCAGTGGCACGCACCTGCACCATTGATGATATAGCAGGCCTGCAATGGGCAGTGATCGTGTGTGTTCCCATGACGGACACATGGCAGGCCAGCCAGCGTGCCCTGGGCCTTCCTGGTTCACACCTGTGTACCAGCATGCTGGCACAGTCCCAGACTGTGCCTGTCAGCACCAGTGAGGCAGCACCGGTGGCTGTGCAGGTGTCTGGCACTGTTGTCAGCACAGAGGTGGAACAGGTGGACCTGGGGGCCAGCAGTTGGAGGCGGCGGCAGCAGTCGCACACCAGGTCTGGGGGTACAGTGTCAATCAGTGGCACATGTCCACCACTCATTGATCCGCCCGATACCTGGTCCTGGTGAACAGCGCCCACCCTCAAGGGGTGCTGTGCACCAGGACCATCCCCCTGGGGTCACGAGGCCATTGGGGCAGAGTACCCATTGGGCCACACACACCCGCCTGCTGCAGGACTCGGTACAGCTGCAGGGTGGGTTAAGGTCTGTGGAGGCACTGTCTGTGTCCGTGGAGTGGCATAGCAGGGAGTGTGCTCGGGACCGAGCCGAGCTGGTCCTTATGCAGATGGATGTGACCGCTGCCATTGACAGGCTGACCCAGGCAGTGGTCTCTGTGGCGGACACATTGGCCACACTGTCAGGTGCCCCTGTACCACACACCCCACACAGTGCGCTCTCCACTCCCCATTCCCAGCATCATGCGATACCAGGCCTGTCGATGCCGGGTTCTGCTGTGGGCATCCCGAGCACCCCTGGTGCAAGTTTGTTTGGCAGGATGCAGACCCCTGTGCGGGCAAGGTCGCGTTCACGCAGTGGGACCCCTGGTGGTGCACCAGCGCCACCCGATGTGGCCCCTGCTCAGCCTGCCAGTGCTGCTGGGACACGGCGGGGCCACCCACGCATCCGTGGTGGCCATGGAACAGTGCTACCTGACTGAGCTGTCTCCCAGTGCAGGCTCTGTCTGGTGCTGCCCTGTGTGCAATGTGTGTCATGGTGGGCAGTGCACTGCTGGGTGCTCTGCTCACCACACTGACACACGGACCACCTGCACACTCTCCCAACTGCTGTCCACAGGTGCGTGTGCATGATGATGCCTGCATTGCACTGTACACCAAGGTGCATGTGTGCCCAGGTCCTGACACATGTACGTGGACAGTCCAGGTGGTGGGGGTGGTTGGTGGTGCTGTGTGTTGGCAATGTCATTTCCACAGTGCTGTGCTGCTGCCCATGTACGCTGCCTGGTGTGTGTGTGTGTCCATATGAGTGCTCACCCCTCTCTGATGGTGTGTTAGTATGCCTGGAACCATCAACTCCCCTGACCATCATGCACGGTGTGTTCCCCTGTGTGCCTGTGGTTTGCGCATGGACAGTGTTGCCTGCACATGTCCCCTTGACTTACCTGTGTTGGGCATAGTGCTCTTCTGCAATGGTGTCCCATTGCAGCTGGGCCTGCCGGGTCAGTCAGGGGTCCCTCCGTCCTAGGGGGGGCTGCTCATCACCCACATCACCGGCGCCACTGGCGTCCCCATCGCTGCCCCCCTCTTGGACCTGTATGGCTATCCCATGGTCTTTGGCCATGTTGTGCAGGATGCAACAGGCCAGGAATATCCCACAGGCCTTTTGGGGGCTGTACTGTAGGGCTCCGCCGGAGGTGTCCAGGCATCGGAAGCATGCCTTGAGCATCCCAAACACCCGCTCTATGATGTTACGTGTTGCGGCATGTGCCTCATTGAAACATAGTGCGCTGGGGTCGTGGGGCGCCGGTATGGTGTGAGCAGCCAGGGACGGAGTGGGTATCCGCAGTCACCTGTGTGGAGATAGTGGAGATCAGTGTCATGTCAGGTCCATATTGCCCATATCCTTGTGTGCCACTACCATGGCACCTGTGTCATTCCCACCCTTGCACAGAGTTTGCATTCCATACATGTTTACTCACCCACTAGATGACCCGTGAGGATGTTCCCACTCTCGAATCGATGGCACAGTGCAGACTGATGCCATATGAAGGCATCATGTGCTCCACCAGGGTGTGTGGCACAGACATTGATAATGCACCCAGTGGCATCACACACCACCTGGCAGTTGACACTGGAAAAGCCCTTTCGGTTCCGATAAGCCTGGCCGTCGGGGCCAGGTGGCGTGCGAATGGCCACATGGGTGCAGTCTATGGCCCCTAGCACACCAGGCATATGTGCTACCCTGTGGAACTCCTGCATGTTTGTTGTACGCTCTGCCGCGGTGCTGGGGAAATGGATGTACTCCGCAGCATGAGGCAGCAGTGCGCTGAGGAATTGGGTGAGGATGTGTGACGTGGCCAACTGTGTAATGCCTGTGGTGTCCCCTGTCAGCCTCTGGAAGGTGCCCGTGGCGAGCAGGCACACATGCAGGCTGTCACCTTGGTCTCCACGGACACAGCATGACTCCATCGTGAGGGTGCCTGCATCACATCACTGCACAGCTCACAGAGCCATCTCAGTATTGCCCTGTTCAGGCGGTACCGGCCCACAATCTCGACGTCTGTGTACAGCTCGAAGCTGATGCGGGCACGATACCACCTGTCGGGGGCATACCGCCGATGGGCCCCTCCGCGGCCACATCCCCCTGCAGAATGGTGTCTCACCCCCCTCATTACAGCTTCCATGTGGAAGCTGACACTGTCCATCTCCCTGGCTTCTGCCCCCCCGGCTGCTGTTCCTGTGTTACCCCCGCTGCCCCCACTGCTGCTTCCACTGCACAGGCACCCCCACTGGCCTCTCTGTCCTCCTGGACCCACTGTCCCTCTCTGCCCTTCCAGCTCCTGCTCTCTCTCTCTCTCTCTCTCTCTGTCTCTCTCCCCAGTTTGCGGCCTGCTAGGGTTCTTGCGCTTCCTTGAACCTTTTATTTTGGCTCAAATCCGATTGCCTACGCAACTTCCGGCTGGTACTCTGCGCATTAGCAGTGTTCGGATATCGCATTAGCACTTTATGCATGGACCGCCCTTAGGTTTGTGCATGCCTTCATTTCCATTCGCGCTGTTGCTCAGCATGTTTTCGGTGGCGCAACTGGCCCCTTCTGAATATCGCAGAATGGCGCATTTTTGGAGTTGCACACGCGCAACCCTGTTGCGCATGGCGCAACCCTTTTGAATATCTGGGCCAATATGTTTTTGTCTCTGGTTGGTTGTTTAACAAGTTGTTCCTTGTTGTTTATAATCCTAAGGTCTAGGAATGTTGAGTCAAGAGTAGAACTTCCCTTGCAGACATTTCAATTTATGTTGGGGAGGTTAAAATCATCCATGAAAATGCAGTCTTTGTCATCCAACTTAGCTTTGATATTGTTCATAAACATGTCGTTGTCTCCCTTTTTCATATTTGGTGCTTTATATCCTAGACCTATTGTCATTATATATTTTTTTGTAAGCATTATTTTAGACCATATTAATTTGGTATCATCATCTTGCTGGCAGTCATTATCTACTAGACAACATTTGAAAGTCTCTTTTACATACACCACAATTCCACCTCCCCTTGCTTGTTTTCATTTCTTTTTCCAAATTTAGCATACCCAGGTATTTGGGTAGCCCCAGCATTGTTTTTGAACCAAGATTCAGTCACCCCACATAAATCTATTTTATTTGTTTCCATGAAGTGTTTTAGCTCGTCGATCTTATTTAAGAGACTATGTGTATTTACAAGTAAAATGTTTAGGTTGTTTTTTGTGTATGATTTTATGTTTGGATTTTTTTGTTTAGTGTTTCTAGTTAGTTTGGTTATTAGTATGATTACCAGATGTTGCATTACTAAATGTTTTGTTGTTTACATATATAGCTGGAGTAAGTCTATTGTTCAGAGAGTCCTCAAAGGTAGGCATCTCCCCCTTATGCTTTAGTTGAAATTGTTCTGAATGTATGTCAGTATATGTTTCCCCAATAGGGTATTTCCCCTTCTACTCAGAAGGAGCCCGTCCCATGACAAAAGCTCTTCTGTATGACAAAAGTCCTCCCAATGTGTTATGCATCCAATCTGTTGTTTTATGCACCATTGTCTTAACCAATTATTCAATGCTTTGATTTTTGTTGTGTTAAAATTGGAGACTTCTGGAATTGGTAGAATCTCAGAGAAGGCAAAATTGCAGTTTAAATCAGTAAGTGTGTTGGCCATTACAACAATGTCTTTGTTTAATTTTTGCTAATGGTTCTCTCAGGATATTGCCTGCCCCATGTGTATGATAACCAAGGGCTGGACTGATTTAGCCAAAATGTTGTCTAATATTAAATTGATATCACTTATTTTGGCTCCACCAAAAGAGGATAATGTTCTAGATGTTTTGTCAGGGTTGCAAATCATTCTAAGTGTTTAACTATAGAATCAGCCTAAAACAAACAATGATTTACTAGATACAGTATATCGGTCTCAAAATCCATCAAATCAGTCTCCCAAGGTAGATGAGCAGATAAGGCATCTGTGGGTTCTATGGGTGGTACATTTATTATTGTATTAGTGTTTGGGTTAGGTGATGTCATAGGAATATCTACAACAGTTTGATTGGTGTTACTAGCCTCTGATACTTCAGGAATACTTAGTATTGTGTACTGATATGTTAAGGGCAAGTCAAAAGTATCTGCTCTACGGCCTTTTTTGGACACCTTTGAATTCTGTACTTGGAACCATTCATCTGCTGGGTTAGTGTTTAGATCATTTTCTCTAGGTCTTTTTTTATTTTTATTTTGGGTCACATCCTGCAGTTGTAAATCAATAATTGGCTCTTGTGTAATATCCTTTTCTAATGTAGGGATATGAGTTAGGTTATTAGTCAGTTCTAGTTCTTTGCTACATTGTGCTATAGTATTTATATTTAAGATTGCTTGCCCTTTCATGTCTGTGATAGATTGCAATATGTCAGTCATATCTTTTTGGTTAGCTTCTAACATCCATAATCTTTCTCCAGGTGTTCTTACTTCATATTGCAGTTCATCATTTGAAATACATTTTATGCATTTGTATGCTATTTTATTGCTTGGTGCTTTAAACATAAGTGACTACATGTTACAAGAAGGGCATTTAATGCCTGTTTCTCCATCAATGGTAATAATATAGTTTGCCATTCTGAAATCAAGGTTATTGGCTAGTAAGTAGTATTGGTGACTGATCTGAGGCAAGCAAACTGCACAAAGAACTCAGGGGAAGATCACAATTACTAGCGAGCTAGTGTACACAAGAGGTATCTGCTTTTACATCAATTCACCAAGGATCTGATAGGAATCAGAGGTTTAACTTGCTTGCCTTGGACAATTATTGTTCTGTTATGCCTTATGCCACACAGCCATTCAAAACACGCATAACACGTGCTAGACACACGTGTCTTTGCACTCATCTTCACACATGCAAGCACACATACTAGCCTTGCTCATACTCGCCCTGCTCATCGCAGGGCTTGTTTTAACAAGCCAACTGACCCAGAAGTGGAGAACAGGTCAGCCTGCATGCTCGTTTCAAACTCAACAAACAATTTGATTAAAATGCCCCTAAATACAGGCACACTAGTAGTTCAGCATATTTACACTGGTATATTCAGAACAATAAAAGTTTCATTTACACTAAAAAGTGCATAGGTGGTAAAATAACTGTGCTTTCTCAAGCTCACTGAAAACACAACTGTGCACTGATTTAATGAATCTACCATCGCATTGGGATTTTGCCTGCTTATTAACAAGACCTCTGAGATTGGGAACAGAGGGTTGTGATGGTTTGGCATTTTGCAGAATCTGAGGGTGACCGATCTACAGAGGCAAGTGAGATGCCAGTGAGTGAGCTAAAATAAAAAAAATGCAACAAACTGGTGCAGAAACAAAGTTAAATTTCTAGTCTATAAACAATATATGACAGCAGCAAAGAAACTGACTGTAGAACATTTCTGGCATTTTGGCATTTTGTGGGATCTAAGGGTAAGCGAGAGAGGGAGGCAAGTGACAGCAAGGAGCACAAGCTAAAATAAACCAGCTCTTGAAGAGCCAATACAACTGCAAACTAATGGTTTTGTGGGCAGTGAGAAATGTTGTAAACTAGCAATTTTTGCACTAACCACTGAGCCGTCTAACTATACTTTTTAATTGTTGTGATACACACACTCTGGCTAATACATATACACATATATGCATAGACATTACAGTGTAACATAGCAGTGCACTGTCTACACCTATTTTTACAGATTAAAAAAAAGTCATCAAGGGACTGTTTTCTTCTTTTCAGGCTCCGAGGGACATCAGAGGGTGGAAGGTTGTCACTAGACACCTCATTTAAATCAGCAATGACATGCATAAGGCAGAAACTGATCTAGATAGTGGGGGAATGTAGACTAGCAATTTTTACACTAATCGCTGAGCCACCTACAGTAACTGCACTTTCTAATTGTTGTGATACACATACTCTGACTAATACATATACACATACAGTATATGCATATACTGTATATTCCAGTATAATATAACAGTGCACTGTCTACACACACAGAGCATTGCCACACACACACTCACTCACATACACTATCTTATATTGCATTTATTTACTTATATATCTAACTCTAAGTTTTACTGTATTTAGGATAAGCACTGTGTTTTGCACTAACTTATTGTACTAATCTAAACCATGACTGGGTAACTAAGGTAGTGGATCAGGCAGGTGCAATGGATGTGGCCTATCTGGACTTCAGAAAGGCCTTTGACACTGTCCCCCATAGAAGGCTGATTAACAAACTGTTCAGCCTAGGGGTGGATCCTAAGATAGTCCTATGGGTGGAGAACTGACTGAATGACAGGATTCAGAGGGTTGTGGTAAACAGGGAGTACTTTGGAGAGGTAGAAGCAATGAGCAGGGTGCTACAGGGATCCATGTTGGGGAAATTCCTCTTCAATGTCTTTATTGGGGACATTGAAGAGGGACTGGAGAGGAAGGTATGCCTCTTTGCAGATGATACAAAGATATGCAATAGGGCAGACATGCTAGGGGGTATTGAAAGAATCAGGGAAGACCTTTAAAAACTGAGGAGATGATCTGAAGAATGACAACTGGGATTCAATGCAAAGAAGTGTAGAATTATGTGCATACAGCAGAAGAACCCAGGGGCAAAGTACAAACTAGATGGGGAGGTACTGACAGGCACAAAGCAGGAAGGGACCTGGGAGTTATCATATTGGATTACCTAAGAGAAACTAGGCAGTGTGATAAGGCAGCTGGAAAGGCTAGCCAGATGCTTGGATGCATAGGGAGAGGTATCATGAGTAGAAACAGGGAGGTCATCTTGCCCCTGTTTCAGACACTCATGAGACTGTACCCAGAATATGGAATCCAGTTCTGGAGGCCCCATCTGAGAAAGAACATAGACAAGGTGGAGGCAGTGCAGTGGAGGGCAACTAAAATGGTGCACAGCCTGTGGGATAAGACCTATGAGGAAAGACTAAAGGAGATAAATATGTATTCCCTGGAGGAAGGGTGGCATGATTGAGACACACAAATACATCACCAGTATAAACAGAGTATAGGAAGGAAGCATCTTCCAGAGTAAGAGGTGCTCCAAGTCAGGGGGCAGACAATGAAGTTAGAGGAGAAGGCTCAGGGAAACATGAGAAAATATTTTTTCACAGAGAGGGAGGTGGATGCCTGGGCTAGCCTACCGGAGGGGGTGGTTGGGGTTAAAATGGTGACCAGGGCTAAACCCATTTGACTGGGGCAGAGACCTTGACCAGCTGGTTGAGGTTGTCTGTGTGAGTGAAAGGTGAGGGACTGAGTACCAGATTAATATAGCAACAGAAATAATATTTCAAGCAAAACCATGAAGGAAAAACAGCGTGCAGCAAAACAACTAAAGGGGAAATATAGCGCAGTGAAAATATAGCAAAGATAGCAGTAGCGCTACCCCTGTAGCTGTTGGCTAGGATGCAAGGATGCAAAGGATAAAAGCTCTGTTGGGTGGCAGTCTGCCAAGCAGCTCCAGTGGCTCAGAGGGTGGAACCACAGGCATTAGAGGGCACCAGTGCATCTGTGGACTGGGGTTCCATTCCCGGGTCCCAGAATGCTTGTGTATTTTTGTTTCTTTTTGGGTGTTAGATTTTGTCTCCCCCCGACTTACCTTCTGTAATTCCCCCCCCAGGGTTCTCCCCATTCTTGAGTTGCCGCCTTCCCAAAGGTAGTTATATTAATATGGGTGAGGGGGCTTGGGGCCCCCTGCAAACAGTTTGTTTTCTTCATTGTCATGGTGGTAACACTCACTGTTTTTACCGAGCGATACTTTTGTTTTAGCTGTTATTGCTGCGTGGTATTTGACTGCACTGTTTTTTGTGTTCACGGTTTTGACCCCCGTGCAAGGGACTGTCTCTGCTCATTTAATTGCTATATGAGAAATAACACATACATTGCCTTATATTGCATTTATTTACTTATACATCTAACCCTAACTTTTATTGTATTTAGGATAAGCGCTCTGACACACTAACACACATACACTGCTTCATGTTCTACTACAGTATAGCATTACAGCCATTAGCAAATGGACTAGGAAATGGTTAATGTACCAGGAAAGGGTTAACAGAGTACCACACAGGCACATGCATGCACACACACACACACACGCTCTTACAGACAAACACGTTTACATAGTGCCAGCTTTGAAAATATGTGTAAAAATCACATATAGGCTCATTTTCTGCTAGTGCAGTTTACCTGCATTTTCAGTGAGTGCTCAGCACATAGACACAGACAGTTTTTCCTTATGCTTCCTGTGTTTAAAAGGTTGACTTTAACTAAAAGTGTGTGTGTGGGGGGGGGTGTTAAAGTTTTAGGCTTAAGTTTTGCACATGCAAAACTGCTTTTCTAAATGCTTGGAAAACACACACACATGCACTCTCTCTCCAAATATTCACAGATATGTGTTTTACATATTTCTAATTAATATGCTTTAACACACACATACGCTTTTACTTTAACTTATCTTCAGTGAGACTTGTAACATTAGATGATTTACTACATAAACATTCCATTATGTGTCATTTGACTTACTCACTGCTATAGTCCCAGGGTTGTCTGCTTATCTCTGTTTGATTGAAAGGCTGACTCAGTTGACTTGTTTATGAGCTATGAATCTTTCTTGAAAGAGAATTCTACCCAGATTTAAGCATAGCACACAAAATAGTGCATTTCAACACTGCTCAGCTGAATGACAGACTACTTCAATTAATTAGCGGAGTGATAGCACAACACCTTCAATTTTATCTAATCCATTAGGAATCTGAAGAGCTCCCCTTTTCTACTGTAATAGCAAAATGTCTGCAAGTTTTCGTCTACTGTAGCCATAAAAAAAGTTTAATTTAACTGACATATAAGAGCAGCTAAGAAACTGACTTGAGAACGTTGAATACAACCAGAACTTCTGCATAGTTAAACTTCTGGAGGGAGTAGAAGGAGAGGTGACTCCCCCCTCTGACAGAGCTTGGTGTCATCCATAAAGATGCAGATTTTGCTCATAATGCTGTTCCAAATGCCATATATGAACACGTTGAACAGTTCCTGTCCGAGCACTGACCCCTGTAGTAACTTGCTGATAATCTTCCTCTTCTCTGAGCATTCTCCACCAACCATTACTCTCTGGGTTTTACCCACTAACCAGTTCACCTCTCACTTAGGCATTCCCCCCACCCCAAGGTCTTCCAACTTCAAGACCAGTCTGTTACAGAGGACCAAGTCAAAGGCCTTGCTGAAATCCAGGTATAGCATTTCTACCACCTGGCATCGATCCACTGCCCTTGTTAGCCACTTAAACAAATTAAACATGTTGATTTGGCATAATCTCCCTGCCATAAATCCATGCTTCCTGTCATCTTGGAGCCTGATTGCCTCAAGGAACTTGAACAGCCTTTCTTTTAGATTGGTTTCCATCAGCTTGCCAACTATGGATGTCAAGCTAACTGGTCTGTAGTTTCCCAGCTCATCCCTCACCCCGCTGTTCTGCAAGGGTACCACTTCTGCCACTCTCAACCTTCATGACACCATGTCTGTGTCTAGGGAGCTATTGAACAGGTCAGCTTGAGAGGGTGCCATTACTGTTGCCAGCTGTCTCAGTACCCTTAGGTAGATACCATCAGGTCTGGGAGATTTACTCACTTTAAGGGCCAATATCTCCTTAAGGACTATAGTGTATGGTGGAACATCATTCTCCATGGAAATCCATCATTGTCAAAATGTTGTTCTCCTACACTAATGACGCTCGCAGTGCAGCAGAATGATTTTTTGTTCAACTGCACTGTGCACGTCACACACTGTACCCTCGAGCAGCATTTGACAGTTAGGTCTCACTCCATAGACAGGACACATAGCGAAAGCAGCAATGTCAGTGGCAGTACTAATGTTTAGCGTTAAAACATTCAAAATGTAAAGTTCTTAAACAATTAAAATGTCAAGCATGAAAACATTCAAAATGTAAAGTTCTTTTTTCCTTCTAGTAACCCAGTAAAAATGTTCTGAAGCAGAAACATGCTGTAGTGATTTTTCCCCCAAAAAACGATGTTCCACCATACACTATAAAGAAAATTGCATGGTGAACAGTTGACAACAGGTCTAATCTTTCACCTCGTTGGCACTATGACGACGGATTACCTCTCGAGCTGCGCTGTCAAGGTAATCCATCGTCATGGTGCCAACTCGGTGAAAGAATAGCCCTGTTGTCAACTGTTCCCCATGCACTATCCTATATATGTCCTCTATGATCTCCTCACACAGCCAAACATCCCCTCACTCCCTATTCTTATTCTACTCTGCAGTACTGGTTCATCCTTCACTTCATTCTATTGACTAACCTGATATTTTTCACTAACCTGATAGTTTTCTTTGACTCGATGACAAGGGAACTGGATAGAAGCCACAGTGTGGATTTGCTCTTCCTCAACTTCAGCAAGGCTTTTGACTCAGTGTCTTACTGACACATACTGAAGAAGATGGCGGATCTGAGTGCAGCTAAAGTTATAGTAAACTGGATTGGTCACTGGCTAAATGGGGGACAGTAGAAGGTTGTGATCAACAGGGTCATATCAGAACAGAGGGAGGTCATGAGTGGGGCACCATGGGGATCTTTCCTGGGTTCAGTCCTCTTCAATATGTTCATCAGCAAACCTGGTGATGGAAACTGGAGCAGGTTGTGTCTATTCAAAAATGGCACTAAGCTCTGTGGGTGGGTGGATAATGATGAGAGAATCAGGAAACTTTAAAGTGACTTATAAAAGCTAGAGTGGTGGTCTAAAGTTTAACAGTTGAAATTCAATGCCTAAAGTACAAGATAATGCACCTAGGTAACCAGAACCCCAGGACAGAGTACTGGATGGGTGGGTTGAGACTTAGCACTGTGGCTGAGGAATGGGACCTTGAACTTATCATCAGTGGCTCCCTCAAATAATCAGGTCAGTGGAACAATGGATATAGCAAAGTTAGTAGGACACTGGGATGTATCGGGAGGTATATTGGTAGCAGAACTGAAGAAGTAATACTTCCCCTATATAGAGCCTTACTGAGGCCACACCTGTAGTACCGCACCTGGTTTTGGAGTTTTCATCTTAGAAAGAATAGTGATAGGCTGGAGATAGTGCAACGCAGGGTAACAAAAATGATTCAGGGCCAACAGACCAGGTCCTATGAGGAGTGCCTCAAGGGACTGAACATGTACTCACTAGAGACCAGAAGAAAGAGGGGAGATATGATAGAGACCTTCAAGTTCCTAAAAGGAATTAACAAAGTTTACTGTAAGAAACTACTTAGCTTGAATACTAGTTCACAGTCATGTGGATATGGGTGAAACTAACAGGAGGGAGGTTCAGGAGGGACATGAGGAAGTATTATTTTACAGAATGGGTGGTGGAGCTTTGGAATAGTCTATCAGCTGAAGTTGTGGGTCCTAACACCATTGGTGGTTTCAAGGATGGTTGGGACAGAATAAAGGGTATAGTGGCTGTCTGAGGTGGCAGAAAACTTGTTGGAGAATGGGGCGAAAGATGGAAAGGGCTTAGACCCTGGAGGGACAACAGGGTCCAGGCAAAATAGGGAACTCAGGCAGAGTGGATGGACCGTTGGTATTTTTCTGCCATCATTGTTTATGTTTCTGTGTTTCTACCTTTCCTCTTTTGTCCTCCACCCACTCTACCATTTGTCTCAGTTTGACAATACCTTCATTCATTGTCCTTTTTTTGGTCGATTACAGTGGCCATTTTCATCAATAAGTTCAAAGCTTTTGATTTGGTGGTCCATCCACTTCTCCTGGACAAGCTCAGGTCTTCTGGCCTCTTAGCTCCCATTGCTGAATGGTTCCATTCCTACTTCATGAGCCACCAACAGTCAGTACAGGTAGGAGGTGTCCTGTCATCTCTACTATCAATCCAAGCTGGGGTACCACAGGGCTCCATACTGGGTCCCAACCTCTTCTACATTTTCCTGAATGATTTCCCCCTGCCTCTTCCATGTTAATGGAATAAGGTGGTTATTATGTTTTAATATATGGATTGTGAAAATAATATGGTTGAAAAGCATACAAAAAAATCCTTGTAATACCATCGCTCCTGGAGCGATAATACTACTGTTCCCTAAGTGATAATACTATCGTTCGGGTGCCGTAATAGTATAGTTTGGCACCCAAACGATAGTATTATCAAGAAAGCTGAAAAGTGCATGTGCAAGTCTATCCTCGATGTCTTACAAAGTGTGCCTTCTGATTGGCCGCTTTTGCTCTGTGCGCGGGCATGAGTACGTAAACATGGCGGCTTGCTCGCTTGTGTAGCGAGTGACTAGTCAACAGCAGCAGCAATCATTTTTCTTTACTTTTCAAAACATTTTTTTGAGCTCCTGTTCTTGTCCGATACCACCGATGACGACAAACAGTTTAAAAAAAGCAGAGCTAATGGGAATGGGCTGGAAAACAGACAGCAGAGGGTAGTAGTAAAGGGGGAACTATCATCACCATGGGCAGTCATCAGTGGGGTTCTGCAGGGCTCAGTGTTGGGACTGGTGTTATTCAACATCTATGTAGTAGCTACGGCAGATGGGATCTAGAGTCAGATAAGTTTGTTTACTGATGACACCAAAATGGGAACAGTGATGGACAGGGTGGGGGGGGGGTACTGCAAAAAGTCCTAGAAACATTGAAGAGATGGTCATGTACCTAGCAATTGGGATTCAGTGCAAAGAAGTGCAGGATTATGCACTTCAGTAACAAGAATCCTGGATACAGCTACCAGTTAGGGTGGTGCAGTTGTCGGTCTCCAGCAAGGAAAAAGATCTGGGGGGTGCTTGTCACTGGTCATATGAAACATTCTGCACAGTGTAGGAAGGCAGCAGTGAAAGCCAACAAGATTCTGGAGTGTATAGTCAGGTGAAACACATCAAGGAGTGAAGAGGTGGTTCTGCCTTTATACAGGGCTGTGATGAGGCCTCATCTGGAGTACAGTGTGCAGCACTTGCACCCATTCTTAAAAAGGGACATCAGACTATTGGAGGTGGTACATAGAAGGGTGACCAGGATGATAAGTGAGATGAGAGATAAGCCCTACAATGATCGGTTACAGAAGCCCAATTCGCACTCCCTGGAGGACAGAAGAGATAGGGGCCATATGATAGAGACCTTCAAATACTTGAAGGGCATAAACAGGGTTAGCCATGAGGGTCTTTTTAAGTATAGAAAAGAAAGGACTACATGAGGGCATAAAATGGGAGGGGGGAGGTTCAGAAGAGAGATGAGGAGGCACTTTCTCCCAGAGAGGATGGTGATGGCTTGGAATGCATTGCCTGAAGAAATGGTTTCGTATACATCACTAGGGGGATTTAAGAGGGGTGGAACAGGGTCAAGGGCAAAATCAGAGCTTGTGGGGAGGATTGCGATAACTCACATGGTACAAGCAAGGAGGAATGGAAAGAGGGGGATAGATGGACAGTATCAGTACTCAGCACTGAGAGCTGCACACACAAGCTGACTTGAAAGATGGTAAGGCCTGTGTCTGCTGGCATCATCATATGTTCACACTAGATCCAAGAGAGCATGATACCTTATGAGCTCAATTACCTCCTAAGTTAAAAAGACTTCTTGAACTGAGTCCAGGAACAACTTGCTTCTGTTGCTGCTGCTGGCTTGAAGGATGCTCCAATCTACATCTGGTAGGTTGAAGTCACCCACCATTACTAGCTCCCACTGCACCGAAGGATTTCTCTTCTGTGTTCCTGGTTTGTGTCTTTGCTCAGATTACAAGGCCTGCACACCACTCCCACCATTATCCTTCTCCCTGCCACTTGTTTGACTCTGTGCCCCCTCCATATCCTCACTCATGGCTGTAATCACTTCCCTGATATAGTATAACTGCATCCCCCTCCCCATTCCCCCTTCCTTATCATTTCTATAAAGGAAGAACCCAAGAATGAGGAAATCACAGTCATGGTTCCAGGATGCCCAGGTCTCCATGAGTGCCAGCAGATCCATTCAGCCAGTCATTACCATGGCCTGAAGGCCATCCATCTTGTTTTCCAGGCTCCTGTCATTGATAGACACTACCCTCCATGATGTCTGTAATTCCCCTTCTTCTCTCCACTTCCCAATGTCCTTGGTCACTGTAACCAATTTCCCCTTGCCTATTCTTCTAGCTCATCTCCCTGCTGCTTTCCTTTTAACCCCCAAACCACTCTACATCCTCCCTTCAGCCTATGTACTACCCTGACATCCCTCCCCACCCTCTTTTCCCTTACATCCCAAGTCTCTACTAACAGTTTCATCCATTTTCTGGGGTAGGAGTGGGGCTGTCAAATTCTTCCTTGCGAAAATGTAAAATGCTTTTCCCTGTAATAGTCTCCACACTTAGGTTGAATTCAAGTTTTGTTGAGTAATATACTCTTCTAGCTTGTTTCAAAGCATCCTAGTTCCCCCTGCTTAAATGTAGCCTCTCAGGTGAGTACAGGGTTTTATCTTCCAAGGCTCTTCCCCAGTCCCCAGTCTCCTACATATCTAAGTCCTCCTTCTTGTGCCATTCTTTTAGCCAGTGGTTACAGTTAGAGATCCTCAGCTTCCTATCCACAAATGGCTCTGGGCACTGGAATCACTTCTGAGAATGCTGCTGATTTTGTCCACCCCCCCCTTAGTTTTCCCCCAAGCGCCCTGAACCTGTCCTGAACTACTGTACCTCAACATCTCACCAGGTGATTTCTACCCAGGTTTATGCCTACCTGGGGTTTGCTTTCCACCCCGCAAGAGAGCAAATGTATCATTGGTATGATTTTTCAGCTATCATAAGTAGAAGGCATATTACACTTCTTTTGTGTGGCCCTATCCTACCGTGTGGCCACTCTATTCCTTTTACTACGGAGTCTCCTATTACAAGGACCCTCCCTCCTGTTTAATGCCCAAGCCCCCATTGTGCAACTGTGACTTTCCAATTTTCCCTTGGCTCCTTATCACATAGCTTTGTTGCCTTCTCCTTAATCTTAACCTCATGTGCCAGTGAGGGTATGGTTTTCCCTCTTCACTCCCTTCCCCACCATCTCTGTATGGTTGAGCTACCCTTCCACTCCCTTATTACCCCAGAGCTCTATCTACCTGTCCTGTAATCCCTTCTCTGCTTTCCTTTACCTCATTGATGTCCTGTTATACACTTCCCTTCATCTTCCTGTCTTGCGCTGCAACCATCCCTGCTATCAGGGTTGCCTTCCCTTGACAAGTCCTTGGATTACCCTATTCTCTACTGAGTCCCCTCCCTGTGCCATGTGTTTGCCTCCTTCCTCCCTGTCTCCCTGCTTCCGTCTGTGTCCCCATGCCTCCCTTCTCTCTTCTACCTCCTAGTCTCCTTTCCCTTTTTCATACACTTGCCTTTCCCCTTTGCCTCCAATCCAACCATGCTGTATTCCAAAGCCAGTTGACTCCTCATGCCCCTTCTGCTTGTTCTAACACTTCCCTGCCACAATCTATACTATCCTTCCCACTATTCTCCTTCTTTCCCCTCTAAATTTGCCTTTCCCCCTTCACCTCTTAGTTTTTCCTTGGTACTGAAACTTTCTGGAGACCCAAAGACATTGTAACAATTTTTTGCTGGTAACTCTAAGGGTTGCAGGATTCTCTCAATGCCCTTCCTTCCTCCCCATCTCTATTCCAGTCAGCTTTATCCTTTCCGTTCTTTGTGGCAGTGGGGTCCAGGGCACTGGAACCCTCTGAGCAGCTAATATCCTACTAAATTTGACCCTCTGCACTCTGAACAGCTTGCTACTTTCTATTCTGAGCTGCTACACATCCACCATCCTAAACCCCAGTCCCTTCCACACTATGCACACCCAGCCTCCCAGAGTGTTTTCAAGAATACTGCCACCCATTTCCCAATCTCTCTGGTCCCAAATCCAGTCTCATATTGACCCATTACTGGGCCTGAATAAGGCCTTTACACTGGAACTATATCTCTTAGGTATTGGCATTTAGCAATTATTGGGCCCTCACAGATACCACTTGACTATTAATGCCGCAGTGGCAAAGCTGATTAGTTTACGTTATTGGCAGGACAGTCAACCCCCCCCCACACACACATATAAGGAAAAGCATGGGAAATGTCCATTCTTAGGATGGAAAAATCTATAGCTAGTTTGTGACAAACCCTTCCAACTTACAAACACAGATGGGAAAAGTTATACTCTTCTTTAAGTTTCTTGATGTCTGTTGTGAATTTCATATTAACCTTTATTCCTTTTTATAACCTAATAAGTGGTCCAATGTTACTCATATATTTTATTGTATTGAACAATAGTTTCCTCTTTTATTATTCATTGCATGTCTTTGTACTGATATTTTATGCTGTGTCGATAGTTAGTGGTTTGGCCTCATACTAGCGAGCCATATAATGGATTTCAGTTTATACCCTGATTGTTTCTTAATTTTAACTTTTTGTATAGATTTTGGTATCTATTTTGTTGTGTTGTCATTCTTGTTCTTGCTTCAAAAGTTTCAATAAAGTAAACTAAATTAAAAAAAGAATACTGTTTCCCTGCAACCGCTGCAGCTTACTGGCTGCCAACCCCACACTTTTTGTCCATATTATCTCTGGGTCTAGTATGGTTGCCCGTCATAAGTTTTCCTGACTCTTTATTGCCCGTGATCTTTTTCCCGCAGTTAAATTTGCCGACGTAATGTTTTCCCGAATGTTGTTTGCTCGACAGAGTTTTAAATATTTTTAAATATGTACCCCCATAACCTTGCAGTAAGTCAAGAGAGTCAGTGAGCAGTTTTTGTAGGAATTTTAGACATCAGAAACAGTTCTCAGAAACAGTTCTCGGTAATATACAGGTCCCTTATATACAGATCCCTTATCTCCAACTGCCTTCTCTATTTTTGACTATGTTCTGAGACTACCCCACCTATGGTGTTTGAGCCCTCTCTTGCTTTATTGTCCTTGCAGGCATACCCCAGATAGGGTGCTGCAATTTTCTCCTCATTTACTATCCCTGTAGGCCTTCACCAGATAGTGTGTTGCAGCTTTTTCCTACTTTTATCTATTATCAGACCTCCAGAAAGGGTGTGTGGCCTGCACCCCTACACTTTCCTAAATTACCTGTAGGCTTCACTCTGTGTCCCTCCTCACAACCCTTCACCTACGTTTGAGGTGATCTTACCCTCAGCAGGCAGGTTTCTATGTGGAGCTACGGCCTGCCATGCAGCTGCTCCCAACAGATGCCACACTCCTGATTCGTGGCACTCACACTTTGGGGCCATTCATGCTTTGGGTTTACTTGGCCTTCTAAGTGATTTAAGGAGGATGGCAGCTGTGCTGTTGGCTGGCTAAAGAAATGTGATCATTACCCCCAACAGTTCATTGGCCCAAACTACACTCCTCCCCTCCTCCTACAATGTCTTCTTCTCCTCCTCCTCCCCCTCCTTCCACACTGTGCAGCCATTCAGTCTCTTTTAATCCCAGTTAAATACTAAAATAGCAAATACACACAAAAGACACAGATTTAAAAAAAAAAGAGAAATAGAATATGAGCCAATACATTTCCAACAATTAATACAATTAAAATGCATGTATAAGTAACAACTTAAACTTCTGGTGATGAATTTGCAAACCAGTTAGTGAGCTGAGATTTATACAGTAGATTTCCAGTCTGATTGTGACCATTTAAGGGTAAGGCATCCCAGGATATCAGTATAACATTATTGAATGATTGTCTCCCTTTTTCAGTCCTAACTGTTGAGGTAATAAATTCCCACACGGACCCACCCAAGCACCCCCAAACTATTGAAATACAACCAATCCTTCACAGTGTATTTTACTAATCCTTCAGTTAAGTAATATGGGACATTCCCAATGACAGGTTTTATAGCATAGTGATGTTTACACAATGATGGCAATCTACAAATGAGAGCCATCCAAGCTGCTGATACATGGTACAACGATAGGCATCAGACACACCCAGTAATTAACGGGAATGTGAATGATTCCCTATATGATTACTTCAACAGTTACCATAGTTAAGTACAGATTGGTTGGAAAAGATACATTTAGCAAATAACTTTAGTGTAACAATAAAAAACACATTTGAAACAGGGATCTGGATCCATCCATTTTGTGGACAGCAGGAGTGTTGTGATGATATCACTGCCTCACCAGTCTTAACAGTGTTCACTGTAGTAAGTGAAAACAGTTGGGCTGTGTTGACAAGGATCCTGTTACATTGTTAAGAAAACCTTGTATTGTATGTTTGGTACAGTTTAACAAGGGAATCCAGTGCTTTTCTCTATGATTTGACAAGATCTCTGCCTGTAGAATCAGTTTTGTTTAACCTGCTTCACTGCACACTGTTAGAGTTGGTGGGGCAGTTACATCATCACACCACCCTTCATGTCCACAAAATGGTTACTGCCACATTACAGTTTTAAAAGTATTTTTGCTGTTTTACTGAAGACATTTACATATAACACATATGTTTACACACTGGATCCTTATAGAAATCTTTACAATAATCATATATGAAACAGAGCACATTCCCTTTTACCAACCATTTTAAAAAATATGTTATTTACTGTATGAAACTGATTTAGTGACATTATCATAAAAACAATCCTGATAATCAAATAGTGGAAAAATAAAGGAGCTGACTAGACTTAATAGGGCTTCCTATTTAAAAAATCAATTATGGTGACAACAGACTTCAGTAACTTATCAATATAAAATCACCAGAAGTTAAAGGATCAAATCAGGTTCTTATACATTTGTCAGCTTGAACCTATTCCACACTTTAAGCATTTGAGGCAAAAAGCAACAACTCATTCACCGTGTACAGTGCATGATTAAGTAACAACAGTCTTTAACTTTCAATAATGAACTCATCCGCCATTTGGTTATTTTTACTGTAAGTCTAGCACAAGATACAAACATCATTATTCTAGTCTCAGCATCATTCAGTGTATATTTGCATTTATAATTATACAAATAAATAGAAAATATAAGCATACTGAAGCCAGAATCTGACTCATCCAATCTCAGAAGAAGGGAGACAGAAAACAAAAAATCAGAAACCGGGAGAGTCCCAATCCAATCAAACACTCTACAATCTACACCAGATTGGATAAAAAGGGCCACTCACCAAATGTATGACTAAAGTCAAAAAACCTTTTTATTCATATTGTCATTTATTTTCCACAGCCAAAACAGTCCTACGTTGCAGGGAAATTATTATCCCTTCATCAGGGAACTGATTTACATCTAACATAAATTAAAATCGCCAGCTGTAGTAATCTATATACAACATAATCTTATAGTAAACTGTGACCCTTTCTGTTAAAAATATTTTTCAACTCACTTAAACAATTCTTTCCAAATTAATTTCTTTATATTTCCTTTTCTTGTAACTTCTATGTGCTGCTAAATAATAAAACATAAATCATATTATAAACCGATATTCAAGTTTCTAACTAGTGCTCCAAACATGCACAACACACTTCCAACCAAGCATTTGAACTGACTGTTTATTTGCCAGGAGGTCACTTAAGGTCCTGTAGTGTCAATTTTCTAAATATCCTCAGTCTATAACTGAAACAGGAGAAAGAATTACCCCTCTTTTCAGTTATCATTTGGTTTTTAACAATTTTTTACAAAGCTTCTTTGAAGAATGCTTGTTTTAAACAGCCTACCTCTTAGGTTTACAATCTACAGTCCTTCCTCGTGAAGTACGCCGCATTCTGTGTGGGCTATGTGTGGAAGTGATTCCTAAATAATGTGCCCAATGCTGGAATCCAACAATATGCGTAAGCATGAGCGGTGTGGTGGCATCACTCGAATGCACATGTTTGGCAGGTCAAAATACCTGCCTGGGTACCAGACCTTCTAGTATAGCAGCACCTGAAAACAATTGTCCAGTCTATGGTAAGAAAAAACATCTTTTTTATATATAAGTTTAGGTAAATGTACCAGGAAAACTATGTACCTATTCAGACTCAAACACCCAACTTACTGAGTCTGGAATTCTTGTACTAATTCATAAACAGTTAAGCGAAAATCAAAAAACTGGGTATGGAAAGGGAAGAGAAATATGCCGTTGCTGGTAAATACACAGTCTAAGATCCCAAAAGTTATTCCTTCAAGGAATATAAGAAAAGTGGAGATACATGGCAAATCCAATTATATTGCCAATCTATCGCATCATTCAAACCAAATCTAGTATTCAAAGCATAGACACGGTCTATATAGAACACATTTCTAACATAGCAAAATGTGTCTGTAATTTCCTCCACATTTATCAATTTCTACCTTTTCTATACCAAAGAACCTTAAGGAGGGAAGCTGATGTCCTGTCTCCATAAAGTGTCTAGCCACAGGGGAATTTTCATCCTTTCTTCTGATATACCCCTTATGTTCCCCATTTGAGCTTCAGTCTTACCTATGTAAATAAGATCACATGGGCACTTGATACCATAAACAACAGCTGAAGTCTGACAGGTAATGAAGTCATTAATAATGAGGTCCTCATCTCTGGCAACATTTCTTATCTTTTTTATTCTCTGTGCGTTATTATACTGTATGCATCATCTGCAGGGGTAATTCCCTTTTAAATCAGTTAAAATAAATACTGATTTCTGAACAGGAAGTCTGTGTTCATTGTGTACAATTCAATCTTGTAGGGACCTAACCTTCTTGGCCACCACTAAAGGATCACTTGCAAAAACCCTTTCTCCCATCTTAGTCACCTTCAAAACATGCCAATGTTTAAAATTATGTTTTTTATTCTGTAAAAATCATCATTGAACTTTACCATTAGGAGAATCTTGTTTTCTGCAGAGTCCTCAATTTTTTATTTCACCTCTAGTGTTTCATCCATGCTCACCCTTTCTATGCATGCACTGGCTCCCCCTAGTGGTTTTTTTTCTGTCTGTCCCCTGTTCTCAAATCTTTGTTCCATCTACGATCTGGGTGTGATAGAATTCACTTTCCAAAGTAAAATGTATTTTATTTCTCAGAAATTGACTAAAAGGGATAACATTTATCAATGAATTTGGATGGACACTTATAGCTTCCAAAATGGTATTTCTGTCTGTCTTCTTTCTAAATAACTTTGTACATAATTTACATTCATGTTTGAAAATCAAATGACCAAAGAACAAAATCATGTCTTTATCTTGATTTCTGACAAATCATACATGCTCCATTCTAGTGTTTAAAAATTCATGGAACAAATCTAGTTTCTCTTTTGTTCCAGTCCAAATAACTAAAATATCATTGATAAAACACCTGCAACTCAGAATGTTATTAATAAAAGTGTTATTATCATGTATGAGGTGTGTCTCAAAATTATTCATATGTAAATTTGCATACAATGGGGCCATGCAGGACCCACTGCTGTCCCCCTGATCTGTACAAAAAATTCTCATATTTAAAATAGTTCTGTGATAAAACAATTTCAGCCAAATTCATCAACAATTCATTAGGTGGTTTAGTCTCTTTCCACTCTTTTTCCAAAATTTCCCTTAAACTATTACAACCTAAATCATGTGGGATCAAAGTATAAAGGTATTTAACATCAGTTGTTACTAATATTATTTGATATATGTTTTCTATGGTACCATTCAATTCTTCCAATATTTTAATAACATGGGCACTGTCCCTTAAATATGATTTTGTATTTTCCATCAGTTCCCTTATATGGTGATTTACATATATAGAAAGGGGTTCAAGTACCAAATCCACCCCTGAGACAATAGGTCTCCCTGGTGAGTGAATGGGATCTTTGTGAATTTTAGGTAATGAATAAAAAACTGGTGTTCTAGAAAATTATCTTAACAGTGCTTCTGTTTCTCATTCTGTAATCCACCCTGCTTGAAATGCCTGGTCCAATGTAGCTTTTATCAGGTTCACAATATCCTCTGTTGAGTCCTTGGTAATTCTCAGGTAGTTATTTTTATCTGCTAACATTCTTTTACATTCCTTTTTTATCCAATCTGGTGAGAAAATACAGGCATACAAATATACAAATTATGAAAACTATACAAATGCCATTGGAATGACAGATAGCCACTAATGTTTGTATTTCTGGATGTTTACCTGAGAAAAGTGGTTATTTTTTAACAGACTGTGTTACAAGCCCACAAATGCTATTTTCATGTAGATAATAGTTATACAGTAGTCCTTTGCTATAACAAATCTCTTTATACTGAACATTCAGTTAGAACAAATGGTGCTTATGGCTCTGACATCAGTCAGCTATTTCCACACTCACAGCTAGTCAGATCAATACTGATGAAGGCTGTTACAATAAAATGGAAATGCAAACAACAGAGAAAGGGTTTGTGGTATGTGTGTCAGAAGAATAAGTTAAGTATAACTTTTGGAGGTGGGATTGTGATCGTGAGTGAAAGCAATGACTTACAGTACTTCTGTGTTCTTCACCAACACAGAGCCACCTATCACAAACTTTACTGTGTTCAGATCTCTGTTTCTGTACTGCTGTCATACACTGAGTTAATTTTCAGGAACTTCTTTCAAGAATTTTTGTACTGCTTACCTCAGATAGCCACTCCTTTTGCTGCCCTGATCCAGACCCCCACCACCACCAGCACACATCGATCTATAGAAAAGATCTGGGGCCAGATTCACAAAACTTTGCCCCAGCACAAACACAGTTTGCCTCATTCAAACTGGGTTTTGCACCAAAGTGGTATTCACAAAATCCCAATTTGCACCCAGGCAAAATTTTGAGGGGGCCGTAATGCAAATGAGGGAGAGGAGACCTGCATAACCACACAGTCACATTCACAAAGCATCTTCTCCATGCACGGGCCAATTGCAGGGTTCCCTTGCATGGAGAAAATATTGCTGACTGAGATCTGGCAGTATTCTGCACAACCCAAGTGGCTGCCGGAGGTACTGTTGATCACCGTCCCATTCAGACAAAAAAAAAAAGTAATGTCCCTAGTGCCAATTAAACATTTCCCCACTGATTGCCATCTGGACCACATAAAAAATATGCTTAGACTTCCTTGGTGGTCTGGCAGGGTTGCCACCTTTGGATGAGGCAAAAACCGGATCCTAAGCTCCGCCCCTAGCCCCACCCCTTTTCATGACTCATCATGCATTCTTCCTCCTAGAAGTCCATTTGTTATATCAGTAAAAAACAATGCTTAAAGCAGTAGTTCAACAAAAATGTGAAGATACTATACTGTACCTGTTAAAGTTACTTTCCTAGGTTCTTCCTAATTATTTACTTATGTATTTATTTATTTATACTGGTTTACCAGATAAACATACAGTGATAAAAAAAATCTCATTTACAGATATGATCTGGGGGAAGACAAGGGAAATACTGTAAATAGCATACAATAGTATATATACCTTATATCTTTTCTGGCTCCATTTCTGTTCATGTTCACAGTACTATTTAAAAGCCAAAGAAGTGACTACACTTTTTCTTAGGAAATAACATATTTTTAAAACATTTAAAAATGCCTAAATTCTATTAGAGATGAAAATGTTTACCAGAAAATGAAAGTGGAGGAGAACTGGCTCTGTTACTGTTACAAAAGGTGGGGGCAGCTGTGCTGTTATGCCACTTTAAGATGTAGTGGAAAGATTAGGTTAAGTAAGTGCTAATGGCGTTAATGGCCATACTTTACACCTCCCAGGATGACTGCATTCACAAACAAAAGGCTACATTGACAACAGAACTTGTTTGTAACTTAAACATGTAGCTGAAACAATGAGTGATATGACAACATTTATTTTAAAAGTATATGAGCACTCAAAATGGCTCAAATACCTGACCAGCACAGAGAAAAACCAGATTACCTGATAGGGACCCTGAAAACCTGACCACCAGGAAAAAACCTGACAGGTGGTAACCCTATGGTCTAGTGATCCCTCCCCTCATTGATTGCCAGTCTGATATGAAATATTGAGAATCCCTGGTGGTATAATATTCTCTTCCCTCACTAAGTTAAAGGCCATCTCTCTCTCTCTCTCTGGTGGTCCAGTGGTCCCTCCCCTGTCCAGATAATCAATCACCATCCCTACAGTAAAAAGAAAAATATGGAATGTGTGCCCTGCTGAAAGTGTCCCTCCCTGGTGATTGCTGGACTGACATGAAATATTGATATTTGCTGGTGGTCAAATGGTCCCTCCCCTCCCCCAATCACTGAATGCCATCCCATTGATAAGAAAACATTAGTCCCTGGTGGTCTACTGCTCCCTCTCCCTACTGATCACCATCCCCAAAACAGTAATATAGATATAATTGTCCATGGTGTCCAGAGGTCCCTCCCTCCACCCGATCACCTGATCATGACATAAAATAAATTAACCCTGGTGTCCAGTGTACTCCCCCATCCCAAAATCCCAAAATCTGTATAAGTAATTGCAATATTTCCCTGGTGGTCTTGTGTTCCCCCATCCTGCTCCTGTGTACAAGGAATGGAAACCATACCCTTGTGGTTTAATGGACCCCAACCCCCCACCCTGTCAGGGGGTGACCCACCACCCTGCCCCCCAACCCCAGCTGGTGACCAGTACAGTCCTCCTCTCACCACTATGGTTGGCCACCGACTTAGCTCTCAATGAGCACATACTGTATTTCAGTACACACTCATTAAATGACAGCTCACTTTGAGCTGTCAATCACTGTCAATGAGTACATACTGGATACAGTATAGGGCCAGGACAGGGCAGCACTAACCCAGAGAGTCACCATTAACCCTACTAATGCTGCCCCAATATCCATCCAGGAGAATGGCCCTGCAAAGAATAGTGCAGGTGTGCTATTTACTATTCACAAAAGCTCCCATGTAAGATAGGAACCATGTTCTGGGTTAGTGCTGCCCTGTCCTGACCCTATTCACAGTTAAATAGTGTTGTGCACTATCTGACTGTGAATAGTAAGATTTCATACCTGCACAATTGCAAAGCTCAGTGCAAACTTTTGCGCTGTGCTTTGTGAGTTTTTGTGAATCCTGCCCCTCTTGTTTGTGTCTTATTTGTCTCTGTCCTCTCTGACCTTCAATCATGATCATAAACAACTAAGCTACAGTATATGAACTAATATTTCTCTTTAGATTTTTGGTCATTTTAAATAAGCTTCTTAACCGAATCAGTCTCATGTTACATAACGTGTCTTCCTGCCTTTTTAAGCTCTAGAGTATGTCGTTTTTCCTTTATAGCTATAAAGACTTTCAATAACTCAGAGGAAAATTTCCTGTATTACAGTATCTGATCCTATTGCATTTTTGTTTTACCATGTTGATAAAATGAATTTGGTCATGAGTGTATTGCACTTAGAGGTGGACAAAAGTTACGAAGTCTGCTTTCGAGGAACTTCTATGAATTTTGGAAATTCTGCAAAATTTTCTGAACTTCCACCATTAGTGAAATTGGTAACTTCCATAGACTTTTTTAGCTGAACTGTGTAATAATACATATACACTGTGGAATTTATTCCATCTGCAGTTTAATATATTATTTCATAGTATACAGCCACCCCTTCCTCTTATATATTAGAGAACAGGTATTCACTTTTTTCCCTTTTTTTTTCTAGACAAAGAAATAATCTGTGCAATAAAGTCTTGTATTTTAAACTGATCTTGTGTATTCATTTATGTACCTTTTCTAAGAGAGGTATGGCAAGGACATCTGTTTGAAAAATTCTTGGCACAGTGGAACACCAAAGCCCGAGTCTGTGTTATATCAGTTAAAGACAACAGACTTGGGCTACACGTGATGATGTTGCTACATCTGCCCTACTGACACTCGGGTCACAGACATGCATATTTATATCTGTTGATTGACAGCTGTTGTGCTTTGTGCTGCTCTGGTGGGCGCGGTTATCCATCACAAGTTTTGACTGTGGCTGTCAGCAGAACAGCTGAGTCTAACAGAAAAAATATTTGTTTCTGTATAAGATGCTTTCAGTGTTATTAAACATGAATTAAATTAGTCTGTTATTGATATTCCACACTGGTTGTTTCCTACAATTGATTTAAAATACATTTTGTGTCAGATGTAAAACTGCATAAAACAAAAAAGACTGTGCCGAGGCACTGCAGGAATCAAAAGTCCATGCTGACTTGTTTGATTCAAGGCACATTATTGAGACACATACTAGCATCTTGATTAAAATCCATCTGAGAAGCCTTACAGTTTGCAGAAACTTGAATTGTTTCTTGATAACTGGCTCCTTCCTTACTAGCACTCAGCTGATTTGTGCATAGCCAAAATCCTATATGTTCTGTGGAAACTGAAAAGCTGCAAAGGTTTACTTTTATTTTGTACTTTGCTTCTACCACTCAGTTAAACATCAGGGTCCAGATATTCAGACTGTGCCTAGCAGTGATGCAAGCATCGGCACAGCGCAACTGGGATGAGCTGGGGTCAGGACCAGGTGATATTCAACAGTGATGTGCCATAGCGCAGCACCATTGAATATGGCACAGACAGAACATGGCACAGTGGCACTGTGCATGGTGCAGTGGCACTACACCAGTGCAAGCCACAGATAGGGAGCACAGGGATGTGCCAGTGCAAATGCAGTTGCGCTGGGTGCATCTCCCGAGATATTCAACAGAGGCCATGCAAATGAGGCCATAATATATGCAAGGTGCAAATGGGGCCATTTGCATATCATTATGGTCCCATTTGCATGCCTTGCACAGAGCAGCCTGGTGAATTGCACCTGGGGCCTGCACAGCATGATGGGTGCACAGTGGGGATCCCAGGGCATCCCCCGCCCCATAGCCGTGATCATGGTAGATCACCATATTATAATTCCCTGGTAGTCTAGTGGAACTCCCCTCCCTCCCATTACCCTGATCATTGTTACAGTACATGATATCATTTCCTGGTAGTCTAGTGGTACCCCCTCTCTCAAGTCCCTCATTGCTGGTAATTCACCATAATAAAACTCCCTGGTAGTCTAGTGGACCCCCCCCAGCCCTAATCACAGAATATCTCCCTTAAATAATTCCCTGGTGATCCAGTGGCACCGCCAACCCCTCCCACCCACACAGGACCCCTTGCCCACCCTACTCCCCCATAATCGGTGGGTGGCTGCAACCCACCCACATACCACCCAGCCACCCTCTGAATGACAGGTACAGTATGGGCTGTAAGCCTATTGGTCCACATTATGGACCAATGGTCTTGCAGGGCATACAGTACTAGACAGTCCCAAATATGTGAATTAGAAATTAGATTAAAATGAAATTAATAAAATAGGTAAACATCAAAATCAGTCTAAAACCAAGCATGTTGGCTATCTTGGGCTCAAGACAACTGCTGGCATAAAAATACCCAGTTTTCTTGTCCAATTCAATTATTCGCCATCTGTACACTCATAGAAAAAGAATTATTAAGCAAGGGATTAGCAGATAAAGCTCTGAGTTAGTGTTATTACAGGATCATGATGCTAGCAGAGAACACAGGCTGACAAGAAGTATTGATTCACACATCTTTTATTCATACTCACTCCACCACATACATCATTGTGTGCATGCAGCAGATGCTAGTCGATCCATCAACACTGTCAGTATGGCCCCTCTTAAAAATAATTTCTGACATCAGAAATGAACCGGTTGTTAGTTTGACAACTGGTGTTTGCTTCTGTGTTCAGTCAGTGCAGTAGTCTCAATCCCTGCCTTCCAAACTTTCAAAGAGCTTGCCAAGCAAAGAAAATAGATGCAGAACAATCTCCAAACCTTTTTTTCTCTTTGAAAAATTAAACTGTCCTGGCAGCCTACATGCATGCTCAGTGTATGTAAAGGTGTACTAAGCTATGTTTAGCAAAAAAATCTGTTTCTCAAACCATTTTCGAGATACAGGAGCCAAAAGATACTGCATCCACACAAATGTTATCCTATGGGAAATTTCAAAATATTGAAATGTTATAACTATAGATGTAATGTAACTTTTATCACCAAACCAGCAAAAGTCACATCTCTGTGGCAAGCCCTTTCTACCCTGAAAATGTTAGCTCTTAATTCCAAACTGTTTCTTTGCAGTGAAGTGGAAAAGAAATAATAAAGTTTAGAAATCAATTTTCATGAGCTGTCAAAATCCCTTTTAGCGATATGAATCCCTCTTCACGAGGCATCAAAATCTCTTTTTGTGAGTGAATCCCTTCTCATGAGGTAGGGCTATCTGTTCATCCACTCATGAAAAGGGATTTTGATGGATGGCTCATGAAACAGGATTTAGACAGCTTGCAAAAAGGGATTATAGAAAGTAATGCCTTTTCATGAGTTGTCAAAATCCCTTTTCAAGAGCCGATCCCTTTTTGTGATCTGTCAAAATCCATTTTAATGAGCTAATCCCTTTCATGAGATAGGGCCATCTGGTCATTATCTCATGAAAAGGGATTTTGACAGCTCATTAAAAGGGATCGACTTGCAAAAAGTGATTTTGACAGCTCACGAAAACAGATCAGAAAAGAGTTGTGAAAAGGGTTTTTTACATTTTACAAGTGTTTTTTGACTAATCTAAAGTAAACCAAAGCCGCAGAACTGTGCAGGATATCCCAATGAACAAAACCCATACCATCTACAGAAGACATCCCTGGGGCAAGTTATAACATTTTGTTTGGGCACAAAAATTGAAAATAAAATGGTGGCTCCGAAAAGGGAATTTTTTCTCATGAAGACAGATTTTATAAATCCCTCTTCGTGAGCTGCCAAAATCCCTTTTCATGAGCCCAAATCCCTTTTTAAACTTGTGCAGCTATCCAAAGGATAGAACTAAGCATGCTCATAACAGGAAACCTCAACATTGAATAACTTTGGAATTGATTAATATTTGTTCACAAAACCAATGCTGGTATGTACTTTGGGGGCAAGTTCTTTCTAGGCTAAAACTTTCAGACCAAAATTCCAAATGGAGTGGCCACAGCATGATGAGGAAAAAACAGCCAAAACTGGCGAAAAAAAGCAACATCTACACTTTTTTCCCTATGTGCAGTACAAAAAACTACAAATCTGATCAGAACAAAACTTGGTATGTCAAGGAACCTTCCCCACAGGACAGCGCATACCAAATTTCATGTAAATCCATTGAACAGTTGCAAAGTTATTAAACTGCAAAATTTGATGTTTAACATTAAACTGCCTACTCAACCCTAATTATAGTGGCACTACTGCACCACTATTTTATATACAGTGCATTCTGCTTGTGTGCACAACCTCGGGACCAGCCGAAAGTGTGCACACAACCGAAAATGCACTAAACCGAAAATGCAGTAAAAATGCCCAGAGTTAATCGCGGTTGCAGTAAAACTCATTTATTACACATCTCACATGGGAAAATATTGTAGCACAGTAGTACAGCATAAAAAAGCATATTAAAACAGCACCAAACAGTAGCAAGCAGTAATAAAAATCTCAGCATATATAAGTTTAGTACTGACAGTGAAATGTGCGAGCATTAAAAGCATTGCAGTAATGTAAACATTTAGAATTTTAAAAGTTCATCCCTTATCCAGTGATCGGATGTTTCAAACAGAATGTGCCCAGAGAAAGGAACACTGTGAACCACTGCAAAAGGGCATCTTCAGTGCTATGGTCATTTCTTTCCTGCTTGCACTTACTGTATTTATTTGCCCTGGTACTCCATTCTTGGAGAAGAGCTGATAATGAGCTGATAACTGAGTATTGTTATCTCTGGACACCTCAGAGGCCGGAGTGGTAAAGAAAATCAGATGTCAATCACCTAGTTTTACACCTTGCTGCTGCTCTTAATCCTGCTGATTGAAGTTCAGTCTGTGCACACAACCAAAAATGTGTGTACACACAAGCGATTCATTTAACATTGAGCAATATAGGAAATGAATCAGGACCTGGTGATTTTGTGCACACAACTGGGAAGTGCACACAACCGAAATGCATACAAGTGGAATGCACTGTATATATATATATATATATCTATATATAAATGTATATCACAGGGTGAGAGCTTTCTTAGTAGGATATACTGTGTTATTTCCACTAGAGAGAGGATAAATCCTGATGACATCAGCAGAGCGAGGATATCGACATTTATCCACACTCTGCTGATGTCACCAGAGTGAGAATATCTTCACTGCAGCTTGCATTCTAACTGAAACAGCTTCAGTAAACAGTTTCTCTTTCTCACTAAAGCTGCAACTTACTCAATTAGCTTTGCAAAACACTCTTAACTGTGTCCCATTGTGTTTCTAACACTCCTAGCCCATTACTGTGCTGATCTCAGCTTCAAAACAACCTGAATTCTGAATTAATTTACAAACAGTTTCTCTTTCTCAGTGATAACCTGCAGCAGTTTCTATTTCTCACTTAACCTACAACTTACTCAATTAGCTTTGCAAAACACACTCACCTGTGTTTCTGACTCCCAGTCCATTCAGAGCACACACACACACTGACAGCACACATGGAATGAGTAGGAAACAAACAAAAACAGAAAAAATGTTCCTAAAGCTCTCACCCCTGTGGTATAAATTGCACACATGACGTGCAGATCATGGGATATGGAAAATATTTTCAGTCCTGCAGAATGAACTGTGCATCCTCACTCTGCAGGAGTGAGAATATTTTCCATATCCCACTCCTGCCCATCATGTATCCCCTAACTATCTATCTATCTATATATATTATGATAGCATGGTAGTGCTACCATAGTTAGGGTTGAGGAGCCATTTACTTGTTAAACCTAAAATTTTGCACCTTAATAACTTTGCAACCATTCTATGGATTTGCCTGAAATTTGGAATACATGATCAAAAACCATACATCTTGGGATATGCCAGCTTTCATACTGTTTGGATATTATGGCTGTGGAGTTATTAAGCGTGATCTGTGCGAGCATTTACGCTTTTTTTGAATTCTTTGCTCGTCTCTACAGGTTGCACGATTTGCGTGACCAGTCCAAAATCTTCAGGGAATGTGTGGCAGGGGTCCCCAATGTGTCTTTTGAAGATTTTGTGAAAAAATATCAAACGGTTCAAAAGTTATTCAAAAAACAAGTTCCCATTATAAGTCAATGGGAAAAGTTAAAAAGTTCGAAAGTGTTGCAAATGCAGTTTTTACTTTCGCAAATGGCCCTTTTACTGTTGCAAATCTGCCATTTTGTTTTCAGTTGGTGATCAGACAAATGCTTGGCATTTAAATTTGGGACCCTCTAGCAACCTAATTATTTTTGTATTCACCTAGTCGGACCCTGAGGATGTTAGACATGTCTTTATTTTGGGGAAAAACACCCCAGAAATATGTTTTTCAAATTTCTAGAAAAAGTACTTTCATAAAGTAGTGTAGATCTTGCTACACTGTTGAATGAATTTGCGAAAGCTTTCGAAAAGTTCAACAGTACTTTTCCAGGCTGTGGGAAAAAGACAGCAATTATTTGTCACCCTGCTGCAAAAGAACAGTTTGGTGTTTTGGGCTGAAATTTGGAGGGAACACAGCCAACATCTCACAGATGTGCCTTTGAGTGTTTTGGTGAAAAAACATTGCATGGCGTAAAGTGACGGCACTCCAAAGATGACACTTTTTCCCATAGGATAACATTATGGCGTCTGCTGCATTACAGGAATACTTTGTCGCCGTGCTGCGAAATAATGGTTTGGTCTTTTGGGATGAAATTTGGAGGGAAGAAAGGTAACATCCCTCAGATGTGCCTTTTAGTGATTTGGTGAAAAAATATTACAGGGAGGGAAAGTTATGGCACAGCAAATTTGTCTTTTTTTCCCATTGGGTAACATAACAGCATTCGCTGCACCTTTCATGGCCCGTATCTCGGAAACTGTGCGAGATACAGACTTTTCATCAGAAAAATGCTTAGCCCCCCTGGGCAAAGTACAAAACTAGCCAGGAAAGTGATAATTCATATGACTTTTAAATTTTTTTTTCCATGTCGTACTGTTCCTGAGATATAAGCAATTTAGTACTCCAAGTCCTCATTTTCTGTTCAGAGAGCCATTATTATGCATACATTCTTTGTACTCACTGTCTTTCTATATGCAGCTTTTGGGGAAAACTATTGTGTGTGTTTCCATAACTGTTACCCTTAACGCTTCTGCTTGTGGTTCTGTACCTGTTTCAGTCACTTTTTGTGTCTACGCCACCTTGTGCGTTACCCTTTGTGTTTTCATTTGTGCTTGTGTTTCTGTAATTTTAACCATTTGTGTCTACAGTACTGTTTATCTTTGTGTTTCACTTTGTGTCACCGTGCACATTACCATTTGCGTCTGCTGGCACTGTGTTACTATGTGACAAGACATGACGTGTTGGGAGTGTGGGGTCCTTCTGTCACTGTATTACATTCACTATTTCTCAGTATTGTTTATCTTTGTGTTTCGGTTTGTGTTACCATGCGCATTACCATTTGTGTTTGCTGGCACTAGGTTACTATGGACAAGACATGACGCAGGAGTAGGCCCCGATAACCACCCGCTGTTGTATTACATTCAGTATTTCTCAGTACTGTTTATCTTTGTGTTTTGCTTTGTGTTACTATGCGCATTAACATTTGCGTTTGAGGGCACTGTGTTAGTACTTGTAAAGACATCATGCGGTAGGAGCGTGGGGCCCTTCCGTCACTGTATTACATTCACTATTTCTCAATACTGTTTATCTTTGTGTTTCAGTTTGTGTTACCATGTGCATTACCATTTGCATTTGCTGGCACAGTTTTACTATGTGACAAGACATGAGCCCCGTGCTCCCATCGTTGTATTACATTCACTATTTCTCAGTACTGTTTATCTTTGTGTTTCACTTTATGTCACCATGCGCATTATCATTTGCATTTGTGGGCAGTGTGTTAGTATGTGTGAAGACATCATGTGACAGGAGCATGCAGTTCAAAGGGCCTCGTGACCCTGTTGCTGTATTATATCCAGTATTTCTCGGTACTGTTTATCTTTGTGTTTCGCTTTGTGTTACCATGTGCATTAACATTTGCGTTTGAGGGCACTGTTTTAGTATGTGTAAAGACATCATGTGGCGGGAGTGTGGGGCCCTTCTGTCACTGTATTACATTCACTATTTCTCAGTACTGTTTATCTTTGTGTTTTGGTTTGTGTACCATGTACATTACCATTTGCGTTTGCTGGCACTGTGTTACTATGTGACAAGACATGACATGGTGGGAGCATGGGGCCCTACTGTTTATCTTTGTGTTTCACTTTGTGTCCCCATGCTCATTACCATTTGCGTTTGTGGGCAGTGTATTAGTATGTGTGAAGACATCATGTGTCGGGAGCGTGGAGCCCTTCTGGCACTGTATTATATGCACTATTTCTCAGTACTGTTTATCTTTGTGTTTCAGTTTGTGTTACCATGCACATTACCATATTCATTTGCTGGCACTGTGTTACTATGTGATAAGACATGAGCCCAGCGCTCCTGTCACTGTATTACATTCACTATTTCTCAGTACTTTTTATCTTTGTGTTTCATTTTGTGTCACCATACGCATTACCATTTGCATTTGTGGGCAGTGTGTTAGTATGTGTGAAGACATCATGTGGTGGGAGCACAGGGCCCAAAGGGCCCTGTGCTCCTGTTGCTGTATTACATTCAGTATTTCTCAGTACTGTTTATCTTTGTGTTATGCTTTGTGTTACCATGCACATTAACATTTGCATTTGTGGGCACTGTATGTGTAAAGACATCACATGGCGGGAGCGCAGGGCCCTTCCATTGCAGTATTACATTCACTATTTCTCAGTACTGTTTATCTTTGTGTTTCAGTTTGTGTTACCATGCGCATTACCATTTGCATTTGCTGGCATTGTGTTACTATGTGACAAGACATGACGTGCTGGGGGCCCATCACTCCTGTCGCTGTATTACATTCACTATTTCTCAGTACTGTTTATCTTTGTGTTTCGCTTTGTGTCACGATGCACATTACCATTTGTGTTTTTGAGCACTGTGTTAGTATGTGTAAAGACATCACGTGGCGGGAGTGCATTTATGGACACTGTGTTAGTATGTGAAAAGATGCTCCTGCTGCTGTATTACATTCAATATTTGTCAGAGTAATTCTCAAAAAGAAGGGAAATTAGAGAGAAACACTCTGTTTACTGCATCAGTTAGTGTTGTTCCACAGTGACAGAAGTGAGGAAATTCTGTGTTAGGGTTCAAAAGCATAAATGTGCATTCACCCCCTCCACCCCCCCTGAGCACCACTGGCATACAGAGACACACACACACATGGAATTAGGGGGGAGAACCAAGGCAACAGGACCAATCACAGACAATCAGCAGGAGGTGTCAGAAATAATATACAACTAGTCTACATACTGCATACTGAGTGGAGAGCCACAGCAAAAATATGCTTATGGATATGAATAGTGTAGCTCTCTCACTGCAGCTGTAGAGAAGTTAGCACACTTTGGAGTGTCATTGCAGGTGTACCGAAATTAGTACACTTAGGGGGTTCCACAGTCTCATGAGGTAGGGGACTACACCTCCAGACCACTTGCTGCATGTTAAGTGAAGAGCCACAGGCAAAGAAGGGTTATGCAGATCACTTGTACACTTCCATGATTACAAGTACAGTGTAGTTGCACAATTATCACCAAAATGGCGTCAGCCAGGCAATGTCTTTCCAAACTGTTACACCAAGTACTGGATCCTCAGTAGAGACCCACAGCACAGCTGAGGGTATGGACATCAATGGTAGATGTCAGTGATTGCAGGGACACTCAAGTTAGTATAGTTAGTATAGTTAGTGTTTGTAGGGGGGTCAGACAGGTAATGCCCCCCCAAAAAAAATTCATACTGCATCATGAGTACTGATGCACGGGAAGACTGAGGCAATGGACATCAATGGTATGCTTCTATATTTGTTGGTTGACACAAGTTTGCACAGTTAGGATTTGTATGGGCTCACCCAGGAAATTTTGTCATGCATGCCAGTTACTGATTGTGACTGTACAGCCACAGCTTCATGGGCTTAGTTAGCAATGTTGCATATCTCTCTACACCAGCTACTGCACTCTGACTGCAGACTCAGAGGAAAAGTAAGGGTGGTACATACTACTTAATTTAGTTAGGAATTACAGGAGCTCTGTCAGACAATGTCCAAACCCCTAGCCCACATACTGCATACTTAGCATAGAGTACAGAACAAAAAACCCATGGAGATGGACAGTGTCATGGGGGAACTGCCCTTGCAAACCACTTGCTGCATCCTGAGTGAATAGCCACAGGAAAAGATAGACAATGTACATCAGTTGTGCAGCTCCCTGATTACAGGAACAGTCCAGTTAGCACAGTTATCACCTGAATGGATTCAGGCAGGGAATGTGTCTTCAAATGTGACAGCAGGTACTGCATTGTCAGTGGAGATGCACAACACAGGTGATGGTATGGACATTAGTGGTAGACATCACTGATTGCAGAGATACTGAAGTTAGCTTTAGGATTTGCATGAATTTAGGCAGTTAGGAGTTACATGGGCTCAGCCAGGGAATTGCAGCACACATAGCAGTTACTGCATCCTGAGTGTATAGCCACAGCTGCATAGTGTTGGATAGCGATGTACCACACCTCGCTACAGCAACTACTGCCTGCTGACTGGAGAGGCACAGGAAAACTAAGGGCAGTGCAGACTACTTAACACACTTAGAAATTACGGGAACTATGTCAGGCAATGTGCCACACTCTAGCCCACTTGGTCAATACTAAGTGGAGAGCCATAGCAAAAAATAAGCCCATGGACACATATGTGTGGTACTATTTCTTCCAGTTGATTTGCATGCTTAAAAGGAACAACAGTTACATTCTAATGTTATTATGTTATGGTTCAGTAAAAACTCAACACAGGTGGTTAAGTTTAAAAAAGATTTATTGCCAATTGGTGAAACTGAGAAAGGGCCAATTAAGGTTTAAATTTTTTTACAAAATTAGTCTCACAATACAATCCTTGCATGTGTGTAATCATTGCTTGGAATATATCTAAATATGTGTCATGCATAGTAAGTAGCTGATATGAATTGGAATACGTATGAACATATGGAAATACAGTATAGAAAGAAGGCAGCAGAAGAAGGCAATTTGGTCTATTAAGGCTGCTCGTATTGCAAGGTCCACATCTTGAGCTAATGTCTCTGCTATCCCTGCACAGTGCTCCCATCTTCCCTAGGCATGATTCTTATCTTCTCCCTATGCATATACCTGTCTCTTTTATAGCTAGTCACTGTCCTTAATGAGGTGACCTCTTCTAGGAGTGCAGTGTAAGTGTTCACTACTCTTTGTGTGAATAAGTGCTTTCTGACATTCCTCCTAAACCTCCCACCATCAAGCTGAAGACTGTGTCCCTTCATGATATGTTTGCTACTCAGCTTGAAGAGACTTTGGTTAACAATATTATGTGTACCTTTTAAGTAGTTGAATGTTCCAATCATGTCTCATACACAGAGGGTCGAGAGGGCCAGAGATGTCACCCTCCCCCAGGATCCCCACGAGAGTTGCGAGGGCCTCAGCACAGCCGCCCTCCCCACCAGTGAACAAAAGGAGCTCCCCCCGCAGGAAAGTTGCCAGGTACGAACATGGAGCCCGGACTCTCAGCTTCCTGTGCCTGGAGCATGGCGCGGTGCTGCAAGTTGTGTTTGGCGCCATTTTCCTTTAAATTCAAATGGACTGAACCTTGCCTTTAATGCAACCTATTGTACCAAATGCCTACTGCTGTACTTGTTAAAAAAAAAAATAACAAATTGACGTACCTCTACAGATAGGTTTTCTGCTATACCTTGCCTCCATTTCTACCTTATTTTTGGTGTTATGAGCCTGTACCTTAAGGTTAGAAACTGCGCACACTGCCCCGCTGCTACTTGTTTGTAAATTGCCCACTCTCAACCAATGCATTTCTACTGCCCGATTTATTGCCTCGTGGCACGCTACTAAAAGCCAGCATAACGCAGCCTGCAGGGTGCAATGTTTTAGCCTTGTTGCTGCCTATTTCTGGCACTCAGGTATTAATTAATAGTCAGTTCTGCCCCAGAGCATTCACCTGACTGAACTGCTGCCTCATGGCATGCCCCTTAAGCCCAGCTAAGCACAGCCAGTCGGAAACAACCTTTTAGCCTTTTACAGTCTTTTTTTCTGTTGTACACACATTTATTTAGAGTAAATACTGCTGTTGTTAAATTCAAACAGGGCTGGTAGCTACATAACTTGAAACAGTAATCACTTACCTGTAGTAACTCCACCCCTCTGGTCTCTGTTTAAATAACATTGTCCTTTCTCCTTTCTTCCACACACAGAGGGTCGAGAGAACCAGAGATGTTGCCCTCCCCCAGGATCCCCACGAGGGTCACGAGGGCCACAGCACAGCCGCCCTTCCCACTGGAGAATGAAAGGAGCCCCCCCGCAGGAAAGTTGCCAGGTATGAACACAGAGCCTGGACTTTCAGCTCCTTGCTCCTGGAGCACAGCGCGGTTCTGCAAGTTGTTGCCCCACCGCCATCCTTGGTCAGTACACAGTTATATACGCTGTAGTGGTGATGCTGTTATCAACTGACATGCGCCAGAACCAATCAGCCCACTTTCTAACTAGCAGCTTATACTATCCTACCACTAGTGAACGCTATACTGTGACATAGTTTGTTACTGGCTAGCTCAAAACATCAATCATGCTCCTCTATCTTATACCACTCCTTTGCCTAGCTTTTCCCCTAGCCTCTCTACCCCCAGCAACCCAGCTTATGCAGGACCCAAACCTCCTCCACCTTCATAGCAGGTCACCTCTACAATGCGCCCCACTAATATCCACCTCTCCACTTGAGCAAATAATACACACCCATACATGGGCACTAAGCCCTTCTGTTATCCCCCTCCTTCTTCCATGGACTGTATGTCCTATGTAATCTAGCTACTGCTAATTCCCTCTACACATCACAAACAAGCCACTCAAATCCAAAATCAAGACACCTTTGGAATATCTCCAAGCACTACGTCACCCTGCTTCTCCTCCTGGCCGGGGATGTTGAAACCAATCCTGGCCCAGTGCCCCACCCAACCCCCCAAGCACTCCCAAAGGGACTAAGGTTAGTTCACCTAAACATCTGCAGCCTCCTGAACAAAGTACCGGAGCTGCAACTCACTGTCCTAAACCTCCGCCCAGACATCTGCATTATCTCTGAGACTTGGCTGAAACCACACCACATAGATTCAGAAATAGCCATCCCTGGCTACACAGTTGTCAGGCAGGACAGGTTGGGCAGGAAAAAAGGGTGGGGAATCACCATGTACTTATCCACAAGGCTCCGGTTCACCCCTGTCTTGATCCCCGTACCTACACCCCTAATTGAATCTATGATGATCAAACTGACCCTACCTCATTCCACCCCAGTGTACGTGGCTGGGATCTACTGTACCCCAGCCACCCCAGCGCCTAGCGTCCATGACCACCTAGCCACTATAAAATCAGCTGCTGGGGAGGGTGAGCTCTACATCCTTGGGGACTTTAACCACAATTGGCTAGCTAAAGACTGTGCTAAACTATGAAGCAAAGTACACTCCCTAAACCTAACCCAACATATCAATTAACCCACTCGACTAAACTCAAAAACACAAAAACACTCCCTCCTGGACTGGGCCCTCACAACCCACCCCCATAGGATAACAACAGCTGGCATCCTCCCTGACTCCATGAGCAATCACCACATGGTTTATATGGTTAGGAAGGTGCACAGACCCACAAACTACCCCCCACCCAAGACCCTCCTCATGAGGGCCTACAATTCCCTCTGTCTCCATTCACTTCTAAACAACCTCACCCTAGTTGACTGGTCTTTTATTCAGACAGCTCCCTCTATTGACTACGCTTTCGATAAGTTCAGACACAACCTGCTTGCTGCATGGGACCTTCACAGCCCCCCAAGATCAAACAGAGTAAAGGGATTACATCTCCCCTGGGTCACCGCCGATATCATCGGCTGCTGCCGAGCCAGGGACAAGGCTTGGAGAAAGCACAAGCAAACCGGCTCCCTCAATTCACTACAGCATTATCGCAGTCTACGCAACTACTGCACCAAAGCTATCCAGCAGGCAAAGAATAACTACTTCAAGGCGGCCCACTCCTCCAACCTAAACCACCCCTCAAAATTCTGGAAAACCATCAAAACCCTACTCACCCCCCCAGCCCAGCCACCTACCCCAACCCTAACCATACATGGCAACTCTGTCTCTGACCCAAGCGTAGTTACCTCCACTTTCAACAATTTCTTTACAAATGGCGTGGCCTCACTCCTCACAAACCATTCGCACACCCCACCCAGTCCCTCCCTGCAATTCCGGCACTCCGCACTCAGCCCTATGTACACTTTCCACCCAGTCTCTACAGCAGAAGTACTCCACGCCCTAGGATCTCTTGACCCTAACAAAGGAAAGTTCCCTTTAGGGCTGGATGCCAACATTCTCCACCTATCAGCCCCTGCAATAGCAGCCCCCCTAGCTGACCTCCTCAACCTCTCTTTTTCTAAGGCTCATATTCCAACTGCATGGAAACAGGCACTTGTCATACCCCTACCTAAGGGCGGCGACCCATCTGTACCTGGAAATTATCACCCCATCTCCCTTCTCCTAGTTCTGGCCAAACTTCAGAAACACCTAGCTCTTTCCCAACTCACTCAATTCCTCGAATCCACCACCTTCTTCACCCCCTATCAGTCAGGCTTTCAGAAATCCCACTCCACAATCACCACACTCTTAAGACTCTCAAATGACATCTCCTCAGAGATAGACAAGGGACATATCACCTCAGCCATTTTCATTGATTTGGCCAAGGCATTCGACAGTGTCTCCCATCCAAAGCTACTCACTAAACTGAGTGAAACAGGCCTCTCCAGCCTAGTCACCAGCTGGTTCCATGCCTACCTGACCAGCCATAAACAGTCTGTCAAAATCGGTACTCAAATATCCCCCCTACTCCCAATCTCTATGGGGTCCCTCAAGGCTCAGTACTGGGCCCCATACTTTTCTTCATATTTTTAAATGACCTCCCTTTGACCTGCTCAACCTCAGCCATACAAATGTATGCAGATGACACCGTAATATATGCCTCCGGCCCCACCACTAGGGACGTGCATGCAGCCCTCCAAAAGGATTTTGACACTATCCAGAAATGGCTGGATTCCAATCAACTAGTACTAAACTCAAAGAAAACCGTCTCCCTAACCTTCGGCACATAACACCGGCTCTCACGCCTAGCTGCCCCCCCACCTTCCATACTCTGGCTGAATCTCCTCTGCAGACCTGTACCTCCTTTAGATACTTGGGTGTATGGCTTGATCAACACCTGGATTTCTCCATCCACATTGACTCTTTACACAAAAAACTGCACCCCAAACTGGGGGCACTTCATCATAATAAAGGGTGCCTGCCCCCCACGGTCTGAAGGAAATTAGTGCATAAAATGATTCTCCCTATCTTCGACTATGGCGATGTGGTCTATGGAGCTGCAGCCCAAACCTCCTTAGCCAGTCTGGATACCCTCTTTCACTCCTACTGCCACTTCATCCTGGACTGCCCACCCAACACCCATCACTGTGACCTATATAGCTCCGTTTCACTGCCCTTGCTCGAGTCCCGATGTCGAATACATGGCACAAATGTAATAGCCAAATTCTGGACAAACTCCATCCCCCCATCTCAGCTCTGCTATGATGCCACAACCCTCCCCGGCTTACTCCCTCAGATGCTCCAACTCCAGATTACTCAAAATCCCTTTCATGCACACCTCGAAGGGCCAATCCACTTTCAGATACCACCTGCCAAAACTTTGGAATGACCTACCTGCTCGCATCAGGCTGACCACTGCCCCAAGACTGCTAAAACCACTCCTCCATGATTACTTCTCCGACACATGTAACTGCTACCAGCAGCCCAGACCCTCAACCAATGGGTGCCTTGATGTATCTCATCAGCAGTAATACTGCCTTAGTAATTATTGTTTACCTCTCTGTTCTCTGACTGTACTTACTCTACGGTGTCTGACCACTCTTGTAGTAACAATGTGAAACAAATGTATGCCAGCTCTGGCACTATTGCTGGACCTGTTGTTTTACCCTGTACTGTACATTTCCTGCTGTATTTTCTATGTAACCCCCAGGTTGCATCTGGAAACAAGCGGCCCCCGCTCAGCATGCCTGCCTGGTTAATCTCTTAAATAAATAAATAAATAAATAAATAAATAAATGTCTCGTCCCTTAGTTCTGTCCTATCATAATGAAGGTATGTCAGGAGCTTCTAAGCAGTGATTACACACATGAAACAGTGATGATTTGTTGTTATTTGTGTGACTGATAATGTGTATGTTCCTGGGGTGGGTGAAAAACCAGATGCTAAGTGTTCAAGTAATAGAATATAATAATTTTATGATTTCAGTGACATTAGATAACTGGTATGTTCAGTTAAATATTTTAAGATATATCATTGACTAGGTGCATATGGAAAATTCCCACCCAACCCCTCAATAGAGGCAATCACAAACATTGTCAGGAACAGGTATGAAGTGCGTTGTGATCAGTAAAAGTGTCTGATTTACAATTTCCAGTATTATTTACATAGATTACATTTACTTATGACAAATACAACAGATTTCATATTATTACAGGTAGAATATACATTTCTTTCAATGGTTACGTTAGTTGCTGTATCAGTTCTGAACTAGTAAATAACAAATGTGTGTCCCATATTGTTTTTATGAAAGATATGGGCCACTGAACTTAATAACTATAGTATTATATTATATGTTAAGGAGAAATTGTTACTTGACTCCTATAGTAACACTTTTACTAGAACAATTAAACTAGTTAACAACAATGGTGAGAAGGAATGAGAATGTAAATATTATTTACATGTCATTACATAGGTATGCAAGAGTCATTTGATAATAAGCTGCAATACTTCAGTATTCACACTTGCTTCATTTCACTTGCTTCATTATGACTAAAGAGTTTTATATTTACATATGTACAGTTTCAGTGTAACAGATACATCAGGCATAGTTCAACACTGTTGCATGGTGAAAGAATGATGCTGTTGTCAAGATGTCAACAGCTAATAGACAAAAAAAAACTGTTGATAGAAAACTTGTGCCAGAGTGTTCTCTTTGGTGAATGAGACATGTGTTACACACTTATTTAAAATGATAAGGGGCAACTTTTGTGTCTCTGCAGAGGCAAAAAGTTAGCAACTGGCAACAACTTCTTGTTATGTATGGGTATGATACACCTACAAGAAAAGATATGTACAGAACAGGGGAGCCAGAAAGGACTCTGTTTTGACATGTGCAGTCTTCGATAGACATGTAAGCATGGTTTCTCTAGTGACTGTGAATACTGTTGGCACCGATTGAAGCCACTACAAAAATTTCCATGTTGTCACTGATCCACCCAAGATCTTAGATGTCATAGTTCATGAAATGTCTCTGCCAGTATATCATTTTGTTGATATGCTATGGTTTATTGAGAGTCGTAGATTGGAAACAATTGTACTGCCCTACGACTGATTCTGTCACAAAGTAGTCATTAAAAAATGCCACATGTTGTCTGCTATTCTTCTGAAATATGAAAGTCATTATAATTCTTCAATATTAGAAGATATGCATTTTTTAAGTGTCGTGGCAGTCTCTGTTTAAAACTGCTTGTAGAGTTGTCACACTCTACCCATCCACTTCTGTACCTTAGCAAACAAATGTAATGGCCAGAATGCATAGATTGACCATGGTGATAGACTACACTGTGAGTGTCAAACACTGATTGGTTAAAAACTATTCTGCTAGCTGTGTAATCTGTGATGGGAGTGTCAACTCTGAGTCCATTGGAGTCAAATCTGGGCAATATAAGCAACAGATATTGAGATGAACTCCTGAGATGTATGGACTGAGTACATCTGCCTCCACACCTTTTACAGGAGTGACCACATTGAGCATTGGTAAATAGCTGTCAAAATTTGACACTTTTGGCTTGAGGGACAAAAACAGTAATCCACAGCATGTCTTCTGTGGTTTCACGCTGTGAATGACCACATGATACACATACACATTTGGTTACATATGACACAGTGAAGTACTGGTGCATTGGAGTGCCGTCTTCATCCAAGTTGTTTATGATAGCCATCATAAACTCACTAGTGCCTTGCTGTATGTCTGTAGAAAATGTACTACATCCGTCATATGTACCTAACAACTGCTGTAATGGTGTTAGTAACTGCACATTGTTAGACTGGTCAGAAGTCATGTTGACAATCTGCTTCAATGCCTTTGATAGGGGAGTATCTTGTGAAGCAGATATTGCCTGCACAAAGTGTGGTATGTGTAGAAAAACTTGCATAGCTGAGTTAGCATAGCAGTTCACTCTAGTGCTGTTGTCAAAGACTGGTACAGCAGCTACAGCAACTGATTTCTGCCGAACAGCTGGCTCTGAATGTTTAGTTGATATTGTGACCTTTGTTGAATTCTTTAGAGTTGAATCACTTGTGGAAGCTCGAGCCTGTTTGCTGACACCTGTAGATATGACTGTACGATGTGAGACAGCCAGATATGTAGGCAGTGATATTAAAGACATTTGTGGCTGATGGAGAGTACATAACCTGTTGTGCTCAACAATACATTGCTTGTCAGTGCGTATCTTCTGAGGTGCAAGAGTTATAATGTGCAACCCAGAAAGACTACGGACACGTAAAAATGCCACATAGCTCATGCCATCCTTGAAAATGTCTGTACCTATGTCCACCATTGCTGAATCCAAACTCAAGCCCTGAGATTTGTGAATAGAAACAGCATATGCAACACATAGTGGAAACTGTTTCCTGTTTACATAGATATCCTTAAATACCTGAAATTTCACACAGGTATGTTCTATCTGTACAGGCTGTTCCATGTTGTCAAAGTGAACTACAAGTGTCTCGATATATGACTTCTGGAGATTGTAGACAAAGTCAGTGATGTTTCCCATGGCACCATTTACCATGCCTCGTTCAACATTGAGATAATGTCGTAGCATGATATGTGCATTCCTACAAAGTGTAAGAACAGCTTCTAGACCAGCTGTGCGTGAAACATCTGACTTCAGTTCAGTGAGTCTTTCAGTCATCTTTGCTACTAGTTTGCGACTGAGAATGACACCATCAACTGTATCAACAGCATGCAGAGTTAGAATTTCTTAGTTTTCTCTCAGCAGCATAACATTGTTGAACTCAATGCATTTCTTTAGTCATGGCATAAGACGCACTATGTGTGTGCCTGTAGAGTGCACATAGCTGAAAACATTACATGCTGTTTCTATGGATGTGGTGTCTACTCTGATTCTCTGATCGTTTAACATAGCAACATGTTCTGGTGATAGAGAACCTGTACGAGCTTCATCTAAAAGTGATTTGTAAGCCAGATCACTACTTTGCTATGTTCTGCTACAACTCAACATAGCTGAATAACTCCTAAATGTTATACTTTCGTAATGCAGCGAGTATATTCTTAGCTTGCTTGGCAGTCAGAGTTGCAAACACATGCTCTGCATTAACTGGTGCAAGCTGTAAAAGGTCCCCCAATACAACAATACTTTTGCCACCAAATGGTACTCCATCGTCAGTACCTAAGATCTCCTGTAGATGTAGGTGTATACAGGCAAGCATTACATTGGCGACCATGCTGATTTCATCAATGATGAGTAACTTCATCTTTGTGAACATGGAATGGAGCTGAGATGCAACCTCAAATAACAGTTTACAATAATCTCCTGTTTTGCCATGTTCCACTGGCAACATAAAAAGATGGTGTAATGTAACTCCACCAATGTAGTATGCAGCTAGTCCTTTGGGAACAGTAACAGCAACAGACATTGATGACCCTGTCAGGCTTCGTATTTCAGCAGTGATGGCTTCAATAAGGAAACTCTTTCCTGTGCCAGCTGAACCACTAACAAAGATCAGTAGTGGTTTATAGTCAAGACAGTCACATTTTTTTGTTTCATGTAGTAGGCCATGTTGAACAGCGTCAATGACTTGAGAGTGAACAACATGCTGCTGCTGATTTAGTCTTTCTCTCAAGTCAGCTGGGTTGACAGTGGAGTGTGTTCCATGTTCCAGGGCAGTCTCAATTTCTGAGGTTAACACTTGTGGGGCATTTAAAGGCAGAGATTCACCTAGAACAGCTTGTCCTTCTGGATCAAGATTGTCTTGTGAGCTAACAGGAGTGTCTTCCTGAAGCTGCTTCTCTGACTTCTCAAGCTGTTCTTTCTCAGCCTTCACTCTCTGTAGGCATGTCTCTGAGTATTCAGTTTTGAAAGTCTCATAGCTGAGATTGAATTCTTCCTCGAATGTATCACAGTCACCTTTTAATTCAGACTCATTCTTCCAGGGTCTAAATAGGAAAGAAGAACAAAGTAGTAATGCTTTCTGCTCTCCGATGTGCCTAGATGTAATTTGCAGTGGTCTAAGAGCCATGACTTGTGTCTCTTTATGAGACAGTCATCCACTCTGTTCACCTTGTAAATGTGGCGTGTTGAGTCAGTGATATATCTGCCTTGTAGTCATACCACTCAGCCACCTGAAAGAGACACATATCATCCATGTTGTAGTGTCTATGGGGGGTAGTATGTGTCTATCAGGTTATTCTTCAAGATATGTTTTGAAGAAGGTCTATTGGCAGTGAGTTCATCAATCTCAGCATGGGGAATCAGTACACATTTGCATTTCTCTTTGTAGTTCACACTGAGAAACTGGACAGCATCATACTTCCCATACAGATGTGTACCCATTAAATGGTCACTGGCTTCATAAGCTCCACATTCTCTGTGTGAAAGGGTCTTCAAGCCCAATGACCACAGCTGAGATTTCAGGCTCTTGCTTGAACTGGCAATATCTTCCCAAAGATCTTGCAAGCTAGTCTGCTCATGTTTGGTTATGTACGAAGTCACATACTGCACCAGGGCCAATGAGTTGTCATCACTTAACTGAACATCTATGTTTGCTTGCCACATTAGGAGAAGAGTTGGGTTGTAGTCATTGATGTACAACTCTTCTCATTCTGTAACTCATATATCCTCTTGGTTGATTTCGCTCAAGTGGTGTCGCATTGCTGAAAAAGTTCATTTATGGAACCATCCTGACAAACTCGTCTAGGGAATCTGAAGCGACATCGTGTGTACCAATTAGATTTGTTCTTTACTACTCACCAGCAGTATTTTGCACAAATACATCACTGGAACTTTTGTACCAACTTCCATAGTGTAGGACTGTCATACTTGTCTGGAATGTGACAAGTGATATATTGCTTGAAGAATGCTAGCACTTGTGCTGCTTCATGTTCACCTATGTGTGATGCATCCTTGATCTACAATAAAATATGAATGTGAGGGGCACCCTGTACTTGATATTCCATCGTCCAAAAGTAATGCTCCACAGTACCAAGAGGTGGATTGTCCTTTGACAATATGAAAGTCAGAATGTCATAGAACCACTTGTGAAAATGTCTTGAGACAGACACAGGATCAAGTGAACACATTTCTCCAACAGTCATTGATGAAATGCCGTCAACATCAGAATTCGCCCACTTCAACAGTTCAATGAGCTCATCCCAGGCATGTTCAGCACAACTAAGTGTGACAAACCATGTGGCTGCACCATACTCTCACAGCATTGCCATCACTTCCGAGCGTCTGTGATACCAATATTCTTTGTTGCCATGTAGACTTGAAAGTATGGAAGACAGATTCACTTGCACATTTTCATCTTTCTGCTTTAATTTCTCTAGAAATTGAGCAGCTGTTATTCCATCTAGTGGAGTTGTGAGATGAATAGTATGTGCAATAGATGCAGACAGAATGCTAAGTTCACTCTCCCAGAGGAGATGAAACAGGTACTGTATGTTACATCTGAATTTGCCATCTTTACTCAGCACATGGTTAGTGTGGTACTCAGCACCCTGTACACACACTTCCCTTTCATCTAGCCATCCACCTGACCCTTTTGGGAATAAGTCTGGGAAACAGCGTGCTTCTAGTGTTGCCTCCCAAATGCTGGCAGGCTCACCTTCCACCTGTTTCATTTGATAGAAATCAATATTGTCTCCTACTGGATCTCTGCCATGTAGTGAGTGAATTGTGTACTGTTCATACACATTTTCACTTGTCTGTCCACTGATCTTCTCAATCATTGGCTTAGTTGTTTCTAAGAGATCATGTTGAACAGAGAGACGAGTTATGTGATCTATGTTAAGGTCTGCATAAAAGGGATTGATACTCTTTAAATAACTAAGAGCAAGCTTTACCTTCTGTACATTGACAACATCTTGCCATATGACCTTGGACTTAGTTGGAACACCATTTACAAGAATCACCAAACTATTTTCCATAGAGATTGCCTCCACATTTTCCTGTAGAGGAAGTGGGAGATACATCACAGAACCCTTTTGAGATCTAATGAGTTCTTTCTGTGGAATGTTCTGTGTCTTTGTATTCAGACGTAGAATGGTTTGAAATGGTTTCATTGTCTGAATTAGAATGCGTTCAAACATATTCAATGTCACAATCTCACTTGGCGTAACATGTGCCTCCATATTATTCAACAGTGACCTGGGTGGCAGAATGTTGGACTTTAGTTTGGAGAAACAGAGTTTACACAGCAGAATGGTGGTCTGTAACTGAAAGTCAGATTTCGTCAGCAAAAATGCTGAGAGATGGAACCACATGTCATTGTATGGTGACAAGGTTTCAAGGTTCATTGTGACTGTTTGCTGTAGTACAGACGGTCACATGACACACATACAGAGTAAAACTTCTGAGTCTTTGCCAGCTCAAATTTTGAAATTTCTTTGCCGTACTGTTTCAGTATGTCAGTTTCTAACACAGAAAAAGATGTTTCAGCAGAACTTGCTGACTGATAAATAGTTGTGTCTGGTACAGAAGTCACACGTTGCAGCTGTTTGAGAAATGTGATGGCCCCCTGCATGTCACCAGACTGCAATAAGTCATTTAAACAAGTGTACTGATTGACAACTTGTCAGACTTCATATACCCTGTATACAAAGTTTCGTATGCCTGTTTGATGCACTTCCAGCATCTGCATGTTGTGAAAGACACTGTCACAAACTTCACTATTGAGACATGTTAGTGAGTGACGATAAGTCCAGTATGTTGATAAATTTCATGAAGGTCAATCTTGTTAAACAGTTTATATCTTTCTTTGCGATCTGTTGTCACAAATAGGTTGACAAACTGTTCAACTTTTTCAAATGACAATTGTGTACGGTTGCAGGTTTCATCACATGGCCATGAGAGACAGTGCCGTTTATGGAACACAGTGGTTGCATCAGAGTCATCATTTGTGTCCATTGCTGTGTCATCACAGACACTGAGCACATTGACCAGTTTACCAGACTCATCAATAGTGAATTTGCTTTCTTTTTTCTGCGAATAATAAGATTCTTCCCAGAAATATGCCTCTGAGTGTTGTGTGTGCATCCAGTGACCTGTGAATACATCACAGAAATTGTGCACTGTTAAAGTAGGATACCGTTGTAGCCTTTTTTTGATGTCGTACACAACTTTTCTGATTAGTTCAAGCACATGAGACATCTTACGCCATAAATGTTGAAGAACAAATACTGCTCTATTAACAAATGTGCATACTTTGAGACACAGTTTCATCAAAGTCAGATGACCCTTTTTGTTTTTTTGCATTCATGTCTCATCACAGCAGCAATAAGTCTGTCGATCTTAGCTTTACTTGCTAGTGATCAGAAATACTTTTGCTTTCTCAGATGAAAATCACCAGCTGTGAGTTTATGGCACTGTTTAGAAGGTCTGTTGATGGTTGCTGTAGCAATAGTTGTGTTTCATCTGAGAGGTCTACACAACTGTTGCTCAGGTAAACATTTTTTTCTTGCTGTTGAGCAAGTATGTGGTTTTGTTGTGGAGTGAGTTACTGTAGAGCTCACTATTCCAGTAGAACTCTGTTTTGTTTTATGTCTTGAACTAACATCACTAGGTTTTTTATCATTCTTAAGCAACAATGAAGTACTATGATACCTGTTTCGTCTTTCTATACATGCAAGTCTGTATTTACTAGGCATCTTTCAATCTGTTAGTTCACAGTAGCAGTCAGCAATGTTACAGAAGTATCAGACACCAGCATAAAAGACACAGAAAAAGAAATATTAGTATATGCTTGTGTTGATCACTTTTAACATTGTATATTGACACAGATGATTTATGTATAAAATATTACCAAAAAAAATTCATAAAATGCTTTAATCAGATTGATTGCTCAAATTTTTACAGTCTTATTTTGATTCATGTTACACTGACCTGTATAGCATTATCACCATGCCACATAGATTTTTTTTTGTACTATTTCACTGTTCAGCAATGCAGAATCACTGCAGTTCTGTATAGTGATTTTGACCTAGTATTGTTAAACTGCTGGTCAAACAACTACTTTATTTAAAATCTTTCTGTAAATGAGTAACAGATTAATAACGTCAACTTCAAACATTTAACTTTTGAATATTAATTGTATGATAGCCATAAGACATTCACAAGAATCACATTGACAGTTATTTAATTACGTCTTTGGGGCAATATAACATTTGGCTCTACCTTGTGCCACATTACAGCTCTAGGGAGTGCTTAAGATATTGTTAAGCCAAGCTCTGTTCATGCGTTATTGCTAAGACAAATAATCACAATAATTGATTAGGAATGAATATCGAGGTCACATGTGGAGTGACAGAAAACAATGAAATGTGAAAATGTAGCTTCAGCAATTACATAGTTGTGCAGATAGAGTTACGATTTCAGAATAAGTATATGAAATTGCATGAACTTATGTATTTGTACATTAGGTAAGAAGCAGGAAACTTTTCCCTTCAGTAATCATCATTTTTGGAAAAAATCATCAAATTAAGTCGTAAATTCAAAGTTTTGAAAAAATAGTGTCGGTGCATGAAATTCTCACAACAAATAGTGTTGTACATTCAAAAGTGTCGCAAAAGTAGTGTTGTGCATTCAAAAGTGTCGCAAAAGTAGTGTCATGCATGTGAAAGTGTGGCAAATTTAAGCTTGGGAGTGACAACTGTATTTATTATTGAATCATATCTGATTGCTATTTGACTGACAGCTAGTTCTGTGAATGTTATGCTAGATTTATCAGGCCATGTGATACAACCAATCAGAGACAGAGAACACTGAAGAAGAAGTCAACAGCAGCCATCTTAGCCGACACTGAGACACACCGCATTTATAACTGTAAGTGCAATATATTTTATAAAGCATTTTTCTAATATGATAAAAAGTGTTAGTAACAGGTAAATAGTATTAATCAAAATGTTTTTACTGCTCTATTTGACTATGTTGAGAGAAATAACATATGATGCTGCATTATTTAGGTAAAATTGTTTAAAGCCAGATAGTAATTTGGTACTTACTTGCACAGATACAGCTGCAAATGGAGGGAGATAGCAAGGTGCATGTGCACCCACAACAGAAGAGGGAACCAATCAGACATGTTTCTGCAGTTGTAGTTGTTTAAAACTGCCTATCAAAAGGATGCATTTTTCCCACCTTTAAATTTTAGCACATTTTAGCTGTAGCAGAAGTGCAGTGATAGTGCATAGACTACATTGGTTAATGAAGGCACAGTAATAGCCAATGATTTGTTTTATTTGTGTGTTATGGATCAGCCCACTGAAGCTGGGTTGAAGTTAGGAGGGAAAATAGCAGTTTTACTTTCACTACTGCTTAGGAACTGCAGGCTGAACACTGACTTGTTTGGTAGCTCTCTGTCCACTTCTAAGTTTAAAAGCTGAGAATGGCAGAAAACAGCAAAAGGACATTTATGGATTGTTGGAAGCAGTATAGTGAGACGAGCATCTGAGTATGCTCAAAATAGTGATTTTGGGAGAAAACTGCAGCTCCCAAATTGCTGTGTTAAGTGAGCTTGTAGTGGTGGAATGAGAGTGGGACACCCTCATGCCAACCATGCACAGACTTTTTTGAGTACTCAGGCTCATCCAGACATATTGCTGATACATCTTGGAGGCAATGATTTGGGAACCAAACGCTGGGTAGATTTAATAACAGAAGCAAAATTGGACCTTGTTTCTATTATGACTATGTTGCCTGCCTGTAAAATCATTTTTTTGGATATTACAGAGCACTGGGTCTGGCAAGCATAACACCATATATACCTGACTGACAGAACCCAAAGAAAACTCAATATACAGATATCTGCATTTCTACGCATGTCTGGAATGTACACCATATGTCACCCAGAAATGAAGTATTGTTATGATTGGCTATACCTACCAGATGGTGTACACTTCTCACATGCTGGCAATTGCCATTTCCTGGGAGACCTTCGAGATGCAATCCTCAAAGTCCTCTAAGAATGTCAGACTGTTTGAACAAATAGCAAAGTGCAAACAAAGGTTCTTTTCAGAACCAAAAAATGTTGGTCAAAAAATAGAACAGCTGCATACATCACTCACACAGATGTAACATATGGGTCAGGAATATTCAGACTGTGCCAGGATGTTGAACAAGCCTGGGCAAAGTGCAACTGCAGTGCAGCAGGTTGTTGTCAGTGTGATATTTTTACAGTGCTGTGGCATGGTCAGCAGTGTTAAATATTTCAGTCTGGCAATCTATATTGTACATGTTACTCTGGTACTGCACCAGTGTAAGTGGCTAGAGAGGAGTAGGTGGGATACAGCACTGAAGTGCCATGGTGGTAGGTTCAAGTATGACAATGTTTAGTACTGTGCATGCCAATGGAGCCATAATGCATGCAAGGTGTTAATGCACCTATTTGGATATCATTATGGCATCATTTGTATGCAGGTGGGCCGATCATCAGTAACTTGTCCCTGGTACTGTATGAGGCAGTACCTGTTGGCTAGTGATGTACCTCCGTTGTTTGTGGTAATGTATCTCAAAACTAGATTTTGGTTTTCAATTAAAAATACTGCTGGTAGAACAGTGGACTTCACCCTTCACCTGTCATAGGTTAACTGTATAAATGTATCCCTTGTGGCCCTGTTCACTCTACTTCCTTCAATTGGCTGGAGTAGCTGCACCACAGCACAATGGTTACTTTTAAACAGAAAGCCCACAATTGGGTGAGGTAGGTAGTGGACTCACTATGATATATATTTTCATAGAAAATCACAGTTGGTGAGGGAGGCTGATGCCAACACGCGTAGCTGTTGAGCTGGGTGGCCACCATGTTGTTGGCTGCCATGTTGTACCGCGTAATACTGCAGGTACACTTTGCTGTCATTTTTTTTTATTTTTGTTTGGGGCCTCAACAGTGTGCAGCAGAAGTACGGGTTGTGGTTGCAGATGCTCAGCATTACGGATCAATGCCAGGATGTGTCAAACGTAAACAGCAGTGTTACTGTACACAATATAACCCAAGTGAAAATAATTTCTGTGTGAAGTGGTATGGCAGGGTTGTAATGCTGTTCTTGCCATGTTCTAATCTGTGAATACTTCATAGAATACATAGAAATATATAGACTCTATGACATGACAGTAATGGAATGTTTGTGTATGTTTTATTGCAGAACTAGTGAATTAAAGATGAGGCAGTGGAGCATGAGAGAGGTGTGCTTGTTGCTTGAGGCAGTCCAAGACGGGTAGTGCTCGATTTAATGCGAGCAAAACCGAAGTTGGACCCAATGTGGAGGCACATAATATTTCCTGCACATGGTCTTAGGAGTTAAGAATAAGACCATCGCGCAGTTGAAGAGAAGTGGAAGCTGTTGTTGTGCCAACCTTCTATGTTTTGAAGCAGAGAGAAAAATACTGTAGAATGACAAGTGCTGGTACTACTCGCCACGTAGTTATGGGAAGCTGCAGGGAAGCCAGCTGCTGGGGAATGCCTCACTCATCGTAAGTTATTCAAAAAATTCCTCAGATTCTATGATATAATAGTACAGGTACACAATCGGGTAAAAGAAAGTCTTTTTCTGATTGAAGTCCTTATTGTTGTAGCCATGTTAGTATCACAATATGATGTTACAAGTCAAGTGGCTGTAGTGTAAAACAACTGAATATTTCGTACATCATGACAGACGTCATTTTTTTTGGCTTTCTTTTTTTTTGTCTTAAGGGAAAAAGTATTTATAACTGTTATTAAATAATGATGAATTTTTTTTGTGTTACATATATATATATATATATATATATATATATATATATATATATATACACATGTTCATACAATACATGTGTCCTGATAGTGACTTAGATAAAACATGTATTTTATGATGCTGTTGAATGAATAGCCCAATGATAGTGATGGAGTTACTATCCAGTATCGATTTTATTGAAGCAGAATTGTATTTCATGTGGCATACTATATAAGTACTAAGTATTGTGTACTGAGTCAGCTTATGATCTTTTATTTATGAAATATTTATTTACAGTAATTGTGATTTTATATGTGTCTGCAATGGCTCTGCAATACCTGATTACAGGCAATGTTAGGTGCCTGAAACATTGTTGAATGGTTAAACTAAGTGTAGTTAAAATGTGTTGACATTTACATGAAAAACTTAGTGGATGTACTTATTATCTTCTTTCACAGACCAGCGCAGGCACCCCCCAGTTGTCAGCCGAGGTAGTACCAGCACAGTCAGAAGCTGTGGAGTGGAGAACCTGACACCGACAGTGTCATCCTTGTCGAGTCAGATGGTAAGATGCTGGTAGAAATAATTGTATAGATAATGGGTGGTATGAGGTTACCAAGTGTAAGGTGTGAGCTGGACTACTTAACTCACTTTAGAAATACTTCTTCAGAAAGTTAACATGAGTTCCAGCACCCATGTAGTATTTGTAATAATACAGCATACATGAAGAAACTGAATAGAATTCTGAATTTTGATTGTCTAGCTGGCACCTTTTCAGCATTGTAAATACTCCAGTGTACCCACTGTAAAAGGTGCCAGCCACCTCTCAGCTGCATCATGAACTCCCTGGCAAATCCATATGTTCATTACAAACACACCACTGCAAAGCTAATGGATGGATGGCAAACAAATGAGCATGAAGTTTGAAATCAAATGGATGTTTTAAATATTTTTTTTTGTAAAACAACAAACAGACCTTTAGAGTAATAGGCATATACCCTCCAGGAATAGTATATTGGAGAGAATCACTGTTGGTGTGGTTAAGTCTCTCAGCTGCACCTTGTGACTGAACTAAACCAGCCGTGGTAAATCCTCCAGTAAACCAACACCCTGTTGGGGTATATTGCTTAAAAATTCTAAACAACAAGGTGTACTACTTCATAACATAACTGGTGATTCAAAAGGAACAGATTTTATAGCCAGATGTAGGGTAGTTGTATACATCTTAGTCTGGTTTAACTGACTATGATATGCAACTGGTGATGACATTTCTAGACACCAATGGTATGTGAAGTATTGTTGGCCTATGAATTTCTTATCTATTTTTTTATAAGTGAATGTTGTCTTCATTGCACTCTAAGAAGATATTTGTACAGATTTGAATTGTGTTTTTGTGTCATCTCATGTTTAAAATGAGTAATACAGGTACTCATCCCAATATATGTTATCTAGATCTTGGCTGGTATATATAAAGTGTTTTTGCATTCTGATATTCTACCCCATAGGTGAGACGTAGTGATGTGACCAGACACGATAAACAGAAGAGAATGTTCTGTTGTTCACATAATGATGTGAGAAGGGAAGAACTGTAATCTATGTTATTCAGGTTGGGGGGGGGCGACTCATTCATACCTAACAGACTGTGATATTGAGCCTGTTCTGTCCTGGTAATATATTGCCAGAATCTGTATATTTCTGAATGGACAGTATTGTATGTCTATGGTAACATAGGGGTTGTAACTGAAAATGGGGTGGGTGTCACTGAACAGCTGGATGGGCACGTGCAGTACTGCACAGAGAGAGTTTCTGAATTACAGTGGGGTGTGCAGTGCTGATGTGGCTGGTAAGGTATGGGAACTTCTCTGAAGAGCAGCTGTGGCACTTCCAGTACTGCTCATGTGAGTGAGTTTGTTGCTGTACCCACAAGCAGGGCCGGTGCATGGATGTCACTGCTGGTGAATGACACAACATCCATGGAAACACAGAAGTGTCATTGCAAAGGGAAATGTGGTACATGGTTGAATTACACAATGAGACAGTATAAAACAAGCATTTGTCAATGCTAAATGTTGATTGCATTGGTCTGTTGAGCTCGCTCAGTGGCCCTCTGTCACTGGCTCAGTCTGTTTGCCCTGGTGCTGCAGGCTGCTCTTTTGTAGTGGGCTGCTGCCTGGACTGGCACCTTGTTCTGCTGAGGAAGAAATACGCAGCTGTCCAGACAGAGCTCCATTGAGGTGGCTCACTCCCCCTCTCTGACTCACTCATTTTGTTTCTCCTGGTGCTGCAGGCTGCCCTTTTGTACTGGGCTCCTGCTTGTGTTGGTGGCTTTTTATACCCACAAAGAAATCCACAGCTGTCCCAACAGAGCTCCGTTGAGGTCGCTCACTCTGCCTGTCTCACTCACTCATTCTGGTTCTCCTGGCGCTGCAGGCTGCCCTTTGTACTGGGCTCCTGTCTCTGTTGGCACCTTTTTCTGCCCACAAAGAAATGTACAGCAGTCCTGACTAAGCTCCGTTGAGCTCGCTCCCTCGCTCGCTCCCTTTCTCTCACTCTCTCATTCTGTTCTGCCGGCACTGCAGGCTGCCCTTTTCTACTGGGCTCCTGCCTGTGTTGCTGCCTTCTTATGCCCACAAAGAAATTTTCAGGAGTTACACACAGCTCTGTTGAGCTTACTCACCGCTCATTCTGGTTTTCCTGCCACTACAGGCTGCTCTTTTGTACTGGGCCCCTGCATGCATTGCTGCCTTTTTCTGCACAGAAACAAATCTGCAGCAGTCCCAACAAAGCCCTGCTGAGCTCACTGACTCCCCCTCCCTCACTCACTCGATCTTGTCTCCTGGTGCTGCAGGCTGCCCTTTGTACTGCACCCTGTCTGCATTGGCGCTTTTTCTGGCCAGAAAGAAATCTGAAGCAGTCCCGACACAGCCCACTGAGCTCGCTACACCCCTCTGTCACCTCGCATTCCGCTTGCTGGCGCTGCAAGCTGGCCATTTGTACTTGGCCCTGCCTGCGTTGCCGCATTTTCGCCCACAAAGAAATCTGCAGCAGCATACACTAGAGCTCTGTTGAGCTTGCTCACTGCCACTCTGTCACCGCTCATTCTGTTTCTCTTGCGCCGCAGACCGCGCTTGTGTGGGGCTCCTGGCTGCATTGGCACCTTTTTCTGTCCACAAAGAAATCTGCAGCTGTCCTGACAGTGCTCCGTTGAGATCGCGCAGTCTCCCTCTCTCATCTCGCATTCTGTTTGTCCTGGCACTGCAAGCTGCCCATTTGTACGGGGCTCCTGCCTGCATTGGTGCCTTTTTCTGCCCACAAAGAAATCCCAGCAGTCCTGATAGAGCTCCGGTGAGCTGACCAAGTCCCCTTGTCTCACTCGCTCATACTGTTTTTCCCACCACTGCTGGCTGGCCTGTTGTACTGGGTCCCTGCCTGTATTGACGCCTTTTTCTGCCCACAGAGAAATCCGCAGCAGTCCTGACAGCGCTTTGGTGAGTTCGCTCACTTCCCCTCCCTCACCCACTCTCTTGTTCTGTTTCTCCCAGAGCTGCAGGCTGCCCTTTTGTACTGGGCTCTTATATTGGGGCCTCTGTCTGCCCACAAACAAATCTGCAGCAGTCCTGATGGAGCTCAGTTGAGCTCGGTCACTCCCCCCTCTCACTCGGTTGAGCTTAATCTGTCCCAAACACTGATTTCCCAGCGTGACCATGCTATTGTCTGGCAGGAGTGCAAAAACATACTGTAGCCAGGATGTGAAAAATGGCAGTTGTAGTGTTCATAAGGAGTTGAGGAAAAATGCCACTGTTGAAAATGTGGCATGACAGTATTACAAATTTGTGAAGTTACAAGGGTGCATGGAAACAGTTTAGTGCATGCTGGTAACACAGTCATGTTATGGCAGTCCCGACAAAGCTGTCCAGACAGAGCTCCATTGAGGTGGCTCACTCCCCCTCTCTGACTCACTCATTCTGTTTCTCCTGGTGCTGCAGGCTTCCCTTTTGTACTGGGCTCCTGCCTGTGTTGGTGGCTTTTTATACCCACAAAGAAATCCACAGCTGTCCCAACAGAGCTCCGTTGAGGTCGCTCACTCTGCCTGTCTCACTCACTCATTCTGGTTCTCCTGGCGCTGCAGGCTGCCCTTTGTACTGGGCTTCTGTCTCTGTTGGTGCCTTTTTCTGCCCACAAAGAAATGTGCAGCAGTCCTGACAAAGCTCCATTGAGCTCGCTCCCTCGCTCGCTCCCCTTCTCTCACTCTCTCATTCTGTTCTGCCAGCGCTGCAGGCTGCCCTTTTCCACTGGGCTCCTGCCTGTGTTACTGCCTTCTTATGCCCACAAAGAAATTTTCAGGAGTTACAATACAGCTCTGTTGAGCTTACTCGCTCATTCTGGTTTTCCTGCCACTACAGGCTGCTCTTTTGTACTGGGCCCCTGCATGCATTGCTGCCTTTTTCTGCACAGAAACAAATCTGCAGCAGTCCCAACAAAGCCCCATTGAGCTCACTGACTCCCCCCCCACTCACTCGATCTTTGTCTCCTGGTGCTGCAGGCTGCCCTTTTGTACTGCACTCCTGTCTGCATTGGCGGCTTTTTCTGGCCAGAAAGAAATCTGAAGCAGTCCCGACACAGCTCCACTGAGCTCAGCTCACTCCCCCTCTGTCACTCTTGCATTCCGTTTCTGCTGGCGCTGCAAGCTGGCCATTTGTACTGGGCTCCTGCCTGTGTTGCCGCATTTTCTGCCCACAAAGAAATCCGCAGCAGTCACACTAGAGCTCTGTTGAGCTTGCTCACTGCCTCTCTGTCACTCGCTCATTCTGTTTCTCTTGGCGCTGCATACTGTGCATTTGTGTGGGGCTCCTGGCTGCATTGGCACCTTTGTCTGTCCACAAAGAAATCTGCAGCTGTCCTGACAGTGCTCTGTTGAGATCGCGCAGTCTCCCTCTCTCATCTCGCATTCTGTTTGTCCTGGCGCTGCAAGCTGCCCTTTTGTACGGGGCTCCTGCCTGCATTGGTGCCTTTTTCTGCCCACAAAGAAATCCCAGCAGTCCTGATAGAGCTCTGGTGAGCTGACTAAGTCTCCTTGTCTCATGCGCCCATACTGTTTCTCCCACCGCTGCTGGCTGGCCTGTTGTACTGGGCCCCTGCCTGTATTGACGCCTTTTTCTGCCCACAAAGAAATCCGCAGCAGTCCTGACAGCGCTTTGGTGAGTTCGCTCACTTCCCCTCCCTCACCCGCTCTCTTGTTCTGTTTCTCCCAGAGCTGCAGGCTGCCCTTTTGTTCTGGGCTCTTATATTGGGGCCTCTGTCTGCCCACAAACAAATCTGCAGTAGTCCTGACAGAGCTCAGTTGAGCTCGGTCACTCCCCCCTCTCACTCGGTTGAGCTTAATCTGTCCCAAACACTGATTTCCCAGCATGACCGTGCTATTGTCTGGCAGGAGTACAAAAACATACTGTAGCCAGGATGTGAAAAATGGCTGTTGTAGTGTTCATAAGGAGTTGTGGAAAAATGCCACTGTTGAAAATGTGGTATGACTGTATTACAAATTTGTGAAGTTACATGGGTGCATGGAAACAGTCTAGTGCATGCCGGTAACACTGTCATGTTATGGCAGTCCCGACAAAGCTCCTTTGAGCTCACTCACTCCCCTTCTCTCACTCGCTCATTCTGTTCTGCCAGTGCTGCAGGCTGCCCTTTTCTCCTGGGCTTCTGGCTATGTTGCTGCCTTCTTATGCCCACAAAGAAATTTGAAGCAGTTACAATACAGCTCTGTTGAGCTCACTCACTCACTCATTCTGGTTTTCCTGCCACTGCAGGCTGCCCTTTTGTACTGGGCCCCTGCATGCATTGCTGCCTTTTTCTGCCCAGAAACAAATCTGCAGCTGTCCCAACAAAGCCCCGTTGAGCTCACTGACTCCCCCTCCCTCACTCGCTCGTTCTGTGTCTCCTGGTGCTGCAGGCTGCCCTTTTGTACTGCACTCCTGCCTGCATTGGTGGCTTTTTCTGGCCAGAAAGAAATCTGAAGTAGTCCCGACAAGCTCCACTGAGCTAGCTCACCCCCGCTGTCACCTTTTGCATTCCGTTTCGCCGCGCTGCAAGCTGGCCATTTGTACTGGGCTCCTGCCTGCATTGCCGCATTTCTGCCCACAAAGAAATCTGCAGCAGTCACAGTAGAGCTCTGTTGAGCTCGTCACTACCACCTGTCACTCACTCATTCTTTTCTCTTGGCGCCACAGACTGCGCTTGTATGGGGCTCCTGGCTGTGTTGGCACCTTTGTCTGTCCACAAAGAAATCCACAGTTGAACCCGACAGAGCTCCATTGAGGTCACGCAGTCTCCCTCTCTCATCGCTCATTCTGTTTGTCCTGGTGCTGTAAGCTGCCCTTTTGTACGGGGCTCCTGCTTGCATTGGCACCTTTTTCTGCCCACAAAGAAATCCCAGCAGTCCTGATAGAGCTCCGTTGAGCTCATGAAGCCCCCTTGTCTCATTCACTCTTACTGTTTCTCCCACCGCTGCAGGCTGGCCTTTTGTACTGGGCCCCTGCCTGTACTGATGACTTTTTCTGCCCACAAAGAAATCCACAGCAGTCTTGACAGCACTTCGGTGAGTTCGCTCACTCCCCCTCCCTCACGCGCTCTCTCATTCTGTTTCTCCCAGTGCAGCAGGCTGCCCTTTTGTACTGGGCTCTTATGTTGAGGCCTTTGTCTGCCCACAAACAAATCCACAGCAGTCCCGACAGAGCTTAGTTGAGCACGGTCACTCCGCCCTCTCACTCGGTTGATCTTAATCTGTCCCAAATACTGATTTCCCAGAGTGACCATGCTATTGTCCAGCAGGAGTGCAAAAACATATTTTAGCCAGGATGTGAAAAATGACAGCTATAGTGTTCATAAGGAGTTGTGGAAAAATGCCACTGTTGAAAATGTGGCGTGACAGTATTACAAATTTGTGAAATTACAAGGGTGCATGGAAACAGCTCAATGCACACTTGTAACACAGTCATGTTATGGAGTTTTGTCACCAAATTTTCAACATAGGGATTTTAGGACCTCTGCTCATGAACAGTGCCACTGTCAATTTCTTAATCTGTCCTGAATGCTGACTTCCCACAGTAACCACGTTATTCTGCGCTGGAACTGTGAAAACACATTTCAGTCAGGATGTGAAAAATGACAGTTGTACTGCTTATAAGGAGGTGTGAAAAAATGGCACTGTTGAAAATCTGGTGTGACAATATTACAAATCTGTGAAGTTACAAGGGTGCGTGGAAAGTGCGCAACACACACATGTAACACAGTCAATTGATGGGCTATCATCACCAAATTTTCAACATAGGTATTTTAGGACCTCTGCTCATGAACAGTATCATTATCATTTTCTTAATCTGTCCCAGACAGTGATTTCCCACAGCGACCGCTCTATTCTGCACCGGAAGTGTGAAAAAATATTTTGGCCAGGATGGGAAAAATGACAGCTGCATTGTTCATAAGTAGGTGTGGGAAAATGGCAATGTTGAAAATCTGGAGTGAAAATATTATAAATTCAAGAAGTTACAAGCATGCGTCCCAACTGAGCAACACACGCTTGTAACACAGTCATTTTATGGAGTATTGTTACCAAATTTTCAACATAGGCATTTTAGGACCTCTACTCATGAACAGTGTCACTGTCATTTCCTTAATCTGTCCTGAACATTGTTGTCCCATAGCGACCATGCCATTCTGTGCTGGAACTGCGAAAACACATTTTGGCCAGGATGTGAGCAATGACAGCTATACTGCTCACAAGAAGGTATGACAAAATGCCAATGTTGAAAATCTGGCATGAAAATATTGTAAATTTGTGAAGTTAGGAGTGTATGTAGCAATCAAGCAACGCACGCCAGAAACTGTCATTTTTTGGATTTTTTCCACCAAATTTGCAACATAGGCTTCTTGAGAGCCCACCTCATGAACACTAGCACTGTCATTTTGTTAATCAGTCCCAAAGGGTAATTCCACACAGTGACCGTGAAGCCACCTTTTGGGGCCGATTCATGCTGTGACAGTTCAAGAATTCATGAGGACGGGTCCCAAAAATCCCATGTTGAAAATTTGGTGGAAAAATTCCCAAAAATGCCTGAGATATGCACTAAAGTTGAAAAAACCCTATGTATTACATTATACAGCTTACCAGCATTTCCTCAGTTCGTGGTTGGCTTTGAAGAGTGCAGATGTGTTCCTGGTCCAGTGAAGATCATCTCACGAGCTCCAGCGGTAGTATGGGGTGAGGGGGGATGGGAGCAGGTGTGCAGGGTGGGCGCGGGTTGTGGGAGGGGCAGGAGACTACGAAGGACCGCTCCTTTTTCATTCACATAATAAAAAAACATTGGGGACCACTTTTTAGCTTTACAGGGCATGTTGCACACTGGGAGGGCCTCAGCATGCCACCAAGGACTCTTGCTTTGGGGGCAGCTGTAACTGATAGGGGATTGGGCAACCCCATTCAAAACAACAAAAGGGGGTTCTTGTGCTGATGGGGATAGGGCACCCTGTAAGCAAACAACAAAAGGGGATTCTTTGGCCGACGGGATTGGGCATCCTGTCGGCAGACAATAAAACAGGGTACATTATGCCGTGGGGAGGGCTCCTCCGCTGGCAACAAACATGGGGAATATTGTTTGTGAATATGACGCAAGCCGTCGCCATGTTCACAAACAATATCAGGGTTCTACATCCAGCCCTGCAATGATGGGTCGCTCCCTCATTGCAGCCGATGGCTGACACTGCAATGACGAGGCGGCCCCTGATTGCAGAGGCTGATTTTTTAGAAAGTTGTGGCACGCTGGCTGAACTAGTGTCAGCAAAAGCTTGCCGCGGCATTGGGGGATGGGAATGCCTTTTGCAGTTGCTGTAGCATTAAGCAACAGTGCCACGCCCACAACCTGCTTCTGGAGAAACTTGCCACAACATGTTTCTTGCGCATGCGCGCAATCAACATAAAAATCTATTTCACAATAAAAGTTTAGTGGTAGATTAATATATTGTGGTATATGTCATAATATTTTTTACTTATATGTTTTATAGTGGCCAGGGAAGCAGTGCCAGTAAGAACTGTGAAGGTGAAGGATGAGCTTGGCACCAGCTCTGAGCGTAAGTACCATCATAACAGATATTCACACAAGATGTAGTGTCACAGCCCCCTGTAGCCACAACCTCTATTCAGTAGTATGGAGGACCTTATCACCCCTAAGGCAGCCATATAACTGCTAATTGCTAGGTACTGTTAGAGCAGTGTGGCTATTTGTGAAAAGGATGTGTAAGTGGGGATGCAAACAGTACTGTAGTAGACAGTCTCAACATGTGAATGGATCATTTGTATATTGAGATTCTGTGACACAGTCTGCTATCTATGTTCAGATACCCACTTTTTGCTTTACTATGCATACAGGTGTACTATATGGTGTCACTTCATGCATAGCTGGGAAGTATTTTGTTGTACAGTGTGCCCTATTCATTATGATGGTACACTTATGACTACATTTTTGGTTCTCAGTGGGTAGGTGGTCAAGGTGGTAGTACTACATCAAGAGGGAATGTATGATATGGTAAGACTAGTATGGCACATGACAGCAGCTGTACTAAGCCAATTCTGAGTATGTTTCTATAATTATCGCAATGTGTGTGTAATGGTGATGGAGTGTACTGGACTGGTGTGTCATGCATGTATATCATCATAAGTGTTATTGTATGAAGGGGAGTGTACTGGGATAAGAAGTGTATTTATAGATAGAAAGTTTGTGATAATCAAGATGATAAGGCCTACTGTACTACAATGCATACTCAACCAATTCAAAACAGGTTTTCAGTTCAATGGGGAGGGTCTAGTATAGTAATAGAGCTAGTTACCATATTGTAAGAGTGTGATAAATGGTAGCAGGGGGGTACAATGGATATGTCACATGGTGTACCTGCCAGTCACAGATGATGGGTGTACTGTAATACTTTGCAATCTGTTAAGTCACCTGTAAGTGGGTATATATTGTTGTTGTTTGCTTATGGTGTATGCTCACACCCATACCCCTGCACACAGAGAGTGGAAGGTTAGTGTACAGCTATATATATGACACAGATTACACAGTGAGTAATGAAGACTGATGACTATGCATGTTAACGGGCCACTTATTTTTTTGCATCAACTACTGTTGCAGTTTGTTTCATTATAGCAAACTGCTGATCAGGTTATCACTTTGATCCTTACAAAAGGATATATCTCTCAAGGTTTTCATGATGTGAAACTGTTGTCATATGTTTAATTCATCAACATAGTCTAATTTAGGTGTTCCAAGCATAACTTCAATACTGCTGTATAGCTTATGGTTAAGTGGGATTCAACAGTTTAACAATCTTGTATCTATGCATCAGTGTTCTCATGGTGTAAGTCATATTAAGTTTCAAGGCATGAGCAAGTGTAATTCTATAGTGCATCAATCTTTGTGCAGCGGTGCAATGTGTCACAATGTGTGCATGACTGCAACATGACACTACAGGGTGATTAGGTCACTATTTACATGATTCTTGGCTGCAGCTTATTGTTATTATAATAATCATCTTTATTTGAAAATAGTGTAAGACCTTGTTCAGCATATGGTGAAGCTCTACATGTGTGTTAAAACAATTTTACATATGCAAGTTAATATGTTTGTGGGAATTGAAAAGTGTTACTTCAGAGAACAATTGTATTGTGTACAACATTGAGATAAAACAACTTTTTAGTAAATTTGAAGAGGCTGATATCATATTAACCATTTATTATTTGTATGTTCTGGGTGGGATATTCAGACTGTGCCAGGCTGTGGTGCAAGCCTGGGCACAGCACAACTGGGATGTGCCTGGGCATTGACAGGGTGATATTCAACGGAGCTGTGCCATGGCACAGCATCATTGAATATTGCTCCTTGGCCACCTGCAGTGTGCATGGCACAGTGGCAGAGCGACAGCGCAAGTGGCCGAAGTGGAGCAGGGGGGATGCACTAGCAGAAGTGCTGTTGCGCTAGGCACAACTACTGTAATATACAAAAGTGCAGATGCAAATAGGGCTATCATGCATGCAAGCCAGAAATGGGCCATTTGCATGTCATTATGGCCCCATTTGCACGCAGGTGTGCCAATCCCCTATGACTTGTGCCTGCCACCCTTCCAGGCTGCAGTCGTTGGGGACTGATGGCCCTTGCCTCTACTGGCAACATGCTCTGACACCCGTTTGTGGGCATATGTATAAATAATAATAAACATCCCATATCACTGCTGGTCCACTGGAATGCTTGCAGCCTGATCGCGGGCATATGTGATAAACTACAATGTCCTATAACCCTGGTGGTACAGTGGACTGCTCATAGCCCAATTGCATGAATATGTAATGAAATAATAGTCCAATATCCCTGTGGTCCAGTGGACCGCTTACAGCCTGATTGCGGGGACATGTGATAAACTACAATGTCCTATAACCCTGGTGGTCCAGTGGCCCACTTTCAGTCTGATTGTGGTCATATGTAATGAAATTATGGTCCAATACCCTTGGTGGTGCAATGGACTGCTCACAGCATGATCGTGGATGTCAGTAAGATATAATGAGAAACCAATCCATCACTGGTGGCCCAGTGGTACTCCCCTCTCCACCCATCCACTGAGCCCCACTGCCCCACACACCCCCAGTTAGTGGTAGGTGGCTGTTCCCCATCTGCTTGCCACTCCACTGTCTGACGACTGACTCCATATGTTAGGAGTGTACAGCTATTGGTCCACAGTGTAAGCAATGGGTGTGCAGGCCGTACCATACTACACAGTACAGAAATGTGAATGCATCCATTCATATATCTGGGTTGTATAGTACTGTATGCGCTGCATGCCAATTGGCTTATGCTGTGGCCCAATGGATGTGCAGCCCTACCATACGGAGTCAGTTGTCGGGCGGCAGAGTGGCAAGCCAGTGAGGAGCTGCTGACTGCTGCTGACGGGTGGGCGGGGAGGTGTGGCTTAGTGGGTAGGTGGGGAGGGGTGTACTGCTGGACCACCAGGGATGGATTGGTTTGACATAATATATCACTGACACCTGCAATCAAGCTGTGAGCGGTACAGTGGACCATCATGGATATAGGACCATTATTACTATACTAATGCCCGCGATCAGGCATGGGGGGTGCCACCACGAAGGTGCGGCTGGAGCTTGGGTTGTCACTCACAGCTGGCAGCTGCCATGTTGTACCCTGCAATATGGCAGCGCACCTGTGGGTGGCCAGCTGTTGCTCCTTTTTCTGGGCAATCAACTGGTGCAGTGCAAGTAGGGGTTGTGACTGCATGGGTTAGCACATCCTGGTCTGAATATAGGCATGTGTGGAACATAGATGGGCATGACCCCCCCTAATTGTGCCGCATACATTACTGATGTGCTTTGACTCATCTGCATTTGTATCAGGCACATTCCCCTTTTGAATATCACACCGGGGTGCATCAGTGGGTTGCGCATGGCGACACTGTGTTGCGCAATGCACAACCCTTCTGAATATCCCACCAACTGTTTCTTTATATGATGTGTAGAGAAAATATTTCATTAATTAGTTGCCAATGTCACTCAGCTGTTGGTTTCTAAATGTTTAATATTATTTCAAGTATTATAAAAAGGTCTGAGAATAGAGCTTTGATTGGCTGCAAACATTCTAACAGCCTTATGTTAATCTTTATTAACATACATGTACAGATTGGCCATATGGTGAATAAGGTTTAAGACTGTTTAACAACATGTTTTATTATAATAGGAATAAGAGGTAGTCCCAGGATTATGTTATGTCAGTTAATCACTCTCTAAGGGCATGTGGCATTCAGCTACACCTTGTGCCACGCTACACCCCTAGAAGGTGATTAACAGACCATTAACATAACCCTTGGTCATGCCTTACTGTTTAATTAATGTAACAGCAGTAAAGGATGATTTGCTTCTATGAAAATATGTACACAAAATAAATAACTATATGACATGTGTGTCTTTTTTGTAGCAGTTATTAAACAGATGATTATGTGAACATTAGATAATGGAAATAGTAGTATTGGTGTACAGGCCATGCTATTATTCTCATGCAGGTGCGAACAAATAATATAGGTGCAGATGTTCAAGTTCACTTGTTCATACACAATTGAAGAGCTAGTACCACTGTATATTAGACTGTGTTGTTCATTATGCCAAAACATTTAGGTAGTGAGTGTTGGCAAATACTAATATAGAACAACAGTGTAGAAAGTATACTGTTCTTATAGATCTTTTCAAGTTGTCCACGAAGAACACAATATAGTAGAAAAAGATATAATAATAGAATTGACAAGACAGGAGTTGTGATTTACATCACACTCATTGATGGTCTTGAGAGTGCCCAGCAAAATGTATTACAATTTTTGAATTAGATATCAATATTGTAAGATGAAAGACAGGTAGGTAATCACCATTTTGAGGCTTATGTATTGATTCATGTTTTTTGTCACTTTGCAGGGTGCCCTCGCTTAAAGCTGTGTGCTGGCCACTGCCGCTGTTACCGCAGGCTTGAGCACAGGGTTGACAGTCTGATAAGAGACAATGTTGCGCTCCGTGAAGGGCAGCAGAAATTGCTGTCCTTCATGGAAGCGCAACAAGCGACTGTCAATCTTGTGCTTGAGCCTGTGGTGACAGTGACTAGTGAGACTGTGGCCAGCTCTAGCACTTCACCTCCACCAGTGGCATCCAGCTTCCCTGGGAAACAGTGACCAGCTTCCACAGCTGCTCTGGTATCTCCTCTGGAAGGCGCAACAGCTTCCACTTCCATTGCGCCTCCACATTGAGTCCAACTTACCTGCTGCTCTGCCTCAAGCAGCAACACATCTCTCTCTGAGAGTTGTTTGCATATATTGAACATAGTTTTTTAAATATGTTTCTACATATTTTCTTAAATAATTGTTTTTTTAACTTTTTTAATGAATATGTATTTTTTTATGTAACATTTAATTTTTTAGATAAATAAAAAAATAATATATTTTTATTGTATTTTTTTTCTATTAAACGTGATTTAATTTATTTAACAATTTTTTTTGTCAGGACTGACTGTGTTTCATTTGAACATTTAAAAATAATATTTTTTTTACTTTAATATATATAGAAATAAAATTTTTTTGAACATAACACTTTTTCTTGTGGTATTATTAAGTTGTGGGGATCTTTGTTATCAATATATATTCTATAAGAAAGCGTTCCTTTTCCTTAGTTTGGTAAAGAAGGGCATTTTACACAAAGTTTCAGGTTTAAACAGATAACACATTACAATTGTTGTTGTGTCACATATAGTGCAGTGTTATGACAACATTTTTGTAGGTACATTAATAAGTGTGAGTTATGTTCAGAATTTGTGTCTAGTAAAGGTACAGAAGAGGACCATATAAGATATCTAGATATTTAACAGTGGAGCTGAGAAATAGAGCACCACATTGTTTATGTCCCACAAGAGTAGTCTCATTGTCTGCAAATAGTTAGTGTGTGAAACCGTGCAACAGCATAAACTAGTATGTGACATAACAATGTAAACAAAAAGAAATAGATACATATTAAGAGGCATATGCTTGAGATGGATGTTGTCTTACTCTTCATAACAGACAATTCTGCTAAATGACTTACTGTGTTCTTCATATGTGTGCATTTGGCTATGTGTGTCTGGTGCTGCCACTACAACATTGTGGGAAGTATTGCTACTTCTCATTCTCAAAAAGGCAGGATATTCATGGCAAAAAACTCCATTTAATGCATCAGTTAGGGTTGTTCCACAGTGACAAAGCGAGGAAATTTGGTGTTAGGGTTGAAAACCCTAACTCTGCATTCACCCTCCCCAGCACCACACACGCACATACACACACACACACATGCGAGTAGGGGTGACGACCAAGGCAACACGACCAATCACAGACAACCAGCAGCAGGTGACAGAAATGAAAAACAACTGTCTAAATGTACAACGAGACATCCCCACCCACCTGACCAAGTACTGCATGCTCAGTGGAGATCAACAGAAAAACTGAGGCCATGAACACCAAATGTACACATCCCTGATTGCAGGTGCACACAACGTACCACACTTAGGAGTTGCATGGCCTTACCTAGTGATGCCCCACACCCCACCACACCTGGTACTGCACCCTGACTGGACATCAACAGTGCAACTCTCTGATTGCAGCTGTACAAAGGTTTGTACATTTATGAGTAAACAGAAATAAAAACAACTGTGTAAATGTTGCAAAAGACATCCATCATCAAGATACAAGAACTGTAGCATTTAAGTATGTGATGTGTGTAGTAGTAAGTTTACTGCATCTGTCCACTCAAGATACACAACCTGATCTGGAGGTACAGGGGTAATATTGTCTGTCCAAGGCTGTGCAACTCCTAATGGCACTAACAGATATACAGTTTCAGTGATGCAGGTGTACTGTTGATGTCCATGTACTTACCTTCAGTGTGTTTGTATACTAAGAATGCAGTAACTGGTCTGTCTAACAGGGAGTGGAATTAGCTGGCTGAGGCCAAGCAACTTCTAAACATGCTAACATTAGTGTACCTACAATGACAGAGGTGTATCATGGATGTCTATAGGCTCACTTTTGCTGTAGTTCTCTACTGAGGATGTAGTACCTGGTAAAGACAATGGCATTGCCTCTCTGACACCACAGTAATCCAAATTGTGGTAAGTTGAGTATCCTTACAATGAGTGAGCTGTATCATTTATGTCCACAGCCTCACTTTTTTGCAGTTTGTCTGCACTCAGGTTGTAGTACCTAGTCTTTGGGTTTGGCAGACCATTCTATGGCTGATGCCATACAAGTGATAACTATGCTAATTGTACTACACCAGCAATCAAGTAGGTGCGCCGTAGATATGAACAGACTTTCTTTTACTATAGCTTTCAGTCACAATGGAACAAGTGTTGTAGGACGGGAAGGGGCATTCTCTCCCACAGACTGTGTGACTCATTATTGTACTAACCTTTGCAAGGCTGCAATCATGGAGTAATGGTGTTGATCTTCATGGGTTCATTTTAACTGGGGTTCTCCAGTAACTATGCAGTACCTGGTCTCAGTGGGTGGGGCACAGCCTTGTGAATGTCCTCCAGTGCCTAACAGTAGGAGGCTGTGTATACGTTAAATCAACCACACATATTATACCTGTACAACTATTTAGTTTTGCTGTGCTCTATAGCAGAGGAGCAGTACCAGGTGTGGTGAGGTGTGGGGCATCACTAAGTAAGGCCATGCAACTACTAAGTGTGGTACGATGTGTGCACCTGCAGTCAGGGATGTGTACGTTTGGTGTACATGGCCTCAGTTTTGCTGTTTATCTCCACTGAGCATGCAGTACCTGGTCAGGTGGGTGGGGATGTCTTGTAGTACATTTAGACAGTTGTTTTTTATTTCCATTACCTGCTGCTAGTTTCCTGTGATTGGTCGTGTTGCCTTGGTCCTTCCCCCTACTTGCATGTGTGTGTGTGTGTCTGTGTGTGTGTGGTGCTGGGGGGGTGAATGCAGAGTTAGGGTTTTCAACCCTAACATCAAATTTTCTCACTTTTGTCACTGTGGAACAACACTAACTGATGCATTAAATGGAGGTTTTTGCCATGAATATGTATATATATATATATACACATATATATATATATATATATATATATATATATACACACATATATATATATATATATATGTATATATACCTCTAGTGTACGAGTACTTCAATGTTAAACCCCAGTGCTTGCACTTTAATAACTTCACAGTCATTCAACAGATTTGCACAAACATTTGCATGCATGGTCTCGCATGCCAGGTCTCTGGATGCACCAAGTTTCATTCTGTTCAGATGTGCACAGTCTGAGACACAGATAATGGAAAAAGTTAATTTTTCATGTTTTTTTTTTCTCTTTGGTTTGAATAATATTTCTGTCAACTTGGCTAGTGCCCAGATGATATGGAATTTACATCTGAAATTTTTGGGGTAGAAAGGGGCTGGTCCACAGATGTGCTTTTTGTTTGTTTGGTGAAAAAAATATTAATCCATTCCAAAGTTATTTAATTTTGAAATTTTAAGTAAGTGGTTCTAAGCATGCTCAGTAAGCACCAAAAATAACTTTATGAAACTAAAAAAGAATTCTTTTTTTCATAATGACATCATCCTTTTTCCTTTGGGGAAAATCTTTTTCGTTTGATCGCCATCTTATTTCAGTTTTTACATCAAATTCCAATTTAAAAAGTCTATAAAAATGACATTCTGCAGTGCAAGTAACACATGTATGTTTCTTAGGTGGACTCCATTAGCTAGATTCTGCACTTAACTGTTTGGTAAATGGTCTCAAATGTGTTTTTTTTTTTAACATTCAACACCTTTTTTTGTCACTTGCGTAATATGAAAAAAGATGCTTCTATTTTTCTGATGGTTCCAGATCCCCTTATTTCATGTCAATTGCCCTAGCAAACACTCTTTGGAATTTGTCCCTACTTGCATACTGTGTGACCCTGAACAAGTCACTTAACTTTCCTGTGCTCCCAGGTCACACCTGTAAACAAGCTTTCAGATTAGTGTGCCACTCCTGGTTAAACAATTAAAAAAAAAAATCTGGGCAGAAATTTTCAGGTTAGAAAGGACCTGAGGCACAGATGTGTCTTTTGCTGCTTTAGTGAAAAATTGCTACCCTTTCACCAGTTATTGATCTTTGTTTTAAGTTACAAATCTTTTTTCATGAGTCATGTATGAACAGAGATTCTTTTTTGTATGATGACTCTCGCAAAAAGATTGTGTTTTGTGTTAGGGAGATTTTCTTTTTTTTCTATCAGCATGTTTTCCCTTAGTGTCTAGTGGCACCCCCCACCCTCTGATCCCATCCCCATTATTCTTTGTTTTAATCCCTGGTGTCTAGTAGCACTCCCCAGCCTCTGATCCTGTTCCCTTTTGTTTTCTTTGAATCCCTGATGTCTAGCGGCACCTCTCAATCCCATCCCCATTATGGTTTAATAATCTCTGGTGTATAGTGGCACCCCCACCCACTTATCCCATACCCCTTGTTATTTTTTTTAAATCCCTAGTGTCTAGTGGCACTCCCCTCCTATTGCTCTCCCCTGTATTTTTAAATATCCCTCCTGTCTAGTGGAAACCCTTCTGATCCTTGCAGACCTGCAAAAGGAAACTATTCTAGGTTTTTTCTTTTACCTGCAAGAAAGAAAATGGTCCCTCTCCGATCTGAGTCCCCCACCCCACCTCCCACTCAGCACCCACCACTCCACTCACCACAGTACACCCACCCCCCCCACACACACACCCTCACTTACCTGGACAGGTGACAGGGTGAAGATCCATGGCTCTGAACAAAGACACATCTTGCTGCTGGAACTGCAGACTGCAATTGAAACTAAGGTAAATGCAGTTCTCACTATTAAAACAGAAAACTGAAATTAAGTGGACCAGGCTTGCAACTGACGAGGCAAGGTGTGCATCAAGTGAGACCTGTCACTCCAGTTGATTTATTTCTTATTTCTTTAAAAAATGTGCGTTTTCATTTATTTGCATCTCAGTTTAGTTGGGAATTATTTTGGTGAGCAGAACGGTTGCTTTTTGGGGCTTATCCTATGCCGTGGGGAAGTTGGCTACTGGTTGCCACTCAAGAACCAAAAGCTTCTGTATGTAGAGAGACTGCCAGTGACTACCGAGAGGCAGTGGGTGATGGCATCCCAGGTGAGGAGAACAATTCATAAATTGTTATCGGATGTTCTATAAATGAAAAAAAATAAAAACAGACTCCCAATATCTTCATGCAGGTCGAGGGAAAGAAATATAAGTTATCTAATTGACCAAAGAAAAGAGCTGCTTGCAGGGAAATGATTCTCATATTTATATGTTTACACAAAATAAAAAACTAAATCACAGCACATTGGTTACAGTTGTCATCTGATCCCCCTAAAGAAATAAACTAGCTCACAACTACTAGATTGGATGCTCATTGGCAACAATTTATTCAAAGGCACTAAATCATATTTATGTTTTACTTTCTTGGTCAACAATATTACATCTCAACAATTAACAACAGGTGTCCATTTCTTGCTTCCATACTTTCCTTTCTTCCTGGTCTTCTTCCTTGTGCATGCTTCACCTTCATGGTCTGGACACTTAGATTCAACCCCCCACACCATCACCACTACCAGGTACTGACTTACCAGGACCTCCATCCCCTTAGGTCTGGACACTATGATCTGACCCCTAAACTCTACCCTTCCCCGTCCACTTTACTTCCATGCCCAGGTGCCATTTGCCCTCAGCATGTGTTGCCCTGCCCCCTCCACCTTCCTGCTTATCCACCCCTATTTCCCCCTCTCTCACTCCCCACTTTTTTCCACTGACCCATCTCCCACAGGTGATGGATGAATGGGGCTCTACCCTTGCAGGCTAGTATCTAGGATCTCTCTTTTTGATCCCTCCCACTAGGTCTAGCATGGGTCTCAGGAATAGGTACATGCTGAACTTCATCAGATGCACCCTGTCAGACCTGTACACCGCCGCCCTTTCAAATGATATGTCACGATGCAGTATTTGCACTCCTCCCATCTCTATCATTGCTATTGCCACATTTCTATTAAGCCTTTTCATTCTCTTCTCTACTGCTCGAATATCCTTGACCCCTCTCCACACCCTCTGGGATATGATCTCAGACCAGCTGAGGACCACTCCCAGCCACCATCCCTTCACTCTTTCCAGATTTGCTGTTATGGCCTTCACCAGTGCCCCCCATGATGTTTCCCCCAGGTTGTTCCCCCTAAATGCACAATGAGCAAGTCCGGCATGCTCCACCATATTTGGAGCTTCTCCAATAGCAGCATCAATTGTGCGCATCTCATCCTCCTCATTCCTTTCCATAGCACCTCCATGTGTTCCACATCCATCCAAAGCTATGTCCCACCACTCCCTGATGCTGCAAATCTCTTGGCCCAATATACAAAAGAATGCCCCACCAACCAGACCTGATGTTTTCCACCTGCAGCAAAAGAAATAACATCATCATGAGAACTGCTCTGTCAATACCTCACATACTTCTTACAGCATTTGGGTCTCCACCTCCCCACCTGCTTCACCTCCACCTCTGACCCTTCCCAGGGCTGCGCTCTCTGACGCCACCCCTATGCAAAATGAATGGGGGGGCGAATTCCTCAGGGTCCTCCCTGACAAAGTCAAGTGCCTTCTTGAGGACACTCCCTGCCTGAAAATCCCTCACCAGGCTTCCATCCCCATGGTGGAACCATATCCCTTTCCCAGGCCCCAGTAACCTACTATATACCTCCAGTTCCGCGACAGCACATAACTCACCTGGTCCTTGCCTGACCAAATCCACTGCTATGCCCCTTCCTCCCTGGTCCATTTTTGACCATAACTAATGAATGACCACATTATCCTGTCCCCATTCAATGTCCCATGCTTGTAAACCTTGAACTGTCCCCGCCTTACAAGGGGCCACCACCTCCCAGACCCTGAAAGCCCCCCACACCATGACTGCAAAAATTGCCCTAAATAAACATGCCTAATTTGCAGTGGAGCATACATGCTACAAGGCACCCATTAATTTCTGGAGGAGCTGGCACATGATGGGCTTTCTCCTCCTATCCTTCCTCACTCCCTCCCCTCTTTGGCAACCTACCACGATCCACCTCACTGCCCTTCCAGTAATGGGTTCAGGCCACTCCCTGTCCTTACATATCCAGCTGATGCTGGCTAGCTGCATCCCCATTGTGGTATGGGCCATTCCCTCGTCACATTCTCCTACTAAATATTGCTTCACTTGGTCTGTCGAGACTTGCTCCCCGTGTCCCATCCAGCCCTGGCTCGGAACTCCTGGAAAGCATCCCAAGCCCCTTCATATGCTCTCAGCATGTTGGGCACCCAGGAGTCCCAGGACAACCATCTGGACTTTTCCTTCCAGTTCCCACAGATGGTCTGGGACCCTGGTCCTGTGTATCGCTGTGTTCGGTACCAAATCCCAAAACCTGTACAACTGTAATGAGAGACTGTCAGCCAGATCATTCTGTATACCTTCAATATGCTACGCTTTAAATTGTAAATTCAGTTGTAAACCCAAAAGGACGAGACGACACATCACCCCTCCCACCAAGTCCATGACCCCACCTTGCCTGTTTATTACCTCCACCACTCCTTTATTGTTGCACCAGAACAGTATGCATTTTCCCCTCATCCTGTCCCCCCCCAGACTTCCAGTGCTACTAAGATGGGGAATATCTCCAAAAAAGTGATGTCTTTCAATAAACCTGCCTCTGCCTAGTCGCAGGGCCATGCCTCCAAAATCCAGTCACCCCTGAAATAAGCCCCCATCCCTAAAGCCCCGGTAGCATTGGTATAGAGCTCCAAGTTGGTGTTGGAAGCCCAATCCTCTTGCCAAAATGTAACCCCATTATAGTCATCTAAAAACTCCTCCCACACCCTTATGTCCTCCTGCACCCCTTTTGTGATGTCTACCCAGTAATGGGCCTTTTTGCTTTCCCCGTAACCCACGCCAATCTCCTGGTAAAGATTCTGCCTGGGCTTATGGCCTTGCAAGCAAAATTAAGATGCCCAGTAGCTGCTGTACCAATACCAGTGGCACCCTCCACCTCCCTTTTACTTGAGACAACAAACCCTTGAGTCGTGCCACCTTGTCACCTGGCAGGCAGAAGCTTTCCTGCACTGTGTCTACCTCAGTCCCCAAGAATTCCATCTTCCCCTCCACAAGTGGAATGCCTATAAGCCCATACATCTCCTTGAAATCTGCCAACATCCTCCCCGTCTCCACCTTCCTATGAGCAGAAAATTGTCCAAATACTGGACCACCCTCCTGTGCCCATATCTCTGTCCAAACACCCATTGCACCCAAGAACTAAATGTCTCAAAGGTGGAACAGGTGATGGAGCATCCTATTGGCATAGCCTTGTCCAAATATAACCCGCCCTCGAACTGAAAACCCAAGAGGTCTCAATCCTTGGGCCAAACTGGCAGCAGCCTAAAAGCGGATTCTATATCCGTCTTTGCTAGCCATGCCCCTTGGACTGCCCTTATCATCACCACTGCCTGATCCAGGGACACATACAAGACTTCCCGTAGGTCCTCTGGGATCCCTTCATTAACCGAGGCCCCCTCTGTGTAAGACAGATGGTGGATGAGTCTAAACTCACCTTCCTGCTTCTTTGGGACTACCCCAAGTGATGACACCCAGAAATAGGGGCAGGGAGGGCCAATGAGATGGCCCTCCACCCTCTCAGCTAGAGTCTCCTTCTGAATTTTGGCCTGCACAATAACCTCCTTACCTTTTATTGAACCCAAATTATTGTCCGTTATTGCCCTGTGCCCCTCCACAAAACCTACCCGGAAACCTTCTCTAAAACCTTTCCACAGAAACTGAACACTATCTCTGTCCAGATAGTCCTGCATCCAGGCCTCAATCACCTGCCACACTATGGGAGGATGTGCTAAGGAAAAACTCCAGCACCCCCTCCTTCCTCCCTGTCAGTTCCACCCATAATTGGAATTGTACCCTCTTCTACCATGTCCACTCCTGCCCCTGCCTGCTCCCTCCCTCCCTCCCTGAAAGGACTGCTCCTGGTACTGCCCCCCCACTGCACACTCCTCTCACTCCCTTGCCGGCAGTTTGCCACTGGGTGTGACCAAGTGCATCGTGAGCAAACGTGCTGAAATTTAGTTTGCCTTGTACAAGATGCCCTGTTGTAGCCTCAACAAGTCTTCACTGCCAGGGTGGGGGTGCCCTTCTTACTGTGCTTTCCACCGGGTGCTCTAGCTGGGCCTGATAGAGTCTGCACCCATAGCTCTGCACATGTGCAGTCCTGTCGCATGTCCCTCTTCGCTGCCATTCTCTTCCGAAATGCCTCATCATACTTTAACCAGTAATACCCCAGCTTTGCCTTGTAGGCATCATTGATTGCCATGTAAGCTAGAAGGGGAATTGCTAAATCCGTCTGTTTTTCCAAGACCAGTGCACTGCATATGAGGAAACCCGCCTGCCATGTGTCTATATTTTTACCTTTATATTTTGCTTCCTTTTCCTTGGGCCCCACCACCGTGAGCACCACAGCCATCTCCAACTTCCCTACTGACTCCTTCTGCTCATATTTTTTTTGTCTGTGTCCTCATCCACTAGACCAAAGATGTCCACATACTCCCCTTCCATAATTTATCTTTCAAGGATGATGGTACATGATCACCAAGTGAGTAACCCGGGGGTCCATCGTACAACTTCTTCATCCCAGGTGGGTTCCCTGAGACCTTTTCAGCTTCTTTACCTCCTTTCTTTATTGCCAGCTATGCCCGCTCCATCTTCTCCACTCTTTTGTCTTCCACATTCCTTTTCAGCCCCTCCAGGTACTCCTTCAGGTTACCCTCATTTGTCATATCTATGTTGCCCTTACCCCTGTTCAGGCCTGGTCCCGCTGGTGCAGGCTCTGGTGCTGGGGCAGGCAAGGAGGCGAGCCCTGCTCCACATGGCCTCTTCCCCCCACCCTCTCCAGTGCACCCATCTCTCTCCTTCCTCTTTGTGGATGCTTCCGCTTCCTCATCCCTCCATTTCACCCCTTTCACCAGCTCCGTCATCTGACTCATCAGCTTAGCTGCCTCCTCCATCATTTTGGCATTGGAAACTGGGGCCCTCCTTGGTGCCATTTTCTGCTGTTCAACTGCAAATACTATAATAGGAGAGGCACTGACAAAATGTGAGGGGCTTGAGCTTCACGCCCACCTTTCTTTCATCACCCACCCTCGGCACTTGCCAGAAATTCCACTCTCTTCTTGTGGATCATTCCCATGGCCACCTGTGCCCCCTCTCATCCATTCACCACAATCACCCAGCCTTGCTCCATTTGTGAGACATCCTCATTGCTAATACCCCTGCTTTCTCTTGCTTTTTTTTTTGACCCTCCCAGGCGGTACTACTCTGTCCCCCAGGCTTGCTGCCTGAAAGCAATTTAAACATCATGCACGGCAATGCCCTCTACCCTTGGCAAACAGCCTCCTCCCCTGTACTCCTACTTTGCCCCTTTCCCCATCAACATGCGCTACTGTGAATTCCTACTGGTGGGAGCCTCTAGCTGTAGACCTGTGGCCCCTGTCATGCCAAAATCCCAGAACCTTTGCCCACAACCTCCCTTGTGTCCTGTCCCCATTTGCTGCTAAGCCACATGCCGGTCTGGCTCCCAGTTTCCTGTATTGACCCCTTTCTTGTTGCACCCTTTCTATCAGTTGGTTTTTCTTTTCCTTTTTTAAAAAAAAAACTGAAACCTGCCCTGTTCCTGTGTCCTTGCCTCCCAGCAGGGTGCCCCCCCGCCACCTCCTGGCATCTCCTTGACTCTGTGCTATACACCATGTTTTCTCAGGCCCTTTGTCTGACCATTTGATTTCTGGCCTCGTGCCATGTCCCAGTCCTGGTGCAGCCATCAAATGCCACCTTCCCCCTGCTGTCTGCATCCTCCTTACCCTTCACATGCCACCATCCCCCCACCTTCACTTGAAGAAAGAACTCTGCAGCAATCAAGCAAACATTCCTCCCCCTCTTGGAGGTCCACACCTCGTGGTGCACTGTCGGCCTACCTAGGCCCCGCCCCTGCACCCATGTGGCATCATGCAACGCCCCAAGCCTTCTGCACCTCCCTGCTCTCACGGTCTTGCAACTGTCATCACAAACTAAGCCAGCATCAGCATTTCTTCCCAAAACAGCCAATGCTGCACCAAACATCGAGCAAGAAAGGAAAAAACAGCCAAAGAATGAGCCCATGGCTGCGGGCTCCACCAAGTACCACCACGTTCCCTTTTGAATGGTCCTCTGCCCCCGTATCATGGTGCCCTGAGCCCTGTGCTCCCCCAGCAATCCCAACCATCCCCATCACTACCACAAAACTGCTGGCCTATTCCAAACAATTACTGCTGTGTGGCAGCCTCCAGAAACCTCACCACCAGGGCTGCTCTCTCAAGAAAACTCCCAGGACTTCCACCGGGCGATTTCTCCACCAGGTACACTCCCAGGGCTTGTGATGCTTTACTGGACACTGAAGTCCATTGCATCCCCTCATCCCTGCTATTTTGTGGGCATCTTCTCATGATCTGTGCACCACCAGCACCACCTCAATGCACCGAAGCACTCCATTCACTTGACCACAGCAAAACTCCACCAAACCAGATGCCTGCGGCTCCCAAGGCCATGCAACCCAACCAGTACCAATGCTACTTTCTTACCACAAACACTCTGGGCCAACCAGTGCTACAGTTGTTATACTTACTCAGGAGCATCCGACAAATAAAAAATCACACTACATATCTAATTTTTACTTTTGTTAACACTTTAAAACTGACCATAACAGAGCAGTGGATACTTTTGCACAACATTGGTAACACCAACCAAAAGGGGAAACAATTGCAAGACCGCAAGCCCACACCTTAATCAAGCAAATGCACAATAAACATTGCTTTACTTTGCAAACTGCAATCTTCTGCTGCTAAACATAATAAAAACAAAAAACAAACTGTGGTTCCAGGTAGCCTGCAAGGCCCAAAGAGTCCCCAGCCTGTGCCTTACCTGAAGATTACCAATGATAGTGCTGAAAGTCTCACTCTAAAAATGAAACTATCCAGGCAAAAGAGAGTTGCTGGAGGGTTGCACAGCCTCTTATACCCCCTCCAGGTCCACAGCCAACCTGCCCTCAAGCCCCTCCCCTTGGCCAATGGGTTGGCACTGTGTCAAGTGACACCATGTGTGACCTCACCATCTCCCCTTCCCCTGCCTCTTCCCCTCCCCTGTCTTTTCTTCTTTCCTTAAGGGGCCATCTGACAACACAGGTTGCCTTTTATTGGCTACCCTATTTCCCCCTGTTGGCTGCTGTGTTTTTCTTCCAAAAATATAAAAGAATCCCTGTAGAGGGAGCCCTGCAATGCTGTTATCTGGAGGAGGAGACTTGAAATGGCAATCCCCCGAGGTGGTTGGCATGCTCCATTGTAAATGTTGTCTTGTGTGTCAAAGGCCTGTTGTCATGGAAGATGATGTTGCAGCAGTCAGTACTTCATTTCAGTAATTTGCAGTACCTTATTGATACAATTTATAGAGCTTATTTTACTCCAATTACATTTTTGCCCTGAGGAAGCTTTAGCTTCGATAACTCAAACATTAAACATACCACCACTTTTTTTTAACTGTTGGGCTCTCAGGTCTCCAAGTGTATCATATTGTATCATCTTTATAAAAGTAGTGTGCTCACCATGAATACGAATAATATTTGACTTCAGTGAATTTAATTGTATTACTGCCCTCTTCTAAATTTTGTAGAAGTGAAATGTTTGATGAAAAGGCAGACAATATTTCCAGTTGTGTTCTGTTGTCATGGGCCCCCATAGTCAAAAGTCCCCTGCATCTGAGATATGCCAGCCCAAACTAATGAGATATTCAGAAGATGCACCATGAGATGCACTTGCGCATGCCTGGCTGAATATCCTGAAGATGCGTGATCATGCAGTGTGAGATGCAAGGCACAGCAAGTGACCTGAGCCCCATGTGGATCATGGGGAAATGCACTATGCCAAGCCACTTGTGCTGTGTGCAAAGTTGCAGTATTCAGCCTGGATATGCAAGTGACCTAATCGCACATTCCAAGCCCATCTCCCACATGCACAGCTCATTATTGGGAATGTATTAAAGCCATTTTCATACCCCTAGCATGTTCAGTTCCTGCTGTGCAGGGCTGCCCCACCACTCCATGAAGGTGAACAGCAGGTACTGCAGCATATCAGGCAGGTGTGATGGACTGTTTGTGTGTGGTTGGGTGGACTGCATTGGCCTGGGTACAGTGCTATTACCCATAGCCATGTACAGGGTCAGACTGGGGTACAGGGGGGCCCACCTGGACAGTGGTCACAGAGGCCCATGTGGACATACAACAGAGGAGAACACAGAGTGACACAGTATGATCTGTATACCACATGTATGTGATACACCAGCTCCATATGCAACGTACAGTCACCTGCAGTGCCCTACCTCCTATATGAGTGGAACATGGTGATGATTGCAAGGAAAGGAAGTGTGCAGATGGTGACAAAGTACACTAGTGGGTAGGTCCCACTTGTGTGCACCTATGGTGTACCACCATGGGTATTTGCCACAGGTCAGTCACTGGCCTGTGCCAGGCAGCTACCTGTCTACCAGGCTACCTGGGCATTATTGCCCCAGATAGCACCCTGGGTGCATGCCACTACCATGTGGCACCCTGCAGGCTGCATGAGTGCAGGCCATGACCCCTGTACATTTTCTGCATTATGGCTGTCTGCTCTGCTGGTGTGTCTTGGGGGGGCACCTGACAGCAGTGGCATGTGGCTTCTGGGTGTCTATGTCCAGGGTGCTGTGTTGGGGGGTTGTTCCCTGGATGGTGCTGGTGGTGACACAGCACCTATGGCTCAGGGTGCATCCATCCTGGCATGACTACTGTGTGTGGGTACCTGAAGCATGTCCTGGTGCACCTCCAAGGGCTGTCTTCAGATGGCTTGCCTGCAGTTCTGTGGCGTACCTGTGGGTAGCTGGCCATTTAGGCATGCTTTTTCCATGCCTAACTTTGGGCAGCTCATCTCTGAGATGCATAGTAGATGCGCCGCACATTTTGACTGAATATTGGGATGTGCAGTACATTCATGGGAATTCCCCCTCTACATGTGCTGCATACATTATACATGCATGATGGCGCATAGGGGGATGCACAATGCATCTCTCCCTTTTGAATATCGCAGTTCCTGATCATTTTATGAGATGCCCAGTGCATCTCCACTTTATGCCACACATCTCCTTTGAAAATGTGGGCCATTTTCACAGATATAAAATTGAATTACATTTTGGGGGAGTTGATGATGTCTGAAAAGGTAGGCTACAAGAAAATGAAAATTTAACATAAAAAATAAAGCAAATTACATCTTGTTTAACAGGTACAGTAAAAAACAAACATTTTACAACCACATGTATTTCCACTGAAAACATAGGCTTGTAAAATAAGGAATTTGTCCTTTGAAGTATTCAGTTTTGGTAAAGGAATATCATATAATATTGAACACATTTAGTCTTTTAATTGAAAACGTTATATATTTTATTTGTTTACTATCTGGACTGCCTTGTATGGTATGGGCTGCATGCCCATTGGCTCTTGCTCTGAACCAATGGGTGTGCAGCCCTACTGAGCAGTCAGTCGGTGGGCAGCGGGCAGCAGGCGGGTGGGTGCTGCCACCCCCGATTGACGGGGAGCAGGTGGTGGGGCCCGTGGTGGTGGGTGGGGGGCCGCTAGATCACCAGGCTACTTGGACCTTGGGGGGGTGGACTCTAATGCCCACGATCGGGCTTCATGGTCCACTGGACCACCAGGGATATTGTTCTTGGGGGGGATTGAACTCTGTTCTGCCCACGATTGGGCTAGTGGAGGGAGGGAGGATTACTACAGTTATGCCCATGATCGGGCTGAAGGGGCGTCAGTCCCCGATGGCTGCTGCCTGGCAGGGTGCCAGGCGCAAGTCATCGGGGATCGGTGCACCTGCATGCTAATGGCATGCAAATTGGGCCATAAGTAGATGCAAATGGTGCCCCTGCGCCTTGCATGAATTATGGCCCCATTTGCATGTCACCTTTTGAATATCGGAAATTTGTGCATGGCGCAATGGAACTTGCGCCACCGCATCTTGAATGCTCCACTCTGACCACTTGCGGTGGAGCAAGTTCCACTGCGCCATGCACAGTGGCTGGGGGGTGATATTCAACGGAGTTGCTCAATAGCGTAACTCCATTGAATATCGCCCCGGCCACACCCCAGCGCAACTATTTTGAGCAGCGCAAGGGCTTGCACCACAGAATGGCACAGTTTCAATATCCAGACCATTATCTATATCTATCTATCTATCTATCTATCTATCTATCTATCTATCTATCATCTATCGTGGCGCGATACTGCCATTATAGTTAGGGTTAAGTGCTCACTTCCATGTTGAAGCCAAACTTTTGAACCTTAATAACATTGCAGCTGTTCAATGGATTTGCATGGAATTCTGCCTGCATAATCTTCCTGTATAAGTCTCTTGATGTGGGAAACTGCATAGGAATCCATTGTGTGGTTTCTGAGATACAGGGTATCATAAATCCCTAAATTGACATGATTTTTGCTGTTTTTTTGTCCATCTGAATCTCAGAAACTGCTTTATGTTGTGGTTTGAAATTTTCAGAGTAGAAAGCGTTTGCCATACAGATGTGCCTTTTGAAAGTTTGGTGAAAAAATAATAATCCTTTTAAACGTTATTACATTTCAGATTTTCCCATTACAGTATTTCAAGTGGGAAAAGTTAGCTGTTCCAGGTTAGGTGTCAGTGTGGCTCAGTTGGTAGCACATCCGCCTCTGGACCAGAAGGTTATGGGTTCTCATCCCACAGCAGGATTGGACTTGCACCTAAAAATCGCTGGCATCTGAGTGCAGTATTGGGGGGTACTGTACTGCTGGGGTGTGCTATCCTTCAGATGCGACATTAAACCGAGGTCCCTTCTACCCATCCTGATGGGTGTCCGGGTTGAAGTAAAAGAACCCAGGGCACTCTTCGCAAAGAGTAGGGAACATTCCTGGTGTTCTGGCCAATATTCCCCTTCCCATAAACTGGTTCATGCAATTATCCAGGCTGTGTGTGGGTGATGATGTGCGATATGGCCGCCACCACACATTTAGTCACTTCACTAACAGTCTAGCATTGCTTGTAAAGTGCTTTGGATGTATGAAAAGCACTATATAAATGCTGATTATTATTCTTCTTCCAAATGAAAATGCTTTTATTTTCACTGGAGCTACTGTATTTTCGCAGACAGGATCCTATGGTATCACAGGGAGCCTACTGTATTTTCACAGAACACTCCTGTGTCCACCATCTTGTTTTTCAGTTCAGTGAGAGAAATAAATAATGAAAACACATAAAAATTAATGAATTTTAAGAAACAAACATCAGAACATAGCTAAAAGGGACCCGTTTAGCTACATTCTGAGTTTTTTTTAATTTTGTCAAGAAATACCTTTTCTGGACACCCAAAATCCCTGATGCCGAACTTAGTCAGAGGAGCGCTTCTCCCGCATTCTCTGTACTATATGTGAATAGTGGGATTTTTCTTGACTCCTGCAGCTGCAGCTGGAACTCATGCTACTGGCTACAGTTCTAGCTGTGAGCCACCCTTTTCCTTGGTGTCTAGTGGCACCCCCACCCCACTGATCACTGTCCTTAGTGGCACCCCCCATATCTTTCCCTACTGTCTAGTGGTACCCCCACCCTCCATTCTCATAGTTTATTTATATAATCTGACACTGGGATGACCACCCCCAATGTCAGATGTTCTCTCCTCACAGCCCATTCTGTTAATATTTGCTGACATCGAGGGTCCCAGTCCCCGTGTCTGCATTAGAAGCTATCTACCCCCAAGCAGTGTAGGGCACTGAGGAGCCCACTCCCATTGTCCCAAAAATAATGATTTAATTGAACCTGTAAAAGGAAAACAGTCCCCCTGACATCTTTTTTTAACCTGAAAAAAGAAAACCGTCCCTCATCTCCACCATCCCCTTCTCCCATCCTGACCCTCCCACTGAGCACCCACCACCTCACACACACCCTTACCCTATACCTACCTCCAGAGGTTGTAGGCTGTCACCTTCTGTGGACTGAGGCATGTCTGCACTCTTCAAAGCCAAACCATGAACTGAGGAATCAAGGGAAGTGCTGTATAATGTATTTTAATGGCATTTTGAACTTATGTTCATAACTTTGCCATTTTTTGGAATTTTTTCACCGAATTTTCAACATGACTTTTTTGTGACCCCACCTCATGAACCCTAAAACTGTCATTTTGTTTATCAGGCCTGGAAGGTGATTTAGTGGTCACTGTATGAAATCAACTTTCAGGACAGAATAATAAAATTTCACCATCAGTGCCCATGAGGTGGATTCCGGAAAAGGCCACATTGAAAATTTGGTAAAAAAAATTCCTAAAAATTACAGAGTTATGTGCGTTTGTTGAAATATTTCTATGCATATACATGACTTTGGCAATTTTCAATATTTTGACTCCAAATTTTTAATATAGCCATTTTTTCACATCACCTCATGATCAGTAGAGCTGTCATTTTTCACATTCTGTCTGAAATGTGTTTTCACACCTGTGGCATGGAATGGTGTTTTGGCACAGATTTGAACATTTTCAAATGGAGTTTATGAAGCAGGGTCATAAGAAGACTATGTTGAAAATTTGGGGTCAAAACTGAAAAAATGACAAAGTTATAACCATTTGTTACATTTTTGCTATGCCCATGCATAACTTCAGAACTGCTAAATATTTTTACCCCAGATTTTCAACTTAGCCTTCTTATTACTCCACCTCATGTATGTCATGGATGTAATTTTTCAAATCCTGGATAAAATGTGTTTTTGCACCTGTGGCAAGGAATGGAACTGCAATTATGCAGAATTCTGTTTTGGTGAGGATTTCACAATTTTCTGTAGGGAGTACATGAGGTGGGGTAATAGGGTGGATATGCTGATAATTTGATCCCTGTTGTCCTATAAATGGAAATGCAGGGCCCAGAGGGCCCTGTGCTCCCACAGGCAAATAAGGATATGATTACACTATATGAAAAAGTAAGGAAATTCATTGCAAAAAACTTCATTAATGCATCAGTTAGGGTTGGTACTAAAGTGATAAAAGCAGGGAATTATGGTGTTAGGGCTTACATAGAAACATAGACTTTAACAGCAGATAAGGACTGCTTGGCCTACCCAGTCTGCCCATTTCCCTACCTTTTGGATAAGCTACAAATCCTAGTTAACCAACAGCCTTAACTATTAGTGGAATGCAATTTAAATATATTTATATTATGTATCCAATCCTAACACTCCCCCACCCTGCAAACACTGACAGGAGTCGGGGGTGTGCCTTGGATTAATCAGCCCTAACACTCACCCCATTCTTCTGTACTGTACCCATCTCAGCATATTTTTTATTGGAATGGGCTGAACATTAGGGTTTATGACCCCCAAGGCACCCCCCGGCACCTGTCAGTGTCTGCAAGGTGGGGGTGTAGTGTTAGGGTTGGAAACCCTAACACCACATTTCCCTGCCTTTGTCGCTTTAGTACCGACCCTAATGGATGCATTAATGAAGTATATATATGTGTATATATATATATATATATATATATATCTATATATATTTAAATTAAGTACCACTGACAGTTTTAACTGCTGCTGTAGTGTTCATTTGCAAACCATGAAACTTCCTCCTCCTATTATAAACAGCTTAAAAAAATCTTTAAATTTCTGCCAAAAGTTTAACAGTTTATTGGTTCAGCAGGCCAAAAGTATATGTAGGTATCTTTGTGCAACTTAGATTGGAAAGCTGGAACATGGATGTGAATACCTATGCAAAGTACATTTGCCTGTGAACACTCTCTGTCCCAGGCAGTCCTTTTTGAGTTACCACAGAGCTTGGGAATTTGAGCAAATGAGTCCTATTAAGGAGTGTTCCACCCCAAGAGGTGCCACATGGACAACGTCCCTTTCCAGAACCTAGATGGCCACAGACTATCAGGAGTCCCAGATTGAACAGATAGTTTTTGCAAGCAAAAGGGCACTTTGAATACTCACGGGCAAAAGTGGGGGTGTCCATAGGTTCCTGCACCTATGAGTTTCACCTGACCCTCAACCTTAGCCTGAGACACTGGCAGCACCAAAACTGATGAACCCTTCACCGGCAGCCATGGTGAAAAAAGGAGGATGCAAAAACCTCAGCAGGCACCAGCTGCACTGGCAAATTCTATGCCAGGCAAACTTGCCTTTGATAACTTCAGCACTGAGGAATGAAGGCGCCTTTTGAGGTGTATGTCTGAGAATCTCATCCTAAGGGGTAAACTGGTGCCCAAGCATTAACAGAGGGCTCCTGCTCCCATAGGGATAATGGTCAATCCTTCCCCAGAGCCTTTGGGGCCTTCAGATCATAATGAAGTTCTCACTCCTCTGAGATCACCAGCTGCACCATCCCAACTGCTAGCCCCATCTCATGCTGTAGTGCTGCCTAGTTTACTGGTGCCAGTGATTTCTCCTCAGGAGAAACCTCTGCAGAGCAGAGGTCTGTTCTAAGCACTCCATGTTCTCCCCAGGCTAAGGTGAACCTGGTAGGACCATCACTGCTAGAGCAAATGCTCAACAAAGTGCTGGAATTTATAGAAGCTCAGGAGGATAAGCAGGTGGAACCCCAGCAGATGGGAACAGCTCCACACTGGGACTGGATCAGGGCACAGGGTCACACCCACAACTCAGGTTCCCTAGGCACAGCAAGCTGGCTTAGCTTTTAATTAACAATGTGAGCGTGGGGGAGTCATTAGGTTTGCATCTTTCTGACAAGGTGCAGCAACAGATAGGAAATGGTGAATACATGGATTTATTCATGCTGCTGAACAGACCCAAAGAGCATGAAGAAGAGAAAGATAAGAAAAACAAGGATGATAGAGTGGAGGTGAAAAGAAGATTCAGATTCACTATACATGGGATAACTGGTTGGCTAGGTTCACAGTTTTTGCAAGGGTACTGACTCAAGTCAATCAGGTGAAGGCAGCCTTCTGTGGACCTAATATACTAGGGTGATAGCCATGCACACCAGAAAACCCAGGTGGATTGACTGCTCTTCATTGGAGGAAGTAGAATGAGCCAGCCAGGACCTGGGAAATGTTGGAGGTCCCATTGATGTGGGCCAATGAACTTGGTGAGGGTGTCTGGCACTCCAGCAGTGGTTTTCCAGTCAGTCAACAGCAATCGCTAAAAAAAGTGGGTCAAGGCAGTGGTGGGAAGGGGTCAGAGGAAGCTATTACAATTTCAGTCAGGGGATCTTCAAGGTAGGAACATAAAAACATAGAAATTGTCAGCAGATAAGGACTCCTAGGCCATCCAGTCTGCCCGTAAGCCCTGTACTTTCTAACAGCTTCTGACCCTCCCTCTGCTTTACCTCTATGGTGCCCCATGCTTGTTCCATGCATGTTTAAATTCACCCACAGTGCTCACTCTGACCACTTCCTGTGGCAGACCATTCCATGCATCCATTACCCTCTCTGTGAAGAAAAACTTCCTCACATTCCCTCTTAACCTGCCACCTTCCAATTTCATGACATGCCCCCTCGTTCTTGTACTCCTCCTATAGTGGAAGAAATTCCTCCACACACACCTTGTTTATGTCCTTGAGGTACTTCAATGTTTCTAGCATGTCCACTGTCTCCCTCCTCTCCTCTCCTCCAGTGAGTACATATTGAGGTCCCTTAATCTCTTCTCATAAATTTGGTGGTGCAAGCCGTGTACCATCTTAGTCACCCTTCTCTGGACTGTCTCCAGCTTTTTAATGTCCTTTCAAAGGTGAGGCCTCCAGAACTACACACAGTACTCCATCTGAGGCCTGACCGGGTATTTATATAATAGCATCACTACCTTCCTCCGTCTGTTGATGATACCCCCGCCTATGCACCCCAGCATGCCACTGACCCTCCCTGCTGCATTTGTTCTCTGCTTTGAAATTTTCAGGTTATCTAAAACAAAAAAAAGGTAACAATTCCTTGCTGACTGCCAGCAAGTCTCCCACATCCTGTAGCTCTCCCCAGGGTTTCTATGCCCCAGCTGCATAACTGTATATTATTATAGACACAGGTGACCAAAGTAGTAGATCAGGGAGGGGCTGTGGACATGGCCTACCTAGACTTTAGCAAGGCATTTGACACAGTCCCACACAAAAGATTGATAGTCAAATTAACCAGCCTGGGGAGTGGGTCCCAGGGTGGTAGCTGTGTAAAACATTGGCTGGACAACAGGACACAGAAGGTAATTGTAAATGGAGTCCACTCTGAAGAAAGGGCGTTACTAGTGGGTACCAAGAGGTTCAGTATTGGGTCCAGTCCTTTTAATGTCTTCATCAGTGACATTGCAGAGGGACTGAAGGAAAGTATGCCTTTTTGCAGATGACACAAAGATCTGCAACAGGGTTGATACACAAGGAGGCGTGGAAAGGATGAAAAGGGACTTGGCAAGGTTGGAGGAATGGTCAGATGTATGGCAGCTAGGATTCAATGCAAAAAGTGCAAATAATGCACCTGGGAAACAAGAACCCAGGGAAGAATACACAATGGGTGGGAGGTAGTAACAACAACAAAACAGGAAAGGGACCTGGGGTAATCATATCAGATGACCTTAAGGTTAGCAAGCAATGTGAGAAGGCAGTAGGAGGGCCAGGGGTATACTGGGATGTATAGGAGAGGCATCAGCAGCAGAAAACAGGAAGTTGTTATCCCTCTGTACAGACAGTTGGTGAGACCCCATCTGGAATACTGTGTCCAGTTCTGGAGACCCCATCTCCGCAAGGACATAGACAGGATAGAGGCAGTCCAGAGAAGGCAACTAAAATAGTGCAGGGTCTGCAAGAGAAGCCATATGAGGAGAGACTAAAGGAGCTTAATATGTATACCCTTGAGGAAAGAAGGGAGAGGGGACATGATAGAAACTTCAAGTACCTCAAGGAATCAACAAAGTCCAAGAGGGTAGCATCTTTCAGAAAAAGAGACTTGCAAGAACAAGGGGACACAATTTAAAGATAGAAGGAGGGTGGTTCAGGGGCAATGTGAGGAAGTATTATTTCACAGAGAGGGTAGTGGATGCATGGAACAGCCTTCCTGAGGAAGTTGCGGGGTCTAAAACTGTGGGAGAATTCAAGAATGCATGGGACAGACATATGGCAATTCTTGTGTGGGGGCAGGAAGATAAAGGCTGTTGGTTAACTAGGATCTGCGGCCTATCCTGTAGGTAGGGAAATGGGCAGACTAGATGGGCCTAGCGGTCCTTATCTGCTGTCAAAGTCTATGTTTCTATGTTTCTATGTTTCAGGCATGAGTGTATGGCATGTGGCTGCTCACATCTATTTACTCAGTGCAAAAGAGGAGCTCCTCACGGTGGCCCTTTTGGAGGTAGCACAACTGACCTCCCAATGCCAACAAAGGTGAATCATGGTGAGGCATGGCTGGTTAATTATGTCAATAACATGGCCACTTGTACCCTGGCAGATGGCTTCAGCAAGGTTTTCAGATACTATATGATGGCCCCCAAAAATAGTTTGAGGCTGAGAAACTGAAATCTGCCAGAGAATGATCAGAAGTCATGCAGGCCAAGTTGGCAAAGGAGATGGCAGTAGGCAGGATTAACTGACCTTTCACCCCACCACCCTGGCCCCGCCTCAGAGTTTCATTAGTTGGACTGGTTCCCAAGAAGTTACTGGGAGAATTCAGAATGATTAATCACCTATCTTACCCTGAATGGGATTTGGTCAACCATCACATTAATCTGTCTCACACGACAGTGTCTTAAGGTTATTTGAGTGTGCCTCATTTTATTCTGAAATTAGGAAATATTAGTATATTATTTTCTGTTTGTGGTTCTTATGGGAGTATACTGAAACTCTACAAATGTATCTCTGATGTTTATTTAAAAAAGTTTGGATTAAATCTATTTTAGAGGAGGTAGTTTGGATTAAATTTATCTTAGAGGAGGTATCATTCCTTAATAGCTGGTAATCAGTATATACATATTTTTCATAACAAAATAAATCCACTATATTGCAACATTTGCCACTTTAGGGGTAATTTTAAAATTTATGATAAATTTAAATGAGGCAATATAATTTTAGTGCATTGGCTCAAAATGAAATTAGTAAATTTATCATGTTTGTTTCTGGCAATCTTTCTCACCTATCACTTAGGTGTGACAGGAAGAGTTAATCTGAGTAGCAGTCTTTTGAAATTCATAATAAACTACAGCACAATGTCATTTTATGGATGATTTTATGTTCTCCTCATGTGGCAAATGGCCCCAAAATGAGGAGAAATCAGTTTGCCTATTATTGGAATCTTATGCAATACAATGAACACCACAATCTGTCTAACAGTTTAAGGAAATCATTAAGGTCTGAGAGTGTAACAGATACAATGACCATTCAGTTACTGTAGTATTATTGTTAGCTGGAGATGTTGAAGTAAATCCAGGACCCAGCCTTATGACTAGCCATGAATTAAAAATATCTCATGAAAATGCTAGAAGTATGATCAAAAAATTGAATGAACTATGAATTTGGACACAGGAGCATATCCCTGACATTATGGGTTTCTCTGAAACTTGGTTAACTAACCATATTTAGAATGAGGAGATTTGTCAAGAAGGTTACAATATTTTTAGACAAGATGGGGTAAATGAGTGGGAGGGGTACTTTTATACATTCATTCCAAGTTGTGGATGTTTGTTATTGAGTTTTCAGGTATAATACAGGGAACAGAATGTTTATTTGTTATGTCTAAGCAACTTCAGCTTTTTGTAGGAATAATTTATTCTGATCCAAAAAATAGAATGGATAGCTTTGAGGCAGTAGCACAGAAACTGTCCACCATTGCAGAAAATAAAAGATATTGGGCCAGATTTTCAAATGTAAAATAATGGCGCAAGTCCCCAGTGTGCCGAACATATGGCACATGGGGCTTGCAGCATTCACCAGCCAGCATTTGGGATTTTCCATCCCTTGCACCCGGCTGCACCTTAGACCACAATTTTGTGGTCTAGTGTGCACCACTCCTGGGGGACAAAGTATCAGTGCTTGTGCCAGATATGTGGTGCAAGCTGCCAGAAAGCAGGAAGACTGTCACATCTGTACCTGATATTGGATAATTGGGCACAGTTGCTGCACAGGAGTTCAGTGCACCATCAAGGTCTACGTCCCATGGCTCAGGGTGGGATGCAAGCCTTGTGCCACCATTTAAAAATCCTGCCCATTATCTTAGTTGGTGATTTTAACGCTTCATGGGGTAAGCCCATGGGTAGAAGATTGGAACAGATTTTTCCAATCTTAAACATTCAGCATGTTGTAGACCAGGTCACTAGGAAAGGGTGCTCAAAACAGTTAGGCAAAATTCATGATCTTTTTTTTTCTAAAAATTTCAGCATTAATAGTTGTAAAGTACTCCCCCCCAATCTAGGTGACTATAACCACATAATGTGTACAATCCAGGATATTTATTGCTGTACTAATTCGATTAAATACATTACTGATAGAAGTTACGTAAACTACCATTCTATAAACTTTAATAATGACCTGCAAAATCAAAATTGGGAAAGGTTAAATTTAATCTCTGCTCTAGAACTAGGAATAGCAGATTTTACTGATACTTTTGTGCAAATTTGCAATAAACATGCCTCATTAAGAATACAAAAAACGAGAAAAAAAATCATCTAGTATGGGTGGATGAATTTTTAAGGAAAAGGATCCGGCTCAAAAATAGGCTTTGGAAGAAAGCAAATAAAACATTAAAACTGGATAACTTGGATCTATTTAAAAAGCAGAGAAACAGGTATAAATTACTTATAAAATAGGCAAGGAAGAAATATTATCAGAATAAGATTAATAATACAACTCAACCTAAACAGTTCTGGGACCTTATTAAAGAATTGGACAACCCATTTAAAACTAGACCAGAAATCAAAATAATGGATATAAATGGGGATGTATTAAGTACCAAAAAAGTGGCTGATGCTCTAAATTCTTACTTTGTTACTTTACCAGATATTAAAATTCCTAATCCCACTGATATATATCTGAGAAGTCTGGAGAAAGGAAATTCTGCAGAAAATGTCCCTACATTTTATTTTAGGGAAATGAAAGTAAAGGAAGCGTTACAGAAAATTATCAAATTAAACACTAAAAAAGCTGGGGGTTTTGATAAGGTGGAAAATACATTTTTTAATGATGCTGCTAGCACAGTGTCACCAGCTATAATCAAATTGTTTAATCAGAGTTTAATAGAAGGAATATTTCTTGAAAGTTGGAAACAAGTCAAAATTATGCCTATATACTGTATAAAGGTGGAAGCCCAAATGAACTAGTCAATTATAGGCCAATAGCATTGCTATTTACTTTGTCTAAATTATTGGAGAAGGTTGTATACAACCAACTCTACGAATATTTAGAGAAATATCAAAAACTAACCCAATACCAGCATGAGTTTAGGATAGGATATTGGACAGGCAATGAGCTTTTGAACTTTTTAGATAAGGTGGCCCAGGCATTGGATGCTGGGGAGTCCAAGGGCGCAGTGTTCATCGACCTGTCAAAAGCATTTGACTCCATTAATCCTGCCTCAGATGAACTGACTTCCTCCCATTGCTACCACCCCTGCATGTCTTGCTGCCTGAACAAGTGGATCAATGTGAGGAAGAATTAGCTTACAAGAAGTCAGGCCAGAGTGAGATACTGTCCTGCATTTAAAAATGTTCTTGTGACTTTCTCCATTGTTTTCAGCAAGCAGGGGGCTTGGGGGAGCTGGCTGCTGATATCACTGATTTGAGGTGAGGTTTCATTGTTTAAATCTCTGTGCTGCTCACTAGTGGTCACTCCATTCATCCTGCCTCAGATGAATTGCCTACCTCCCGCTGCAACCACCCCTGCATGTCTTGCTGCCTGAGCAAGTGGATCAATGTGAGGAAGAATTAGCCTACAAGAAGTCAGGCCAGAGAAAGAGAGACTGTCCTGTATTTAAAAACTTTCTTGTGACTTTCCCCATTGTTTTCAGGGAGCAGGGGGCTCATGGAAGCCGGTTGCTGACATCTCTGATTTGAGGCGGGGTTTCATCATTTAAATCTTCATGCCACTCGCTAGCAGTGACTGCATTCATCCTGCCTCAGATGAACTGCCTACCTGCCACTGCTACCATCCCAGCATGTCTTGCTGCCTGAATGAGTGGATCAACTTGAAGAAGAATTAGCCTACAAAAGGTCGGGCCAGAGTGACAGACTGTCCTGCATTTAAAAATTTTCTTGTGACTTCCCCATTGTTTTCAGAGAGCAGGGGGCTCGGGGGAGCTGGCTACTGACATCATTGATTTGAGGCAGGGTTTTATTGTTTAAATCTTTGTGCTGCTCACCAGCAGTGACTCCATTCATCCTGCCTCAGATGAACTGTCTACCTCTTGCTGCTACCACCCCAGCATGTCTTGCTGTCTGAACGAGTGGATCAATGTGAGGAAGAATTAGTCTACAAGAAGTCAGTCCAGAGTGAGAGACTGTCCTGCATTTAAAAACTTTCTTGTGACTGTCCCCATTGTTTTCAGGGAGCAGGGGGCTTGGGGGAGCTGGCTGCTAACATCACTGATTTGAGGCTGGGTTTCATTGTTTAAATCTTCGTGACGCTCACTAGCACGAGTGGTAGTAAGTGGTGCAAGCACTACTTCTTAGAGAAAAATCTCTTAAAACATTTGGCTGCTGTTTTAAATGAGGTGACTGTATTTAGTTTATATTTTGTGTGTTAGTTTGGATATTTATATGAGCTTAACGTAATAGATATTTGACCCCGATTAGATTAGTTATATTTAGGAGTTTAGTGCAATAGTTTCATGAATCGCAGTTCACTGGTAGAGTACTGTGTTTTATGTGTTTGGCTTTCTATAAAGCTGAACTAGGCCTTATAGGTAGGTTCAGTAATTAGCTTCTTTGTACTCTAACTTAAGGTTATACTCAGTAAATGTTTGGGATAAAAAATTTTTTTCAACATTTACATAAGTAGTTCCCCTTTTACCTTTTTAGTAATCATGTTTTTTTTTTTTATCGTATAAGATTTTATTAGAATTTTTAAGTACAGTGTACAACAAGTAGTATGGCAGGATACATACTGTAACACATACATGGTGAGCTAGATATCTATGTACCTAGAATCTTCATGATCCTGTAAATATGTTTATCACCAATGTAGAAACAACCATATCAAGCAAACAGTAATAAAGTTGTACCAGAATAATCAGATGCTTACACCTTCTGTAAGTGAATGTGGCAGATCAGTAGGCCTATTAAGGTAACTGTGGGAACCATATCTAAAGAGGAGGATTTGCAGGTGGGGTAGGGAGTTTACAAAAATCTGACTGCAGATATGGCTCCCATTTGGATTGGTAATACTGTAAGTTTCCTCCTTGCATATGTGATAGTCATTCTAAAGCTGCATACCAGGTCTTTCGAGTGGGAAAGGCCATTTGGCACCAGTGCATAAGTAGCAAATGCTTGACTTCTAGGAGAGCTAAAAGTGTCCAATCTTGGAGAGGTTTGGATAAGTTAGTCAGGGACGTGGTGTCACCCAGCAATAATTTGGGGTCATTGAGGGTCACTGTGGTCTTAAGCACCATAGAAAGGTCGTTGGCAACCATGTTCCAAAGTGATGTAAGGTGAGGACATGTCCAAAGTATGTGCAGGAGATGGGCATTGGACTGTGAGCAATGCCAACACTGATTGTGGCTGAGTAAGCCCCGTGTATGTAAGGCCACAAGGGTAGGTTGCCAAAGTAATAACATTTTATGTTGTAGAAACCAGCTTTTAGTATCCTTTTAAACCTGATGGGCATCTTTAAGGTAGAGACTCCAATGGCTTTCTGAGATAGGGGATGCCAGATGTGCCTCCATTGTTGTTTGCTTGTCGAGGTAGCAGTCAGTTGTGTGTCCCTCCAGGTTACATAGAAGTGACCCAACAGGCCCTTGGATGTGGGATGTTTGTGAAGGGTATTCAACCACTGCCAGTGCATATCTGGAGATTCACTGTTAATAAGGGGGTTGTACGATACTACGGATCTGGAGATATCTCCAAAAATCTTTGTGTGGGAGGGAAAATTTAGTTTGGAGTTGTGCAAAAGACAACATGGAGGTTGCACCAGGTGAGCACAGATCTTGCAGTATTTGAATTCCACACCTCTGCCAGGAGAGTCAATGTAGAGGGGTTCCTTCAATTTGAAAAGTGATATTGAGCCATAGTGGGGCGTAATGAAGCAGAGGAGACCATGCCCATTTTGGCGTATGTGTTTTGAGTTTAAGCTTTTTCCATGCATGGACAGTGCTAGCAATCATAGGGGGTAGGGATCGAGTAAGGGGAGATCTGAACATGAGGAGAGAGTAAAGAGCAATCCCTCCTGCCAGATCCCTCTCTAGTTGAACCCAGGATGGGGAGCCCATGTGGCCGGGTGAAAATCATTTAGTCGCATGTGCCACCATACAGGCAAGGTGATAGCCCAGAAACCAAGGGACATTGAAGCCTCCACGTGACCAGTGTGCTCTCATTTTTGTTTGCTCCATCTAGGAGGTTTATTATCCCTTAGAAAGGCAGAAACTCAATGTTCCAGAGTGGTAAACAGCTTAAGGGAGAGAGAAATGGGCAAGTTATTAAAGAGATAGAGGAGTCAAGGGAAGAGAAGCATGCAGAAAGCAGCTACCCATTCTGGCATAGAGAACTATAGTTTACACCATCTCTCTATCTCTGTGATAAGTTGTGTTATGAAAGGAGAGAAGTTAACCGATTCAAGTGTGGACCATTTAGTGGGAAGCTGGATACCAAGGTAGGTGAGGCCCTGAGCAGCCCATGAGAGATTGGCGCCCTGGAGGCAAGCATTGGTGCACCCAGAATTAAGAGGTGCCACAGTGGTCTTCCTTTGGTTGACTCGTAGGCTGGATAAAGCCGCAAAGTCCTGAAGTACCCTCAGGGTGGCTGGGATCGACTGATGTGGGCTAGAGAAGGTCAGAATCCAATCCAATCCAATCCAATCCAACTTTATTTATATAGCGCCTTTCGAATCCAAGGCGCTGTACATAAAACATATACAGAATAATAAAATTTCCAAACATTAAAATATGTCAGCCATGACTAAGTAAAAGCTAAATTGAATAAATATGTTTTTAAAGCAACCTTAAAACTATCGATGGTTGGGCATTCTCTCAACCAGCGAGGTAGAGAATTCCACAGGGTTGGTGCTGAAAAAGCAAAAGCACGAGATCCTGATGTCTTTAATTGAACCCTGGGAATCTCCAGCAATCCCTCCTTGGTGGAACAGAGAGGACGGAGGGGACAGTAGGGAATCAGGAGATCTTTCAAGTAACTGGGTCCCTGATCATGTAGGGCTTTAAAGGTTAGTAAACCAACCTTAAAGGTGATCTGCCACCAAACAGGCAGCCAGTGCAGTTCGCGGAGCACAGGCGTAGTATGACTGGTTCTAGAAGTCCCAGTCAAAAGTCTGGCTGCCGCATTCTGCACCAGCTGGAGGCAGTGGATATCAACCCCTGGTAGCCCTAGGTAGAGGGAATTGCAGTAGTCCAGACAGGTAGTGACAAAGGCGTGGACCGATGTTGGAAGATCACCCAGAGGAACCAGGTGTTTCACCCGGGTGCTATTCCTCAGATGGTAAAAAGAAGATTTGACAACAGCTGACACCTGAGATTTTAGGGTCAGACCATCATCAAAAATAACGCCCAGATTTCGCACCTGATCGGAGGTAGAGAGTGGTATACCACCAAGTAACAAACCTGATAGTTGTCCAGCTCCCAGACCTGCCCCCAGACGACCTGGATCCACTACCAATACCTCAGTCTTATCCGGATTGTGTCTCAGCCAGCTGGAACTCATCCAAAGTCTGATCTCTGCAAGGCAGTTATTCAGTACAGAGAGTGCATCACCCTGACTGGGAAGAAAGGATAGATACAGCTGAATGTCATCTGCATAGCAGTGTAAACCCAGACTGTATTGTCTGATGATTTCTCCCAATGGCAGCATATACACTGCAAACAACATGGGAGCTAAAATGGAGCCCTGTGGTACCCCACAAGGCAGGGAGTGAACGCCAGAGGAATAAATTCCAGTGACAACTCTCTGAGACCTGTCCGTGAGCTAAGAATGAAACCATTTGAGGACTGTACCAGACAGCCCACAAAAAACCCGCAGGTACTCCAACAGCACTCCATGGTCTACAGTGTCAAATGCAGCAGAGAGATTGAGAAGGACCAGAACGGTACATGCCTTTCGATCTCTGGCCATTAGGAGGTTGCTCAATACCCAGACAAGGGCAGTCTCCGTGCTATGCCTTTTCCTAAAGCCAGACTGGAGAGTATCATAGACATTGTGAGTTATAAGGTGATCATCCAATTGCAATGCAACTGCCTTTTCAATAACCTTACCAACAAATGGCAGGTTAGAGATAGGCCGGTAGTTAGCTAGACAATCTGGATCCAAGGAGGATTTTTTAAGGAGTGGTCGGACGACTGCCTCTTTAAGGGGGTCAGGAAAGACCCCCCTCTCCAATGACTTCCAGACAATGTCAGCAAGGATTGGGCAGATAACTTCTACACATCCTACTAAAAGAGGTGTAGGGCCCAGATCCAAACTACAACTAGTTGGTCGCATTGTTTGGATGATCTTCACAATGTCCCCGAACTCCAGCCGGCAAAAATCTGACCAGACAGACTGAGGGCATGCCACTTCTCGCCGACCACTGCAGTCCTCCATAGGAGAGGTCGGACCAATGCCGGACCTGATGCTGGCAACCTTATCTGCAAAAACCGAGCAAACTCCTCGCATCTTAGCTGAGAAAAAGCTTCTCTGGGTTGAAGACAGATTGGATTGCACAATCTGTCCACGGTCCAGAAAAGCTGAGCCAGTCAATTTTGTGCATCAGAAATCTCTCTGGACAGGAACTCTGCCTTCTTACGAGTGATTTCTGATTGATAGCTATCATAATGTGCCATCAACCTAAGCCTGTCAGCATCAAGGCTCGACTTCCGCCAGGCTCTCTCCAGCCTTCGGCCAACTCGCCCTAACTCCTTCAAGGAGCCATCAAACCAAGGGCGCCTTGGACGGAGGGCGAGAGGCCGAACACGAACAGGAGCAATTTTGTCCAGAGCATCTCCCACAGCCTTATTATAGGCTAGTACAAGATCATCTGGACTTATGTATTCACCTGACAAACTCTATAGATCCAGTACAGCCGTTAGGTCACTGAGGTTAATACCACTTAAAGGGCGGTACCAAACCATCTCCATAGGGGCAGATTTATTAGGGGGGCCCTGAACCTGAACCTTATGGTGTGATGGTCAGACCAGCTGACAGATTCCACCCCCAAGTCAGCGATCTCCATACCCAAAAGAAAGACCAGATCCAGTGAATGACCCCCTATATGGGTCGAGGAGGTAACCACCTGTGTTAGGCCCAGCGTAATAATCAGCTGGAGGAGATTTTGACCAAAATGCAGAGTTCATCGTCGACTCCAGGCATTGAAGTCCCCAGAACTATCAATCTGGGGAACTTCAACACCAAGTCGACAATGAAGTCTGCTATCTCCTGCAGGAATTCTCCACTGTCACCTGGTGGACGGTGTAGACGAGGAGAATCCCACAGCCTACACCCTCTCCCAGGATATATTCATAGGATCTGGTACTTCCCAATGGCACATCCACAAGGCCCAGCTCAGTCTTAAACATAATGGCCACACCCCCACCTCTACGATCCAACCTTGGACGGTGTATCACCGAGAACCCGGCTGGAATTGCCGAGGCTGGTATAGGGCCTGGATTTTCATCCAGCCAGGTCTCGGTGATGCAAGCCAGATAAGTTGATCTAACAAGATCTGTTATGATAGCTATCTTGTTTTTAATAGATCTGGCATTGCATAACACCGCCAAGGTGGGATGAGCTGTCGGGGAAGACCTCGGCACCTGTCCATTAACATCGGAACCCTTGGGTATGGGGACAAGACAGGAGTAACCTCTATCCTGACCCCATTTCACCCCAGGGCATCTCCTGGACCCCAAAACCCCAATCCGCCCCCCCCCTTCCTGTCCCCCACCAGGCTCAGCACTCCACCTTCACCCACGCTTCCTAAGAATGCCCAATGCGCGACACCTAAAATAGGTGTCGGTTGACAGTGGGGGACATTCAAAGGGACGTAATTCCCTGAGCCTGGTGGTGGAATAATGCCCAACCATCACTAAACCTCTCCAACACATTTATAATTAAACAAATTAACTAAAAAGAAAAACAAAAATATAAAAACAAAAATAAACCTATCAATATCAAAAAACTATAAATAAAATCACTTCTCCACTCTCTCTCACAGAGGGGGAACAAATAAAACCAAACAATATTACAGATTTAAAAAAGAAAATATAAAATAAAACCCCAACCCAAAATATAACCCCACAATAACAATAAAATACAATAACAAATTAAAACATTAGTTATTGTCCAATAAGACGTAATGTCCAGTGTCTTCAAAAGTTGCTGAATAATAAACCCGAGCTGAAAGAATGTAATGCTCTCACTACCGCAACAAAAGTAGTAGTGGAGAAAAACTAAAAATAACTAGAGCTGATAATTAAAATAAAAGAAATAAATCTGTTTTATGACTTCGATGCAGCACCTTTCACGTGCATGCAAATCCAGCAGAGTCATCAGTATATCAGAAAACTTAGAAAGTACTGTGTATACCCACAACACCACCTCTCACATGGTGGGGGACCCTTTATAAATTAATCCACAAATTAATCCATAACTGTCTGAAGAAAAATAAAACAGTGTGCACAGCACTCTCACCACCCTATATCCAGGACAGGGCAAAGGAAGAGCAAATCAGTTTCTCCACCGATACTGATTAAATCCAAGCAAGAAGTTTAGATGGCATTCAACACAGTCCTCTCGGCAGCAAATCCACACAGTTCAACTTGATCTTTAAACATTCAAGGAAACTCAGGACAGGCAGATAGTTCCAGGAGTGCAATCACAGGTGTTCAGACAGATCTCCTCCCCACCAGAAGCCAAACACCCCCCAATTGGTCGATGACCAACAGCTACAGATGCCTCAGTGACCCAGCTCCATGGCTGACTCCATGAGAAGGATGTCTTCCACATTTGCTGCCACCAGGTAAGTGTGTCTAGCAACCTCAATACCTTTAACCTGGGGAGAGGAAACTAGAACACAAATTAAGGGATCTAAGGATACAAGAAAGAGGAGAGATGAGAGGGGGCAGACTTGCCTGGTGCCTCTGTTAAGGGAGAAGGGAGGAGATATGTCACCATTAGTAAGAATGCAGGCCATGAGAGAGCAATAGAGTGTATGGATTCATTGCCTAAAGTGGGCCCCAAAACCATATATATGCAGGATTTCATGAAGGTAATGACACTCTATGGAGTCAAATGCCTTAGAAAAATCTATTGCCATGGCTGCCATAGGGAGGGATGATCTGGAAGCGAACCATTTAAGGTTGAACAGGAGTCTGGTATTGACTGTTCCAGTTCTGCTCTGCATGAAGCCCACTTGTGTGGAATGAATGATAGATGGGAGGACAGTCATCATCCTAGATGCCAGGGCTTTGGCTAATATTTTAGTATCAACAGATAGCAAGGATATGGGTCTAAAGTTGGTGCAGTCCAATGGATTAGGGGACTTTTTATGAAGCAGGGTAACAAGTGCCTCCCTCATAATGGGATGGGAGAAAGCCTGCATCGTGAGAGGATTGTAAAGCTAACTTAAGTGGTTGTAGAAAATCGGGTCCCATGGCTTGATAAAGTTCCACTGACATTCCATCAGGACCAGGAGCTTTTCCTGGGGCCATTGTGGATAGTGCTACATGAAGCTCTTCACAGGAAAGGGGAGCATCCAGAAGTGTTACCTGGTCAGTGGTGAGAACTGGGAGAGGGGGGTATTTTGACTAAAGGTAGAGATGCCTTGGGAGAGTTGTAAGCCTGTGTGGGAAGTTTGGGATTGATAGAAGGCTTCATAGAACCATCTTATGGTTTCATTAATGCCTTGAGAATTGGAAACAGCAGTACCAGATGGTGAGTGAAGGGCATGGATTCGGGTAGCTGCTCTTTGTTGATGGAGGCAGAAGGCAAGGAGCTTACCAGATTTCTCTCCACTATCCCAGTATGCATGTTTAGACCTGAGTAGAAGCCATTCGGCTTTCTGGTGGAGAATGACATTAATCTGATACTCAGCCCCACAATTTGATGTTACAAGGCATCATCCACTGAGGCCAATGGGACCATTTTAAAATGCTGCTCTAACACATAAAGGTCTGCTTGCAACTAAGCAAGCTTTGCTTTATGAGCTTTGTCCCAGACTGCTGAAAAGACAGTGACGTGACCCTGGATGACTTCCTTAAACTCCTCCTAAATTGTGCCATGCGAGACCCCACAGTCCAAGTTAAGGTCAAAGTAGTCTTTTGTGGCTTGGATAAGTATGAGGCGAAAGCTGGGGTCTTTGAAAAGTAGGGGATTACAGCACCACCATATTGCACAGTGAAGGACAAAAAGATGTACTTACTGTGAACCAATCGGGGGGGGGACAAGCTCACCAAGCTCTCCAGGGAGTAGTGGCACCCAAACCAAAACAACGCTGCAAGTCCGTATCCCCAACAAAAAGGAGGTGCAAGCATCACCAAAACAGTTAGTGTACACTGACTTGGATATTGAGAACTGTAGAAAGAAGCAATAAAACAAAGAACCAATTAGTACATCACTTAAAAGACTAATATGTGCAACAATGAAACTATCAGTAGAAAACACAATAGCTAAACATGCTATGAGGGTGGAGGCCAGAGCAAATGAGGGTAGACACACTACCCTACAGCTATGCTCACTCCAACACTCAGTGCAGGGTATAATGTGGAAGTCCAAACAGTAGAGCCTTCCTGGTCTGAGGACCATCCAAGGTCGGGCCCTTCAATCATGGGGGAAGGGTAAGGAGGAGGGGGAAGGGGGCTGGAGGGAGGAAAAACAGGGGGAAAAAACATTAAGGGGTAGGGAGAACAGAAAAGAAGGGGGGAAGGAAGATGGGTACTCCCACCTACCAGTTGTATCCGAGTAAGTAAGTAAGGCAACAGGCCCCATGAAGGGCCCCAAACTGAGCCTTAATAAAGCACTACGTGATTGACCACCCTCCATTAAAATAGTGGGTGGGGATCATCCAGCAGGCTGTGGCTGCTAATATGGGCTATAGGCTGAGATAGCGAAATATTCCCAAAAAGGAGGAAGGAGGGTAATCGGTCATCCACCGGGGCTATAATGGGTAATGGGGGGGAAGGGAACTGTGCCTATAGCCATTTCAAACAACCACAGAGAAGAATCTCTGTATAACACATTGGAGACCCTGCAACTAAGCATATGGGACCATTTAGGTGGTTAGTCCTTCAGTCTGCTCAGGTGAAACCTGAGTAGGGACTCCAGAGTCCAAGGTAATCCTTGCAGCTGCTGCAGTATATGTAAGTAGTCCAGGCTTAACTGGGGAGACATTGTCCAAGACTTCAATGAGAGAGGCATCAGGATGGTTGGCTCAATCCACCGGATGTGTGGTGTCCATTTCTTGAATATCAGGTAGATTCTGGTTCTCCAGTTCTGTAGCAGAGGAGAGGTCTTCCCTACAAATGTTTGCGGGTGGAGCTGCAGGGTATTTGCTCGGTGAGTGTTGAGGCCCACTTCTGGCTCACTGGTGAGATTTAGTGAAGGCATTTGTGTGCTTCTGGGGGAGAGAGGCCAGAGGGGGCTGAGGATCCGATCTTGATGTGGTATTTGTAATAGGTGGGGCTGAAGAGACACCCATTAGCGGTGGGGGACCAGAGTGATGTAGGACTGGTTTGATTGGTAAGGCATCCCTGGGAGCCCCTGCAGCAGATGAACTGTTGCTAGGAGAGGGACCCATCTCTGAGGGTTCCCATAGCCTCCTGGAACTTGTATTTGGGACAGAGTCGGCCAAAATTTTACAAGCCAGTGTTCCAGCTCAGTGGGGTGGTCCACAGTCACTTCCCTCTCATCCTTTGATACTTGCAATCTGGTAAAATTTTTAAATTTAAATTGAAAGTCCTGTTGATACAGAAAGCATTTTATAGGGCCGAAGGCTCTCCTCCTTGTTGCAGTTTCTTGGGCAAAGTCCCGGTACAGTGAAATTTGGGCCCATTGCCAGCGAAGTATCCCCAGGTTCCTGGCTGCTTGAAGGATCCATTCTTTCTTGGAATAATGGAGCAGATAGGCCACCACTGGCCTAGGTGAGTCGACAGACTTATTAGGCCGCATAGAGACCAAATGTGCTCGCTCTATATCTATAGGTCCTCTCCAACGTTCCCCTAGCATAAGGGGGAGATTATCATTTAAAAACTTTTCCATCGACTGTTCCTCGGCCCCCTCAGGGAGGCCAATAATTCTCAGGTTGTTGCGACGGCCTCTGTTTTCCTGATCTTCAGCTCTGTCCCAGACAGCTGCCAGACACTCTTCATGCAGGTACCAACATTGCCGCATTTGTTGCTATTGTAGTTCGCATGTTTCCATTCTTTGTTTGGAAACATTCATGCGATCTTGTAGTTGACGAACTTCTGAAGCTGTGCCTGATAAAGCCAGACTGATGTCGTCCACTTGTAATAGGACCACTTCTAGCATTTTGGCTATATATATTGCAAGGATTCGCCTACCAATGTTGGTTGGGATGTTGATGGATTGGTAAGACTGGCAGGGTTGGCAGATAAAGTGATTGTCTGTGGTTCCACGGTTGTGGATCATGCAAATATATGGAAGCCCGGTCTGCGTTGATGTCTGCACTGTGCTAGGTCGGTGGATGTGTAGTAGTCAGCAGTAGTAGTGTTCAAAAATGGCCTGTACGGCCTTGCGATGCCAAAGGTGCTGCAGGTAACGGCACTTCAAAATGTGAGGAATGGCACAGAAATCTGCTAACAGGAGCACGCCGCCCAGCAGGCAAGACTCCACCCGTGTATCAAGCTACATTGGGAGGAATAACTCCATGGGATTGCAGCGTCCATGCTTGGATAGACCTCAGGCAGGCAGGAGCTCGCAGATTAAGTTGCCATTACGTCAGTGGCTAAACCACACCCCCTAGTAATCATGTTTTGGTTAACTTTTTTTGAGTTGCTTGATTGCTTTGAATAATTATGGTGCCAATACTTCTGCTATGTCGGATGGGGGTTTATCCATTGAGATAGTTTTTTCTAACTTTATTCGTTCTCCCTCCCTACTTAGTATGTTTTCTGAGGGATACTATTTAGATAATTTTGAGTTTGAAATGGTTTTTCTTACAATGTTTACCCCCTTCTTGTTACTTGAACGTCTAACTTTCTCAAGGTAGCTTTAAAACTGTAAAGCAACGTACTAAAAGGGAGAGACATTTTGAGAATAAAACCAGATTATGGAGGATGCTAGTCTTATTATTATTAATCTCTGGAACTGTCCATCCCCAACCTGGCCCGGTCACTTCCAGAACCATGGATAATGCAAAGAATGTTACCTTCCTGTCTGATTCATCACTTAAAATTATCCATCTAAATGTTCAGAGCATACCAGTGAAATGGACTTAGTTTGTTGCCTGGGTTGAACAACATAGTTTAGATATCATTACTTTATCTGCAACCTGGCTTAATGATAATATTAAAGATGCAGACATTTCCCTGGATGGCTATGAGTATTGTAGAAAAGACAGGGTAGGTAAATGTGGGGTGGGTCTATGATCTATGTTAAAAATAAATTCAAATTATCTATTGTTTCCCATCCTCTACATAATTCTGGCTGTAATTTAAATTTCATAGATTAAGCAATAAGCAGAATAAGCACCTTACTATCAGTACTATTTATGTTCCCCCTGGAAAGATTGATTCTGAATCGAACCTCATTTCAGAGGTCAGACATGGACTCCCAGTACATAGAGAGTGGATACTTCTGGGTGACTTTAACTGTAATTTGGCAGAAGAGTCTTGTAGCTCTATTAAAGATTTATTGGTGGACCTGGGCCTATTCCAGCTGATTAATGAGGTAACAAGGCTTAATCCTACTTCTGGTCCGGGAACCTTACTTGACTGGGTTGTAGTTACCCACTCAGATTGGACTGATAATTCAGGCATGTTGCCTGATGTACTGAGTGATCACTGTCCAGTATTCTATCAGTGGTCAGTCAAACTTAATAAACACCCTACTAAATACATTGAATTTAGGAAGATTAGTTTCCTTACACCTGATTTAGTAGAGACTGACTGCTCAAAAATTGATTGGACTGGGCTTGAATTTATCAGGGACCTTGGTATCATGTTGGATGTTTTTGTTTCTTGTTATCTTAGAGTAATTAATAAGCTTGCACCTCCGAAGAGAATGAGGATTAAGGATATTAAACATGAGTGGATTTCCTCTGATTTGCTTCACTTTATGAGATTACAGGATACAAGTTGGAAACAATATAAACATAGTCTGGACCCTTCTCTTCTGTTGACATATAAATCTTTGAGGAATCAATATAAATCTGAAATTTGTAAAGCAAAAACTGTGTTTTTTCTTTCTGAACAAAATAAATAATTTGGAAATCCTAAAAGAACCTGGGATACATTAAATAGCATGATTGGGCAGGGTAAAAAAAATTCTGATATTTCTATTCAAACTGGGACCCATCTAGTTAGTGATACCACACTAATTTCTGAAGCTTTCAATCAGTTTTTTGGTAATTTAGATAGGTATAGAATCCCCCCCCCCCATGGAATCCCTTTCCATGGTGTATTTTCTAGTGCCATAATGCTGGTAAATGAGAAGATCCCTCCTAAATTCCACTTTAATCAAGTATCTCCTGATTTAATTAAATAATGTGTTCTGAAAATGGATCCTCGGCCCCATAGTTTTCCCAATGGATTAGATTATCAAATTATTAAAATGAGAATAAACTCTTTTTCTTATCCTCTCTCAGGGCCAGATATTCAAAACTTTGCACTGGGCAAAAATCATTTGTGCAGGTTTAGCGCGGGATTAGCGCGGGTCTGCCATATTCAAAAGGCCAAATAGCGCGGGCAAACTGCATTAGCGCCAGGCAAAAGTATAATGTATGCAAGGCAAACTGACATGAATACAAGGCGCACGTTATATTCAGTAGCTAGCGCCAGGCTAAGTGGTTTAGCGACCTAGCTAGCCGACAGTTAGCGTGTGTAGATTACCCCAGAAAGCTGGTCTTAATCCTGGGCAATCAGTTTCGCGAACATAAATGGCGCCAAAGGATTTGCTGGGGTTTAGCGCGGGTCTTGCGCGACCCTAACACATAAATATAACACATAGATAAAGCCAAACATAGTGGAAGCTTGTTGCAAACCAATGGCATCACAATGATGCCATCATCTGCCACCAGTCCCAGCCATGCCAGGCAGTAAGTGGTGACCCTGCCGCCAGTGGACAGCATGGCAGTGTAGCCATACAGCACACACCTGCTGACCACACATATCTGTGGACAAAAACAGATGCCAGCACACATGCAGCACTGTGGGCATGGAGGATGTTGAGGGAGTGTGTATGGGTGGCCAGGCTGTGCCACAGACCAGGTGTGGCCACAAGGCTGGGACTCAGCATGCAGTGCACATGGGCCAGTATTAGGAATACCCCAACACTAGTGTGCCTTCCGGATACTATATGCCCCCCAGCCACATACACACAGCTGTACAACTGCCACAACACACAAAGCCAGATATGTACATGTCACTGTGGGCATCACATGCCACAGGTTACAGCATCTGTGGGTCACACAACAGTGTAACAGTAATGTCGACTGTCAGTAAACACCTGCAGGTTGGGCCTGTCACTGTGTACAGTGCAATCAGCATCACTTGCCCATACACCATAGGCAGTGCTACGGCCCTCACACTACTGTCTCCCTTGCTACTGTAGTGTCTGCTGTGCACTGTAGCATGCCCTACAGTGTGACAGTTGCATGCAGCACCACCCACCACCTGTGCCTATGCTGTCCTGTCCCTGGGGTACAATATGCTATGCTATGCTATGCTGTACTGTTTACCTGTAGCCTGTAGCTATCACGCGCACTGCCAGACTGACTCTACAGATGGAGCTGCGGTTGGACCTTGTCTGCCCTGTACTTCCAGACTGACCTACAGGTGGCTCTATGGGACCCTGCAGTAACGCTTAGGCAAACTGTGTGCAAATCAGGGTATAATGAGATGCTAATCCGGTTGTTTGCCCAGAGACTACCTAAGTAGGCTCATTTGCATGGCACTTTTGAATATGGCACATTTTAGCTCCGGCAAGCGTGTTTGCTCCAGGTTAATTGTTTAGCTCAGGCTTAACGCTGTTAGCGCGGGCGCTAATGGTACGGGAATATTGTAAAGTTTCATCACTGTTCTTCTCATCTGCTGCTTCCTGCAACTGTACTGAGTCCATGCATTTGCTGGCACACACATTGGCCACGTAGTTCATCTGCACCTGCCCTCACGTTGCTGTGTACTGTGTTGTTGTTGTGAGTTGCACTTCCTGGTTGTTTTATTCAGTGCTGTCTTATTCCAGGGCAATGTTTGCCCTGCACTCCCAGCCCAGTTTGCATGGCCTCATTACCATGCTTTATTCAGAAGCTGTTTGCCCTGGGCTATTCCGTCTGAATATGGCTTGCTTTGTGCTCCGGGCTCAGTTTGCCCGCTGGACAGTGCTAATTTTGCCCCTGGGCAAAGTTTTGAATATCTGGCCCCCAGTCTTGTTTAACTTTTCTATGTCTAATGAGGCTTTTCCTAGTCTTTGGAAGATGGCTATAATCACCCCTATTTTGAAATCTGGTGATTCCACTTTACTGTCTAACTATCGTCTGATTTCCTTGTTATCACCTCTATCCAAAATTTTGGAGCGAGTCATTCTGAACCAAATCTTTGAACATTTACAAAAACATTATTTGCTTACTGATTGCCAACGTGGCTTTAAGTCATTTCATAACACTGAGATAGCCTTAGCCATTTAGGGTACCCTTGATAAAGGGCAAACTGTAGCACCACTTTTTGTGGACCTCACCAATGCCTTCGATTTGGTTGAACATGGCCTACTAAATGGCATTTTATCTAGTCTACATTTTTTTGATAATGTTATCTCTTGGTATTATGATTATCTTTCTAATAGATCCCACTGCACTCGAGTTGGTGATAGTATTGTCCCTCCCAGCACTATTACCTGTAAATGTGGGGTACCTCAGGGGTCTATTCTTGGCCCCTGGATCTTTTCACTCTATATGAATTCTGCTCCTACTGTGTGCTCCTGTTCATGTTTGATACTTTATGCTGATGATGCAATAATTTATAGCATTGGTTCAAGTCCTAATGATGCCCTGGCTGAGGTTCAATCTGATTTTGATTCTTTTCAGAACTGGCATTTTTTGAACTATATGGTACTCAACCCAAGTAAAACTAAAGCTATGTTATTTTCAAATAAGGTCATTGAGCATGATAATATACATCATATTCTTACACAGGATGGAATGTGATTGAATTAGTGGATAGTTTTAAATCCTTGGGAATAACCTTTGACTTGAAATTAACTTTTGAACCTCATCTGAACAAACTAAGGAAATCTCTTAACCAGAGATTAGGTCTGCTTTTCAGGGTTAAACAATCCCTCACTAGAGAATCAAGGTTTCTACTCACTCATAGTTTTTTGATAAGAGTTATAGATTACAGTATTATCATCTATTCTTCCTTCTCTGGTAAATTCTCCAATAAACTTAGGGTGACTTACAATTCAATTTTACACTTTATGTTCAATGTTCCCTTTCGAACCCATCATTGTCTTCTGCTCAGATGTTCTAACAGTTTATCCTTCAAAAACAGAATTTTCCATAAATTGGGTACCATGATGTTTAAGGTTAAGAATGGCCTTATATTCCCAGCAGTATCATTACTGTTTACTAGGTTTCTAATTCCAGTGATACTAGATCTCAGACTAAATTTATTTATTAATTTCCATTTTTTTGAACTGCCTCTGGGCAGAGATCAATTTTATACAGGGCTCCTTTGTTTTTAACTTGCTCCCTGTTGACATTATAGAAAGCATGACAGTATGGTCTTTTAAAACCAGATTAAAATATTGGATGATGGATAATGATAGATGCACATGCTCATGTTAAATAATTGGTTACTTATGTTTTTTTGCACTTTTGTACTATCCTTAAATGTTTTTTTGTTTGTTTGTACTGCTAAGTATGTTTAAGTATGTTTTGTAACTTGTCACTGGTGAAAATGGGCAGTTTGCTCATCCAGCTTACAAGTATAAAAAATTAAAAATGAAATGCAATTTAATCTGGTGAACCATGAAATATTGCTTACCAGACTTGCACATATTGGAATAGCTCCTGGCTCAATTGGTTAGTTCAAATCTTATTTACATCATAGAACTCAAAGAGTGATGATAAATGAACATTTATCAGAATTGGGGTATTTAACAAAAGGTGTACTCTAGTGTTAAATCATGTGGTTACTATTGTTTCTAATAAATAACAATTTGCTGGATAATATCCAAAACAGTCATATAAGATTGTATGCTGATGACACTATGCTACTGGCATCAGCTAGATCTCCTGATCTAATGCAGACAGATTTTGACACACTTCAGGACTGGTTTTGTAACTCACAGTTAGTACCGGGTACAAAAAAAAAAAACTCAAGTCATGCACTTTCAAGGAAGGAAACAACAAAAACATGTAGTATACAATAGGGAAATACTAACTCGAGAAGGTCAAAAACTTGTAGTGACAAATACATATGAATATCTTAGAGTAGAAGATGATAGTTGTTTGACCTTTGAAGAACATATCAACACCATAACTAGAAAGGTTAATACTAGAATAGATGCCTTGCAGAGATCTGCATCTACAGTCACACTGCAAATGCGTAATATGATTTCAGTACAACTTATTCTACAGTCCTGGAGTATGGCAACTCTGTTTACAGATTTGCAGGGCAAAATAACCTGGAAAAAGTAAACAATTCCTACAACCGACTTGCCAGGTTTGCTTTGGGATGTTCTTTTAAAACCTATCACTGCGTTATGTATTAACAGTTACAATGGGACAGTCTGCCCCTTCGAAGGAAGAAACGATACTCATTATTAGTTTAAAAAGTTAAAAATGGTTTGATTAAGGGAAACCTTTATACTGATTATAAAACAAATGTCCAAAATTGCCATCTGAGAGATGTAATACATTGAGGTCTTAATCTTCCAAAGACAAGAACAACATATGGTAATATGACTTTTCAGTTTAATGCTGCCAAAATCTGGAAGAAAATTCCACCCACACTGAGAAATTTACCAAATCTATGAATGTTTAAAACAGCCATTGAAGCATGTACTTGTACATAGATCTGTTAATTTAATGGTTTAGTGATTATATGTATGTCTTTGGCTCGTATGCAGCAGAAATCATATAAGTGTATTGTATGAAGTAAGTTCAACTTAGTTAATTTGTTATTGTGTGAAATGTGTAATTGTTTTTACAGGACATCTTTGTAAATAGGTCCTTCTGACCTAAAATTCTTAGCCTGTCAAAAAATAAAGTTTTAACTAACTAAAAAACACTCGCTGTTTGATAGGGAAAACAAGTTGATCCAAATGGTGGGACAAGAGGCTCTTTTAGGTAAGGCAGACATCAAGTCCATTTTCCAGGTCATTCCAGTGCATTCAGTGGATAGAGATTTACTGGGTATGAAGTTTGAGGGTCAGTACTATGTAGACAACTGCATGCTGATGGGATACACAGTGGTGTGTTCTGTCTTCAAACAGTTCAATATGTTCCTGTATTGGATGACCATATGTAGGACAGGTTGATCAATGGTAGTCCACTACATCGATGATTTTCAGTTTATAGGGAGGTCATGAATGGGGATTGTGGGCATTTAATGGGTTCCTTCCAGGTGGTCTGCACTGACCTGTGGGTACCCTTGGCTCATGATATGAGGGAGGATCCATGCACCAGGATAGCATTCCTGAGCATTGAGACTGACACCATGGTCACTACCACCTACCACAGGATAAGGTAGTGGCCCTGAGAGTCTTGCTGGTCAGGGTGGCAGAGGCATGCAAGATCACCTTGCATGAATAGCAGTTGCTGGGCCATGTCAGCTCTGGCTATAAAGTAATTCCCCAAATAATTTCCATGGGCAAGGCTTTCCTTCACCACTTGGTGAAGGTAGGCACATAATGTTGCAAGCTCAACCATAGGATATGGATGTCAAAGAGCATGACGGAAGACCTGGGGGTATGGCTGGCTGTCCTGAACTGTTTTAATGGGGTGTTGATATTTTTTCAGTTCAGTTTAGTTTATTTTGTTTGCTCATGTAAAAGATCATTACAAGGAACTACAAATCCCCACAAATTCCCCACAAGGTGTACATATTACATAATTAAAAATACTCAGAGATACTCAGACATACATTACAAGTATCAGTAATAGTGCTCTTGGGCTTTGTTAAATCTAACTGTAAATCTATAACATAAAATTTCACAATTATACCTTAATACATATTAAAGGCATCTGTAATATCTATTTCTTATTTTCATGATCTTATATAGAAGTTGGCTGCTCCATTTATGATGCAATCATCCTTCATTGTAAGTAAAATATCAAGAGCAGCATTATTATCAGATTCTGTAAGTGTCTCCCTAAAGGGACCCAGCCACATTTGTCTTGCTTTGTTATACCATGGTCACAGCCACACTGTGTAAAATATCCTCCTAGAACACCCCCAGGGCACATTTACAATTATTGCTTATTTGAGGGTCCTGATTCCTGTATCTTGCTAGCTACACATTACTTTCAAATAGTTCAAAACAAAACACTGTGTATGCTTTCCTTAGGTGAGGTTCCTATAAGAGATGTAGATAGTACTTATATCCATAATAGTAGTTGTTCAAAGCCAGCCATGGTGAGAATCTAGAGTATTGAATACTCTCCAGATTTCTCATTGCATAAAAATTAAGTCTTTGTTCAATGTATCTTATATTTAATGCATATAGCAATTTTCCTATTTACATATAGTTGGACAACATACAGTATTATACAGTTCTAATGTATTCATTACTTCACTGAACCATTTAGACTGAGTAAACCCTTGACTTTCCCATACTTTTTTCTCCAACAGGCACATGTATGGGCATTATTGTAATTTGTATCCAGTAGCCTGTTTTCCTAGTATCAAGCACTGCTTCTATATTAGGAAGTCCCAATTCAATTCTTATACAGGCTGCAGGCATCACTCTAATTAAATTGATAGGATAATGATTTTTTCCTCCATCTTTAGTATCCCAGATCTCAGAACCATATAGGGCTTGAACCAAACATTTTGCCTTAACTGCTTCCTTTAATGGTCTGATAGAATTTTGACCAGAAAAAAAATTACATTTTCTAACTCCATGAGCTGTTTTTATTTTTTAATTTTTAAGTGGAGTATTCTGTATGTGCTTAGCCCACAACCCATTTGCTGAGAAAGTAATGCCAAGATATGTGTAGTTCAATACAATTTCAAGTCACTGATCACCTAAATTCCAACATTTTTGGTGGTTATTAGAGTCAAAAACAACAATCTGGCTTTTCCTACAGTTTATAGTAAGACCCAGTAAGGTAGTTTTTGTCATAGCTTATATCCAATTTTTTTTGTAAATCCTTAATTGACAGAGCAAATAAGATAAAACCGTCAGCATAGATTTAATCTGGACATATAATATTATACATTTTTGGGGAGTCTGATTACAACATATAAAAACACTTAAGTAGCTGATTAGATGCAAAATATGGTGAGGGCCAGGACATGCAGCCCTGCCTCTCATCCTTCTCAATTTAGTGGGACTTATTTGGGAGAGCTGCCCCCTGGTCCCAACCCTTATATAAGCACAAGTGTCTAAGTAATTGATAAACATTAGATTAATAAGAGAATAGTCTATAGCCCAATATAACATTAATTTCCAAATTGTAACCACTGAGATAGAATCAAATTCTGTTGACAAATCATTAAACACAGTATATAGTTTCTGTTTTCTGACATGCACATACTTTTGTATCAGATGCCAGAGTACACAGAAATTGTCCAAAGTAGAGTAACTAGGTCTAAATCCTGCTTGTAGTTCATATGAAGCTCCTACTTTATTTGAGTAATCTTTTTTAAATATTTTTACAAGCATTTTTAAAGAGTATATCCATTAAATGTATTAGTTTATACATTTTGTGGGTTTGCTTCATCTCCCTTTTTAAGTTCACCATGCTTGCATGCTGCAAACTTATTGTTACGAGTAGTATGTGTGAAAACTTCAAAAGAAGGAGCTGCTGAACAACTGATCGCTGTTCAGTCATAGAACAAATATGTGTGGAATACAGTCAATTCCACGCATGTACAGTAGCGCCCCTGCTTATGCGCATGTGCAGAAACCACACACTCCCCAAGAAAGCCAACATATGGGTGCCCAGTCCCTGTGTTGGCACGTGTCCCCCTCTGATCCCCAAATTGTGGCACACTGGGAGCCCACCCCAGTGTGCCAAGACAGTTGTCATATTTTTCTGACACCAGGATGCCCACTTCTGGTGTCAGATGCCCCTATCCCCCATGCTCAATTTCTTTGCTGACAGGGATGCCCAATCCCTGTTGGCATCTGGCCTCCCCCAAACTCATGTGGCACACAGGGAGCCCAATCCAGTGTGCTAAAAGTATTTTTTCTTTACCTGTAAGTAAAGAAAACAGTCCCACAGAGTCTTTTTTTTAATTGCAAAAGAGAAAATGGTCCTTCGTCATTTTGCCCATTCCCCTCCACCATCCTGACCCTCCCTCTGCACACCCACCTCCCTGCACCCCCTTCACCCCATACTTACCTCTGGAGGTAAGGACCAGTGATCTTATGTGGATTGGGAAGTATCTGTACACTTCAAAAGCTGACCACAAACTGAAGAAAATCACGGTAAGCCCTATAATGGGAGTCAATAGGAGGGGAATTTCAACTTAGGTTGATAGCTCAGCCATTTTTAGGACTTTTGGCCCCAAACTTTCAACATGGGCTTCTTGGGATCCCACCTCATTAACACTGGCACTGTCATTTCATTGCTCAGTCCTGAAAGGTGATTTTGCAGTCATTGCATGGAATCACCTTTTGGAGCTGATTAATGAAATGGCAGTGCCACAGTTTATGAGGAGAAGTCCAAAAAAGCCCATGTTGCAAATTTGGTTAGAAAATTCCAAAAAATGACTGCGTTATGAGCGTGCATTGCACAGTTTCTATGCACACTCATAACTTCATCAATTTTTAATATTCTCACTAAAGATTTACAACATTGCCATTTTTTTACACCTCCTTATGAATAGTACAGCTGTCATTTTTCACATCCTGCCTGAAACATGTTTTCACACCTGTTGCACAGAATGGAGCGGTCACTTTGGGAAATCAGTTTTTGGGACAGAGTAACAAAATCACAATGCCACTGTTCATGAGGAAAGGTCAAAAAATGGCCATGTTGAAAATCTGGTGAAAAATTTCCAAAAAATGATTGTGTTACAGGCGTGTGTTGCACAGTTTCTATGCAGGCTTGTAACTTCACCAATTTTTCAAATTTTTACTCCAGTTTCTCAACAGTGCCATTTTTTCACACCACTTCATGAACAGTACAGCTGTCATTTTTCACATCCTGCTTGAAATGTGTTTTTGCACCTGTGGCACCAAATGGCACAGTCACTGTGCAAAATCACCTTTTGGGATTGAGCAACAAAATAATAGTGCCACTGTTTATGAGGTGGGGTCACAAAAAGCCCATGTTGAAAATTTGGAGTAGCAGGGGTGTGACTTGGGATCATTGGCTGTAATGCTCATGCCATTCCACCACCACCCTGCAGCCAGTGACAGACATCGACATGTGCCTTGGGGTCTTCAGCCCCAATATTCACCCCATACTTCTATACTGCACCCATCTCAGCATATTTTCTTATGGAATGGGGTGAGAATAAGGCCTGAAAACCACATGGCACACTGCGACATCTGTCAGTGTCTGTAGGGTAGGGGGAGGTGAAATAGTGTGAGCATTATGGCCAATGACCCAAAGGTACACCCCCAATGCCTGTCAGTTTCTGCGGGGTGGAGGTGGGGTTGACGTCAGTTCAGTACTTCACTGCCGTTCCTATTATGCATCTCTCTAGCTCTTGCGCTACCAGTGCCAATGCCAGCAAGCAAATATTCAGCATTAACAAATGTGTGTTATACTTTCCAGTGATGATTTTATCAAAGAAATGCAGTTGCTTACCTAAGAAGGTCCTTGTTAGTCAAGTGGCTGCCTTTGTTTGACAAAATTTTCACTGGAAAGTGTAAATACAAGCTTTTACAAATTGCCCCCATTAAACTTTATGGATCACCTCCTTGTGCTGTTCCTTAAGTAAGGCAGCAATTTTTCAGCATTGACAAATGCTTGTTATGAATGGGAACTATTTCTGAGCATTTCAAGGACTGTGAGATAATGTTTTCTTACATGCACTTATATAAAATTACTAAAATATTGCTCCACAGGAGGATGTTGCTTATGGGATATGATCAGTTCCCAGAGTTTTATCTCTTTTTAGAAAAATGAGTTAAAGACATTCTGCATTTCCATTGGCTAAGACACTCATTTATGTGGGCATCTATCAGACAACAATGCCCACCTAAAACAAGTGCCAGTCCAAGATTTCCCATTACCCAGAGGTATCCCTCAGCCACTTATGACATTCAAATCTTGCATGGAACATTACGAGTGGCAACTGAAGCATCAAAAGTGGTAAAATGAAATGGAACAAAGTAACAGAGCTGTCAGCTTTGAGCGTGTCAGTGATTCTGTCTTAAAAAAATGCTGAATTACATTGAAACTAATTTCATCCAACCTTCCTATGCCATATTCTAAATTGAAAATGCAAAACTGCCATTTTTTTCTCCCGTAGCAATGAAACTAATCAGCTGGCATCTGTCTCTGTGTGAATCTCTCTGAGTGAGCTACTAAGTCTATGTCAATTAAAGAAAAAAAACAAAACAATCCTGAATGCTTAACTTAAATAATAATGTGAAATGGTGTGTGTACCTTGGTACAGCTAACCATAGCCATAGTAGTGTCCAGTCTGCCAGCTGATCATGATGCTGCTTGTAATGTCCCAATCACTGTGCACTATCACATAGAGTTTGGCTGCTCATTTGAAAAAAAAAATGAAAGATTACAGACACTTGTTTCAGATGCGATTGCTCAACAGTTGCTGACTGTGCTCTGACTGCTGTTTCAGATGAAACACTAGCTGAATTAGTAAGATGATGGGGGGGAGACATGAGAGAAAGTGATCGGATCTAGCACCAATGTCATCGACTGGCAATTGAGCCAACTGATGGACTACTTTACATTAAACATATTTTTATACTAAACTCTATTTATTTTATAGGTTTTTAATCTTTCAAATATTTCAGTTAAAAATTTGACATGCAACCCATTTTCTAAGTGCTATAATATCCTCCAGGATGGGCGATATTGGGCAATACTTTCCCTTCCAGGGGCTACAAGGCTCTCCGATAGGTGCCTGTGTCAGATCTACAATTATTCATTCCTTTCTCTACCAGGTTCCAAAACCATTTGGAATTATTCTTATAAATTATATTGGCAGAGAAACAACAGGTAAGCACCTAGGAACTGTGTAGTGCTCAAAGTAAAAAAAAAAAACAGACAAACAACAGAATATACTAACACCAGCACAAAAAAACAGACAAAGACAAACATATGGCTTACCAAAATGTATTCAGCTCATCTTTGATAAAAACAGCTCCACAAACTGTCCCAGACTAGCACTAGAGCAGAGTAATCATTACGGCAGTGACTGATGACATCTTGCAGACTAGTCTAACATTTCACCTGGGCACTGCCAGACTTCATCAGAGACCTGAACAGTTTGTGGAGCTGTTTTTATCAAAGATGAGCTGAGTAAATCTTAGAAAGCCATATTTTTTGTCTTCGTCTGGTTTTTGTGTGTGTGCTAGTACATTCTACTGTTCATAAATTATAATCATTATTTTCTCTCACTGCTTACAGTAAAATTACAATAAAATTATTTCCTCTTTTGCTGTTGAAAATTTTATAAACCTTTCTTTCTTGGTTTAAGTGTCTAAAAGTGCATTTGATCAATTTTCCTAAATTTGATTTTTGTTTCTGACATACTGCATCAAACCATCTTTCCTGTTTCTGTTTTTTTTTTATTTTCAAGAATTTCTTTATATGGAAGGGGAATAATTTTATCAAAAAGACTATAAATTTCCTTCCATGTGTCAAAAGCCCTACTGTCCATTATTTATTCTTGATCATTGCTCTCTAAAAACTTTCAAACCAAATTTTGTAGTTCCTCATCTAGGTGCTCATCCTATAACACTCTTTTTTTAATCTCTCAGTTCTGTAAACAGGATTCTCCTAGTTTGTACTATATGGACATCTTTACCATAGTCTTCAAGCACTACTGGAAAATTATCTCTCTCTGTTCTATCAGATATAGTTAAACTTTTCCAGTATTACACATTCTTTGACTACAGTAGTAAGTCTGTCAAAGAAGCACCTACTGCAGACATAAAGGTTGAATTACCCTCACTGCCCTCTTCCAGTCTTCCATTTAGAGGGTATAGGTTATACTCTTAAAAATTTCAGTCAACTTTGTTCCAACTTTATTTACTCTGTTATTTTTTCTGTATCTTAGAAGAATTATATCGAAGATGCATGTACAACTGTAAACTGAATTATCTACCAAGCCACGAAAGTATCTGTTTTCACATTCAGATCTCCCATTATTAATGTATACCTTGCAAAACATTTTCAAACTTCACCCATATTGCCTCATTATAACATTTAGGGCCTACTGGTGATATGTAAGCATTAATTAGAATCATTTTGTCTTCTGCTCAGTCAACCAAAAGAGAAATAAAGTGGTCATTACAGAATTATATGTTGCAGAGAACACCGAACTTGGTGTTCTCTGTAACACCCCAAATGGAGAATCCACTACAGTACCAGGATCAACTTCTAACTACAGTACAGTGAGCACAGCCAACCCTTTCCTACAAGATGAAAATGGAGGGACTACCTTGCCCCCAGAAGCTATATCATTAATAGATACCTTTAAAGGATTGAAGAGACTGACTCACCAACTTCGGAAAATTTACTAGAATGTTTCTAATTTGGAAGCATATATACAAGCAATGAATTCCAAGAGGACTAAGACTGATAAAGCCAACTGCTTATGGAGGAGTCAATGACAACTTTATGCAGGAGTAGGAGAAGATCTAAAAATAGGCAAGTACAAAACTTATGCAACTTATTATAAAGTTCAGTAAAGAGCATGTGTCCCAACTCAGAGAGGAACTTAAAAAAAAAAACAAGAAAAAGAAGTTTTAAATTTTAAAACACATGGGGACTTTGATTTTTTTAACAAAGAGCTGCAGGATCCCATTGCCAAACTTGACAGAGACTTAAAAGCAACCAAACAGATAAAGTTCACAAGAGACAAAGGTGACTATGAAAATAAATGAGTGTATACAGTAGTTGGAAAAAAGAGCACCAGAAAGGCATTTTAAAAAGAACATGTAACGTCTCCTTTAACTTTAGCACTGACAGGAGCAAATCAGAAAGGGAAAATGAGGAACCAAATTGAGGGCCTTTTTTAGTGAGAGGTCAAAAGGAACAAGCAGGGATTGAACCCCCAGCACAAATCCCAGCAGGACCCAGGCAGAGTCCCAGATTCAGCCACCAGAGAGAGGACATAGGCTACCACGGACAAAGAGAACAAGAAGGAAGAAGAGATACAAGGAACAATGGCAGAGAGTGATACAACAGGTACCAGAGGCCCTACAGTGGTAGATAGGGCAACGGGGGAGATGGAGATAAATGAAAATGAAATTAACAATGCAAAGATTATCAGCCTCTCAGACTACACTTTCTCTGAGGATGGGATAAAATTATTGGAAAAAGACTGCGTTTCTGTTGAACCACTCCATTAAATAAGACACAAATGATCATTAATCATCACCTAATATAGAAAATTGAATTTGAAGTCATTCTTTGCCAAATGTAACACTGACATGACCCCAGAGTCTCAGGGCACCATCATAGAGGCACAAACATTCAAGCCAAATTCGACATTCAATCCCCCCTCTGCCCAGCAGTAGCAGTGTTTTGGGACATATGTGAACAGGAACTAGAGATTTTGTTTAGTAACTTACTACAATTGTCATATAATGTATGGTAGAACATTGTCATAGGTAGAAATCTACCATTTTATAACAACGTTTTACCATCGATGTGATGTCATGATGTTGTTAACCTATCGATGGTACGTCACATTGATGGGTTAACAACTGGGAACAGTCTGGGCATGCGCGCAAATGGATTGGACGGCCTAGAAATGGCCACTGCGGTGAGGGCAGAGCAGTGGCAACATAAACAAACTGCAGTAAGGAACTGCTTTCTTTTGTATAAACCTAAATTGTACCGTACACTATAAAATATAATGTATGGTACATCGATGGGTAACTGTTTTGTTAACTCCTCTCGAGGTTGCCATGGTGACCTAAACCTCTCGAGCTTCGCTCTCGAGGTTTACGTGGTCACCCTGGCAACCTCTCGATGGTTAACAAACTGTTTAACCATCGATGACCATACATTATCCTCTATATAACAACTTAAGTACAAAAGAAAGAGAAGTACTCACTGCATTACAACACAATCAGAATGTGGTAATTAAACAGGCTGACAAAGGAGGCAGTATTGTTTTAATGAACAAACAGAACTATATGACTGTGGTGTTGAGACAGTTAAGAAACTAAAGTTTTTATATAAGACTGAACTCAGATCTGATGTGGGATTTTAAATTTCAAATAGATGAGACCATTGACAATGCTTTTGATGCCGGCTTGATTACTGAGAACATAAAGACATTTTTGAAAACAGACAATCCTGTTAGAGCAAACTTTTATGTGTTACCCAAGGTGCACAAGGATCAAGAAACCCCCCCCAAAGAAGGCCCATTGTCAGTCATACTGGTTACCTTACAGAGCCACTATCTCAGTATCTGGACTAATTTCAAAGAACTCTTGTCACTAGTTTACCTTCTTACATCAAAGATTCTAAAGATGTTTTAAATGTCGTAAATTAATTAAACCTAGATGATGATTGTTTGTTGATAACTTCAGCTACAGAGGCATTCTACAATAATATGCCTCATGAAGGTGCACTAGATGAGGTGGCTTTTTACCTCAATAGACAGACAGACACAGATGCCCACCCCCCACTAAGTTTTTACTAAAGCTACTGGAACATATACTAACAAAAAACATCTTCACTTTTGATGAAGAATTGTTCCTTCAGACAAAGGGAACAGTCATGGGGGCTACCTGTACACCAATTTATATGTGGGAAAGTGGGAGCATGATGTCATCTTTAACCAAGGAATATATAGATATGCTAACAACATAGTCCTTTGGAAAAGCTTTATTGATGATGTCATGCTTGTGCGGAGGGGTGACCAAACAACTTTGAATGAGTTCATTGAATTCATGCTCAGCACTAATGAAAACCTGACATTTAGCTTTACTAGCTATACAGCTCTAATTTTAGATGTTTCTATCTGTATTGTGTTGGAATTCTTTCTTTGTGCCCTGGCCTCACAGACCCTATTGCCTACCAAGTATAGGCTTAATGGATCCATTTTGTAAATTTTGGGCAGTATTCTCTATTTAACTATTCTGTTCTTAATAGTAATTTCAATTTAACCACCTTCACACATGGCTTCCCTATGTTCTACTCTTAGAATACCGTTTCTACCAAGTTGAATCTGGAGGTAATTTTTAAGGAAGTTTACATGTGAATGTGTTAACTGGTAGTTGTTTTACCGTTCTAATCTTTGCATTCCAAAGAAACTCAAGGTTACAGATTTCTTGAGTTCATTCCATGAGCAAGCATCCATCAGATTAAAATGTAACCTGTTAGGGAATTCCACCCTGATTTCTATATTCCACACAGTGTGAACAATTATCCACACATAGTTTGCTACTCTTGGGGGCATAAAAATTACTTCTAGGTAATTTTTTAATTTTTCTCATGAAGTTAACATTACAGATTCTATGACTTCTTCCAGAACTTCAAGGCCCATATCTACTTTAATAAGGTTCACAATCTACACCTTAATTTTCACATTGGAAAAATGTCCCCATTTCTCCACACCACTAATTTGTAGTATTGCTTTTGTTGTTTCCAATTCACACATTCCTCTATTCTCTTTTATACATCCCCGACTACTACTGTTTTCAACCGGGCTAGCTTTATAAGCAGCAACTGATGCATATGTTGTTATTTCAATATCTTTATTCAGAACACCCCTACCTTTGCGTGGCTGGCATTAAGAAGTATTCTTATTTCAGTTACTACTTTGTTTTTTGTGATATTAGTAGTACCTGGCTCATTTAACTGTGCTACCTTTATGCTTGCCCATTTTTGCATCTTATTTGTAAATTCATCCCATTGTTTCCTTAAATCTAACATTTAATTTTTCATTTTTATAATGTCTACTGAAAAACTGATATCCTGTATTGTCTGATTTTAATCACTTCCTGTGAGATAGCAAGATATTCTGTAATATAGACACCACCTTACTGCCTGTACAAAATTCCTTCATTTCCTCCATACCAGAACTACCCTTTTTCTGTAGTTTGCCATCATTTATATTAATATCCTTAACCTTTATTCTCTTCTGCTTGTTTTTATTACCAACTAGACCGTGTTTCTTTTTTTGTAGTATCATCTTTCTTGACATTCCCTTCTGGTGATATTGGGATAAGGATATTGCTAAGGTCAGGTCTTGTGGCAGTTCTTGATTTACTGAATTATTGCCTTCAATAGAAGGTGAATCCTTCTGGGGAGACATATTATCTTATTTCCTGATCACATCATCTAATCTGGCTCCATTCACAGTAATGTTCTCCCCTGTAGTTTCTAAATCATTGTGTATAATTACTAATTGTTCCATTAACATAAGGTTCACTACATACTGATTGTTCAAATGGCCTAGTATTTTCTCACAGAGATATAACAGAAATACTGTGAGGTTTGACTGTTCTACTCTAAGCTGTTATAATATTGGCCAGGGTATCTCTCTTACAGATTCTGAATATTCTCTCTCTGTTTTCTATCAGAGCCCATCACACCACTTCTGTTGTGTTTCTCATACACTTTAGATCCTGCTATTGTCTATTGCATCTCTACCAATACTTATATTATCTTATCTTTTGGGATAAAAATTCTATTGTCTTGGATATGCACTAACTGATTTCCATGTTCATTTTTCTCAGTTCCTGTAGCTGGTAATGTCAGGAAACTGTTTTCATGGAAGATTTCTGGAACTTTAATAAAATAATTGCCAAATGTGGGGTTATAGCCCCTGTCTGCCAACCCAGATTCAGAGGCCAGGTTAATTAGAAGATCTGGAAAGTTTTCCAGAGCTTTATTGACTACCATTCCATTCTTAACCCTATCAGTCCCTCAAGGGGAGGTGGGAAGCCAAATGTATCATTATAGCACTATCCCACTCTTTAAGCTTAGGTGTAGCTGTTCTACCTAAACAATTATCTATGGTAAACATCCCTAGAGCTCCATACTTTAAATGATTATTCATTTTAGACTGATTTTGTTCCAGGGCAATTTCACCTTTCTTTTTGGTTTTATTCTTATCATTTTTCCCTTTGTCTCTGGAAGCATTATTGGAGAACCTACTATCAGCTTTTGTTTCTTTCTACTAACCATATTGCACAACAACTAATGTTACACAAAATCAGCTGATACACTTATACAGTAATTATGTCAACCCCCCAAAAATCAGCCCTCTGACTTACACACTATCAGTTTTTAAAGTGCTATAATGTGCCATAATAGTGCAATATAATACCACTCAGAAGTCCATGTTATGTAAGACAAATCTGGTTAAAGTTCATATTCCACTTTCACTTCCACAGGCTTTATTTACTCTACTCTGGATATGTCTCATGTCCTGCACCTGGTGTGCTTACTTCTTGATGTTTTTAAATGCAGTTGAATAATCTTCAAAACCCTAAGTTGAGCAACAAGGTTGTGCCTATTTTTTTGAAAGTCAGAAGGTGTGAAATACTTTATAGATCTTGATTGCAATCTGGCAGACAACAAAGGTGTGTGCAATACAACAGTTCTCCAAGCAGACCCTTGAAGTTTGAAAGAAGTGGGCACTCTGCAAACAATTATTTAAAACCTTAATGCACATAAAGTACTTACAGTTCTAATGGAGAGACTTGATGGAAAAAGTTATAAGATCATGACTTAATTCTACTTCAGAAATAAGAAAGTATGCCAACTTGCATATGTTAATACACTTTGGAGCATAGCTACTTATACTCCAGTTCTCAAAACTAGAAGTTAAACAGGAAAAAAGAAAACGTGAACCTCTATTCTCTAAAGACTTACTCAAACAATGCTGCAGCAATTCAATTTTAAAAGTACAATAGCTCTGAGTGCTATTCCAAATACAAAACAGAGCAAAACCTTACGTTTTGTAGTGGAGACTAAAATATTGTAGGTGTCTTCTTGCAGTAACCTTATGGTAACTCAAGTTATAAGTTGCACTGCTGCTTTGCTGCTGGTTGAATAAAGATTGCTGAGTGCTGACCAAATAACTGGTATCCTCTGAAAATAGGATTGTTTCTCTGCAGCTTTTACATGTCCCATTTACAATGCTTGCTACTTTGATGGCTGCTATGGACACATGATAAAATAATGCAAATTTTTTAAATGTGTCCTCCACAACCTATCAAAATAATATAATCCTCTAAAATAAGATACACAACAGCAGTGATAATAAAACATAAAAAAATACACAAATACACCAAAGATGCTTCAAAATATATCAGCTGTATCAAGTTCATTAAGAGTCCACCATCAAATACATGCAAACACTACCACACACTACTATCCCATTACTAATTCATCAAATATTATTACAGGATACAAGAATGGAGTTTAAAGTTCTCTATAAAATTCAATATAGTCTGGATGTTGCATATTCAAAATAACTCAGAAGAGCTCTCCTGCTTTTTTATCTGATTCCACATTATTTGATAGATCTCACAACAGGTTCCAAATCATTAGTCCAAAATCCAGACCCGCTCCACACAGGCCCATCCGGTACACCACAATACACCAGAATTTGAACCAGCTTTGCTCACTGGATACCCCCTTTCAAACCCAGGCTCACACTCCATCAGTGAGCATCTCTTCCAGATAGCATCCCACTGATGGTATCTCCCTGATGGGATCTCCTCTCCAAATCATACAGGATCTCCAGCTATACTCCATAGACCATCTGCCATGTCCTCAGGTTCTTCACAATTGTTCTCTGTCCACATAGTCCTGTCTCCAAATGTTCACTCAGGAACAGCCAGTGATTCCAGATATCTATTCAAGGCAAATATAAAAGAGAGAATTGCACTTTCCTAACCACAGCTGAAAAAAAAAAAAAACTTCAGGCTTATGCAAATAATCTTTTTCAAACTGCCCTCAGGCAACAATAGAACACCTGGTTTAAAATACAGTCAGGCCAAATAGTGCATGTCATGGAGCTACTGCACAGCCTCCAGTATACTCCTATTGCTACTGCATTTGAGTCATCTGGAAACAATTGTATGTTGTTTGCATTACTTGATGATGGCTATGGCTGCGGCAATAAACAGTGATGATGCCTTGTTGCCATTCTTAAATGGCATCACACTACAAGCTGTTGGTAGAGTAAAGAATTGGGCATCACTGTGGATCACAGACTGATGCTAGAATATCAGGTGTCATCTGTTGCTCACAGGAGTATTTGCCATCTATGGAATATCACCTGAATTCATACCCATCTTGCTTGTTCTGATCTGGAAACACTAGTGCATGACTTTGTCTTCTCCTGATAGGATTACTGTAATACTCTTTACCTAGGGTTATCTGCAGAGCTGCTGCTTCACTTGCTGCTTGTACAGCATACAGCAGCCCAGCTGGTCATTGAGACCTCTCTGTCTGGGCATATCATGGTGATTCTCTGGGAACTGCACTGGCTGCCAATGAGGTGGCACATCAGTTTCAAGATAAGTTTGTTGATCTACAAAGCCCTACATGATTTTGGCCCCATCTATCTGAAAGACATTCTGACAGAATACACTCCCCTCTGCCCTCTTCATTCAGTGGAGGTGGATTTCCTCACAGTTCCATGCTCCCGACTGAAATCCTCAGGGGGCAAAGATTTGTGGCAGTTCCGGTGGTGTGGAATGCACTTCTAGCTTCAATCAGAGGAGCCCCCCATTGGGATATTTTAAGAGTTTACTTAAATATGTTCTTTTAATTAGACTTTTGGGACCACCTAAAAATTGTTTAACCTGTAACTTATTATCAAATAGTTATGTCTGTTACGCTAAACTGTGTTTTTACATTTGATGTATTGTTAAATTGTTTTAATTTTGCTGTCTGTATGATGCCTAGAGCCTTGGATAGGCATCTATCAAATAAATTTGCCTTACCTGTCTGTGGTTTCTTGTGCGGTCTTATCCTTTTGCTGCTGGGGGGTGGAGAGTTAAGGTTGCAAACCCTAAAACCACATTTCCCTACTTTTGTGATGTTAAGTTAAGCCCTAACTGGTGCAAACACACAGAGCCCTCTGTGCCCTGCCCCAAAGGAAGAGTCTGACTGCCTGCGGATGAGTGGGCTGAAAGCAGCCATTAGTCAGGGGATTGAGCTATTCACAGTTGCATCTGGAGGCATTGGCTTTGTTGCCTACTTTCAAGGGGGATGGTGCACAGAGCTGTAGCCCCTGTCCTGGGGAGAAGAAGGCTTAAATAAACAGCTCACCCTGTTACAGTTTTTTCCCATCATGATTGCCTTGGTGGTATTGGGGAACATTTTAAGGATAAGAATGTGGCCTTCAGGACAGACAACACCTGCGTAGTTTAGAATAGTAATGGGCAGTTAGGATCCATGGGTCCCTTGGGCAATCTAATGTTTGTTTTTGTGTCAAAATGCTTGATGCTTAATATACAGTTTAGAGCTGTGCGTGTGCCAGGTGTGGATAACAGTATTGCTGGTGCACTTTCTCATTTGCAGTGGCAGAAGTTCCAGGAGTTGGCTCCAGAAGCAGAGATCGGACCTAGGGAAGTTTCATTCTACCTCTGGGAATTGGTGATACAGAAGTCTGGGAATTACTCACAAATTCTTTAGCACCCAGCTCAAAGGTGGCATACCAGAGGTTGGTGGAGAGCATATGACAGACATAGGAATGGTAGAATGCATGGCCAATCCCTGTGGACCAGCTATACCTACAGTATATGTAGAGTAAATGAAATGGGAAGGTCTAACACCAGCAGCAGTGGGTCAGCATCTAGCAGGCATTTCATGGTTCTCCAAAGTTACTGGCCTGGAGGGTAAAATGCCAGTTTTTTGCCTCCAGAAAATGCTGGAGGGATGAGTTCATGGGGCTCTCAAATGACTAGACAGGTGTCAGCTGTTTAGTCCAGCCCTACTGGAACAGATGTGGGGTGAACTGCGAGACAGTGCATGTCACCATAGGAAGCAGTGTTGTTCCACATGGTTTTCCTTCTTACTTTTTTGTTGGGCCTTTTGTGTGCCCAAATTGGTCCAGCTGAGTAAGGCTCCAGGACAGCTGGCAGCTTAGGGAGTTAAAGATGTGGTGGTAACTCAGAGCGGGGTGTTTGTCTGGCTTCAAAGGAACAAGACAGATAGTTTCTCTTGGGGTGCTGGTGCAGCTTGAGTCTTCCCAAAAGGTCCAGTGGGATGCCTGGGCCTGGGTTCAGAAACCTGTAATCCACAAGGCTGGTGGTGGTGGTGATGGAGTCACGTGCTTTCAACATAAGGATGGGACCCTAGTGACAGTGTTCCAGTTTCACCATGTCCTAAGGAAGACCATGAAGGGAGTGTGTGTCAACTCGATGAAGTCCAGCACTCATTCCTTCTGCATTTGGCTGTTGAATATGCTAGGATCGAAGGCCTGACAGAAGACTAAATCCAGACACTTATTTGATGGAGGTCACAGTCTTTTGAATGATATGTTCAACTGCATTTGCTTTAACTTCTTGTTCTGTGACTGACCAGTGGCATTTTGCAAGAAAACCAAGTTTGAGTATGCGGGCACTCCTTCATTCATTGGGTAGCTGTCAGACCGAGGTTGTTCCCTGGGGTGAGAACTTTTTTGGACCCTTGGCAAACATGGGTACACTGGATGGGATGTTGAGGGATGAGATGCTGTGACCTGCTCCACGGGGGTCATGGCTGAAACTCAATGGCAGGGTTTTATCAGCATTTTGGTGGTACATTTGGGAGGAAACAACCTGGGAGTGGTTAAGTCTCTCAAGCAGCTGCACCAGATGAAGGAGCACTTGGCTTTGCTTAGGGACGCCTGACCAGGGTTGCATATAATCTGGTTGCACATCGTCCAATGGAGGCATTGGTTCCATGCAGGGGATCCATTGCAATCAAGAGAGTCCACAGGTTGAACAACATGGCCATGTGAAGTTTTATGGACTCAGTTGGCGAGGGTCTGTACTGATGCATGATGAGATTATCATTAAGGTACATCAATTTTATGCCCGGGATTGTGTGCACTTGTATGACACAGGTTATGATAGGTTTCTAGCTGAACAGCAAGGTACTGTGGAAACATTGCTAGGGTGAAGTGTATTGGGAGGATGCCCATCAGGAGCAATGCTCATCTGGCCATGGCACAGTAGTCTCACAAGATCTGCACAAAGGTGGAAAGAGGGAATCATTCAATTTTGCAGGTGGTTCACCCTGAGGCTGGCAAGAGGTGAGGGTCCAGATGGTTGGAGTACCTCCTACATAGGGCATTGAAGGGATAGCCTCTTTGGGAATGACCCACAGTGTCCCTCTGGAGATTGTACCTATTTTGTCAAATCTTCTTTGGGTAAGGGGATGGCTGATTTATTATGATTTTGGAATACTTAAGCCTTGCTATGACTTCTTTCCTGTGAACATCACACTAATTTAACTGTCATGTGGGTTACAACTTTAATAATCATAGGGCTATGGACAAAGCTATGACCATTTTCTCCAAAACACGGTGTTTGACTCAGTCTGTTTGGGTGTCAGGAGAAGTAATGTGGCCTACTAACACAATTACAGAGGCTGAGAAGGATTGTTGCAGGCGGGGTTTTATCTTAGGTCACTGCACCTCCTGATACCTGAGTTAGCAGGTAGGGCTCTGTAGGTAATACTAAATGCCAACTAGGGGTACAGTCAGGTAAGCAGGTAGGAGTTCCCTGGGGACAGAGGGCTTGTGATTAGAAGGAAGGAGAAAAGGGATGTATAAGAGGATGCACAGTTGCGCTGATTCCCTTTGCTTCTCTCCTCCAGCCAGAATACCCACCCAACCCTCCCTCATAACATAGAAACATAGACTTTGATGGCAGATAAGGACCGCTAGGCCCATCTAGTCTGCCCATTTCCTACCTACAGGATAGGCCGCAGATCCTATTTAACCAACAGCCTATATCTTCCTGCCCCCCACAAGAATTGCCTTATGTCTGTCCCATGCATTCTTGAATTCTCCCACAGTTTTAGACTCCACAACTTCCTCAGGAAGGCTGTTCCATGCATCCACTACCCTCTCTGTGAAATAATACTTCCTCACATTGCCCCTGAACCGCCCTCCTTCTATCTTTAAATTGTGTCCCCTTGTTCTCGCAAGTCTCTTTTTCTGAAAGATGCTACCCTCTTGGACTTTGTTGATTCCCTTGAGGTACTTGAAAGTTTCTATCATGTCCCCCCCCTCCCTTCTTTCCTCAAGGGTATACATATTAAGCTCCTTTAGTCTCTCCTCATACAGCTTCTCTTGCAGACCCTGCACCATTTTAGTTGCCCTCCTCTGGACTGCCTCTATCCTGTCTATGTCCTTGCAGAGATGGGGTCTCCAGAACTGGACACAATATTCCAGATGGGGTCTCACCAACTGTCTGTACAGAGGGATAACAACTTCCTGTTTTCTGCTGCTGATGCCTCTCCCTATACATCCCAGTATACCCCCGGCCCTCCCTACTGCCTTCTCACATTGCTTGCTAACCTTAAGGTCATCTGATATGATTACCCCCAGGTCCCTTCCTGTTTTGTTGTTGTTACTACCTGCCCACCCATTGTGTATTCTTCCCTGGGTTCTTGTTTCCCAGGTGCATTATTTGCACTTTTTGCATTGAATCCTAGCTGCCATACGTCTGACCATTCCTCCAACCTTGCCAAGTCCCTTTTCATCCTTTCCACGCCTCCTTGTGTATCAACCCTGTTGCAGATCTTTGTGTCATCTGCAAAAAGGCATACTTTTCCTTCCAGTCCCTCTGCAATGCCACTGATGAAGACATTAAAAAGGACTGGACCCAATACTGAACCCTGCGGTACCCCACTAGTAACCGCCCTTTCTTCAGAGTGGACTCCATTTACAATTACCTTCTGTGTCCTGTTGTCCAGCCAATGTTTTACAGGCTACCACCCTGGGACCCACTCCCAGGCTGGTTAATTTGACTAATAATCTTTGTGTGGGACTGTGTCAAATGCCTTGCTAAAGTCTAGGTAGGTCATGTCCACAGCCCTCCCTGGTCTACTACTTTGGTCACCCAGTCAAAGAAATCTATTAGATTCATCTGACATGACCTTCCCGCTGTGAACCCATGCTGCCTTGGATCCTGTGCTCCACTGACCTCTAGGTACTCAACTATTCTTTCCTTCAGAAGTGACTCCATCACTTTCCCTACCACAGAGGTCAGACTGACAGGTCTGTAGTTTCCTGGCTCTGTCTTGGTCCCACTTGTGTGAAGGGGAATCACATCCGCCTTCCTCCAGTCCTCAGGTACCACACCATCCTCCCATGATTTATTAAAAAGAGTAGCCAGTGGTTTCACTAGTTCCTTCCTTAATTCTTTTAGAATTCTGGGGTGAATTCCATCAGGACCCATTGCTTTGTCCACCTTCAGTTTTAGGAGTTCTTGCAGAGCCCTTTCTTCTGTGAAAGGACTGGGATCGACCCCCCTATCAAGAGTGCTTCTGTTAATTGGATTAGGCACTTCCCCCTCCTCTTTTGTGAATACTGAGCAGAAATATTCGTTCAGTATTCCTGCTGGCAGAGTACTGGAATGACAGGGCATAGGGAACTCACTGTCCCACTATGGAGGATCACCTTAGGGGTCAATAAAGAATTTTCCCAGTTTATCATATGAGGTTTCTGGTTTTTCTCTACTTTTGTGAGGTAAGCAGAGTTCGTAGGACAGGTTAGTGGTAGTATGTCACAGCTATGTAATACATGACAGCATGATAGTCTTGCAAGATCTGTACAATGAGGTAACAGGGAATCATGCATCTTTGCAGGTGGTTCACCCTGAGGCTGGAAAGAAGTGAAGACTCTGATGGAGGAGGGCGCAATGACACATGGCCTAGAAGTCACCCCTTATGCCTCAGAGACTGGTGTCCCTTCAGATGTTGTACTCATTTTGTTGGATCCCCTTGAAGACAGGGGATGGTTGATTTTCTTTTAATAAGTTTGGAATACATAAGCCTTGCTATGACTTCTTTGCTGCACGTATCATGCTAATGTGACTATAGCTGGGTTACAACTTGATTTATTAAACACATGGCTGTGATCATTTTTCTCCAAAGCACAGTGTATGTCTCAGTCTGTTTGGGTATGGAGAGGGGTAATATGGCCTACTAAGATAAAAGTACCCTAGCAAAGTATAGTGAAGGAGCTCTCAGAAGGAGAGAGATGAAGTTGCAAGAAGATGAGGAAGATGGAACACAGAAACTAAATATCCATGAATGCTGGATCATGCTTTTTCAGTTGTGCTCACACAGGAACATAGTGAGAATTGCCCACTGTCCCACCAAACCACAGGCTTTGACTTTCAAGTCAATGATTCAGGTATATGTAGGAACATTTGTGCAGCCTAGTTTGGAAGGTTGGAACAAGGATGTGAGTGATAATTCATCACAGAGTTGGTTGTTCATACTTTGTCCCTAAACAGAGAATACAAACCATTCAAGGTGCCACAGAGTTTGGTTTTGTGAGCAGATGAATCATTTTGAGGAGGGATCCACCCCAAGAGGTAACACAGGGGACACAGTCCCCTTTGATTAATAGTACCTTAGGGAAATGCATTACCAGCCCCAAAATGATGAGGCCAGAGGTGTGGCAGAGTAAAAGCAAAAGTCACTCCATGCATTTTTGTAAAGAGAAAGGTAGTGGAGGAATAGCAATAGAAGACATAGCTGTGATGAATTATACCTCCATTCATCCCCACCTATGGCAGAATAATATTACCTCTGGCATGGAGTATAGGAAAAACTCCCCATGGAGGAATACACTGGGAAATCCAGTGCCTTAGGTTGTCATTACTCCAGTCTTATGTTTTATGAGGGTGTGGTGGGGCATTGCAGTTTAGCTCCTGTGGTATGTTCCACTCCTCTGGCCAAATCCTCTGATAATGATGTGTGTTGGTATTCCTATTGCTGCTTTTATGAAGCATAAAGTGCATTGCTAACCTCATGACTTTTTTTAGCAGAAGATAGAGCACTGTGCCTTACACTCCAAATAAGGTCCTGGATAATTTTCTGACATGGATATAATTGTGATTAAAATATTGTTCCAGTTTTGTCATCTAAGTTTTAACTATAATCTAGTAGAGGGCGGTAATGATTGATGTAAATCCTTAAAGTAGTCCTTTGTGTTATGAAAACAGACCAGAAAGTCTTTTAGTTAAGCTACTATAGGAATTGCTGCAGGAGGAGAAAGCATATGGAATGGAAATGATGCTCTAAAGCATTATTGTATCTGAGCTGCAGTCGTACAGCCACTGACAAGTTACTTGGTCTAGGAATTTGTTACTCAGTACTGCATATAGAGATGGCTAATGGAGTAGGTTTTGCCATGTACATGTTTTATTTTTCTTTTAAATATATGAGGTCATTTGGGATAGCCTTGTGTATTAATAAGTTAAAAGTGGAGCATTGCAACACACAAAGTCCACTTCCTGAAAGGTTTGATACAGTTGTTTATGCTCTGAACACATAGCAAGGGCCCAATCTTCTTTGAATGTACCCTCCTGTGATGCAACATGAAGCAAGGCACTAACTGGTGTGCTCTCAGCACAAAGTGCAACTTCCTGCTGGCCACATAGAAGTATGTGTTCTGTGTGCAACAATGAGCTATAAAGGAACAAAGCAAATCTGACAGATTTCTTTGACTGGGTGAAATGAGAAGTAGATCAGGGTGAAGCAGTGGAAGTGGCCTACCTAGATTTCAGTAAGGCTTTCAAAACCATTCCACATAAGAGACTCATAAGGAAACTGAGCAGTGTAGGAGTGGGTCCTAAAGCGGTAAAGTGGGTAAGAAATTGGTTAAGGGATAGGCGACAGAGGATGGTGGTAAACTGAGTTCACTCTGAGAAGGAAGGGTGACAAGCGGGGTGCCTCAGGGCTCAGTACTGGGACAAGTCATCTTTAATGTCTTTATAAGTGACATTGCAGATGAGCTGTAAAGGAAGGTTGGCCTCTTTGGGGATGACACAAACATCTGCAGTAGTGTGGACACTCCAGGGTGTGTGGAAAGAATGTTCAGAGACCTAAGAAAACCTGAGGAGTGGTCAAGGGCATGGCAGCTGGGTTTCAATGTGGAAAAATACAAAATCATACACTTAGGGCACAGAAACCCAGAGGTGGGGTGCAAAATGGGTAAAGAGCTATTGACTGCCACCAAGCAGGAAAGGTACCTTGGGGTATGACAAGGCAGTTAGTAGGGCTAGTGTGATGTTGAGGAGCATAGGTAGGCATATCACCAGCAGAAGGAGGGAGGTGGTGTTGCCACTATATAGATCACTGGTGAGACCCCACCTGGAGTAATGTGTCCAGTTCTGGAGACCACATCCCTGGAAGGACATAAACAGAGTAGAGGTTCTCTGGAGGAGGGAAACTAAATTGGTGCAGGGTCTGCATCAGAAGCCTTACAAGGAAAGACTAAAGGACCTCAATATACTCCCTGGAAGAGAGGAGGGAGTGGAGGTATATGACAGAGATCTATAAATACCTCACAGGGTAACTAAGGTACAGGACCCCTTCAGTCAAAAACACAAAGAAAGGTCACAAGCACTTCAGGAAGAGCCATCGACACCGATCCTCATCCTCCTTGGATGAGGAGAGACTTCTACGGAAGCTTCATTGACATTATGAGGATCTCAGCTGATTCTGACAGGTCAAAAGCCATTTCTACCAGTGGCACTGGCCATTACTTGGCCCCTGTCTCTTAGGCCGACGCGACCCCTCTGGAACCAAAGGCCTCGGTTCCCCCACCTGTGGGGCTGGCACATATTCCAGCTTGGCCTATTTTGGTCTGCCCACCGATATTGGTGAAACCACCGCCTAAGCAGCCTCAGGGAGGGGCTCCCTTGAAAGAGGACTGGACAGACACTGGACTGCCCTGTCATCTATCCATCACTGTTGCACTCGATCGCCCTCAATATATCAAGGGAGACATAGGCAGGAGACCATTATATCCCGACTTTTTGGACTTGGATGCCACTGGTTTGCACTCGCATCTGGGGGATGACAAGTCATCAGTGGCAGGCTTGGAGGAAGCTCCTTCCTCTTTTCAGGGCATCCTTTGCCTGATTTCTGAATCGACTGGAATGCCCTTGGAGCCTATCCAAAAGAAGGCGGAATACCCCTCACGGATATTCTCAAGAGGGGGGATACCCCGACGGAGGCCTTTACAGTGGCCAAAGCCATTGTTGGCCCAGCCCTTGAGCTATGGCAGTGCCCTGCCTCCTGTCCAGCTCTGTTTGCCTGCTTGGCCCACAAGTATATGGTACCCATGGGCTCCCTGGTGGGGTTCACAGAGCATCCCTCAGCTGAAAGTCTTGTGACTGCTTCTGTGTTTAGACACACTGGTAACTCGGCTGACACTGACTGCCCTCCAGACAAGGAGTCCAAGAATATGGACCATTCTGCCTGGAAGGGTTATGCGACCTCATCCTTAGGCCTTCATCAGGCCAGCTTGGCTGTGATCATGGCACACTTCTCTCATGCCCTCCTTGGGTCATAAGATGAAGTCCTCCCTCATCTCCCAGTGGACATGCAGACTAAGGTGAAGCAAGTCCATGACCAGGGCCATGCTGTTGCGAAACAGCAGCTCCAGATGGCCCTGGACATTGGAGATTCTTGTGCCCGCTCCTTAGCAGCCACAGTGGCCACTCGCCACAGGGCCTGGCTGAGGTTATCCTCCTTTCTGGTGGATACTCAGCACAAGTTAGCTGACGTGCCCTTCCTAGGCACTGATCTCTTCAGTCCAGGAGTGGCTGGTCACCTCCAGTGCATAAAGCAGTCCACTGCCACCTTGGGTGCTACCTCTGCCAAGGGTTCTTTGGGCAAGAACCAGCAGAAGCACAAGAAGGAACCTTTTTGGCATTCTTCCCCTGCGGCCAGGCAGCCTTCCTTTCAAGGAGGCCAGCAGCAACAGCAGCAGCAGGCTCAAGCTTGGCACCCCTGGCCCAAGCAGGGTCCCCAACAGCCCCGTAAAGGAGGCCAAGGTGCTGGTCCAGGAGCCTCCTCCTCCTCTAAGCCTGCTCAGTGATGGGTTGGGGGTTGCAACCCCTACACCCATCATGCCGGCTCTGGGTCTTCTCATGGGGGGCCGGCTCCATCACTTTCTTTTCACCTGGTCCGGTATCACTTCAGACAGATGAGCTGTGGAAGTGGTCGGCCAGGGACTGCCTCTGGAATTTGAGCAGTACCCTCCCAGTCAAGCCTGCACCCTTCAGGAGGAAAGGATCTCAGCTTGCACTCAGTTGGCCCTTCGGGATGACATCGCTCAGCTCCTCTGCAAGGAGGCTTCATGTCCAGTTACTTCTTGGTGACCAAGCGGATGGGGGGTTGGCGCCCCATCCTAGATCTCCATGATCTGAATCAATATCTCAGGTCTCACACCTTCTGGATGATAACTCTGGACCAGATCATACCACCTCTGGAGCGAAACATGAGATTTTGTTCACTGGACCTGCAGGACACGTTCTTTCACATCCCAATCCATCCATCCCACCAGCAGTTCCTCCACTTCAGGGTTGAGAGGACCCTGTATGAGTTCCGAGCCATGCCGTTCAACCTATCATCAGCCCCATGGGTCTTCACCAAGTGCATTGCAATGGTGGCAGCCTATCTTTGGTGTCAAGGAGTTTGGATATACCCTTATCTCGATGACTGGCTCTTGGCAGGTTCTTGCCTTCAGGAGGTGGAGAGGTCCAGGGATCTGGCCCTCCGAACCTGCTCCCAACTCGGCCTCCTTATCAATGAAGCCAAGTCATAACTTGTGGCCTCTTGGGTGATGGGCTTTATCAGGGCAGAGCTCGACTCTCATCAAGCCAGAGCTCGGCTCCTGGTGGACAGGGCGGAGGTTCTCTCCTCCTTTGCCTGATCATTTCTGGTTGGGCACTTGCACCCTGCCCGGGACTTTCTGCGCCTTCTGGGCTACATGGCGGTGTGCTCCTCAGTGGTCTGTTGGGCCAGGTGGCACATGCGCCCCCTCCAATGGGAGATGGCCGCCCAGTGGACTCAGCGATATGGTCACTTCAACCAGCTGATCACTGTAACCCAGAAGATGTGGGACGCTCTCCAATGGTGGACCGTCCCAGACCGGTTGCAGGAAGGAATCCCATTTGTCCCCCCCAGCTGACGGTTGTCCTGACAACTGATGCCTCTCTCATGGGCTGGGGAGCCCACATGGGGAACAGCAGGGCCTACAGGTTCTAGACCCCCGAGGAGTCCCGATGCCACATCAACCTGTTGGAGCTCAGAGCAGTCAGACTGGCCCTGTCAGCTTTTGCTCCTCAGTTCCAGGGTCAAGTGGTTCAAGTCCAGATGGACAATACCACGACCATGTACTACCTCAACCAACAGGGTGGCACACACTCCCATCTGCTATGCAAGGAGGCACTCTGAATCTGTACCCTTGTCAGCTGGTTGGAGGTGGATCACCTTGCCATCCATGTAGTAGGAGTCTCGAACCAACTGGCGGATGCTTAGGCTAGACATCCCATGATTGGTCTCTCCATCCAGAGGTAGCTTACAATCTGTTCTCCCATTGGGGCAAACCATTGGTGGACCTGTTTGCCTCCAGGGTGAACACCAAACTGAGTCTGCATCATGCCCACCCCCCTTAGCAGGGCTCGCTGCAGGGGGATGCCTTCTCGAGGCCATGGACCCCAGACCTCATCTATGCCTTCCCTCCATTTCCTTTGATCCACAAGGTCTTACTCAAGGTAAGGAGGGACAAGGCGAAGGTGATCCTGGTAGCCCCAGATTGGCCCCGCCAGTTCTGGTATCCAGATCTCCTCAGCCTCACCTGCAGGGTCCCAGAGCGGCTTTGTACATGCTCAGACCTGATATAATTGAACCAGGGGATGGTATTCCATCCGGATCTTCAGTCCCTTCACCTCACAGCCTGGTACCTGAGCGGCGAGAGTTCCAGGCTTTGGGTCTTTCCGAGGATGTCTACACCGTGGTGGAGGCATCTCATAAGGAGTCAACCAGGAAGTGTTATGCCTTCAAATGGAAAAGGTTTTCCATTTGGTGTCAGGGTAAGAGTCTGGACCCCTTATCCTGCTCTGTGGCTAATATTCTAGACTACCTTTGGTCTCTCTCCGAAGGGGGTCTACGGTCATCGACCCTTCGGGTGCACCTGGCAGCCATTTCTGCTTTACTGGGTGTGGGCCAGTCAGCCAACATTGGCACAGGAGACAGTGGTCAGGCACTTTTTCAAAGGCCTGGATCACATATCCCCTCCTTTGTGTGAACCTCCACCTCCGTGGGATCTCTTGCTGGTTTTGGCAAAGCTCATGGTCACACCATTTGAACCCATGCACAAGTGTGAACTCTCACACTTGTCATGGAAGACGGCTTTCCAGGTGGCTATCACATCTGCCAGAAGGACAGGGGAGCTCCAGGTGCTTTCGGTGGACTCCCCTTATCTGGTCTTCCAGAGGGACCAAGTTGTCCTGCGCCCCCACCCGAAATTCCGTCCGAAGGTGGTTTCAGAGGTTCACCTTAACCAGGTGTTGACTCTGCTGGTATACTACCCTAACTACACCTCGGACACTAAGTACAGGCTCTATACTGTGGACCTGAGACCTGCTCTCTCCTATTATAAGGAGAGAATGGTGGAAATTCGGGGAGAGGTTCGCCAGCTGTTTGTCATCTACGCTGAAGCCGCTTCTGGCAGACCTGCAGCTAAACAGACCATTGCGAGATGGATTACATCATGCATAGGTCTGTGCTATGGGTTGGCAGGTAAGGAGCCTCCCAGAGGGATAAGAGCTCATTCTACCAGCTATACTGCTGCATCGGTGGCTGCTTCTAGGGACATCCCTATCCAGGAAATCTGTCAGGTTGCTACCTAGAAGTCAGTAAACACCATCATTACCCACTACCACATTGACCTCGAGTCACACCGGGATGCTGGTTTGGGCCTTGGTTCTCCAATCTCTATTTCCCAAGTAGGGGGTGTGTGCCTTGCCTCCCTCATCCCAGAGAACTGCTTGGAGTCTGCCAGAGAATGTGGATAAACAACATATCCATGCTCCTAGAAGAACAGGTTACTCACCTGTAACAGTAGTTCTAGGAGTGGTTTATGTTGTTCATCCACATGCACCCACCTGACCTCCCCTACTTTAGGCACACCACCTTGCTTCCAGTGGGCTAAGATCTGGCGTCATGGGGTGGAGCCGAGGTATTTACCACTGGGGTGGGTGGGAGGAGCCAACTTGAAGACTTTCCGGCGAGATTTAAAGGGGAAAGGGACATGCCAGAGAGTGTGGATGAACAACATATACCACTTTTAGAACTACTGCTACAGGTGAGTAACCTGTTCTTCTGTGCCACAGGTGCGAAAACACATTTTGGGCAGGTTGTGAAAAATGACAGCTGTACTGTTTTGATGGAGGTGTGCAAAAATGGCAATTTTGAAAACGTGGAGTGAAAATAATAAAAATTGATGAAGTTAGGAGAGTGCATAGAAACTGCACAATGCACGTTCATAACACAGTCATTTTTTGGAACTTTTTCACCAAATTTGCAACATAGGCTTTTTGGTACCCCACCTCATGAACAATGGCACTGTCATTTCATGAATCGGTCCCGAAAGGTGATTCCATGCAGCAACCACAAAATCACCTTTCGCAACTGGGTCCCAAGAACCCCATGTTGAAAATCTGGGGCAACAATTCAAAAAAATGGCTGATTTATCAGCATAAGTTGAAAACTCCATTGAATGGCATTATAGCATGCTTACCTTAGATTCTGCAGTTTGCGGCTCGGCTTTAAAGAGTGCAGATGTGTCCCGGTCCAGAGAAAAATATGGTGCTGACCTCCAGAAATAAGTATGGGGTAAGGGTGTGTGTGTGGGGAAGTGGGTGCTTAGTGGGGGGTGGGGATGGGGAGGGGACTGGAGCGATGACAAGGGACCATTTTCTTTTTACAGGAAAGAGAATGGAGCAATGATGAGGGACCATTTTCTTTGGCACATCCCAAATCATTACTAAATAGAGACGGAAACAAAGCTTGAATTTCACAGCAAACTGTTAAATTGTGCCTTGGTCTAGAAAAATCTCACACTCTTGTTCAGAAACAGAGAGGTTAGAATAATCAAATTCAAACAACACTGCCAAAACTTGTTTAGCAGTAGCTCTGGTTACAAAATTCTCTTTTCAGTGATGACAACATACGGAACTGCAAATAAGGTGTAAAATTTAGACTGGATGTGTAACAGGCAGACCGTAGAGTTTGTACAACAAAGACAGATGACTAACCAAATTCTCCCATCACAGAAGTGTATATGTGGTTATATTTAATGCACTGAAATCCACACTATTCATGTATTTATTTGTTCTCTGCCAAAACTTGTTTTTCAGTAGCTCTGGTTACAAAATACTTTTTTCAGTGTTGAGAACATGCAGAACTACAAATAAGGTGTAAAATTTAGACTGGATGTGTAACAGGCAGACAGTAGAGTATGTACAACAAAGAGAGCTGACTAATCAAATCTCATCACAGAGGTGTATATGTGATTATCTTTAATGCACTGAAATCTACACTATTCATGTATTTATTTATTCCAAGGAGGCTGCTAGTGTAAATTGGCCACTTGAGCAGGTGGGGGTTGGGGGCACAGAATGCTGCAGAGCAGGCAGCGATGCTGCAACTGTGCATGCACGGCATTCGCACATGTGCAGTTGCAGTGAATGGCATTTTGCCAATCACATGATAGTGCCAGTTGAACTGTGCATGCATATGAGTCATGCATGCACAGTTCATGCACTGGAATGTGGAAGTAACAGCCAAAATAGTGTGGCTGTTATTCTGTAGCGGCCGATTGTGGCGGAGGGGTTCAAGCGCTGTTGGACTTTCAGAAGAATACTTAAAAAGTCTAACGAAAGGTTCCACAATCTGCCATTTTTAGAGATATGATCTGATCCCAATAGGACTGTAGGCTTCGCCCACAGCCCTAAAAACTAGCCAACAAAAGTTGGAAATGATGCCTTTCTCACTAATCTCCCTTCTACACCACAGACCTGCCCCTCCCCGAAGCACACTTTACATTGTCTGTCACTACAGAGACAGAATGTACCAAATTAACATTAAATACTGACATAAAATAAATAAATGCCCAATGATATAAACACATAAGGGTTTCCCACATTTGATGTACTAAATTTTGACAAAAAATGTTGTGGTAAAAATGTGCTTTTAAAGGTTTTTCAATGGTCTGAATCTTAGAGCTCTGAGAGCTAACTGTCTCCAGCTTTTCACTACACACACTATGCTGAACTGAGGCTGTGCAAAACAATATAGAGCCCATGTGACCTTAAATCCCATGAATCCCTGTAAAATTCTCCTTAAAGAGAAAAAAAAAACAAGGCGAAGTAATACAAAGTCCATAGAGAATAATAAGAACTTCACGTTACTTCGGGATGCAAAGTTTTTCACTTTGCTACAAAATTCAGGTTCTACGTGAAATACTATGCATAATGAATTTTAGCCACTTCACCCACCACTACCCATCACACACCTCTTTGGCTACCTGCCATCTGACAGTAGCAGGGAGTACACTGCTTAGTTAATGGGCGCTCACCTTATTAATAAGTAGCATTAATTTCTGCCAATGTCAGATGTTGTACGAGGAGGTGTGTGGTGGGGCCTAATACCTGTTGTCATTTCAGTGCAGCCCCAACTCTATGGTAGGGGAAAAAGGGAGTGAGTAGTCGGTGCCATGGGTGGGTGGGTGGGGGTCCTTACAACCAATGGGGGTTGGCTTGAGTTGTGGGCACTGCCATGTCTTGGAAACAGGGCTGGGCTTTGTTGTTGGGGGGTACTTGACACCATAGTGGAATGGTTGTGGTGGTCCAGCCATGGCCATGTGTGGAGATTGTGACACACGGCAGAGGGGGGCTATCATATGTACGGGGACAGGGATTGGGTGGGTGGAGGGACCACTGATCACTAAGGAATTATTATTACATTATGGGAACAGGTGTCAGGTCGGGAGGCCACTGGACATCAGGGAATTATCATAACATTATAGGAACGGGTGTCAGGTGGGGGGAGGGACTACTGGACACCAGGGATGTCACATAACTCTGCCAAGACTGGGATCAGAGGGAGTAGGGCACCACTAGACACCGGGGCCTAAAGTGTTGGGGGGACACTGATGCACTACCTCTGGTGGACACTAGGATTGTCCCAGATTAAGTCTAGGTTTTGGTCAATGGTATTTTCTCTGCGCAAGGGGACCAGGCAAAGTGCCCTTGTATGGAGAAAATACACTGAATATCAGACTACGTGCGTATTCAGGTCCCCACCCTCCAATCTGCATAGTTTTGCCTCGTGCACTCCTCCACTTTTTGCCCCAGTTCAATACCTATATGCCAGTGCAAAATGGGCTTGTGAATATGGGACATCAGTGCAAAACCTGGTTTGTGCGGGAAAACTGGGTTTTGTGCCAGGCAATCTTTTGAACATCTGTCCGTAGATCTGTGTGTATGCCTTTAGGTTCGTATTCTCTCATCATGACATAAAGGTTGTGCAATGTTTTGTATTTTCCACAGAAAAATGCAAATGTTTAGAATGTGTTAATTTGCAAAGATATGAGATATGTTTTCTCTTTGTTCCATAATTACTCTCCTCTTTATTTCTCTGAACACCTCTCTCTCCCCCTTTATTTTCTTATTTTTTTCCGTGACTCCCATTGTTACAGTGGTGACAATACTGAGAATGAGGGGCTAGATAGACACAATTCTGGATGCATACAGTATGTGTGTATCTTCCAGATGTGCCTCGATGTCTGGCAGTACTCACTGTGTATTTCTGTCCATCTGTAAATAACAGGTACTATTCTCAAAACTGTTTCTGATTGCAACAATTGAATACACTTTTTGGCAGTATGAATTTACCTGTGGTTGTATCTCTAGTAGAGGTGTTGCGAATGTAAAGTTTGCCAGTGAAGCAGTTGAAATTTGCCATTTTGAAGCTTAGTGAAGTTTCTGTAGACCTTAGGAACTTTAACTTCACTGAAATCACAAAGTTTCACTGCAACATGGCCATTATTTTGCAAAAGTGGCCTCTTTGCAGATGACACAAAGGTCTGCAACAGGGTTGATAAACAAGAGGGGTGAAATGGATGAGAAGGGAATTGGCAAGGTTGGAGGAATGGTCAAAAGTATGGCAGCTTAGATTCAGTGCAAAGAAATGCAAAGTGATGCACCTGGGAAACAATAACCCAGGGGAAGAGTACGTAATGGGGGGGAGGTATTAACAACAACAAAAATGGAAAGGTACCTGGGGGTAGTCATATCAGATGACCTAGAGGTATGCAGGCAATGTGAGAAGGCAGTAAGGAGGGCTGGGGGGATACTGGGATGCATAGGGAGAGGCATCACCAGTAGAAAACAGGAAGTTGTCATCCCTCTGTACAGACAGTTGGTGAGACCCCATCTGGAGTACTGTGTGCAGTTCTGGAGACCCCATCTTCGCAAGGACATAAGCAGTTTGGAGGCAGTCCAGAGGACGGCAACTAAAATGGTGCAGGGTCTACACCAGAAACCATATGAAGAGAGACTAAAGAAGCTTAACATGTATAACCTCGAGGAAAAGGGGGAAGGGGGACATGATAGAAACTTTCAAGTGCCTCAAGGGAATCAACAAAGTCCGAGACAGTAGCATCTTTCAGAAAAAGAGAGGTGCAAGAACAAGGGGGCACAATTTGAAGACAGAGGGATGACAGCTCAGGGACAACAACAGGAAGTATTTTTTCATGGAGAGGGTGGTGGACGCATGGAACGGCCTTCCTGAGGAGGCTGTGGGGTCAAAAACAGTGGAGGAATTCAAGCATGCATGGGACATACATAAGGCAATTACTGTATAGTGGGGGTAGGAGGAAGTAGGCTGTTGCTTAACTAGGATCTGCAGTTTGTCCAATAGGTAGGGAAATTGGCAGACTGGGTGGGCCAAACAGTTCTTATCTGCTGTCAAAGTCTATGTTTCTCTGTTTCACGAGTAGATTTTTGTCAATTTACTAAAATAAATGGCAGCTTCGCCAGTCAAAACTTTGAGGGAATACTGTGCGATTTGCAAATTAATTCATGTAGCAAATGTTGGCCACTTCGCCCATCCCTAACCTTTAGTATTAGCAGTGACCTTTAGCTAGACCATTAAAATAGTCAGTGGCTAAAATGGACTAGCTGGCATAGACCTAGATACCCCCACCTCCAGCAACGAATGGGGAGTTATTCCTCAGCCGTCTATGTCTAACTTATTCCTGGCCCTATGTGTCTGATGACCAGAATTGTGTATGGATATATTGTGATCAATGCCATCTCTTTGAAAATTGCCCTAGGTACAAGATAGACACAGAACTTAGAAATTGTGGCCCATCAGTGCTACTGTTTACACACACACACACACACACACACACACACCTCCTTCCAGTGTGATTCACTGTGTTGTTCAAGAAGGGAGAATACATATCCTAACAAAGTGGAACTCTGGTCCATGGGACTCAAAACATTTTAAATGTGTTCTTTCATTTCCAGTACAACCTTCAGCTGCCTGAAGTAGTGCTCTGGTCAGCGTGGGACCACAGAGCCACAAGAGGTAACCACAGTTTTCTCTCCCTGTACTGTTTCCTGAGGGGTGTACAAACTTTCTGGATCTTTAATTTCTGCCCTCCAACTTGCACTGATTGGTTCTACTGGGCTTTATCTACAGAATTGGACACTGTTAATGTGCACTGTTTATGTAGGGTGCCTTAAGGGCTCAGACCAGGGCTTTTGTACCACCACTGTATGCTTGCTTTTACTGCTAGTCGCTATTCTTAGACTGTGTAGTGCAGGGCTGTTTATTGAAACTGCGTAGCCTTAGACTGTGATACTGTGCACTGTACTTGTTCACTAAGATTTTGGGCTCTGTCATGGTCATCATCTGGGTCTCAGCATCTTGGCTTCTCTTACTGTCCTGACTGTGGCCTCGGACATTGGCGCATGCGCAGTACAGGGCTAGACAGCAATATTCTGTCCAATACCCTGCACATGTGCAGTAGCAACTATCCCTCCCACTGCATACTAATCTGCTCTTTCCTCCTCATATTAGGTCTCCCTGGACCCCCCCTTCCCAGTACAACCTTCAGCTGCCTGAAGCAGCGCTCTGGTCAGCATGGGACCACAGAGAGAGCCGCAAGAGGTAACCGCAGCCTTCTCTCCCCTGCACTGTTTCCTGAGGGGTGTTAGCCCATCAATGCTGTGTGTTGACTGCCCCACCCACCCGAGCCCAACTCTACCTTTATTGTTACAATCCTGTCACGTGACATATCACATGACTCTACCCCTCTGATTCCTAAGTGCCCACTTTTCCATTTGCAGCTTATACCAGGTGACCACTAGGAGTCGTTGCAGTGCCCTTCCTGCTCCCTGTTTTTCTTGCCTCCTAACACTCTGCTAACCCTCCCTGAACTCTAGTCCTCCTTGCCTTTCTACACTACTGCTACATCACTAGCCCTATTTTTGACCATATTTGCTCAGCTGTCCCCCCTGTGGGCTTTGAACCCTGGACCCTTTGCACCAAAGTCTGCAACCCTACCACTGAGTCAATGGATCAGGCTAATTTGTATCCTACCTTTTAATATTCTTAACCCCCCAGTCACCCCCCAATACCCAGTACCCAGTTATAATGCCCTTTGCCGGCGCCTTCACTGCCTCCCGGCTGGCACCGCTAATCCTAGCCTCCGTAACTCTGCCAAGTCATACATCACTCACCCAACACTACGATGAACCATGTCCTCTCACTGCTGTGCTCATCACCTCACCCCCCTCCAACTGGGACTATGGTAACGCTGCACTCTTTCCACCTGCAGACCATGCTCTCTCTGCACATTTCTACTCCTGTTGGTATTGCCACAATGGCTCACTGGTCACTACTCTGCCTTGCCTCACCTGCCCTAAGGCAATTGCCCATCCCCACTGCCATACACTATTTCTCCTTCTCCCTGCTGGCCCTGAAGCTAGCGCAGAAGTGACTCAGACTGGCCTCCTTACATATCCTAATGCTCCTTCTCCTTCTTTCTGGAGATGTGCACCCCAATCCAGGACCCCCTTCCCCTCACCTACGCTCTCTACCCCTAAGGATCTCATAATAGCCTTCCTTAACATATGTAGCCTCCTCAACAAATTTGACATCTTTCAGGGCTGGGTTGCACAGAATCACCCTGATGTGATCTCGGTAGTGGAAACATGGCTCAGTGATCGCACCCCAGACTCCTCAGTCTCACTTCCTGGGTATGCATTATACTGTATAGATAGGACCTCCAAAAGAGGTGGGGACTGTGCACTATACATCCAGGACTCACTACAAGGCCTTGCCCTCCCACCTCCAACCCTTGAACATGGTGCCCAGGCCCTCACCTTGAAAATCACCCTAGCACCTAACAGAGGTCCTGTGTTCCTCTCCTTGGTATACATTCCTCCCCGGAATCAAAAGAGTGCCTTCCATTCTGTCCTTGCTCACCTCCAGACACTCCCAGACAAGGCTGAAAACCTTGCCCTCAGGGATTTTAATATCAACTGGCTGGCTGACACATCAGCTCTGGTTAGGGACACTGCAGCCTCACATAACCTGTCCCAGCTTTTGACTAGTGCCACCAGACTCAACCTGATGACTGGCACTGCCACCCTCCTTGATCTTGTACTCACCAACTCATCCCACAAATCTACCCAGGTAAGGGTAGTACCCAGCGCCCTGAGTGGTCACTCCCCAGTGCTTTGTCACTGGTCGTACATATTGCAAAAAAGCCACCTCCCAAAACTATTCTCCAACGCTGTCTCAGATCTGGAAAACTTCTGGCCCTCAAACAATGCCTTTCATCTTGTGACTGGTCACCCATCTCAACAGCCCTGGATATAGACTCTGCACTAGACTACTTTAACAACATTTTCAATTCTTTTTTTTTTTTAAATTGTATTTTATTCTCCTCTAGCCTGCCTCCTCCGACCCTTCGGTGTTGTCCCGCGGACATCCCGCTACCTGCGACCCAGCTCACACAGTCCACAGGCTCCCATGGAGCCGCGATTTACCCCCCAGGTGGGGACGAGGTAGGGGGCACTCCCCCGTAACTTACAGTTTTGTCGGCCCCGTGGACTGTCGAGTGGGCGCTGGCAAATCGCGGGCATGTCCCAGGGCCCCGCTTCCTCCTGGACGAGGCAGGCTTCCATTTTCCCTGTTTTCTCCCTCCCCTTAGCAGATACTCCCCCCTGACATCATGACGTGTACGTCAACATCTGATCTGCTTGGCGGCCGTCCGACCAATCCCCTGTGCGGGCATGTGCTTCCTCGAGCTTCCACTCGGGGTCGCCACAAGAGCGAGACTATGGCCAAATCCCCCACCCGGAGTAGGCAAGTGTCGCATCGGACGCTCATGCTTCAACTCCTCCGCCGACCCACCGTTACTCGAGTCCGCCCCAACTGGTCGCTAGGTGGAGCGAGGTGTGGCGCTCAACGCCCAGCCCTCTGCGCCACCGGGCCGGCCCAACATTTTCAATTCTGCCTGTGACCGATATGTGCCCCTAGGCAAACAGGCCGTCAAAGGGGTTGATGCACCCTGGATGTCACAATCCCTGCTAGACCAAATGCATGAGCGCGACAATCTATGGCATCTCACCTTGGAGTCAAGTAAACCCTCTGATAGACAGCGCTACCAAGAAGTGCATAATAAATGTAACTGGATCATCCAGAAGGCCAAGGCTGAATACTATCAAGCCTCTCTCACTGCCAACTGGGGCTCAGGGTGCAAGTTCTGGGACTCTCTTAAAGAGCTCAGCAGCAAAGCCTCCACAGCTCCTCCTTCCCAGCTCTGGGCCAATGGGTCTATTACCACTGACCCTGCTCTGATAGCAAATACATTTAAAACCTCTTTCTCTGACCTAAGCAGCATTCTCCACCCTAATGTTTTCTCCCCCACCCCTCCTGCATCCCCTGTCACCTCCGCCCCCCTTTTTGCTTTAAAGTAGTGTTGCAGAAGCAGTCCCCTTGCTCCGTAAGGCCCTCAGTAAATCATGATTCAGCAGTGACACTCTCGATCTTAAGATATTTAGGTTAACCTTTGATGAAGTTCTCTACCGCCTCACCAAGCTGCTGAACTGCTCTCTATCACTGCGCCAATTTCCCTCAAAATGGAAGTCTGCGCTTATCACACCCATTCTCAGAAGTGGTGACTGCACCCAACCTAGGAATTACTACCCTATTTCTATACTGCCTCCCCTGTCCAAAGCCCTGGAGAAAATTGTGGCCATGCAGCTTACTGACTACCTCTTCAAATACTGCCTTCTGTGCCCAGAGCAGCATGGCTTCTGCAATAACCACAGCATCACTGCAGCCCTCCTGGAGTTTACCAATGCCCTCCATACATCTCTTGACATGGGCCACACTGCCAGAACCATTTTTATAGACCTAACCAAGGTGTTCAATATGGTGCACCACATGCTTCTCCTGGATTCCCTCACACATAAAGGCCTGTCTCCTGACTTCACTGGCTGGTTCACCAGCTACCTGTCCAAGAGAACTCAGAGAGTTAGTCTTGCCCACACACAGTCCTCTCCCCTCCAAGTCAATTCAGGGGTCCCAAAGGGCTCAATTCTAGGCTCTCTACTGTTCTCCCTGCTTCTCAACTCCCTACCCAAGGCCTGCACTGGGAAATTACTCCTGTATGCAGATGTTGCCATCCTCTACAGCTCCCATACTAACCCCACCACTCTCCGATGTGCTCTACAAAGGTCTTTCTCTGAAGCTGAGTCCTGGTTCATCCAGCACAGGCTAGTCCTCAACTATAAAAATACTAAATCAATGGTGTTCACCCATACCCAAAATAGGAACAAGTGGTTACCTCTGCTTATACTGAACTCCCATAATGACCCTCTCAAGCAGGTTACCTCTTTCAAATACCTGGGTATCACCCTAGACTCTGGACTCACCTACCATGACTACATTCAGAAATTGAGCACTGCTGTCAATGTGCGTATTGGCCTGCTCCATCAGTACAAGCGCTGCCTCCCTCCTGAAGCTCTACACCTAGCTGTCTCCTCATTGATCCTTTCACTAGTAGACTATGGCATCATAATCTATGGAGCAGCTGACAACACACACCTTAACAAAATCAGGATGGCCCTTAATAAGGCCTGTAGACTAGCCATGAGCTGTGATAAATTCACACACACCTGCACTCTTTACTGTACCACCAACTGGCTAAACTTTGATGGGAGGCTCAAATAATCAGACCTGCCTTTTTGCTAAAAAATCTCTGCTGGTCTACTTCCACCTGCTCTTAGCCCCCTGTTCCAATCTCCCCTGTTCACCTGGCACACTCGGCAATCAATGACTATGCACTTCTAGGTTCCCCACTGCAAGACCTCCCTGGGTCAAAGAACTTTTGGGTACCAGGCTCCTGTCTGGCTTAACTCACTCCCTAGCTCCCTCCTCTCAGAACCTAAACTAGGACGGTTCAAGGCCCACCTGTGAAACCTACTCACCCAAGACTCAGTCTGTGACTGTCATTAACTCCAAAGCATGGCCTGCCTCTCCCAATTGACAATGGACCATATTCTGGTGTTGCCATTCCTGATGCTTGCTAAAGCTGACAATGGATTCCCCTGTCCTACCTAGTCCACTTATGTAATCAAGGTACTTCTTGGGCATGACTGATGCCACTGATTGCAGTGTATGTCTGTCTATACAATTCTTCTGTGCTCTGTATGAAATCCAATGATTTACTCTGTTACTTGTAGCCCTCTGACACTATACTGCCAGCAGTACATGCCTTCTTGTAACTGTTTAGTATCGTTGTCATTGCTGTATTTAAATGCTGCATTGTATTGTATTTAATGTCTCTGTAGCTCTGATGTGGAACCTTTGTAAAGGAGCCTATGACTCAAAGGTATATAATTTGATATCTTCAATAAATAAATAAAAAATAAATTTAATTAAATGAAAACATCTTCAGTACAAAACCACAGGGGAAAGGATTAGATCAAGTAAATTGGCAATAATATCAAATGTTGAGCATAACTATTTACATGGTCCTCTTATGAAATGCATCCTGGGTAAGATATTGAAATCATGATAAATGAATTTACTTACTTAGCTTTATGTAGGACTGTAATGTTTAAATGGGCCTCACAAAAAAATCATCAAAGACTGAAAACAGCCAAGTACACACATATGTTTCATCCTGGTTGGGAAACATTGGTATGAAATAGGTGTTACTTCATCCCAACATAAGACAGTAGCCTGCCAATGTTAGCAATAACTTTAGTAATGGTGAGACTAAAGCAGGAAACTAAGTTAAGACCCCGAATGCCAAATCACTGGGGCAGGGGTTACACAGTTACACAACATACTGCAGGAATGCCAACATTTAAAGAATTACAAAGTTATGCATGCTCCTTAATGTGATTGCTCTAAGTGTCTTGTTAAATATTATGCAACTTACAGTACATATAAACATAATAAGATAAGGTCAGAAGGGTATCTAGGTAAGTAGGGTTGACTAGGTATGTGCTAACGTGAAGGGGTTCCATATCTGTATTTGCAACTATTGTATTTTAAACTGTATGTCACATATGCCAGTACTTCCCAGTAAACAAGATGCCAATCATGTATAAATAAATTTAAGTAAAGAACATATGATAGATAATGCATTGCACTACAGGTACTGTAATATTCGTTTATAACACTCCACAAAAATAATCCCTTAAGAAAAAGTTGCCATATCCTGTTCTTCTAGGCTATCTTGTATTACTGTTTCTTACTTTCTTCTGAGTTTCAGAACACTGTTACATGAACTGGTTTGACCACATAACCAGCTATCACACTAAAGAAAGACAGGCAGGGCACCAAAGAGCAGAGTGCATAGTTAACTTCTTATGAGCAGTAAGGACTGTAAAAATGTTTTTTCCTACAAAGCTTGCCTTATTGCATGTGCATTAACCTTTAAAAAGAGCTTTAACTGTTCCCAACAGTTTTTTTTAAATAAAGTGAACATAAAATAAACTTCAAAAATACAATTTACAATAGAAATAAAATATTGGTTAGAAGTTATTGTACACTGACACAATAAAAAAAAAACATGATCCCAGATTACCAGTCAATGCTGCTATACTGTATGGTGGAACATTTTGAGCAATATCATTCAGTGACAGAACAGAGCTGTTGTGCATGGTGTATAGCTGTCTGTCATCTGTTGTGCATGTTAGTGGTCTGTTCAACCGCAGTTTCACCTGTTGAAGGGAAAGGAGCAAGGAATTCTCTAGCAAGCTGGTAAGGATTGAAGGGATATTTTGGTCAGCAAAGAAACACCAGCAATGGAAACTGCATAGTATTTGATTTTTTTTATTTGTTTATGTTTGTAAGGAAGGGCTCGTGAGTGTAAAGAATATCCAATTATTTACTTACTGTTTAATTAATGACTTTTATTTTTAGGGCATTGTTGAAGGCTTATATATCAAAAACTGTAACTGCAGTTCAATGAGTGGGAGCAACTAGCCACACCACCTGGCTGAGCTATTTAAGCCAGCTTCCTGCAGTCTCATTTAGATGCACTCTTTCTTTGCTGTAGCCGGAGTTCTGTGCCCCCCCCCCCCCCCTTCCCACGGTGTTTTCTTATCCTGCCTCAGTGCATGTTTTTTTGGGACTTCTGCTACCTTGTGCCTCTACTTTTTTAGGTCTTTTTTTTGTTTTTTGCATCCTGGCTGCAGTTTTGCTTTTGTCACCCATTCCTGCTCCACTTTCCTTCTTTGCCCTGTGTTTGTCTCTGTTTTGTTTCTTTTTGGGGGTCCCTAGTTCCCAGCATCCTGCCTTTGCCATTTATGTTGCCTTGTGCTTATTCAGGCTCTAGGTTTACTGTGTTCTGTACTATTCACAATCTCCCTGCTTGCCTACACTGTTTTTTGTACCATTTTAGTCTCCTGTTTGTTGAAACTCCTTAATTGTTTACACCTGGCAACCACTGCCTTTTGGGTTCAGTGATTTCACCACTCACTTCAGCAGCACACTGCTTCCTGGTTTGATTCCCTCATGCTATTTCATGCCATGCCATTGCATTTCCTAACACCATTTATTTGTTCTGTACAGCTTCAGCATGTGCTTTTGCAACCTCTGGTGTTTGCTGGCTTTTCATATCAAATGCAGTCTCCCTGCTTACCTACACTGTTGTTTCTACCACTTGCAGTCTCCTGTTCATCTCAACTCCTCAATTGCTTACACCTGGCTCATAGCCTAGCAACCACTTCCTTTGAGTTTAGTGGTTTCATTACTCAATCCAGCAGCATACCTTAACTGATTTTCCATGCTACTGTGTTTCATACCAGTACTAACTGTTGCTCACTACCTTGCCATACTCAGTGTTATCAATGCCTGTGCTAACAGTTGCTCTGCACCTCATGCTGTCTTGCTGTCCTCAGTGCTAACAGATGCACTTCACCTCATGCAGTCTTATATCATCAGTGTTAACAGTCACACTCACTCATACAATCTCTTAACTTACTCTATCCTAATAGTTGCACTACCTCTCATACTGTCTACTGCTGTTCTCAATTTTTCCAGTTGAACTTCTAATTCTAGTCTCTCAGTCACATCCCTGCCTGTCTACCTAGCATGGCTCTTCCCCCTTGAAGTCCGCATCTTGGGAGTGAGTCCCTTGCCAGGGGCAGGGTCCTTCTTTTCTACTATTAGGGTGAGAAGATCCTCTGATCTAGGGGAAGTCATTGGCCATTCTTACGGCACATCTTGATATAACATTTAGGACTTCAGCTACCAGAGGGTGGGGCCTTCAAGTCCCAGGGGGCTCCTTTAGCTGCTGACAGTATCTTCAAAAGCTATTCTCCCTACAGCCATCTACAGTGCAACTGATCTCCATTCTATACCCTCCCTTGTCCTTCCTGCCCCTCAAGGGTGAAAACTGTTCAATCCTTCTATTCTAACCCCTCCAGGGCTTGGCTTTACCCCTCCTGGGTTTGGCTTCTACCCCTGGGCTTCACTGGGAGGCCAGGTGAGTGCTTTTCAGTGGCTGCTGTTCTCCTCCTCCTCACCCCTGGGGGGTAGGTGGGCCCCAGAAGGGTTCCCCTTTAGCTGCAGAGGCACCCCCACAGCTTTCCCATTAGATTGCTAGAGTGAGAGAGTGCCCTTCCTCTTAAAGAATCTCCCCTTAATTGGGTCTCTAAATTGTGGTAGTGAGCCATCATTAATTCATCCCAAGACAGGAGGGAAGGTGACCGAGGCCTTGGATCCCAGAGGTTCCCCCCATGGGGGGGGGGGCAGTTTTCTCTCCTCTGTGCTGAAGATCATGAAGGTTAGGTGATGAAGTATTAGATATATAGTAGTACATTTTGACCTGGGTAGGTTTCCACTGTTGAGTTGGGGTTGGATGGTGGCCTTCTTTCTACATTGCCATTCCCTCTCTCCTTATGGAAGTCATGCCCTTCTGCTATCACTATCAAAATCATCAGTCATTGCACAATCCTCCTATGTCTGTTATATGTTATTACTACCCTGTTAATCCATGCTCATCCAGTTTCTGCATCCACTATTTTCTGCTCGATGTTTTTTGGGCTAGTTCCTTAGGTACCTTTAGCCTAAAGGAATTATCTTCCTGCAGCACCTCTAGGGGTGGAACCCTCCTCAAGAGAGTTCCTTTGCCTTCATTGTACCCAACAGAGTGGTAGTTCACCATGGGACAGAGAGTGCAAAAGGCCAAAGTCAACAACATAAACATTCAAATGCTATCAGTCTATCAATGAAGTTGCACAAGCATATAATCATCACTAAGTTGCGAATACACATTGAAATATATGTAAGGTGGCATCCCTATTTGTGACAGAAATCAGGAATGAGTAAATGGCTCATGAATTCTGTAAGTGAGTTGCCCAAATTCCATATCCCATTGTCTGCACATGTTGAAACTGTACAGTTGTGGAGAATTAAGATATGCTCTCAGAACTTATTTAGCTTATCAGGAAGCAGGACATTTCTAACCCATTTTATTAATTTTATAGAGCAGCAGTATTTATTTTGCAATATGAGTGTGTTGCATTAGCAATGCAAAATTCCATTTCCACTCACTGATGACATTCCTTTGTAGCTTTGTTACATGATCTTCTGATCATCTGTGAAGATTCACCCTCCTCACTTTAACTGTTTGTGTCATGGATCACAGAATAAGACAGATCAAGCTGACAAACAACAAAGGTTCAGATAATGCTGACTCATAGGTCAATTTTTTGCTCCATTAGCTTCCTACCAGTTGTACAAAAACATGAGCACCTTATTTTTAAAGGCACTCAACATTTTACAGCAGCTGCATGCATCCTTTTTTTCTGCAAGTGGTGAAATATTTGTTACAAATCGCAGCAGCTGAACCCAAAAATTAGAACACATCATCAGAGGCCTAACCATAGGACACAGTTTCATTAATTGCATCAGAAGTTGGATGCACCCTTCTGAAAATCCTAGCCAATGTTTTTGTACACGGAGATCTGAAGGTATGTCAGAGTTATGCCAATGTGCAATAAGCATCATTGGTCTTCTTCAGTGCATTTTTGCCACAAACATGAAATGAGTTGAGTTGTGTATGGATTTGAACTTAGATGACCAGAATCAATAATCTCCTTAAAAGACTCTTGAGGTGCAACTTGTGGAAGTGCTTTGAGCACTATAATGCATGTTGATGATGCTAAAGGTGTTACAAGACTTTGATAACTTACCTTTGTGTACTAAACACTGTATATTGAGATATGTAACATATTTATAATGACTCACCCCAACATATTAGGAGCTCCAAGGGTGCATTCCATTATTATAAGCAATAAAATAAGATAGTTCATGGGTTTTACTGTATTAATTACAGGCTATGTGCAGATTGTGGTTCATGTCATATCTTTAACCACCATGGTTGTGCAATTATTACAGCACAGTAAACTGCATTAACAAATAAAAACAAATGCTATTAAAAATATTAAAAATGAAAAAAGTGTACTCTTAAACTGAGTTAAAAATTCAGTGTTTACTGGTCTATACCCCTTCCTTCCCCAAGGCAACCTTGTTTTAAACAAAAACAAACACCATACCAGAAGATAGCAACTGACACATCAAGAGACCCATTAGTTTCAGAAATAATACAGTAAAGAAAAATGGTGTTGTATTTATATCCATTGCACTCCAATCCTTACATCATGGTTCTGGTCCACCTGATAGGCTGCTTGATGCACATGTGATCAAGGATCAAATTTCTGCAATCCACCTAGGTCCCAGAAGCCCCCTCTGTCCCAGTTCTACTCATGTTCCTGGCCTCTTACAAGTGGCCATGGGGTGGCAGCTCACTGGACCTGCCCTACACATTTATGAGCCCCGCTAAGCTTTCCCTGGTCACTGCTAGATTCTGAAGGGGCAGTACATGTATGAGCAGCATACCTCTGTTGTTTTCTTGTTTCCCATCAAGAGACTCCCAATGGTATTGTGAGGTAGAGGTGCCATTATCAATCCCACCTGTCCCAGCCCTTGTTCATTGGTGTTTGCTCCACTCTCTGCTCCTTTGTTGTCCTGGACCTTGTCATTTGGCATTCATGCCACTGGCCACCTTTTTCATCTCCTCTGCACCATAGCACTGCCTATGTGTGGTACCGTCATGTCAGCCACATGACCAGCACATGCACATAGTGCACGGTGCCATCTTTGTTAAAGTAAGTTGCTTTCTGAGCATGCACATATTTTTTATTCACCAATGAACCTGTCCTTAACACACACAAGGAGATGTTATTTAAAGCATAATAGTCTATTGCTAATCACCCTCCTCACCAGGCCCATCCTTCACATCCACAGGGAGATGGTATTTGATTACATGGAAGTTTCTTTCCCTGACTGGGCCTGTTCACACACACCCACAGGGAGATGATGCCCATACATGCCTACTGCACTCAGAGGTATACATATACCTCCCCCTTGATCCCCCTGCTCATTCCACTCCCCTTATTCTTCTTTCACCCCTGGGAACCACTCCCCTCTCTTACATTGCTCATACTGTAGCTCTGAGTGTGTCCTACACTCCTAATCTCTACAACCATGAATGTATTACCCTAGTATTCCTGTTTTACCATAAGTGACTGCAGACTGGACCAGCAACTCTGTTCATCTATACCCATGCCATTGTATATCAATCAATCAATCAAGTCTTTATTTAACCAGGCGTTCATCGTTGAGCAGCAGCTCATTTGCAAGATGGACCTGGGTGGAGCATGAACAATTGTATATACAGGTCAAAACAGGTATTTACAAGGCAATACAGATAATACTCTTTACAGAGAGGAAGAAAAAGAAGTTCATATGTACATAGAATTATACAGATATTGTGCAGATTACATGGTATTTACATACATAGAAGTGTCTATAGGAAGATAAAGCAGGTTATCTAAGGTTGCAGGAGGAAGTAACAGAAGAAAAAAAATAAAAATAAAAATATACACCAGGTAGAGGTGAAGGTGGGGGGGAGGGATGGAGGTAGGGGGAGAAAGGCTAGGAGGGCATGGTGCACAGAGAGGAGTTGGTAAAATGGGATGTAGAGAAGGTGGATGGAGAAAAGGAGTATGTGTGAGCCCCAGGATTGAATGCTATAAAGTACAGGGCATGGTAGGATGTCACAACCCAGGGCAGTGAGCTCCTATCTGAGGTTGAGAAAGGAAGAATAAGGGGATGGATGGGCCTAGTGTTAATAAGACAGGGGGACAAGAGAGAGAACAATTATGCTGGTGAGGAGCAAGCTGGGGGGTCAGTACTTAAGATTGGGTCTAGGCATGGCTATATACCAATGCAGACACCGGTACTGGGTCTGAGTGGGTGAAGCAGTTACATACTTCTCTGATTGTATGGAAATAAAGCATCTTGAAGGCATTTATATCAATTAGAGTGCTTAATTTGAGGGTTTTTTGTAGATCTTTCCATAAGGTAGGTAGCATGAAGCTTATGGCTGCCCTGCCAAAGTGGGATTTTGCTTTGGGTACTTTAAGTGTAATAGCTGAGTAACTTCTTAATGCGTATTTCCCAATTATACTCAGGGGAAGACAACAGGAGATATAGTAAGGCAGCTTATTAGAGATGGCTCTATAGGTCCAGAGAGCGGCGTTTCTGTGGTGCCTGAACTTTAGTGATGTCCACCCCACTGCCGCATATAGGGTGCAGTGATGCATGTCGAAGGGGAGTCCCATTATAAACCTCAGTGCTCGATGGTAGAGTGTGTCCAGTTTAGCCATGTAAGAGTTGGGGCATTGGCTGTAGAGGAAATCAGCGTAATCAAACAATGATAGGAAAATGGATTGGACCAGTTGTTTCTTGGCATCTCGGGTGAGAAATTGGTTGATTCTAAAAAACAGTCCAAGCCTTTGCCGAAGTCGTTTTAGCAAGTCCTCGATATGTTCAATGAAGGAGAGTCTTTGGTCTATCCAAACTCCCAGATACTTGAATTTTGTAACAATGTGCTTACCTTGTAATATGTGCTTACTATTCTGAGTGTACCTATGCCAATGTATATATTATAACTATCTTATACCTTGTATATGTCATACTAATTGTAGCTGCTCAGCTACTCTACCTATGTACAATCCCCTTCCTCTTCCCCGGCTCACTGTGCCTTTCCAGGTTACCAAATTATATATATATATATATTAGAGGCCACAAAACTCCATTTAATGCATCAGTTAGGGTTGTGCCACAGTGACAAAAGTGAGGAAATTTGGTGTTAGGGTTGAAAGGCCCCCTTGGACCCCCCAGCCCACCCTCAACCAGCATCAGGGTGCGCGTTGGGGTCTTCGGCCCTAACTCTCACCCCATCACATGTGTAAAGAAGCAAAGGTATAGGAGAATGGGGTGAGAGTTAGGACCGATGACCTCAACATGCACCCCAAAGCTGGTTGGAGGGTGGTCTGGGGGTCCAAGGGGGACTTTTAACCCTAACACCAAATTTCCTCACTTTTGTCGCTGTGGTACAACTCTAACTGATGCATTAAGCAGAGCTTTTTGCCTCTAACTTTCCTTCCTTTTGAGAATGAGGATGATAACTAGTGAATGGAATGCTGTGGCGGCCCCGCGCTCCCACCACGTGATGTCCTGTTACATAGTAACAGGAACTGCAAAGCAAATGCAAGTGGCAACGATCACGCACATGGTAAAGCAAATGTAAATGGTAAAGCAAAAATTATAAAAATGCAACAGTAAAGTGACGCCGTAGCGAACAGTGATGTAAATGGACACACAAGCATGTAAGAAAACGCAACTGGTAACACGCACAGTGATGGCACTGGTACAGTAAATGCAAATGTTAAGGGTTACAGCAACAAGAACACCAAAGGTAACAGAAACGAAAACGTGAATGGAAGCGCACACGTAAATGCGAACTGTAATGCCCATGGGCACGGTACCGCAATTGTAAATGCAAATGGTAAAGTTAACATGAGCAATAATGCCAAAGGAAACAGAAATGTAAACATGAATGCAAACAGGCGTGTAAATGCAAACCGCTCATGGTGATGTTTCCGTAATTGTAAACACAAATGGTAGCAGTAACAGCAACAATAATGCCAAAGGAAACAGAAAAGCAAAAGGAAACAGAAGCACATATGGAAACGCAAACCATAATGCGCATGGGCACAGTAACACAATAGGAAACGCAAATGGTAACAGTTACAGCAACAAAGACGCAAAACAAAAGACAAAAGCAAACGCAAATGAAAGGGTTGCCATAAATGCAAATGGCAATGCACATGGTGACACAAACTGAAATGCAAACACAAACAGTAGCGGAAACGCAAATGGTAACAGTAACGCAAACACAAGCGCAAATGAGAATGCAAAGGGTAATGCTCACGGTAGCATAAAAGGGAATGATAACACAAACACGTACGTAAATGCAAGTGGAAACAGTAACTGTAACAGTAACAGAAGCCCCTACCCTGTTTTTCCCCAATAGCTGCATAGAATAACACAGTGTGTACAAAGAATGTATGCATAATAATGGGCCTCGGAGCCAAAAATGAGGTGTTGGAATATATCTCAGTAATCGTACGATGTAGAAAAAAAATTCACACGATTCATGATTTTCCTGGCTACGTTTTTGCTGAATGCGTAGCCTATGGCTATTGTCATGATGAAAATTCTGTATCTCACACCATTTTCGAGATACAAGCCCTGAAAGGCGCGACGTATGCCACCATGTTAGTCTATGGGAAAAAATGCCAACTTCGGAGTACCGTAACTTTGTAGCCATGCAATATTTTTTCACCAAACCACCAAAAGGCACATCTGTGAAATGTTGGCTGCCTTCCCTCCAAATTTCAGCTCAAAATACTAAACTGTTCTTTTGCAGCAGGGTGGCAAAGAACTGCTGTCATTTTGGCCATAGTCTGAAAAAGTAGTGTTGTGATTTGAGAAAGCTTTCACAAAAATTTGCAAAAGTGTGGCAGGTGTGACACTACTTTGCGACACTACTTTTTCCAGAAATTTGAAAAACATATTTCTGGGGTGTTTAACCCAAAATAAAGAAGTGTCTAGCATCCTCAGGGCTTGACTAGGTAAGCATAAAAAGAATTGTGTCCCTAGATGGTCCCAATTTTAAATGCTAAGCATTTTTCTGATCACCAACTGAAAACAAAATGGAGGATTTGTGACACTACTAGGGCCATTTGCAACACTAAAAAGTGCATTTGTGATACTGTCAAACTTTTTGTTAACTTTTCCCTTCGACTTATAATGGGAACTTGTTTTTTGAATAACTTTTGAACCGTTTAATATTTTTTCACGAAATCTTCAAAAGGCACATTGGGGACCCCGGCTGCATGTTCTCTGATGTTTTTGTACCAGTCACCCAAACCACGTGACCCATAGGCACGAGCAAAGAATTTACCAAAAACCGTAAACGTGTGCGCAGATCTCACCTAATAACTCTGCAGCTGTATGTCTGACCACTACAAAAGTTGACAGATCCCAAGATATATGGCTACTGATCATGCATTCCAAAACCCAGGCAAATCCGTTGAATGGTGGCAAAGTTATTAAGGTGCAAAGTTTGACCCTTTAACCTTAAAAGGGCTACTGAACCCTAACTATGGTAGCACTACTGTGCTACCATTATATATATAGTTAGGATTGACTAGGCAGTTTAATTTTAAACCCCAGATTTTGCACCTTAGTAACTTTGCAACTGTTCAACAGATTTGCACAAAATTTGGCATGCACAGTCCCAAATGGTAGATCTCTTGATTTACCAAGTTGTGTTTCGATTGGATTTGTAGTTTTTGGGTAACAAAATGGCAAAAACCTGTTTTTTGCTTTTTCTGTTTGCACTGTTTTGCTGATTTTTGCCCATCGCGCTGCAGCCACACCGTCTGGTATTTTGGCCTGAAATTTTCAGGGTAGAAAGAGGTTTGTAGCTGAAAGGTTCAGGATGCCTATAGGTTCAGTAAATGTATGTCTTTGGTCATCCCAGAGTTGACTTCACATACAGCAAAATGAGGAACATTGGGGGAACACCGCTGTAATGTTCCTTTGTAATATTCTTTATTATTTCACCCACACATTTCAAGGGCGACAGTGTCATGGCTGGCACCTCTTCCTCAGGCCCACTGTGTTGGTCTTTTTGTTAAGCTTTTCTATGTTTTATATTCCATGTAAGACTGCAAGTCCACTGTTCTCATTCTCTCAAAAGAGGTGAGTCATTTCTCCTTGTACGAATTTACATTCTTGTTTTACCACTTCTACACTTCTCCCAGAGGTGCAAAGTAGCATGGCTCAAGCTGACTCCCAGTGTAAGGAGTCCTTTTTCCTCATTTTGCTGGAAAGATGTTTGGCAAAAGAACAATCCAGCATTGGTTTGGTGAAAAAATACTAATCTGTTCCAAAGTTATTTAATTTTTAATTTTCGGATTCTGAGCATGCTCAGTTCAGTCTAAGATTTATATGTATGTTTTGCAAAAGGGGATTGGGTTCACGATCAAGGATTTTGTCACCTCATGAAACGGATTTATAAAATCCTCATTCATGAGGAAAAATTCCCTTTTCGCAAGTAGCCATCTTGTTTTCAGTTTTTCCTCCAAGCAAAATGTTGTAGCTTGCCCCACGGCTGACTTCTTTTGCAAATGAATCATGGGTTTTGTTCAGGGTGACACCCTCTAAAACCCATGCCTTTGATTTCCTTCATTTTGGCCAAAAATGGCCATTTTAAACTTTGAAATTCTTAGTTCATGACTCGCTTCCAATCCTCTTTCATGAGCTGACAAAATCCCCTTTTGCAAGGTAACAAAATCCTTGATCGCGATTTAGGGACCAGATAGCCCTATCTTGTGAACAAGGATCAGCTTGCAAAAGGGGATTTATTTCAGCCTGTAGATTGCTCATGAAGGATTTTGTCAGCTCGTGAAAGGGGATTGTTTTTAAATCCCCTTTTGTGAGCTGACAAAGTCCCCTTTCATGAGCTGACAAAATCCCCTTTTGCGAACCGATCCCCTTTCAGAGGCAACAGAATCATTGATCGTAGCTTAGGGACCAGATGGCCATATCTCACAAACAAGGACCGGCTCTAGAAAGGGGATTGTTTTTTTAATTTCTTGTTGGTGAACTGACAAAATCCCAATTTGTGAGCTGACAAAATCCCCTTTCGTGAGCCAGTCCCCTTTCGCAACCTGACAAAATCCCCTTTCATGACTTCCAGACCAGATGGCCAAAATCTGACAGTCAAGGATTTCTCACAAATGGCAGTTTTGTCAGCTCACGAGCAGGGATTAACCTTGCAAATGGAGATTTTGCCATCTCACAACCTAGGAATTTAAAAACTTTGCCAATGCACTGTAAATAAACGGTTTGGTCTTTTGGCTTGAAATTTGCAGGGTATAAAGTGGTGTTCCAGAGATGTGAATTATGCTGTTTAGGTGTATAAAAAGTTAATCAGTTCCATAGATATACCATCACTAAGTTGAGCTTTTCCCATAGGATAACACTGCGGTACCCACAGCAACTTTTGGTGCCTGTATCTTGGAAACAATGCTTGATACAGATTTTTTGCTACCCACAGCTTAGTCCACCTTCTGGTGGACTAAGCTTGCATAGAGGTTTTGAAGTCATGATTACAACTGCAGTGAAATGTTTTTCATAGCTTGTACGGTTACTGAGATATTGGCAGATTAGTGTTACAAGGGTTCCTTTTTGGCCCTATAGGGCTACTGTATGGCTCCGTTGTTATGTGTAAGTGGGCTCGCAGGGCCCAGAGGGCCTGCATTCCCATAGACACATATTGTTAAGCAGAAATGGGCAGCTTGGTGGGAGTGTGGGGCCCGGAGGGCCTGTGTTCCCTCAGCACATACCAGTTACCAGTTACATCACACGTTCTCAAAAAGTAAGGAAATTCATTGCAAAAAACTTTGTTAATGCATCAGTTAGAGTTGAAGTGACAAAATAGGGAAATGAGATGTTAAGGTTGAGCCCCTAACCTCCTCATTCTACCACCCCACCCCCATCCTCCACAAACCAACAAGCATTGGGGTGTGCCATGGGGGGTTAAAACATCTCATTTCCCTTCTTTTGTCACCTCAACCTTAAGTGATACATTAAGGACTTTTTTTTGCAATACATATAGATATATATATATATATTTTTTTTTCTTCATTATGTCTTTTAGATGGGAAGAACAAAGAAGTGTACCACATATAGCACCACTCTGATGCCCCACCACACAGGGCCACTGTGTCCAGCATGTGAAATGGAAGAGGGGAATTCCTCCTGGAAAACAGCAATAATGAGTCAAGTGGCAGTACAGGATGGAGGGAGAACACTGCCGCACTCCTCCTCCTACAAACACAACAAGTGACAGTGGCAACGATGGAAAGTCAGCAAAATTTTATGCTGAATGTCATGGAAAGGTTAGAAGCTATAATGGCTTCTAGGCTGGTGGCACCATTGGGGGCTGCCCCCAAACAAAATAATATGACTGAGATACTGGCACAGCCTACAAATGCAGAATGGGCCACTGAGGACCAATAAGATGAACACCCTGATGACGAGGACAGTGCAGATGATGACCAAAACTCAGATAATGCCTCTAAGCATGATTCAGATGATGAGCAACCAGAGCCCATGACAATGGAGGAGCCATAACTAACATCAAAACTCTGCCCTTACAAACTGATTCCAGAACTCATGAAGTCTACTAAGACAACAATGGGGTTTGATCTACCTCCAACCAAACTGGACCCCATTATCCAACAAAAATACATACACCAGGATGTCTTCCCTATCTCCAGCTACTGGTGAGGCAGAGGTGGTAAAACAGCAATGAATATGCCCTGCAAATTTGTCATACCAACTAAGTAACAATACAGCTGATCCATCAGGGGACACAACAACAGAAAACATCAATAGGCCAAAGACTGGCATTATTTGAACACCAATGGCAGAAAACAACGTCAGACAACATCAGACAAGGGGGTCCAGGAAGTAATAAACTAAGGATATGCCATAGAATTACGAGAAAAAACAAACAGGAGAGAGTAATACTATCACCAATAACAGAAAAGAGGGCAACAGCACATCAAGTGTAAGATATACTCCATGGCTAATAAGGAACAATTGGCATCTACTGGCATCTATTGAACGTTGGCAACTATCCAGATTATACCAGAGGAGGAAAAGAGGAAAGGAGATTACTCAATCTTCTTCCTAGTCCCCAAAAAAATTGGGGATCTAAGACCAGTATTGGACCTAAAGTTCCTAAACCAATTTGTTGTAACAGAAAAATTCAAGACAGAAACACTCAAGAAAACTCTAAGAGCAATACGGGATAAATGACAACCTCACCTCAGTCGATCTAAAAGATGCCTACTTGCACATACCTATAAAACCATGCCACTGCAAGTATCTAAGGTTCCATATTCTGGGCCAACAGTTTCAGCATCAGGCACTGTGCTTTGGGCTCACCTCAGCACCTAGGGTATTTATCAAAATATCAATAGTTATAGCAGCAAGCTTCAGAGAAAAGGGTGTTGACATAATATCATACCGCAACGACTGGCTAATACAGGCAAGGAACCAGGCACAGTCTCAATAGGATGCAGAGTTGGTCCTATCAACACTGAGAAACCATGGATAGGTGGTAAACATAGCCAAGAGTTCCCTGGTTCCAACACAGTCAATAGAGCATTTAGGCATGGGATCAACACGATCAAAAACAAACCCAGACCATCCACCAAGAGGGTAGAAAACATATTGATGGTAGCCAAAAATCTCTTGACATGCTAACTACCAGTGATGGCTCAAGTGGTCAAGGTGCTAGGGTGTATGTTTTCATGCATCAATGGGTGAGGTTGAATATGTGCCTGCTTCAGAACTGCCTGTTAAAATATGGCTCCCCATCAGAGGAATATCTACAGAGGAGAATAATTCCTCATGGTGACAGTGAAGAGGTCACTTTGATGGTGGACCAAGAGGGATAATCTGATGTGGGGTTATCCACTGGAGTTGACACACAATGTAGTGATAGAGATGAATGCAAACCTCACAGCATGGAGAGCATCCGAGGACAAACAAATTATCCCAAGGAAAATGGACAAAATCAGAGTCCAAGCTGTCCATAAATGTTTTCAAAATGAGGGCAGTCCTAAAGGCACTATGGGCTTTCAAGAAGGCAGTACAGTAAAAGGCATTACTAGCCAAGTCTGGCAACATGGTGACTGTTGCATACATTTCCAAACAAGGGTGGACCAGGGGTTGGTCCATGCAAAGAGGAACAGCAAAAGTAATGACCTGGGCCCAAAACAATCTAACTCATATACATGCCATATACCTAGCAGAAAAACTGAATGTAAAAGTGGACTGGCTAAGCAGACAGCAATGTCATCTGGGTCTGTGGAAGAGGCAACTGCACAAGGAAATATTCCAAATAATTCACAGGAGATGGGATATGGTCCCAATAGACCTGATGAAATCCAAGGCAAATGCTCAGGTCAGCAAATATTTCTCAAGATTCAGAGACTGACAAGCTCTAGGAACAGATGCCCTATCACAAGAATGGTCCCACAACTGTGCTTACATGTTTCCCCCCATACCTCTGATTCCACAGGTACTGATGAAAATCAGGTTGTCCAGTAGGTTAATAATAGTCATCATACCATACTGACCCAGGAGGGCATGATTTGTCATAGTCGTGGTGATGGCCCTGAATAAGTGGCACCTCCTGTTCAGACTGGACATGCTATTACAGGGACCAGTAGTACACCCAGATCCACACAAACCAAAGCTCACGGGTTGGCTCCTGAAAGGCAGAGACTTTTGAATGCTGGCTACCATGACTCAGTGATATCCATCATACCCTAGTCAAGGAGGTCACCCGCAACATCCACATGTAATAGAACAAGCTGTCAATGAATGAATGCATATACTATATACAGTAGGTGCTCAGTGACAGCTCAGTTGGCAGCCAGACATTGTGGTGAGAGGAGGGCTATAGCAGTCAGTGGCTTGAGACTGAGATGGGGGAGCGGGGTGGTGGGGCACTACCTGCTGGGGTGGGGGTCTGTTAGCTACCAGGTAATGCTATTTAACACTATGGGCATGGGTGCAGGCAGGGGGAGAGAACACTAGCCACCAGGAAACACCTTTTAAAACTAAGAGTATGGGTGCAGGTGGGGGGAGGGATTGCTAACCACCATAGAATACAATTTAACACTACAGGCATGGGTGCGGGTGGGGAGGGACCGCAGCCACCAGGGAATACTATTCAACACTACAGGCATGGGTGGAAGGGGGACTGCTAACCACCAGGGAATGCTATTTAATACTACAGGCATGGGTGTGGGTGGGGGAGGAACTGCTAGCCACCAGGGAATACCTTTTAACACTGTGGACATGGAAGCAGGTAGGGGGAGGGACCGTTAGCCACCAGGGAATACTTTCTAACTCTGTAAGCATGGATGAAGGTTGGGGACCACTAGATGCCATGGACTACTACATTGGGGGTGGGGGGGTGCTGCCAGACTTCCTCCACCAACTGCTAGGGTTGCGCAGGAGTAAGTCACAGTTTTGACTGGCAGTATGTGTGCTGCTCAAGGGGACTGAACAAAATGGCCCTACGCAGAGCACATAGTCTGAATATTGGACTGCACCAATATACAGGTCCCAGCCCCTTCATTTATGTTGCACCCCCCTCTGACTATTGCCAGGGTGCAAACCGAGTTTGCCTGCACTAACCAGGCTTTTCAATATTGCTCATCTGCTCAAAACCTGGTTTGCACAGGCAAATTCAGTTTTGCACCCTGGCAAAGTTTTGAATATCAGGCCCCTGAAGTGCTAATATGATGTGCAAGACTAACGTAAACCCAACTGTTAAAAATGTAGAAACCCCAGTATTAGAATTCATGTTTTAAAGTGTCAGAGTGATGTGAAATGTTGATGCTCTTGTCTTGGGGTACCACCTTGGTGGTATTTTAATGCTTTTGTAATAAAGCTCTATTATCTACTCCATGGTATTGAGGAATTCTATTCAAGTCAGGAAGAGTAGCTGAGGGTGTGCCTTCTATCTCTAGAGTTTTGTACTCTTGGCTCCTTCCTACAGCGTCCTGAGCCATCAGCATCTTTTACAGCAGTTTTATGATCTCCTCTTCTGAACGTGACTGGTGTCATTTATAAAATACCAGCTGAAAAGTAATTTCAGGCCAAAAGTGCAGTAACACATTTTGGGAAAGATTTCAAATAAACCTGTGTCACATTCATCAGGTGAAGAAAAAAAAAGTCTATGTTGAAAATTTGGGATCACGATATTGAAAAATAGCAAAGTTATAAAGTGAAATTTGAAAAAATTCATAATTTTTTTATAATGTTTTTGGTTTTTTAATATTTTAACCCCACATTTTCACAATAGTCTTCTTATAACCCAACCGAAAGAATACAGTGGTGTGAAAAAGTATTTGCCCCCTTCCTGATTTTCTCTATTATTGCATATTTGTCACACTGGATGTTTTCAGGTCTTTAGACAAAATGTAATATTAGATAAAGGGAACCTGAGTGAACAAATAACACTTGTTTTTTTTTTATTTCACTTATTTAATGAAAAAAAGTTAACCAACACCAATTGGCACTGTGTGAAAAAGTAATTGCCCCCTTACACTTAATAACTGGTTACACCACATTTAGCTGCAATGACTGCAACTAAACACTTCCTATAATTCAATATCAGTCTTTCACATCGCTGTGGAGGAATTTTAACCCACTCTTCCTCGCAGAACTGCTTTAATTCAGTAACATTTGGTAGGTTTTCGAGCATGAACTGCTTGTTTCAGGTCCTGCCACAGCATCTCTATTGGGTTTAAGTCTGGACTTTGACTAGGCCACTCCAAAACTTTAATTTTACTTTTTGCCATTCTGATGTGGACTTGCTTTTGTGTTTTGGATCATTGTCTTGCTGCATGACCCAACTACGCTTCAGCTTCAGCTGATGGAAGGATGACTGGACATTCTCCTTAAGAATTTTCTGGTACAGAGCAGAATTCATGGTTCCTTTAATTATGGCAAGTCATCCAGGTCCTTAGGTAGCAAAGCATCCCCACACCATCACACTACCACCACCATGTTTGACTGTTGGTATGGTGTTCTTACTGTGGAATGCTGTGTTTGCTTTACGCGAGACATTATGGGATCCATGTTGTCCAAAAAGTTCCACTTTGGACTCATCTGTCCATAGAACATTTTCCCAAAAGGCTTGTGGATCATCCAGGTGCTTCTTGGCAAATGAGAGATGAGCATTTATGTTCTTCTTGGTTAGCAGTGGTTTCTGCCTTGCTACTCTCACATGAAGCCCATTTTTGCCCAGTCTCTTTCTGATTGTGGAGTCATGAACACTGACCTTAGCTGAGGCAAGAGAAGCTTGCAGTTCTTTGGATGTTGTTTTAGGATCCTTTGAGACTTCTTGGATGATTTTTACACTGCGCCCTTGGAGTAATTTTGGCAGGCCTCCCACTCCTGGGAAGGTTCACTACTGTTCCAAGTGTTCTCCATTTGGAGATTATGGCTCTCACTGTGGTTCGATGGAGTCCCAGAGCCTTAGAAATAGCTTTGTAACCCTTTCCAGACTCATAGAGGGCAACAAAATGTTTTTCTGATCTTTTCAGGAACTTCCTTTGATCATGGCATAATGTGCTTGTTGAATCTTTGTCCTGGCAATGTGACTCTGATGGTAAGGGCCAATATAATGAGGTTTATATTGAGCAGAGCTGGCTGTAATCAAGCCTGGCTGTGTTCAATCAGCTGACTCTAATTATCCCTTTAATTGGGTTGATTTAACTAGGGGGCAATTACTTTTTCACACAGTGCCAGTTGGTGTTGGTTAACTTTTGTCATTAAATAAATGAAATAAGTAAAAAAAAAAGTGTTATTTGTCCACTCAGGTTCCCTTTATCTAATATTATATTTTGTCTAAAGACCTGAAAACATCCAGTGTGACAAATATGCAATAATAGAGAAAATCAGGAAGGGGGCAAATACTTTTTCACGCCACTGTATGGTAAGTGACATTTTTCCAATCAGTACTGAAAGGTGATTTTTCAGAGTGAGTATGAAATCACCTTTCAGGACAGATATGCAAAAATTTCACCTCCCTCCCTAAATTGATTGAGAAAAAATTTCCTGGATCCAGAAAACCTGGAGGAATGGAGGGAGAGATGGAATATGATAGAAACATTCAAATACCTCACAGATATGAATAAAGTTCAAGAGGGAAGCATTTTTCAGAAAAAAAGATGCACAAGGACAAGGAGTCATGGTATGAAACTGGAGGTGGGGTAGACTCAGAGGAGATGTGAGGAAATACTTCTTCATGGAGAGGGTGATGGATGCCTGAAATAGCCTCCAAGCTGAGGTGGTGGTGGTAAAAACAGTAAAGGGGTTCAAGAAAGCATGGGATAGGCATAAGGGAACCTTAGTGATAAGATGGTGGGGGGGGGATAAGCCAGAGATCAAGTAGAGACCGTGGTGATACAGTAAGAAGGGAAATATGGGCAGACTGGGTGGGCCAAGCAGTCCTTATCTGCTGTCAAATTCTATGTTTCTGTGTAACCTGGCCCAGACTTCACAACTACTAAATGTAGGATACATTGGTTGAATGAGAACAGAGTTATTAAGGTGCAAAAACTGGAGTTTAACATAAAAGTGCTTGATCAACCCTGATATACAGGCACTACCATACCAGAATGATTCATATTACATATAATTCTTTGCAAAAAACTACATTACTGCACCAGTTAGGGTTGAACTTAATGACATAAAAATAGGGAGATGTGGCATTAGCTTTTCCAAACCCTAACTCCCCACGCCCCAAGAGGCGAAAGGAAAAACATTAGAATTTTGGGTCTTCAGAGCCTTGGCAAATCAGTGGTGGGATCTTCTTTGGGGTTGTCAACCCTAATGCTCATCCCTTCCCCCACATCCCATAGCCTCCTGTCCAAAGCACAAGGTACAGCTCCAAGCCAGTGCCTCCTAGTTATAGAGCCTTCAAAAGTAGAGAAGTATGTCTTGCCACATGTTGCCAACAGAATATGTTGTAGCTTTCTTCACACAGTGTGAAGAAAATAGATCATGTCTGACCTTGTTTGCTTGGGGGAGGGGGTTGACTTTAGGGCTGACAACCCCATGGAAAATCACACCACTGATTCGCCAATGCTCTGGAGACCCAAAACCCTAATGTTTTTTTCCTTTTGCTGCTCAGGGACTGAGGTGGAGACATGGTTGGAAACCCTAACACCACATTTTCCTGCTTTTGTGCATTAAGTTGAACCCTAACTAATGCATTAACACAGTTTTATGCAAATATTATTTTTTCTTTCTGAGATAGTAGACTTGTATCTTCATTCACAGAGATTCCTTTGGGACCTGTGTGAAGAGATGCAGATGTGCAGCACCCTTAGGGACCTGTGCCAAGAGAAGACTCTCTCTGCCTACAGAACTACAGGGCCCTGTGGGCCCAGGCAGCAAGGGATGTCAAGTATTCATGGGGTCCACTTTCACATGGCTACAGACACAGGAACAAAGGCAAAAAATCCATCTCTTAACCTAATAATAGGGACCTCTGTCACCCATGGGTACAGAGGTGCAGGGCCTTATTCCAAGAAAAGAGTTTGCTTCACTATATGGTACTTGGACTGGTGCATGCACCCCTACACCTACCCTTCCCAGGCTGATGGGTGGTGTTGCATGACAGAACCTTCCCCACCAGCTGTGACCCATCCAGATGGATAACCAAGCTCACCCATGAACTTTGCTCACCAGCATGGGATCACAAAGCACTACCCACAGGTGTAAAGGCTGGTGCTACATACAACGTTTCTTAATAATTTTTTTTAATTTTGACCCCAAATTTTCAAGATGGTTGTTTTATGACTCCACCTTATAAACGTGACATGTGGCATATTATAGAACTCTGGCTGAAATGTCATTTTGTAGCACATTTATGAGGTGGTGTGAAAAAAAGGCTACATTGAAAGTTTGGAGTCAAAATATTGAAAATTAGCAGTTATTTGTGAACATTGAAATATTTCAATGTTCACTGTTAATGTGGTCATTTTACCATATTTGTACACAAACATGTTCAACATAATTTTCTTATGACCCCACCTGATGAACCCAGTAGGTGAACATTTTCAAATCCTGCCTGAAATGTGATTTCATGCAGCAACTGTGAAATCACCATTTGGGGTGGATTTGATAAATTTCACCTGCCTTGTTCATGAGGTGAGGTCCCAAAAAGACCATGTTGAAAATTCGGTGGAACATATTAAAAATGAGTGAAGTTATGAGTTAACATTGAAATATTTCAATGTTCACTTATAACTTAGTCATTTTAACCTATTTTTACACCAAATGTTTTATATAGACTTCTTATGGCCCTACCTCACAAACCCAGTAAGTGAAAATGTTCAAATCCTGCCAGAAGGGAGATTTCACACAGTGACTACAAAATCACCTTTTGAGACATATTTGAAAAATTCCACCACTCTTGTTCAAGAGGTGGGGTAGCAAAAAGGCTGTGTTGAAAATTTGATGGACAAATATTAAATAAATGACAGAGTTATGAGTAAAAGTTCAAACTGCTTTGAAATACATTAAACTAGGCTAACCTTATTTTCTCATAATGCAGTTGCCGGTTCCAGCAGCAAGAAGAGTCATCGATAGGAGAGTGGATCTATGTCATGGGACATGTTCAAGTGGGTGAGAGTATGTGGGGAGGTGTAGGGTGGTGGATGCTGGTTGGGGGGCTCAAGTGGGTGGGGTTCTGCGGGGTCAGAGCAGCAAGGAACTTTTTCTTTATTTACAAGTTAATTGAAAACAAAATAAAGACATCTGAGGAACAGTAATTTTTTTTGATGGTTTAAATTAAATATTGGATCTGACACTAAGTATTGGGCACACCAGAGTTGGTTAAATGCAATGGCAGCACCAGCAGTGGGCACCCTGGTGTCACCAGCTATTCATGGGGGATAGATGATCTGGAGGGGAAGGGTTAGCAAGCAGTACCAGGGTGGGCACTATGGTATGCTTTACTTTAAGAAATGCACTGTGCAATATCGGGAAACAAAAGAGAATTGACTGAGCTGGAAGGGGGAGGAAATAAAAAAATACAAAAAATAGCTTATTAAGATAGATTTAGAGACAGACAGACAGATGAGAGAGAAAGTGAGATCATGATCACTGGCAGCACTACTCCAGCTGTGGCATCACAAGTCAAGAAAGTCCTGCTGTTCTCCTACAGAGAATGTGGATGAATAACTCCTCTCATTAAGCTGGGCACCCCGGATTTTGGGGTGCCTAGAAAATGTTATTTTGGAGTTTTTGTAACACCAGCATCTAGCTAAATGGGTCCTGTTTACCAAGGTTCAGGTGTTTTTTTTTAAATACACACATTTTATATATTTTCCATATTTCTTTAGTTCAAGGGAAAGATAGCAAGATGACAGCCATCATGACATACAAAAAAAGCTTGTGTTGTGAGAAGCAAGTCATGACAAAGCAAAAAACTCTTGCAACACATAACTTTGCATGTTATATCTGAGGGTCAGCCAAAAACCCTACTGAGCATGCTAAGAACAGCTCAGGAAAACGAGATCCTTATCTTTTAATATTTTTTTCCAAAACCTTTGAAAGGCATTAACTTGTCATAGGCTGATTCTACCCTGAACATTTCCGGAACACATTTGTTCTGTCTAGGCACTGGTGACAGCAAAAAGGAAAAACTTAAGTATAATTTTAAACCTAATCTTTACACCTTAAAAACTTTGGTGGTATTAAATAAAATTGTACCAAATTTGGCATGCATAGGCCAGGTGGCAAGTTCTTGAGATGTGAAATGTTTTACTGTGGCTACTTATCCAGATTTGGAGATCCAGCTACATTGGAAATAGACAAAAAGTACCTCTTTTGGTCCTTTTTGGTCATTTTTTTGCTCACACCTAAAGCCTAGATGATATGAAATTGTATTCTAAATCTTTCAGAGCTGAAGGGGCTTATGCCAAGGACCTGCCTTAATGTAGGTTTTATGAAAAAAAATATTAATTGGTTCCAGAGGTATAACGTTTTCATATTTGGCATCTGAGCATTCTCATTAGGGTTTCAGGATAACCCTCTGATAAGATACATAAATTTAACTGTCATGAGCTGTTTTACTTTCACAAAATTTGTGTTTTTCATGCCATAAGGAAAGATTTTCATGTTACAATGGCCATTATCTTATTTTTTTCTTGAAAAAAATAAATTGGAAATACATAAAAATGAGTTATTTGAAAAGCACATAAATCCTGCTAAACAAGACTCATTAAGCAAGATTCCATTATTTGTTTTTCCAAAAACAAGTCAGAAATATATTTTTAGGACACTGGCTGTTAGTTTACCAAAATGGCTGATTTATGTGTTATGAGCCACACATTTTTGTGTCATACATTTAGGCATGTGTCATTAAAATGTGTGACACTAAAATTTCCAGTGTGCACTAAAATGGAATTTATTGACCACAATAAATATGCAACCAAAGAATTCCATACTTGGTGTGCACAAAAAAGTATTGCATTGCATTTAAATATGCAACATAAGAATTCCATTTTTTGTGTCTTATATATTTTTACTCATAACTTGGCCATGTTATATTTTAGTCCCAAAATTTAAATAAACCATTTACATGACCCTACCACATGAGCAAAGATGGTGGGAATTTTCAAGTACAGGTCAAAAGGTGAGCTGTGAATTTCTGTATTGCACATTAAGTGCAACACTAAAATTTGTAACACTAAAATTTTCTGTGCACATCAAAAATGGAATTCTTGGGTCACACTTAAATGTGCAATAGAATTCCATTTCTGTATCTCACATACTTTAACTCATAACTTGGCCATTTCAAATTTTGATTATACTGTTTACATTACCCTACCTCATGAATAATGATGGTGCGGATTTTTGAATAAAGGTTGAAAGCTAGTATTGCAATTGTTCTGCAAAGCTACCTTTTGGGCAGATTTTAACACATTCTAGCCACCAAGTTCACAAGGTGGAGTCAAAATGTCAAACAAAAAGTTATGAAGAAACATTGTGTGCAATGCCAGTCCTTTGGTCCAGCAGGTAGTGTGCTGTGATCCCATGCTAGTGAGCTGAGTTTGTGGGTGAGCTATGTGAGCCAGCTTGATTGACCAAGGCTGGAGGGATGGCACTGTCATGTGGCACCACCTCCAGCATGGGGAAAGATGTGTAGTGTTGGATGCATGGGCATCAAGTAACCATATGGTGAAGAGAAGTCTTCTCTTGGCATTCTGCTCTCATAGCTGCATGGAAGTACAGGGACCTAGATAGACTACTGGCCCTGCGCATCTGTAATCAAATGGATGTACAGTGCCTAAAGGACCCTGCACTTCCATAGCCCCCAGACAGCCTCACAAATGCTTGCATCTGTAGATGAATGACTGTGCAGAGTCTGGGGACCGTGCACTTCTATAGGCAGACAAACAGGCTTATCCCTTAGCACAGGATGAATTGACGGTGTGGTGTTTCTTGAGTTTGTCAACTTTAATGCCCACATCCTTCTCCAGTCCATAGCCTCTACTCTGAAGCACAAGGTGCAATTTCAAGCCAGTGCTTCATAGGTATACACTCTTAGGAGTAGAGAAGTATGTCCTACCACATGTGATCAAGAGAGTCAATCATAGGCTTATGAAGCAAGAGATCATGTTTACAGAAGGGTGGGGTGCATATTATTTAATTTATTTATTTATTTCAATTTTATAATTTTTGGCCAGGAAAGACAAACTAAGCTGAGGCTTGTTTCCAGGGGTGTCCTAGGAGCACAGGGAAGTTAAATGTCTTGTTCACGGTCACACATTATGCAAGTTGCAATTATGGGATTTGAACCCAGTTCTTCAGGTTTGTAGTACAATGCTTTTATCCACTACATTATACTGCTTATAGTATACCAATATATTTAGAATTGACAACCACAAGGAACACCACCCCACCAATTCACCAAGACTGCTGAGACTCCAAACACTAATGCTTTTACTTTCCTAACTTGAGCACTTTGCATTCTTCATCCCTAATGCTTACATTAATGTAGTGCTTTGCAATTAATTTCTCTTCTTTTTGTGATAGCAGAATCATATTCTCATTTATGCAGGTCCCTTTGACACCAGTGTGACTGGAACCAGATGCACAGGGTCCTCTGGGCCCTGCAACCAAAGGAAGAATCCATCTGTACCCTGCACCTTCATGCAGCTATGAATGCAAAGAATCCATAAGGCAGTCCAGGGCTGTAGAAATGCAGAGCTTCTGGGCCCTATGATTCCATGTGGCTACAGATGAACATGGACAGGATCAAGAGTACATCTGGTTGCAGATGCAGATTCATCTGTCTACAGATGCAGAGGTGCTTGGACCTCTGGACCATATGCCAAGAGAAGAGTTCTCATCACTTTCTACCCATGTGATTTAGGCAAATTCTGTAAAAACAGGGCTGGACATTGGGGATACTGACATTGTTTAATTTCTGTACATAAGGGCACTCTTAAGGGACAGGCAGTGCAATGTTATTTTCTCATGATATTAGCAGCGAGATCCCGGGGTGTTGAAGAGTGCCATAATTAAAATGTCAGCTGCACCAGAGGTTTGGGCAATTTTTAAGAGCTGCCAGGTAATAAAACTATTCCTTTCATATGGTGCCTGCAAGGGAGATCAGAGAGATGAAACCTTGATCTGTGCAGCAGCTGGGTCTTCACCTCTCCTCATAGAAATCCGTTAAGAGTGTTTGACAGAGACACAACACTTGGGCAACTTGATCTTTAGGGTGACAAAAGAGATACTGAAATTCATCTCCTAAAATCAGAGATTTTCCTTTTATGGGATAAAATAGACAACAGAGAATGTAGGAGCCTTTGAAGCAATCTTAGAATTGTTGGGGTCTCTGAAAGGGCGGAGTGCAAGTGTATGGAGGAGTTCATTCAGCTTCTTTTATCTGAATTGTTGGGACTCAAGAGTTACCCTCTAGAGATCCAGCGAGCACACTGATCCCTAGTAACCCAGCCAAAAGCAGGAGAGAAGCCTAGGCTGATTTTAGCACTTTTTCTGAGATATGCCACTAAAGAACAACTCCTAAAAATGGCATGGGAAAAGGGACCTCTAATGAGGCAGGGACACCGGGTGTCACTCTACCAAGATTATTCCGTCCACCTTGTTAAACAAAGAACAGTTTTTACAGAGGTATGCAGCTCATTTCAGAAACTGGGGGGTGAAATACAGGATGACCAACCCCACCACATTTAAGATTTAATGCAATGGGGCATATCATGACTTTCAGGACTCTACACAAGCAGCCAGCTTCATAAAAAAACCTGGGACACCACAACTAATACCCCTACAACTTCAGGTTTGCAGCAGCAACAATGCCTGGACTCCTTGGATCAAGCTCTTCCAACTCAGTGAATGGACATTATTCCCTGTTCTCCAATCCTATCCACTAGCACAGCCCCCCAGAACAGTGACAAAGAAGAGGAACAACATAAAAAATCACATTTCCATAGCTCTGAAAGCCAAACCGCATAGAACTGCACCCACAGAAGCAGGAGCAGGGGCTCCAGTGCTTTGAACACCAATTCCTTTGCAACAGATTCCCCACAAGACAGATCAGTGGCATGTGTTTGAGCAAGTGAATAATAGTGATACAATTTTGGTGAAGTCAAAAGGGTGAATATTAAATGGGCTAGCATGATTTTACAGCGAGTGTTATGATAGTGAGTAACTAGTGAGTGGTAGGAAGGGATAGAGGAACTTGAGTAGTAAAGAATGTAGGCATTGGTTTCTTGAGCTGCTTCTGAGCTGGATGCCTAGTGTAGTGAATAGAGTCTCTGCCTATGATCCAGGCAGGATACTGGGTCTGCAATATTTGCTTTTGTTTTATTTTTTGCCTTAGGGACTTTGTGTTTTTTTCCCACTGTTCCATCCACTGGACTTTGTTCCCTCCAGAATTTGCCCCTTTTACCATGTTTCAACCCCATAGTGTTAGTTATTTAAAGTATGAAGGGTGGCATGGGACCCCACAGGGGAAGGAGACAACTCCTGGTGGGGGACTCCATTGTTAGGAAAGTAGAACTGGGGCAGGAAGGGGAGATGGAGGTAAGGTGCCTGCCTGGTGCCATGGCGTGGAGGAACAGGGAGCGAATCCTCAGGATCACTGGAGCAGCTGCACAGGGGAGGGATCTGGATGTCATTGTCTGCCTAGGGACAAATGACCTGGCCAAGAAAGGGATCAGAGCAGTGCAGGAAGAGTTTGTGTAGTTGGAGAAGGGCCTTAGACAAGTAGCACACATGGTAACCTTCTCGGAGGTGCTGCCTGTCTATGGCATAGGTGAGGCTAGGATGCTCCACACCACGGTATTCAATCAGTGGTTGAAAAACTGGTGCAGAGCTCAGGGATTTGGCTTCACTGGGGACTAATGGTCCAACTGGAGTGATGCAGGCCTATACTGCCATGATGGTCTGCATCCATCCAGGAGGGGAACCAGGATCCTAGGTGATAGGTTTAAGTGCTTCATTGGCAAGCATTTAAACTAGCCAAGGGGGGAAGCACTGGAAAGGAGCAGGGAAATCCTAGCCCCCCCCAAAAAAAAAATCAGGGTAGTCAGTGAGGTAAACACCAAGACAGAGATGTCAATAGGGAGAAGGGCAGGGGTAAATGGAGAAAGTGACAAATGCAATAAGGGCAGGGATGAGGCAAAAAGGGGTAAGGCCATCAGAAAATGGAGGGTAATGAGTATCAATGCCCATAGTCTGCGCAGCAAGCTCCCTGAACTGGTGGCCTTGATGGAAGAGAGATGCCTGGATATTGTAGCAGTCAAAGAAACATGGTACACAGAGAACCATGACTGAGATGTTAACATACCAGGGTACACAACCTACAGGAAAGATAGGGAGGGGAGAAGAGGGGGGGAGGAGTAGGTCTCTATGTAAAGGAAGGGATAAAAGCAACTGAACAAAAGAGTAAACAGCTAGGAGAGGAGGCACTGTGGGTCACCTTAGAAACTGGAAATGGCACCATAATCTGCACAGGGGTTATATACAGACCCCCATGTCAGGGGAGGGAATGGACAAGGATATGATAGAAGGCATTCTTAGTATGTCATAGAAAGGGGAGATACTGTTCATGGGAGACCTGAATATGTCAGATGTTAACTGGAGCCATTTGCTGCAGCCACATCCAAGAGCAGGGCCATTCTTGATGCCTTATAGGTGGCAAGCCTCCGACAGCTAGTTTTTGGAACCCACTCATGATGGAGCAATCTTAGACCTCATACTCTCAAATGGGGATAGAGAGAGGATCTCAGATCTAGAAGTGGTTAGCCATCTGGGAACAAGTGACCACCAAACAGTGTGGTTCACCATAAACTCAGCTAGAGTCAAACCATAAGAAAGTGAGGGTACTGGACTTCAGGAGGGCTGACTTTGGCAAGATGGGAGAGTGCCTTAGAAAAGCACTAGCAAACAGCCTAGAAGGAGGGGTGAAGCAACAATGGGGAAACATCAAAACTGCCATCACAGAGGCAACAAGCATTTGTGTGAAGCAAATAAACAAATCAAAATGAAAGAAAAAGCCACTATGGTTCTCAAAAGAGGTGGTGGGGAAGGTCAGGGAGAAAAGATAGCATTCAGGAAGTATAAGGAAACACAGAAGGAGCAAGACAGAGAGCTGTACCAGTTAAGGCAGAAGGAAGCAGGGAGGAAAGTCAGAATAGCAAAGGCCCAAACTGAGGAAAAGATAGCCAGCTCGGCTAAGAAGGGGAATAAAACCTTTTATAGGTATATCAGGGAGTGTAGAAAGACAAAGGGAGGGATAGTGAGGCTCAATCGAATGGACGGTGGTTGGGCACGGAGGGACAGTGAAAAAGCATGGATACTGAATGAATATTTCTGCTCAGTATTCACAAAAGAGGAGGAGGGGGAGGTGCCTAATCCAATTAACAGAAGCACTCTGGATAGGGGGGTCGATCCCAGTCCTTTCACAGAAGAAAGGGTTCTGAAAGAACTCTTAAAACTGAAGGTGGAAAAAGCAATGGGGCCTGACAGAATTCACCCCAGAATTCTAAAAGAATTAAGATGTGACCTAGTGAAACCACTGACTACCCTTTTTAACAAATCATGGGAGGATGATGTGGTACCTGAGGACTGGAGGAAGGTGGATGTGATTCACCTTCACAAAAGTGGGATCAAGACAGAGGCAGGAAACTACAGACCTGTCAGTTTGACCTCTGTGATAGTGACAGTGATGGAATCACTTCTGAAGGAAAGAACTGTTGAGTACCTAGAGGCCAGTGGGGCACAGGACCCATGGCAGCATGGGTTCACATTGGGAAGGTCATGTCAGACAAATCTAATAGATTTCTTTGACTGGGTGACCAAAGTAGTAGACCAGGGAGGGGCTGTGGACATGGCCTACCTTGACTTTAGCATGGCATTTGACACAGTCCCACACAAAAAATTAATAGTCAAATTAACCAGCCTGGGAGTGGGTCTCAGGGTGGTAGTCTGGGTCAAACATTGACTGGACAACAGGACAAAGAAATGGAGTCCTCTCTGAAAAAAGAGGGGTTACTAGTGGGGTACCGTAGGGTTCAGTACTGGGTCCAGTCCTTTTTAATGTCTTTAAAAGTGACATTGCAGAGGGACTGGAAGGAAAAGTATGCCTCTTTGCAGATGACACAAAGATCCGCAACAGAGTTGATACACAAGGAGGTGTGGAAAGGATAAGAAGGGACTTGGCAAGGTTGGAATAATGGTCTGAAGTATGGCAGCTTGGATTCAATGCAAAGAAGTGCAAAATAATGCACCTGGGAAACAAAAACCCAGGGGAAGAGTACACAATGGGGGGGTAGTAACAACAACAAAAATGGAAAGGGACCTGGGGGTAATCATATCAGATTACCTTAAGGTTGGCAAGCAATGTGAGAAGGAAGTAGGGAGGGCTGCGGGGATACTGGGATATAGGGAGAGGCATCACCAGCAGAAAACAGAAAATTGTTATCCCTCTGTACAGACAGTTGGTGAGACCCCATCTGGAGTACTGCGTCCAGTTCTGGAGACCCCATCTCCACTTGGAGGCAGTCCAGAGGAAGGCAACTAAAATGGTGCAGGATCTGCAAGAGAAGCCATATGAGGAGAGGCTAAAGGAGCTTAATATGTATATCCTTGAGGAAAGGAGGAAGAGGGGGAACATGATAGAAACTCAATGGAATCAACAAAGTCCTAGAGGGTAGCATCTTTCAGAAAAAGAGATGTGCAAGAACAAGGGGACACAATTTGAAGATGGGGGGGCAGTTCAGGGGCAATGTGAGGCAGTATTTTTTCACAGAGAGCGTGGCGGATGCATGGAACAGCTTTTCTGATGAGGTTGAGGGGTCTAAAACTGTGGGAGAATCCAAGAATGCATGGGACAGACATAAGGCACTTTTTGTGGGGGGGGGGTAAGAAGAAATAGGCTGTTGGTTAACTAGGATCTGCAGCTTATCCAATAGGTAGGGAAATGGGCAGACTAGGTGGACCAAGCGGTCCTTATCTGCCATCAAATTCTCTGTTTCTATGAGGTGAAGCCCCTCGCAACAGGGGTGCGGAGGTGCAGCCCCCAGCAGAAACAAAAACTATAGCTGTTGCTTTGAGGCGAACATAGATTGTCACTGAATTTGCAGCACGCTGCAATGCTGGTCACCCTAATGTCTCTCATCATTATGACTTCGCTGATATTTTCGGCTCTGCTTTTGCAGTCACCTTTATCACATGTACTGGACAAATCCAGTCTCCAGAAGATGGCCCCTGGACTATCCAACTCCATCATCTCTAGGGGCTCACCGGTTTCACCATCACAAGCCCCACCACCACCAGCGCCAACAGATATTGCAAGAAACAGCAAACTCCCCTCTGACATGGGCTGACATAACACAAAAATACTGGGACCTGGCACCGAAGCAGCAGAGGGAACACAGACAACTAGATCCCTCATTACAAATGACTGTTACATGACATTGAGTCTTTATGGACTAAATAAGACTAGAAATGTTTCATAGAGTTCTGAAACATGATTGACACAGATTTGTAACCACTTAACACCTTATTTGTGCTTAGCGCTTTATAGTTAGGATATCCTTTCCTCTGCAGTCTGTAAAATGTCACCCATCAGTCTGCCTGGCTGGTTGGTATGCCAGTACTATAAATATTCCTGCTGTGGTATTTTCTGTCTAAAGTGGGTCAGAATGCATGTATGACTGCAAAAGATTTAACTCCCTCTTTTCTTGTTTTTAGGGTAAACGGTATCAAGTTTTAGGGGCTACCCCAGGGAAGGATTGCACATTGAACAACTGCCCAGCCAATGTTCTGACTCATTCTGCTGACTCATTCTGCTGTAGTTTCCTATTTTTAATCCTGAAATGTGGCCATCCAGCCTGGGGACAAGGACTAAACGTCCTATAAGCTGAATGTTTGACATGAGGTGAATACTGAGAGAGTAAAGGGGAAAATGATGGGAAAAGTATGGGAGGAGGGATGGGGAAGGATGTCGGCAATGATAGCTCAGGATTTTATTGTTTATACTTTAAGGAAGTGACTGGGAGAAAAAAGCCTGAAGTAGTTTGTAAACTGACAACTGCCTTTTTCTAGCACAAGCAGTTAGATTTGGTGCCATGTCATTCATCTGTCATTCAGCTGTCAAACTATGTGCCAGTGGATTGGTTGGTTGGTGAAACAATGCCACATCCTTGGGAAGGTTAGCCTTAAAGCAGCACAGCTGTGTGAAAGTGCGGCAGCTGATTGTTGTTCGCAGGCTGAGAGAGCTGAGAATTGGTTAATCATAAAACATCCAAAGCACCTTCTCTCATGCCCTAATACATACTCTGCCTGTGGAACTTTATAGCCCAAGTGCCTTAAAACTGAATTACCTCTTCGCTACCATTCTTTGGGAGTGATTGGAGCCGAGGAAGAGACACCTTGGTAATGTTGCATTCTGCATCAGTCATGCTGCCCCATGCTGTTTGGATATGCACTCCACAGTTAACAAGACGTTTTGTGCAAGCAATCATGAACAATGTCATCCCCAAGAGTTTTTCACCTACCCCCTTAACACTACTCAAGACCTCTGCACCTGACACAGAGCATTCACCCACCTTGTTGCTTTCCTCTAATTGACCTAGATTGTCTCCATATAACAAAGAGACTATTGCCAGAGCCGACGACTAAACTGCACAGACAATGGTTGATAGATTAGAGCTCTCCCTACAGTATCCCTCCTCGTTTAACAATCTCCAACAGTAGTCAGTGGGCCAGATGCCAGCAGTAGTGTAATGGGTTCTTAGAGGGCTAGTGGAGAAAGGAAATGTGATGGCAGTCACAGTACACAGCAGCTCATGATTGAGTGTTCCTATACACTGGAGACACAGCAAATAAATTCAGCGCTGGGTAGTCCAGTTGGGCCATCACCTGGAAGTACATTTGCTGCCTTCAAAATCCTTAGCATAGCTCCAATCCACTGGCTTTTGCCTCACTGGAGGGGGAGGAGGAGGGCTGGATGATAGGGGCACCATAACACTACACTCAGCCTATAGTCTTTCAAGTAAAACCCTCAAACTATCTATATAAGAGCCTCACATCCAGCAGCTGGTTCCTGAACATAGGAGTACACCTGCTAACAGAGAATAATAGTATGTATAGCAATTCAGATCAGGGAAAAGAGGGCCCCGATCTGATACCTATCTGTATAGGGTAGTCTGAAGGCACCCAAGTTGCCCTACCTCCAAAACCAGAGCAATTAAGCCATGTTAGATTGAGCTGCTGAACATCCCTGCTGTGCAGATCAACCCTGGATACTCCACACAACTGTATGGCTACTGACTTTCAATATGGGCAACCTCATCAGAAGTTTTGAACAGAGGTCCTGCAGACAGGGGAACCCTCCTTTTTTGTTTTGACTGTAGAGGTATTCACTAGAGATAAGAAACCTGAAATGTTTACACGTCAGCTGGTAACCTTTGTAAGCAACACCCATTTTATTAAAGAAAATAATGAATCCGTACCTCTGGCCTAGGTAATGGTTCTCATGTAAGCGCGACACACTGACACTACTTCCTTGCTCCCTTCCTCCCATCTCCCCCCTCCTTAAGGCTTAACAGACTTAAATACCACAGTTTAAACTTAAGAGTTCCTAAGGAAAGTAGAATACATGGTGATTAGAACCAATGTCTTGACCTTAGAACTTTTAATAGCAAACAACATTTATTCAGGTTGGAAGACCCCTAATTAGGTCTGGGGAGAGAGAGAGAGAGAGAGAGAGAGAGAGAGAGAACTCACTGTGGTATTTGAGGTCAGTGAGTTCAAAGGATTAGCAGAAGCAGTTAGAGTATCACAAGAGTCTCCTGTACAAATACAGGTAGTATCCCCCTACTAGGTAAACTAGATGATTTTTATGAATAGTATAGGTAGAACATGTATGTTTTTAATAGTTTTTATTATTAGATTTGTATGTTAATTACAAAATGTTAAGTTACATGATGCTTCACTTATAGTTTCAAAACATCTGTGGATTATTATCTCAAGGTTGGTTCAGCTGGGCAAATTTTGGGTGGCTAACTCTGTTATACGATCTCTCTCCCTGAAATAATTATTCACTATAGAGAATGGCAGGCCCATACGGTTTTCCTCATATGACAGTGCCATGGTAGACACTTGGCAGCACAAAAATTATAATGCTTTCCCTACTTCAAACAATTGCAACACTAAATTTACCTCATAGGCTAAACTATGGGAGAGGGCAACCCTTGTCAGTTCATTTCCTGGAATGTCCAGGGTGTTAATTCCTCCACTAAAAAAAAGCAGATCCTGAACCACCTAAAGCACCAATGCTGCAATATTGCATTTCTGCAAGAACTCATCTTCTTTCCACAACAAACTCCAGTTTCAGATTTTTTGATATGGTCCATTCACTAGAGGGGTGATGGGTCATTGCACGGGCCAAGGTCAATATGCAAATGCTTTTGCTGTGCAGTGCCTATTGCCAGAACAACTCTGTGTCCTCCTTTTTCCCAGAAATGGCACAGCAGCTATCAGAACTCCACCAACCATGTGACAAGTTGATAGTAGGAGGCAACTTCAGTGTAGTTTGGGACCCCCTCACATGACTGTTATTGGGGACACAACCTACTACCTACACAAGCAAGAACAGTGCTTCATAATTGGGCTGCAGAATTTAAATTACTAGACCCCTGGAGGAGCTTGCATCCTACAGGTAGGGACTACACGTTCCATTCTGCACCACACGGCACGAGCAGCCGTATTGACTTTTTCTGATACCTGCTATAGAGTTTTCAGATGTGTTACAAACCTTGGTGTGCCCAATCATAATATCAGACCATAACTGCACCACTCTCACATTATAAATAGGCCCAGAATCATCCAAAATCCCTTGGTGGTGGATGGACACACACTTATTATCCCGTAAACCTTCCCTTTATGGCTTACAAAAGAAATAAAGGAGTTATTTACCCTTAATGACTCCTCAGAGATCTCTAGAGCTCTCTTATGAGATTCCTTCAAGGCATATGTGAGAGGGACATAATTAGTTATGCTACCCATGTCAAAAAGCATAGAGCACAAAAGCTGAGGCACCTTGAGGCTGAACTTAAACAGAAGGAAGGGGACTATAACAGACTTCAACACCATTCACGTCAGCTGCATTGGGACAGTCTATGACTGCGGTACCAAATAAATTCCCTGGCTTATGATGCAGCCCAGAAAATGGTTACTAGAACATGTTGTTTGATGTTGCACCTTAAAACAAGAGACTTATATGAATGTTATTAATACTTAATAGTTAGGTATTTACTGTATGTGATATGACACCTCAAACTATTTGAAAATTGAAAAATACCCTACTATGGACATTAAGGGCCTGATAGAAGGTGGATGGAGGGGTTGCATCAAGCCCTGCATCCACCCGCAAAGTTTGATGCAGCTGTGCCACAGCTCTTGGATGCAATGCAGTCCTGTTCTAGAAGGGCTGGTGCAGCTGTAACAGTTTTCCCACTTTATGGCAGCTTGCGCCAAAGGTTTGGTGCAAGCCCTGTAATAAGAGTACCCTCATGGATGCAAAGTTAGGTCAAGGGGGAGCTGGCCTAACTGTGCTGCATCCAGGATGTGTGGCAACTGGCTTTCTAGAATCACAAATTCTCCCTTGTTTGGGGCAAGTTGCCATTTGCGTCAAACACCCTGCTGCAAGTCTCCTGCGGCAATCGCAACCCCTTCCAGAATCAGACCCTAAGAATCTAATTGAGTGTATTTTGGACAGAGCACTGGAGAGTGGTTGGATTACAGAATGGGAAAGGGAAGCACTCTTCAAGCAATTTCCTCCAATACCAGTATTTTACATGCTTCCAAAAACTCAGTTTCGGGTGTGGTTTCAGTGCTTGAACCACTCTCAGTATTTGTCAACTGCCTCATTAGGGACTTGGTGGAACAGACAAGCTCTTATTTGAGAGACAGCACACACATTATCAGCATTTTTGAAGATCTAAATAGAGAGCTGTCAGTCTTAAAGAATTGTATATTGGTAACACGGGATATGCAGGACCTCTATACATCAATAACTCATGACCTTGGCAGTGATTGTTTAAGAATGGTGCTGAATGATAAAAGGTAGGATGATAAACTAATTTATTTGTCCAACTTGCAGAGATTGTTCTTTCACAGAACTATTTTATATTTAAGAAGGAATTCTTTGTACAAATAAAGGAAATTGTGATGTGGTCAAGTATGGCCCCATCATATGCAAATCTGTATATGGATAATTTTGAATTTCAATACATACATCATAACAACCCTTTTTCAGATAAGATGATCATGTGTAAATGCTTCATTGAGGATGTAATAGTTGTCTTGAGTGGTATAGATGTGGAACTGGAAGAATTTCATACATACATTAATTCTAGAACAGATCATCTGGTGTTCATGAAGAAATATAATATGGATTAGATTTGATTTTTGGATCTGAATATTTTTAAACATGAAGGTAAAATTTGTACAAAATTATTTAGAGAGGAAACCGACAGATTAGAAGCAAAAAGTTTTCATCCAAGAAACTTAAAGATTCAATCCCTTTTAGTCAGTTCCTAAGAGCCAAAAGGAACTATATTTTGGAAGCTGATTATGAGTTAGCAGCAGAAGAAATGGAGAAACGGTTCTAAGAAAGGGGTTACTTACAAGAAACAGTAAGTGAGGCAAAACTAAAAACAGAACAGAGAAACCATATGGACCTATTAAGAACAGGAGGACATCATTTGCAATCCACTGAGAATAGAATAATGCTGACTGTTAAACATAATTTTCACCACATTAAGAAAGTTACTTACAAATATTGGCATGCGTAAAAATCTACACAAGCAGGGGAAACGGTATTTTACAATGACCCCTTAGTGGTTCCTAAAAAAGTAAGATCAATACAGGACAGGATTGTTCATACTGACCACACTATCCCAACACAGAGGGAAACAAGTTTTTTCACCAGTGCTGACCTTAAGGGTAATTTCTCTGTGGTAAGTGTATACACTGCAACAACACACATAGGATGAAAAAGATTAGAAATGTGTGTAAAAGTGAGGATTTGGAAATTAGGGACTTTATCCCATGTCAGTTGACAGGGGTCATTTATGGAATTAAGTGCTCCTGTGACAGAATATATATTGGCAAAACAAAACGACAGCTGAAAATAAGGATAAGAGAACAGAAAGGATATATAAGAAAGCAGGATGGAAATTCTCCAATTGTATGTCATTTTCAAAAGGCTCCACATCAACTCCCTATGTTAAGTTATTTTGGTACTGAAAAAGTACAGAGGGATAGGAGAGAAGGAGTCTTTAATCAAGAACTACTATTGAGAGAAGCCTTCTGTATTGACCTGTTTCAATCAAATGACCCATTATATGGACTGAATGACTGTAAAGATTGGCAACCAAAATTGCGATTATATTTTCTGTAACCCACTTCCCCTCCTCCATCCACCACAGTTCATTTCTTTTGTCTTCTCTCATCCCCCAGTACCCCCTAGATGTTATTAATAATTCAAATGTATTGTTGGGGTATTCTAACTGGTCGGTTATCCCCCCTTTTTCATCTGTCCACTTTTGCTCTATGAGGAAATTCTTTTTCACAGAAAGAGTGGTGGATGCATGGAACGGCCTACCTCAGGAAGTGGTGGCTATGAATACAGTGCTGGGCTTCAAACAGGCATGGGATAGGCATAAGGGAACAATAAAGATGAGTATGAATAGATAGGCCACTGACAGAGCAAAGGCCGATGGCACATTTATAAGGTAGAAAAAGAAATGGGCAGACTGGATGGGCCTTGCGGTCCTTATCTGCCGTCAACTTTTATGTTTCTATGGTAAGCCCATTTTGTAAGGAACAAACAATGTTTGAATTATGAAACAGTAGCTAGACACCTAGTTTTAACACTAGGTGCTGCTATTACACTAGGTCTGGTTCCTAGCCAAGCATGAACATGCTTGGTCCTGTGCAAGTCCATCCATGACAATTCCCACATCACTGGTGGATGTGCATCCATTTGCCAGATTCTGGAGAGCTCCACTACATAAGGAGCTGCTTTCTGGCTATTTGTTTGCTCACTTTGTAATAAGGGAGTGACCAGGGTGAAGAACAAGCCATAACTGAGGTATGAGACATTGTCTTAAAAGTTAAAGAAATGTTTTATTTGCTAGTATTGAAACTAAAGAAGAACATAATTATTACACATTAATGTGTAATAAATTATAATGATAATAAGTGAGACAGGATTATGATGTTCACAAAATAGAGGGACACAACCATTTGATATTATTTTTTTATCTCATTTGTGACAGAATAAGAAACCAGAATGAACCTATAAAAGCTGTTGTAAAGGACATAGTTTGCTCCCAGGTGTGACATATGATTTTTAATATAGTTACTGGAACAGCCAAAAACTTTGAAAATGTTAAACTTCAGTATGTATGGTATTAATATTATGAAATGTCTGGTTTACATATAGAAAACTGAATTTTACCAAAAAAGATTTGAAATTTAAAGCTCACTGAGCATGAGCTTTCTGTGTAAGTGATGCTTCAATCTCTTGTTTTTGTGATAACAGCAAATTATGACTTTTCATTAATTATTTAAACTGCTTATTTGTTTCCAATCTATATAGAAATATAACTAGACTCCTTGAGGAAGGGGGATTAGTTCCCCCAAAACACAGGATTTTTCTTTATCTGGATATTACAGAAATAAAAACAATATTTAATTTGAACCATTTGGTGAGTGGGCCCATCATTCCAATCTCTGTAAAATATGTAAGTAATAATACCTGACCAGGTGGGCATTATTGGGATATAACGGACTGCCCAGGGGCGTAATTAAGCCTGACGAAGGAGGCGGAGGGCCCTATAGTCCCTGGAAGGTCTGTTATAGCTCATAACACCCACCCTGGAGGGTATTATTACACTTAGATAATGGGTTTACATTATTATTTTTAAATAATAAAAGTGTATGGAAAAAGACTAAAACATTGGAAAAAAAAATAAGAGAAATGTTGGGTTCTGTAAAATAGTCCCTTTGGTGCCACTAGAGGGTGCTGCTGTTTGTTATATCATTTTTTTTTAATTAGTTTGGTGTGCAAGTTTTCGATAGTGGTAGCCAGTGAAGTTTTAGTTTTACATTTTTGGCATCATTTGTTATGTAGTGGGTTGATGTGGTTATGGTTGCCAGAGACTGAGATACAGAGAAATCGGCCCCATACAGCAACGTACATATTGAAACAAAAAGTAAGTACCTCATTTTTTTGTGGAGAGCTCATCAGCCAAATTCCGTTCCTTCAGATAGCGTGTTACAGGAAAGTGAATGATTTTGGCTTCACATCTAAAACTTTCACTCTATGGAGCCGAGTAGTAGCGGTGTGACTGGATACTTGGAGAGTGGAGGACTGGAGCGTGAGTTTCTTGTGAATGCATGCAGAGATAGTGGCATTGGTGGTATCGGCAGCTGCTACAGTGGGTAGTGGAAGTGGGATTCCGGGGGAGGCGTTCTGTTTTGCGAGCGCCGGAGTCGGAAGTGACTTAGTAGCGAGCAGAGAGGAGAAAAACAAGATTTTAACTTTTTTTTTAAATAGTTGTTGCTGTTTCTATTCCATTAGTATGGACTACTATTTTGAGGAGTGACTGTGTGTGGGGGATGGCTCGGTGTCTCGCTAAACATAGAGTGAAAAAATGGTGGGTATCAGAGCATGGGCAGAGGGATATAAGGGGTGCTGGGTACTGCCAGGTGGGGACTTGTTATTTTGTGGTCGTTGTTGAGAAATAACAGCCCGGGTGGCAGGCTGTTTCAGCCAATCAGGATATGACTTTTACTTCGACCATTATCTAAACTGAATTAGTTACTGTTAGCAGTTAAAGTTCTACATGTTTGTAAAATGAAAGACTGTTGTGTTTATTTAAATGTGGTTACTGTAATGTACTGTTTGGCAATCTTTTAATAAAATGTATTTAAAAAAGAGATCATATAATGTTTTACACAATTGTATGACTGCATTCTGCCACAGAAATTAATAAACCATGCTGCAGAAATCATAAAATGCTGTCACAGCAGCTTAGGAGATCTGCTGCAGAAACTGGGACTGAGTGCTACTGAAAACTAGAGTCCCTAGCTATCAGGTTATTTGTTTTTTTCCCCACTAATGTATTTTTCAGTAGCAGTATTTTTACTTTTGCATTTTTCACTACTGAATTTTTCAGTTTTATATGTTTCACTACCACATCATGAAAGAGATTCTTATGAAAGTGAAATGTTTGTCAGTGAAAATATATGAAAATAAAAATAATGTTACCAAAAAGTATGGAAGTCAAAATAAGTAACCATATAGTGATTATAATTCTTCTCATTTCACAGGGCCCTAAGGGTCCTGCACATCGACATCCACAGCTACATGGCAGTACAGGTCCCGGATGGACTCTTCCCTTGGTGCAGAATCTGGATGACCCTGCTTGTCTGCATCTGAAGTTGCATAGAGGTGCAGGGCCAAGAGGATCCTGCATTTCTGCAGCCCCATGGACAGCCCTACAGATTTTTGTCTCAGGACCTTGAACATCTGCCAGATTGACTTTTTCCTTGGCACAGGGCCCTGAGAGTTCTGTTCATCTGTACCTGAAGTCACATGGAACCACAAGGCCCATGGACAGCCAAGGTACAGTTTTGCATGTATGAAATTTCAGAATTATACAGTTTTTCAGTAACATTATTTTCACATTCATATTTTTCACTACCAAATGTTTCACTTTTGTATTTTTCACTTCCACACCATAAAAACAATTCTCATGAAAATGATTCTCACATTAATGAAAACCTTTATTAGTGAAAATGTTCAGAAGTGATTTCAAGTGACGAGAGTGAATTTTGTCCTTTGGTTTTCTCTAACTTCAAAATCCAGTTATCCTTAGAATGTTCTTTTCTTTTTAACTGGGCATGCTCAAAAAATGGAACAGTTTTTAACTGATATTGTAACAACTATGTAATGCTGAGTGTTTAAAATTGTGAAAGTGTGTACCTTGGGTCAGACTGTGTCAAGCCTATATTTTTCAGATTAAAAAAATTTTTTTAGCTACAGGAGAGCAAAAAAAAAGGCCTTAATTCAGTGAATTTTAGCAATTTTGCACCTCTATAACGTTGCCCTCCCAAACCAATTGACACAAAATATTCAGGATCTACAGACCCTGGCCCAGACTCCACACCTACCTAATTTCAGGAAAATCAGTTGAACAGGAGCAGATTTTTTTAAGGTGCAAACACTGGAGTTTAGCATACAGTACAAGTGGTCACTCAACACTAATATACAGACACTATTATGCCTTTATAATATATATTCAGTGGAGCCCATGCAACACATCAGATAAGTGCACATTCTGGATAAATGCACACTTTTTCAATTTTCTGATTTTTTTCCCTATCTCTGCAAAGTTAAATTTTCTGGTTCAGTACATACAGGTTAAATGCACGTTCCTGTTAAGTTCACATTTTCACAGTTTACCAGTGCATCTATTAACATGTAATTGGCACCCGTTAAGTGCTTAGCCTGTTTTCAGCTGGTGTAAAAACAATATTTCAACAAGCATCCTGCTGGCAATGCCTTTTTAAAACAGTGAATAAAGAAATACACTAACAAATATATTTGTAATCTTATTAATGCATTTTATTTGATATTTTACTGATTATGTTATTCTAAGTACAGAAATTAAGAAAATAAAAAAAATATCTCAGGCTCAGTCATTCCTATTTAAGACATGTAAGTCTGGATAAGTGCACAGCCCACTTAAATGCAACTTTTTTTACTGGCAAAAGGGGTGTGTATTTAACTGCACTGTATTTGCAAAAAACTGCATTAATGTGCCAGTTAGGGTTCAGACTACAGCAAGGGTTCAGATTAAAGCAACAAAAGTAGGGAAATGTGGTGCTAGGGTTTCCAACCCTAACTCCCCCACTCCTATGCTCCAAGCAGGAAAAGGGAAAACAATAGTTTTCACTGTCCTGACTGTTGCTGAATCAGGGGTGGTAACGCTCACCCCATTCTGATGTGATCTTCAAATGTACAAAACTGTGTCTTCCCATATGTTGCTGACAACCTGTAGGCTCTGCTGGAAGGAAACATATCACTTCTCATCTTATTTGATCATGGAACGGGGTGAGCATAAGGGTTAAGAATGCAAGGAATACCCCACCCCTGATTTGTCAACAGTCAGGACAGTGAAAACTGTAATTTGTTTCTTTTTCCTGCTTGGGGTGGTGTGCGTGGGGCATGAGGGTTAGAAACTGTAACACCACATTTTCCTACTTTTGTTGCTTTAATCTAAATCCTAACTGGTGCAGTAATGTCATTTTTTGCAAAGAATTTCCTTACTTTCTGAGATACTAGAATCATATCCTGGTTCACACAGGTCCCAAAACATCCACCTGGCTAGGGAAACACAGGGCCCTTCCATTCCTTCATAGATGCACACATCCATCTGACTGTGGAAGCGCAGGGCTTGGGGGGGCCTGTACTTCCATGGCTCTTGAAAAGCAATTTATGTGCTTGGTTCTAATTTTTTTTTTGTGCGTCTGTCTTCAAAGAAAAAACTATATTAAGTGTCCCTCTTTATGGCCAGTGGTTGATTGTATATGGACAAAAATGTGTTTATGTTGGTTTCCTCTGAAATTTGCTGTGGTTGTAATGGAATATGAAGTACACCTTTGGTGTAATTTTGGTGCATTTTTGATGATGTTCAGACTTTTATTGTGGATTTGGCACCATGGTGTAGATTGGAGGTATTTTTCTTCTATATGCAATTTGTAGGCTTTTTTCTGTTTTCTTCCTGATCCCCCTGCATCCTGATATACCACGCATATGTGGAGGCACATGCATGTCATGCACTACAGGACGCCCCGCCCTACCAGTTGCTTCGTTACCACCTGTGCCAGCCACTGGACCTCCATCCAGTGGTGGCAAGACTATGGACATCCGACCCTCCCTCCAGAAGAGGACAGCCAGTGCTTTATCCTGCTCCCCCTGCTGGCACCCCAACAACCCAAGGTCATTCCCAAACCCAGGTCACTGGCATAGCATGAGGTTAAGCGTCCTGCGCCTCAGCTCTCAGCGCCACCAGGCTGGCTGATTGGAGGTAATTTTGGGGTGCAGTATGTATCCCACAAATGTTTAGGGGGATTATGTGTTATTGTAGTAGTACTCATTGACACCTTTTTGTGATATATACATTGTCCCTTAACTCCTATTATTTATAAACTTATGTCTTGTTAAAGTTGCAATGTTATCCAATGGGGATTCTCATTTTTTATGTTTTTATATGTCTGTTTAAAGTTGGTATTTCATAGGAACTTAGTATTGTAGTACTCATTGGCACCTTTCTTTTAATACATAGATTGTCCTTTAACTCCAAAGACTGACGGAGTTACAACTTGTTAAAGCTGCAATGTTATTCTATGAGAATTTTTTTAAATTTTATATTTTTATAAGACCCCTGAATTTTTTGGGGGGTATCATGTGTCGGTGTTGTACTACTCATCAAGACCTTTTTGTCTTATATACATTGTCTCTTAACTCCAAATATTGACGGAGTTATAACTTGTTAAGGTAGTGATATTATCCTATGGAAATTTTCCTTTTTTTAAATTTTTTTATATGTGTATTTTCAGTTGGTGTTCATTAGGGACTTAGCCTCATAGTGCACATTGATACCTTCTTTTGATATATCGCTTCTCCCTCAATTCAAAATACAGACGGAGTTACAGCTTGTTAAAGTTGAAATGCTGTCTTATGAAAACTTTCATTTTTTTAATTATTTTTTTATATGACCCCTAAATATTTTGGGGGTATTATGTGTTAGTGTTGTAGTACTCCTGGATACCTCTTTTTTGATACATAGGGTGTATTTTCTAATGGGCATGATAGCCTACACACTGCATCTCTTTGGTGTGTAGGCAATCATATGCCTGAAAGTGGGATCCAATGGACCCATGGCAGCATTCATAACAGGTGCTCTAGTACCTTGTGCACAGTATACCCTGGCCAGCTGTGTGGCACTACCCAGAAGTAATCCAGGGCATGCCTGTACTGTGCACATTCAAGATGCCACTTGCATGCTGCACCAGACTGGGTAATGCTACACAAGGGGAAGACCCTGCCATTATTAGTTATACACCTCCCAAAGGTTAACAGTGGGGTGTGGCAGCAACAGGATCCCCTGCACACATCAGTACCAGTCCACTATGCTGCCTTAGAGGGCTGTTGTTGCCCATTCAAGTGAACACCCTGTTTTACACTTTGGACAAGGGAGAGCTGGCTGAGTTGGGAGGGGAGGGAGAATACTTAAATAAATTAAATAAGCATAGAGAAGAATGAAGAAGGGCTGACTGAGCTGGGGAGGGAGCATGTAAGTTTCAGTGTTTTTGGTTACAAGCTGAAAATTCCCGGTTCACCACTTTGTGTGCAACAGGGGAATTTTTATTTATTTATTTATTGAGAGTATCAGAAAATACAATCCTTTGAGTCAGGGACTCATTTACAAATGCTCCACATCAACTGGTACATGTAATAAAACAAAATCTGGATGCAACCAGGGTACAAAGGAGAGACAGCAGAAGTTTACAAATAACACCATCACATGGTTAACAACAGGCAATATCATCTACAAGAATGTATACAGAAACAACTTAAAATACACTATACAGTGCAGGTTAAGGCATAGGGGAGGGAGAGTGAGAAAGGGGGGAATTGGGGTAAGGCAAGGACCAACAGGAGGAGGAGGAGGAGGGGGAAGAAGTAATTGAGAGGAGGAAGCATGAGGAGGAAAGGAAAACATAGCAGTCTGTGAGGACATTGTCAAGTGTAGGGGAAGTAGAGGGTTAAGTGTGTGACATAAGGGGACATGTGTTGGCACTGTAGACAGTCATAGTGGTTGGTGGTCAGGAGATACTATTTGAGCAGTTTTTTGAAAGTGCCAAGTTTACAGGCAGAGGAGATCTCCTGAGGCAACCCATTGAGCCATTGGGGAGCTCTGTACATAAAAGCCCTCTGCCCTTGGGAGGTTCTACAAAATGGTACTAAGTAAGTTGATTTAGAGGAGTTTCTGGTAGGGTGGGAGGTTGGGGCCAAGATAAGGAGATGTTGGGTGGTAGATGAAAGGAGGTCAGTTGCCAATTTCTTGGCTAGCAGACAGGTGTGGTAAACAAGCCTTCCCTTAGAGTTCAACAATTCTGTTTGTTTATAAAGCTCACAAGTGTGAGTGAGATGGTTGCAACCGGTGACCAGATGACAAGTTTTATTCAGGGAGACCTTGATCCTTCTTCGAGAAGTGTCAGCAGCAGATCCATAAATAACTATGCCATAGTCTACTATGGCTAATACTGAGCTGGTAACAGCCAGCTGCAGGGCTTCAGAGGGCATGCAAGACCTATGCCTATAGAGAAGGCAGATTCTGGTATTTACTTCCATACATACTTGGTCAAAATGCTCCTGAAAGGAGAGTGTAGAGTCCAGAGTGATGCTTAAATATTTGAAGTGTGGCATCTGCTCCAGGGGTGTGAGCTGGTGGTTGAGAGTATTTAGGGGAGTTCCTTTGAATTTGTTATGTGGACTGGCAAATACCATAACTTTGTTTTTTTTGTAGTTTAAAATAAGTTTGTGGTGGGAGAACCATGATTCAGATTCTGAGAAGAACAGTTGGAGGTCGTTCTGTAAGGGGACATGGTCCAGGTTGCTACTGTAGACAACTGCATCATCCTCGAAAAGTAACATCTTCCCAGAGCAGGCTTGGGGAAGGGTGTTAAGGAACAGGCTACACAGGAGAGGACCAAGAAATGATCCTTGGAGGACTCCAGAGTGAACTGGTAAACAGGTGGAGAGGGTTTTGTTGATGTTTACTCTCTGTGAGCAGCCACTCAGGTAGTTGGCAAACCAGGAAGAGGCATCCGCAGAGAGACCTAGAGATGAGAGGGAATCAGGGAGAAGTGAGTGGTTGACCATATCAAAGGTCTTAGTTAGGTCTATGGAAACAGACCTAACTAGGTGGCCACTGTCCAGGGTTTTAGGTATAAAGTCTGTATACTCCAGGAGCGCAGTGGTGGTACTGTGGCCCTGCCTAAACCCATGCTGCTGTGGGCACAGAATGTTGTAGTTCAGGAGTTATTCAGTAAGTTGATCCAAAATTATCCTTTCAAGGGCTTTGGAACTGGGCGGAAGAATGGAGATAGGATGATAATTGTTATGGGAGGTTCTGCCACCACTTTTAAAGATAGGAGTAACAACAGCAGATTTGTATTGAGAAGGGAATTGTCCCAAGCAAAGGGAAAAATTAAGGATTCTGGTAAGAGGGAAAAGGACAACATCCAGGGTCAGAGATAGGAGCTTCAGATCCAGTGAAATAGCACTAAATCTAGATTTACCTAGGATCTTGCTGAGGTAAGATTTAGCTTCAAGGGGGGGACATGGTCCTAAAGCAGAATTGTGGGATACTGGAGGGGGAGGTAAAGAATTTAGAAGAGTGTTGAAAAAGTCAGTGGGGGAGAACTCCACTTAGGTCACAGAAGGCAGTGTTAAAGGTATTAGCAATAAGCTGTGAGTCTTGGGAGATAACACCATTTATGTTCAGTAGGGAGGGAAGGGAAGAGTTAGGTTTACTTGTCAGGTCCATAATATTTTCCCAGAACCTCCTCCAAGGATGCTGGAAGATGGTAAAAGCTGAGGGGGCTGAGAATCAAAAGGGCACTTTTGAGGGTACAAAGTGCACTTTTTCTATACTAGTTTTTGCCATACAGAAATAAAAAGTGGAGTGGCTACCCCCTTTCACCCCGCTGGTTCCGGCACCTATGACCTCCTCCCTTCTGCCCAAGAGGAGGTAAGATGAGCTTGGAAATAGGCTGCTTTTTTCGTGACAAATTTCTCTAGTACAGACATTTCTCATAGCGCTATAGCACTGTCTGTCAGGAGCACAACCAGATGCAAGGGCCTTGTACCAGAGATTGTCACAGGAGCGTATAAGGTCAAGGAGTGCAGAAGTAAGCCAAGGGGGTTCCAGGGCCTTTTAGTAGATGCTTGGTAAACAGGGTGAATATGTCACAGGCGGAGGTGAAAGTGCAAATGAAGAACGCTAATGCACTATTAACCCTTGTAGCAGTGTCAAGTGGGGACCAATCAGAGCATAGGAGACGTTCCTTGAGCTTCGTCAAGGAGTCTTTCTTAAGGGATAGCAGATAGGAGAACTTTGGGGGAGCTTCAGGGAATGGCGAGACTAAAAGCAGAGAATGGGGGAGTGGTCACTAATAGTATCAGGTAGTATGGAGACATTATTGAGTCTTTCAGGATGGTTTGTAAGGACAAGATCAATCAGGGTACTGGTTCCTGTTCTATAGTTGATCCTCGTCAGCGTTGACACGACCTGAGTAAGGTTAATGCTCACCACAGCATCTCTGTACTGGGCAGCTAACGGAGCCAACCAGTTGATATTAAAGTCATCCAGAATGATGACCTCTGTCTTTGTGGGACACGGGGAGACATAGTCGAAATTGGAATCAAAGGCAGATTTGGGGCTGCGGGGAGGAATGTAGACCGCCACGATTAAAAGTGACTTGCCTCAGTTACTGATAATGATTTTGACAGGAAGGGATTGAGCACTTTGACAGAATAAAGTGGTGTGTAGGACCTGACCTTGAAGACAGTCACCGAGATAAATGTCACAACCCCCACTCCTTCTCCCCAGACTATCATCTCTAAAGAGTGTGTAGCCAGCCAATGCAATGGCACAGTCAGATATTTTGGGAAAGAGCCATGTTTCTTCAACAGCCAGGATGTCTGGATTGTGCTGGCCAGCCCAGCCTTGGAAGAGGTCAGATTTCTGCAACAGGCTGCGAATGTTAATTGAGGCTAGTATTAGACCGCTAGCCCTACAACTAGTAGGATTAGGCAGTGCAGAGGGTCCCGGGTTGGGGTGAACGTTGCCAGTGAGAAGAAGAAGGAAAAGTGCTACCCTAAAGAGGACATGGTTTAGAAACTTACATTTGACTAACTGTTTACTATAGGAAGATATGACACCATTGAAGGAGTAGGAAGGGAGAGGACATGGGGCAGCAGGATTAAGGACTGGAACAAGGGGTGGGTTGATGAGCAGAGAACCATACCAGGAGGTTGAGTGTCACGGTGCAGGTAGTCACTGATGGTACCCCCCAAGGGGATTGTGGGTTTGTATAATATAAAAGGTCAGGAGGAGCTGGGCCAGTGGGGGGTTGTGTGGAGAGGGTAGGACCTGGAGTGATAAAGGGCAGAAAAGCCAAGGTGAAAGTAACATTATTGTGCGAGGTAAGATTAGGTGGGGGTTAGTGGCAGGGGGTAGTAGGATAGTGGTCGGAGTCAGACAGAGAAGTACACTAATAGGTGAGGAGAGTATAAGCCAGGAACAGTGGTGCAGCGGTAGGGTGTCCAACTAAGGTGCAGATGGTCTGGGGTTTAAAGCCTAGGACCAGAAGGAGGGAGCTAAGTATTGAAGGATTGGTTGAGAAGCAAGGAAAGAGGGGAGAGCAGGGGCTGGATGAAGGTGTGGAGCACAAAGGAAGTGAGAGAGCTTGGTGTCCAAGGCTGTAACGAGGCAGGAGTGACTGACCCCTAGTGGTCAGAGTCTATAAGCAGCAAATGGGAAAGCTGACACTAAAAGTAATGATCACATGACCAGCAGCTCCCCTATAAGTTCAGGGACGACCTTGGCTGGGAGGGTGGCTGGGGTGGGCAGGGCAATGACTTGAAAAATTTCTCCTCTTATTAAGCTGTTCACCCAGGATTTTGGAGTGCCCAGAAAACATTTCTAGGCTTAATTTAAAACAAAAAAACACCAGAATCTAGCTAAAAGTTTCCCATTTAGTTAGGTTCAGGTGTTTGTTTTTTTAATTACATGGGGCCAGATTTTTAAAGTGTGGTGCAATTCTTGCACTGAGCCCTGCGCCATGTCTCTTAGGTTCTGGCAGTGTGCCAAAACCTGTTGCCACAACTGTGCCTGATTTTACAATCTCAGGTGCAGTTGCAACAGTTTTCATGAGTTGCAGCAGCTTGCGTCAAATATCTGGCACAAGCTCTGTAAAAAAGGCCACCAAGATTGCCTCAAGTTAGAGCTGAAAAAGTTGGTCTAACTTGTGGCACTTGCCATATGGGATAGAAACTCCCATTAGATCACTGCAAGCCCCATGCACCATATTGTCAGCATTCCTGGGGCTTGTGGCAATCTAAACCATTTGACAATCCTGCTCATCATTTTTTATGTATTCGCCATGGGCTCAATTTTCAATGGGTGATGCAGTGCTTACATCACACCCTGCATCAAGCCTGTGTTTCTGGTGCTGCTGCACTAAACTCCTTTGAAATAAATGCACCTGATTTTAGCACATCAGGCACAGTTGCCACACTTTCCTCATTTTATGGCAACTTACACTAAAGCTTTGGTGCAAGCCCCATAAAAAAGGTTCCCCAAATGGCACAAGCTAGACCAGGGAAAGCCTGGACTGACTTGGGCATTTGGCACTCAAGACTGAAAATCCTGATCACTGAAAGGGAGAATGCCGCAGGCCCTGTGCACCAAATGATTGGTGCACCACAGGCTTGCAACATTCTCTTATACAAGGAAGCAGGTGCGCTCAGGACAGGATCCATTGGTTCAAACTGGGGTAACTAACCCAGTAGTATAAACTTTAAAGTGAAAGGAATGCACTCTTAGAAAAGACACCACTAAAAATAACTGTCACACACCCTGAGGAAGACCTTGCCGGTCAAAGCACTGGAGCTGTTTTTCAGCATCCTCCACACACTGGAATAAATCTTTGAACAGTTATTTTTAGTGGCATCTTTTCTACGAGTTCATTCTTTTCACATTAAAAGCCTCTGGAATATCCTCTACCAGGAGGCATATGGCCTATGAAAAGAACCATAACCCCTTCCCTTGGGCTTCAGGTTCAAAGCATGCAGGGATCTGAGAGCCATTCTTGAAGTTTGCAGCTCCCGAAAAGTATTGTCAACATCAGTTCCAGATAACTGCTTTTCTCTGAAAGTAGCATTCATTACTGATTGTTGCACATCAGAGGAAAGACTAGACACTTGAAGCCACAAGTGGCGTCCAATGCATAGTTCTGAGACAGCAACCCTGGCAGCAGCATCAGGACCATCAGAGGCTGATCTAAGGAGATGCTTACCAGCCTCTTGGCCATTAGCAATTGATTGCTGAGCTAATATGTTATTCTGGCCCTCAGGCAATTTGTTGAGCGGAGTGGCCATAGTCTTCAAAAGGCAGTTCTGATATTTAATTATATATGCCTGATAGTTTGCAATCCTTTGGCCCAGGGTAACTGAGGCAAAACTCTTTTTACCCATGACATCCAATTTCCTGAACTCCTTGTCGGAACAGGGAGCTCAAGTGTTTAGGTACTTTGGATCTATGAGCAGCCATTATTACCACAGAGTCTGTTTCAGGCTGTGATGACTATTATGGCTTAGCAGTAGCGGCAGGATATTGTTTATCCACCTTTCTATTCATCTATTCTATTTTATACATCTTTCACCTTTGGGAGGCAGTATAGTGCTTGGTTTAGGGCATGGAGCTGCAAATCTGGAGACGTGTGTTTGAATCCCATGTCCCCCACTTGCATACTGTGTTACCTTGCGCAAGTCACTTAAATTCCTTTGTGCTCCCATGTCACACCAGGAAACAAGCCTTGGCTTAGTGTGCCTTTCCTGGTAAAACAATTTCCCCTTTCCCTTCTAGGTACAATTGGCAGTTGTGCAGGCCTATGCCAGGCAACCAATGTAGCATCCTTCAGGGCTGAATGTACTAGAGGAATAAGCACTGTAGGAGAGGCTGAGACTTCTAAGAATTCATAAATATTTCTCTTGGAGGAATCTTCTTCTTCAATCTGGAACCCCAATTTGGCCTGCAAAATTTTAAGGAAGGCCTGAAATGAGCATCTTCGGGGGAGATCTAGTTGTATTCACTACACTAGCAAGGAGGCAAAAATCAGCACTTACTCAGGAACGTGTCAGGTGTGCACAGTTGTCTACTGTTATTTTTTTATTTTATGGAATAAAAAGGTTTTAAACTGAAATTTAGCTGTGGTGTCCTCTTCAAGAAATTGCTGATGTGGTGCCCATTTTCCAAGTTGTTCTATTGAATTTTTCCAAACAAAAGCACCATCTTCCTAGTGCACACTTCCTTTGTGGACTTTTTCTCTTTTAATTCTGCCCAAAACCTTTTTACAGCTTAGTGATTTGAGCATTTTATTTCTGTGGTTCTTTGCTCTAGGATTTTAGAATTGAGAAGGGGTATATCCCCATTAAAACAGAACACAGAGACATAGCAGTTATTAACCCCTCCCCCCGCCAGAGAAATATATTGCAAAGGGTGACTTCACTTAAATTTTTCTAACTGGGGAATCCCCCCCCCCCACCTTGTCCTCCACAGGCTGTAGTCTGGTTCTCTGCTGCTGCTGGACAGTAGTGCTAAACTACCCAGTGCACAGTAACCCACTGACATCACTTGCATTGCCTGAGCAGAAGAAAACAAACAGCGATGCAGCTCTGCTTGTATGGAGAGCAGGGAAGGCAATGCTGCACCAAAGCCCACACCGACTTTCCATTCATTCTAATAGGGCCACAGCTGCCCTGACCTGTGACCCAATGCTTTACTGCCTGTGTGTGTGTGTGTGGGGGTCGGAAAGATAAGAAAAAGTAATACGAAAGTCTCCCATGGTTGATTAAGCCAGGAAAAATATATAGAATATAACAATGGTTAGCATAAAAGAAAGGTTGTAACAAATAACAGCAGAGGAATGAAAAATGTTATCTGATATGCTACTTCATAAGGTCATTCATGCACTGAATGTTTTAGCTTTTAACATGCTTTCAATTTATTCAGTAACGTAGGGGTGGCCTTACTGTGCAGTTGCACTGTCAATTATTGCCCTCTGGACCTCAGTCTCTTTCTCTGTTTTTTAAGAAAATAAAATGGTGGAAGTGTCTTATCCTATCACATCCACCATGCTTCTGTAATTCATACCATGCCTAGTTTATCCCTTATCATTATAACCTCAGACTCTTCCACTTTGTTGTTAAGACTCCTGCATTCACTAGTAAGCACTTCTACATTTAATTCTGACCTCCATTCTTTCTCTCCCCATCCCATGCTACTTGAATGTAAATCACTTTCCTCCTTGCAGTCTACTTTGACTTCTCTTATGGAGGCAAAATACAAATGCACAATCCAGCTGCTGTTACTGTTAATATTTACTACGATAGTACAAACTGTCACTGTAATCCTGGACACATTTCTGCTTGCTAAGGCAGTAACAGGGTGCTGTGGGTAGTAAAGGGGACAGAAAATCCTTCTAAATTAGTACATGATTGAACAGCATACTTATTAATCTCTGCTTATTAAGTGGGGGGATGAAAGGTGGGCCTGCAAGACCTAGAGTCACTTAAGACCTTCAAACATTGTGTTAATATGTATGTTCGAGAATGTAAAAGAGCTAGTGAGCATCTGCAGCCAGGTCATGGCATGGCATTTCAGCCTTGTAAGATAGTCAGATGGTCTCAGGCACTGGTGTCTCACCTGGGTTTTATCACCCTTCCTATTCCCATCCCCTCATGCATTTAGGGCCTTTATGGGCCACCGTTCCCATTCCCATGGCTCATTAGCCATCTGCTCGGCTTTCTAGCTGTGCACACATGCACCCACAGACAGAAAAATGTCCCTGGCATTTAATGAGACCCCATTTAATAACCCAGTGATCTGTACTGTCTGGTGGTTCAGTAGAGTGACCCCTATATTGAACCCTCCCACTTTCTGTTTTGACTGGTCCCTCCCATCACTGCACCCTCAACCTGAGGGAGAAAAGGTAGGCTGCCACTAATCAGTCAATGGAATTGCAAAGTTGTTGGTGGGGCTAAGTGATCAAACAACTCCCAGGCAACTGAGAATGGGGTCCCAAATTGAAAAAAAAAACCTGTAGTTAGAGATTAGGGGCTCAATTTTCAAATGGGAAACTGTGACACAAGGTGCAGGCACCAAAGTTGTATGATGTGAATGGCACCTTGCGTCATAGTTTGTGGCACTCCCAATTTTCAAATGCCAGCTATGGTGAAATGAGGATGCCGTTCAGCAAAGCCCTTCTGCACCACCCTTGTGGCAAAAGTGTCAGTGTGCCAGGTTGCAAGGGTGGCTGCACCATGGCTGGGCTGCACCATCTCCTTATTTGCCATTCTACAGGCCTCACTGTGGTCACAACAGGAGGCTACCTTAAGACCAGCCAGAAGGTGGTGTAAGCGCCATGTACCACTGCCTGGCAGGGCGGTGATTGGGGGAGCTGTATGGAGGGGACCGTGAGGGCAGAAGACACATGAGGGTGACCTTGGGGATGATGGAGGCAGGGGCTAATGTGCAGAGGATGATGTGGCATCCTGCAAGGGTACCCTGTGCTATTCTAGACAGCTGATCAGTCGGGGGGTTCAGAAAGGTACTGGGACCCTGCCTCAGAAGGATATAGCCCTGGCACCTGCCTCATAGGTGCCACTGACCACAACACCATCCACGAGCAGCAGTGGCTGCATGTTGCTGGGTGCAAGTGGTGACTGTGAATGGTCCCTGGGCACTTCGGCATTCCCCTGGTACCATGACCCTCCGATAGTGCTGCGGTCAGTGGCACCTATGGGCATATGCCAAGGCTGTAGCCTCCTGAGGCCAGGTCCTGGTCCCTTTCTTCCAGCCCCCTTTCCCAGTCCAATTGACTGCCTGGAATAGCACAGAGCACCTATGCAGGGTGCTACATCATCCACCGCACATTAGCACCATGCCCCCAAGATCACCCTCCCATGCATCTCCTGCCCCCCATTCCCCTCCTTGCAGGTGCCCCCTCACCTTCATGGTCCAATAAGTATTCATCCAGGTGGGGGGGGGTGGCCAGATTCTTCCATCAATGCTCACACCCATTTCTTTGGCGCAACCCTGCAGAAGCAACAAATCTCAGGTCTTGGATGCAGGGACCCTCATGTTTTAAAAATATGGCACAGGGTCCCTGATGCACTCTGAGACTGCTGCAACCCTAGATCACTGCAAGTTGTGGTGATCTAAGGGCTCTTTGAAAATCAATCCCTAGGGATCCAATACTCAGCTAGGCTGCCAATGTGTGAATTTCACATTGCCAATCTGAGGGACTCTACATGCCTAAAAAAAACACTAGCACTCCAGTATATCAGTGATTGTAACTTTCATGTGCACAGTCATCACATGTAATAAAGACCATAAAAAATTAAAATGCTGAGTGCAGAATAAAAATGAACCACAACCCAACCAGCCCCAATGTTTTGTGGCACTAAACCTCTTCCTCAGGGGACATGGTTACCATGTTGATTACACATATTTAAATTCCATTCCCCACATGTGCAAATAATTTTGAGTAATGTTGCAATTAATCAGTGAATATAGGGAAAGCTACAAAGGCTATTAGTCTGCCCCTTGGTTCCTCTAATTGATTTTTGGATCAGTATCTATTTGCTACCACTTGGTATGTGGAAAGCTAGGACAGATAGGCAGAGCCAGAGCCTATTAACTAAAATGCTAATGTTTGTAAAACAAAAATGTGGAACAATGTTAGAAATCAATTCATGTACCATTTCTTCCCACTTCATGTCATATTAAAGACTATTGCTACTATTTATTTACATTTAAGTATTTTTCAAAAAAAGCTTTCTTTCTGAACTCACAATTTTGTGATTAAAAATGGATGATAAACATAATTAATTTACTATGAGTGTAGGATCAAGATTGAGGACACATTAATAAATCACTGATTATAATATTCCTTATGAACCATATACCCTTCACGTAAGTGAAAACATCTATTTAAAGTGCTTGTATTAAATTCATCAGTGTCCAAAAAGATTTTTTTAAACAAAAATCAGTTATTGTAAAGCATCATTTCATAAGAAACATGAAGTAATAAATTTGAATTTCACTGTGTGAGAAATGATTCAGAATACAACATTTTTCCTCCCATTTCATCAGTTCTTGATGTATTATTTACAGAAATGATTCCCAAACCACATGATCATTAAAGCCCCGTGGCTTCAGTGTTTTCAGTTTAAATATCCACATTGATTCCCTTTGGGCTAACAAGAGTGTCCTGTCTCCCCACCTGTGTTTCAGTGACACCTGCTCTATACCCATGTAGTGAACAATGTGACTCCCCATATCCTCCACATTTAGGAGGTGCCTCCCAATGGGATGTGATGAATCACCATGCCTGTTAGCCCTGTAATGCTTCTGAACATGCTCTTTTAGAGTCTGCATCCCCCTCACTGCCTCAATATGAGTGCATAGAGGTTTGAGTATTCTGGGGATAGAGCTGGGCCAGAGACTATACCAGCCATAGAATGGATCCCCTGCTCTGCAGAAAGCAAGGCACTGAGAGATACAAAATTTACCAAAAGAAACTCCTGTATCCCCTTTGAGCTACAAGAATTGTTTAACAAAAAAAAAAAAAACAGTATTTCTTTATACTAGCCCTCTACGACTGTCTGGGTGGGGAGGCGCTTGGGTGTGTTTGCCCATTGGGACAAGTACTATCTTTTGGGGGCTCAGCAGGGTGTGACTAAGGTGTATAGCAGGAATTTCCCTGTTGCCTGAACAGCCTCCCAAATGCCTCTCCACTGCATATCTCATGCTATAGATGGCGACAGACAACCCATGTACCCTAGGAAGCCTCCAGCTTGACCACCCACATAGATGTGCAGATCAGGTTGGGTCCACCCTCTGCAGGGAAGACAGTTTTGCTGGGGATTTGTAGAGGTTTCTGTACCTGCAGAGAGGAGCCTCCTTGCTCCCAGGGCCTCCCTATACAGACATGTATGGGCTGCATATGGATTTGGGGATCAACTCCATAGGCCTATAATCATGACCCATTATTATTCATGAAGCGCTTTGTACAGTAATGGCCTCTTAAGTGGGTACCCTTGGGAGAAAACATTATTATGCATTTAGATGGGAAGTACACTTAGCATCAGTGCCAATCAGGGTCTTCATTGAATAACAGTCAAAAATTATTAGGGCCTTTACTTTGCACTTGCCTGTCTTCTTCCAATTTGCCAGCTGACTACTGCAGTTCACAGGCTAAAGGGCTTGTGGAGGCACAAATGTGCAGCACTTTTTCTGTACAGTGCAGCCAAATAATTCTTTGAAAACCCTGGAAATGCTGATGAATATTTTTCAAATTTAACAGCAGTGACATCAAAACACACAAAGCATTCAACTAGTTGAGACTGAGGGCATTGTGACAGTAGTATGTGAATATCTTTAGTCATATTGGAACCTTCTGTTAGGCACCACTGTAAGCAGACAATCTGTTTTCATCTCACAAATCACAGGGGGTTCCCTCTGGCACTTCTTCCCTGCTGTCTGTTACAGAAAAAGCACAAATTATACTCCCATGATGTCTCCATTGCAGTCTAATATAACAAAAGTCCCAACTCTGCCCCGGGAACATTTCTAGATTTCGTGCTGGGAGTAAATGCTGCTGAGGATACATAGAGGCCTCTGCATCTGTGGAGAGGAGCTTTCAGGCTCCTGGGGCCTCCCTTTACAACCACACAGAGGAACATAGGGGTTTGTGGATTGATCCCTGATGCCTATATGGAAAGGGAAAATTGTTTAACCAGGAGTAGGACACTAAGCCGAAGCTTAGCTCCAGATGCGACCTGGGAGCACAAGGAAATTAAGTGACTTGCTCAGGATCACACAGTGTGCACCTACGCGGCTGTGGAATTCAAACCCAGGTCTCCAGATCTGCAGCTCAGAGCCTTAACCCACTGCACTATACTGCCTCCTCTAGATATGAACAGAGTTTTACCTTTGCTATGGAAGCCATGGATACCATGATTGCACCCATTTTTATAAAAGAAAACAAGATTTTTTGTATTTTAGATGGCAACTCCATGATTAGTGGCATTTTCCATGACAATACCATGATTTTTAACATTTTCCATTAAGCACCATAGATTTTTGTGTTTAAAAATGTCAGACCCTTAATTTTGTGCCTCACTTCCACAAAGCACTTGGTCTTTGTGGACAAAGAAGGGACTGATGGAGGGTCTGATGGAGGCCACCAGCAAGTGCTGCAAAAGCAAAAGTAAGAAAATTAAAGCCCAGATGCCCAGCTGGTTCAGCAAGGAGGTGGCAAAAGCTGTAGATGAGAAAAGGGGCAGTCTTCCACAAGTATAAAAGTACTCAGAAGGAGGAGGATAGGGTGGATTACTCTGCTAAATAAAGGGAGGTGAGCACAGTGGTTTGGGTGGCAAATGCTAGAAAGGAAGTGCAGCTAGTACAGGGGGTAAAAACCAGAGAGAAGGCTTTTTCCCACTGTATGAGAGAGAAAAAGTACATAAAGATGAGATTGATTAAAAAAGGAGGGTAATTTGGCATAGAGTAGTGAAGAGAAAGCAGAGGTACTTAACAAATACTTCTGTTCAGTCTTCACTAGAGAAAAGGACAGACCAGTATCTCAAGGGAAAAGGGGGGTGGGGACTGCAAGGGGGGGGGAGTCATGGACAGTATCATTCAAGCTGACGGGGTACTTAAAGGCCTCTCTGTGAAGAAGTATTTCCTCACATTTCCTCTGAGCCTCTCCCTGTCTAGCTTTATAGCATGATCACGTCCTCAAGCTTCTTTTTCTATAGAAAATGATACCTTCCTGTACCTTATAAATGCCCGTTAGGCCTTTGAATGTTTCTATCATATCCCCCCCTTTACCTCCTCTCTTCCAGAGAGTACATATTATGTTTCTTGAGTCTCTCCTCATAGGGCTTTTGATACAGGCCCTGCATCATTTTGGTAGTACTCTTTTGCACTGCTTCCACCTTATCAATATCCTTCCAGAGGTGGGGCCTCCAGAACTGGACACAGTACTTGAGATGGGGTCTTACCAGTGATCTGTACAGGGGTAATATTACCTCTTTCTTCCTACAGGTGACACCCCTCCCTATGCACCCGAGCATCCAGCTAGCCTTTCTGACTGTATCCTACTGCTTGGCTACCTTCAAATTATCAGAAATGATTACCCCCAGGTGCTTTCCTGTTTGGTGGTTGCCAGTACTTCTCCTCCAAATTGGTAAGTAGCCCCCGGGTTTCTGTGTCCCAACTGCATGATTTTGCATGTTTTTGCATTGAAATCCAGCTGCCAAACCCTTGACCATTCTTCCAACTTTTTCAAATCATTCCTCATACCCCTCCACCATGTGTCTACAATCTTGCAGATTTTTGTGTAATCTGCAAACAGGCATATTTTCCCTTCCAGCCCTTCCACAATAGCACTAGTAAAGACATTGGCCTAGTACTGAGCCCTGAGGCACCCCACTGGTTACCTTGCCTTCTCCAGAGTGGACACCATTTACCACCACCCTTTGACTCCTGTTGATTAACTAACTTCTTACCCAGTTTATAACTTTTTGACCCACTCCCAGACAGGCCAGCTTGTTCACCAGTCTTCTGTGTGGAACAGTGGCAAAGACCTTACTGAAATCCAGATAGGCCACATCTACCTCACCTCCCTGATCCACTACCCTGGTCACCCAGTAGAAGAACTCAATCAGGTTTGCCTGACAAGCTCTCCCCCCTGTTAAACCATGTTGCCTTGGATCCTGTAATCCAGTGGTTACAAGGTATTCCACTATCCTTTCCTTCAGCGGTCTTTCCATTACTTTGCCCACTACTGAAGTCAGGCTGACAGGTCTATAATTTCCTGTCTCCTCCTGGTTCCCACTTTTGTGAAGCGGGAACACATCTGCCCTCATCCAGTCCTTCAGAATCTCACCTTATTCTAATAATAAGTTGAACAAAGCTGTCAGAGAAGGAGCCAGCACCTCCTTGAACTCCTTTAGTATTCTAGGATGCACCCTATCAGGTTCTATTGCCTTGTCTACTTTTAATTGTGCTAGTACCTTGAGGACTTCCTCCTCTGCAAAAGAACTCATGTCCAACTCCCTACCATTTATGTCTTTGTCCCTTATCTTTGGGCCCAGATTAATGGCCTGCTTAAAGGCAGAGCTAGCACCTCTTATGGTATAATAGTGCTCAATAATCAAACCATAAAGGATCCCCAGTCTACAGCTACAGTTTTCAATCACCAGTTTACTGACCTGGACAAATATAAGAATGCAATCCCTATCCCATCCCCTGCCCTAAGCTCTGTACCTGCTCTCTCACACCCTGAATTTCACCTTCAACTAGTGTCCCATAATGAGGTGTTAGTCTCCTCAAGAAAATTAAACCAGGTGACTTTGAGGGACCTGATACACTAGAACCCAGGCTCTCGACAGCAGCAGCCTCAGTCACTGCAGCCCCGGTAACTCTGTTGCTAAACAGGTCATTCTGTGAAGGAGTGATCCCTGCCAAATGGAAGGAAGCAACAGTTGTCCTAGTCCACAAGGGAGGTCTCAAGGAAGATATAGGCAATTATAGACCAATCTCCCTATTCTGCGCCCTGTCCAACATTCAAGAGAGGCTGGTCTACAAACAGCTGTGAGACAATCTCAACCTCCACCACCTATTAGCACCTCAGCAACATGGATTCAGGTGCAATGGGATTGACACTGTCTTAATTAAATTCACCACAGATGTTCTGCAGGCCCTGGACAATGGTATCTCAACAGGGGCTATCTTCATAGACCTCATGAAAGCTTTTGACTTGGTCAATCACAAATTGCTCCTTGGAAAACTAAAACACATTGGTTTTGACTCTCATGTGATCAACTAGCTTTCTAACTACCTGTAGTGATAGTATAATATGTTGATTATTGTCACTCCATTTTGTATGCTATTTCATGTAATGTATGTCATTTTATACTCCATTTTGTATTGTGTGACTCCATTTTACATGCTGCTTCATTTAATTGGTGTTTTGCTCTTTAGATAGCCTCATTATTATGTTTTGCTTCAGACAGTGTATTTTGCTGACTTGAAGGTCGTATATTATCAGGCAACCTATTTTTGTAGTTTTGTTTACACTTCTGCTTAGCTCATAGTGTTCTAGGCACCCAGCCAGTGTTTGGAGCACAGTGACCTAGCAGGTGTAGGGAATTCTGAGCAGTCCTTATGGTGCGAATTCGCAACATCCTGGGAGCCCGGCCAGCTTCTAGAATGTGGGAAAACAACACTATGAGGGCTGCAACGATTATTTTTAGCATAGAATAAGATATAAATGTAGCTTTCAATGCCTTGTTAGAAGCCTCCTGCAGGGTGGACGATCGCTGTGGGGCCAGTTCCGTGTTCGAGAGACTCCTAGCCAGGCTGACAAGGGGGCTTCCCAGCCATTGGAAGAGGGCTTGGATGATGCTTTATTGAATCGGTGATGTATAACCTTTTGTATTATATTTTGCTATAATAAAGCTTTGGCTTGCTGTACTTATTGTTTTGTTATTGTGTGTATGTGAATGTGAATGGCAAATAGCTGCTTGGTTTGAGTTGGCAGAACATTTTTGGCGTAGTCGGCAGGATTCAAAAATAAAATGTCTATTTTTAGGAAAAAGGATGAGTTCTTTTTTTTAAGGCTCAAACAAGCAAGGGCAACTGCCCTTTGTACTTGTAATTTGTGCTTGCTGCAAGTATATACTGTTAGAGCCAATGATGGCTTTCACAGTTCAGGCTGCTTTTAGGAGAAAGGCAGCGGCTGGTTAAGTAAAGTTAGATAAGCAACATCTAGAAAAAGAAAAATAAACTACTGTGGATGTACGCACAGTAGGTGACTACAGACGGGATGATTTGAAAATCCTCCCCATGTTGCCTATCTGTGTAGTTTCAAGTTTTTCTGTATCAATTTCAAGTTCCTTGCCTCCTATAGAGGCTGAAACATTTGATCCTAAACCCAAGTACTGGGGACCTCTACCAGATGGATCTCAACCTAGTACTGTTAGAGATTTTTGTTTGTTTTGTTTTAAACTGCAAACCAGAGCTCTGGAAAAAGACTTGGTTTGGCAGGTTACTAAAATGGCCAAAACCTTTGAAAGGGTTAAAACCTTTGAAAGAGTTAATAGCTGCAGCGTTTGGAAATTATCATGAAGGTCCTGCAGTCAGTTTTCTTACTCAGACTAGTGTATCGGAAAAGAAGAAGAAAATACCTTGGCACCGGGTAAGTCTGAATTGTTTATTTAAAGTTGTTTTATGTCTGTCTGTTTTATTTCTGTATACGTATACTAAAACAAGGTAATGCTCCGTCTTTCTCATGCATATTTTCTAGCTTATATCTGTGTTCTGTAATTATGTTCTGTTGTCAAGGTTGCGAGATAGGATTGACTGCCTTCAGTGCACAACAGGTTACAGAAAAAAAAAAGGAAGAAGAAGCTTCTTTGCCTCATAGCTGACTGTTTTAATTGGCTTTATTTTTAATGGAACATTTGTGCTGCCTAGATAGGGTCAGTGAAGAACTTTTGTTTGGTGGAGCAGGTAGTGTTGATGGTGAAGAATTATGACGCATATAGATTGCAATGTGCAGAAAGAGTTGTAGTTTGCAAGCAACGTGCAAGCCACTGCTAGGTGAAAATGTAATGTGTTAACAGCTATAAATGGCTTTATCATACTTCTAGTTAAAACCAGAAACTTTTTGCAAAATGGCAGAGTGCCATATTTTAGTTATGTGCCAAAAGGTGTAATCATGTTATAAGAGGTGTGTTCACTTACAGATGATGTGTTTAAACAGTGTTTTGTTCTGGAAAGATTTGGCAGGCAATATGTATAAATGTGTTGGTTTAAAATTGTCAGTGTTACAAGACAGGCAGGAGGCACATATATCTAAACCACGTACAGTTTTCTAATGGAACTATGGGCATTACCTCAGCAAATTGGTGTGAAACAATGTCAGTCTTATTTTGTGTTAAGTATTTCTTTTTGTGTATGTGTATGTGTGTATACTGTCTTGGCCAGCAGTTTTATTGTGTAAAGATATTTTAATATTGGTGGTGTTCAAGGACACTACAGGAATGGCTGGGTTTGAATGACCCTTGCATGCACACTGTGACCTTTTGCACGTTATTTGACCTTCTTGTGTTTCAACATTTTATGTTACTACCAGTTCAAACTTGATGTGTATTCCATGCCTAAAGCACAACTTTTCACACAAATGTATGTTTTCATGAAGGCACACCAAGAGTGAACCATGTAATTTGACTTTTATTGCAAAACTAGTATTCTAAGTGAAGAGGAACAAACTTTTACAATTTTGAAAAAGGACTATTACAGCTGTTTTTGAGAGTTTACCATCTACAGAGATATGCGTAGTGCGGTATTACCATCAATCTGGACATTTTGTCATGCTTAGGATAAGGGAACCCAGGGACGCTTGGCTTCTTTTTATCCTATGGAAATAATCTTGTTTTATTTTTAAACTGATGTGTGTTTGTTTTGTTGTTTGTCTGTGTTTCACAGCTAACCTTTTATTGCTACAGTATTCGAGCTGTCTCTTGCACCTCGAGCTGTGTCTTCCACCAGTAGGAGCTTGGAGGAGGGTAAGCTACCCTTCCTCCCTTCCAGTGTAATACCCACAAAGGTTGCAAGGTACATGTCATATTTATACTGATTCATGGTCTGTAGCCAATGGTTTAACAACCTGGCTGCCCACTTGGGCTAAGGATGAGTGGAAAATTTATTCAAAGAAATATGGGGAAAAGAACTGTGGCAGGAAATATGGACTATGGTGCAAAATACTCAGACCACTGTATTTCATGTTGATGCTCATTGTGCTTCAGATACACTAGAACGATGGTATAATTCTATTGCAGATGAAAAGCTAAGATTCTTCCAGTGGATATTGAAGAAACTCAAAGTCAGCAGTTATCAGGGCTGGCAAAATGGGCACATCAAATGTGGACATTTGGGAGAGAAAGCCACTTACAGGTGGGCATATAGTAGGTGTACCCTAACATTGGATTTGGATAAAACTGTTATTGCTCAGTGTCCTATTGCCAACATGGGCAACAAAGACCAATCCCTCATATTGTGAAAGGACAATTGGGGGAGATCCTACGAAATGGAAAGAGAATTTGCATGAAGCATTACAGATTTTAAATAATAGACCAATTGGAGAATCTGAGACCCCCTTAATGCGAATGATAATTCCTAATTTGCAAGTGCAGGCTTACTCAACTACAGAAACAGTGTTATATTGGGAAATTACACTAGGAGCTCTGTCTCTTGCAGGCAACCCCAGAAGCTGCTGGACTTGATTTACATGCCCTTCAAGAATACAGAATAAACAGCAGAAACATTCAAGTGATAGAAACTGGTATTGGAATACAAATTCCACTGAGACATTTTGTTGGATAGCACCTAAATCAGAACTAGCCCTCAAGGGAATACAAATTTTGGGAGGGTGATTGATTGTGATTACCAAGGAGAAGTGAAAGTAATTTTGTTGAATAGTAGAGAACAAAATCTGTTAATTCAGCAGTATGACAGAGTGGCTCAATTGTTAATTATTCCAGTTACAAAGTGACCCCTATAAAGGACAAGCCCCCACACTCTTAACAGCAAGGGAGGATAAAGGTTTTAGATCTACAGGAGGTTTTAACAATGGTGCCAAAATATGGTTACAAACCCAAATGGCCCTCCTGAACCAGCTGAGGTGATAGCCACCGGACGAGACAACACAGTGTTAATTATCAGATCAGGAAAGAAAAATGGGAATACGTGCCTGCACATAAATGTTATCTTCGAGAATAATGAAATTTGTGTCTTTCTAGGTCCAGCAATGGATTTTAAAAGGAATGCTGGTGTGTCTTATGGTCCATTTGGCAGAGCTAGTTACCCCTGGAGGAAGGATTCAAGGGTTAACTGTAATGACACTGGTTGTAAAGGAACCTGGAGTTGGAAAAATGATACCAAAGATAGAACCCAGGGAACTTTAGCTGCCCATCCGACAGAAGTGTGCGGTACTGAACATGACATTTTCACCAGGGTCAATCTCTGATGACAACTGGTGGCTCAGGACAATATGCCTATGAAACAGATGAAATCTCTTTGCAGAATAAGACTGCTATTAAATGTTGCAACTTACCGAATAGTTGCATGGTGACTCTACAACATAGACTTGATTGCTGCATGAATCAAACAGACATTTTCAATGCAAGTATTACTTTGATTGACATAGACACGTTATTCTGCATGAATGCTACTGCAATAACTAGTAGAACTACTTGGGCAGATCACATTACAGTGTTGAAAATCATCCTGTAATTAGCAATGATAGTATAGTTAAGGTTCCATCCACATGTACATCAGTAGCGCGGCGTATCAGAAAAATGTAATCCATTTTAACATAACGTTTCTGTTTAGTAGAAAATGCAAATATAAAAGAGCTTGGTATGATACGCTATTAGGTGGAGCAGGGCAGGCATGGAATTTAAATAGTGTTGATATAGAAACACTGACTAACAGGCTTCAGGCAGTAGGAATTGATGTATTTAGCTTAATTAACTTACAAGCTCAATGGATGCCAACTGTTTTCTTATCCCAAAGATTAACTTTGAATTATGATTTTGAGTTCTTGCAGTTATTTAATGCTTCATAGGTATGGGGAATGGGAGTAGCAGAAAATATTTCGCGATTTATTGATTGGACAGAATGCACAATGCGACATATGTATTCTATAATGCAAAGAAATAAGGCCCAGAGTGATTTAATGAGTAATAATGAATATGTGTGGAGGACCGTGTTCAAATCATGGATTAATCATTGGATTGTAATGTCATCCACCACAGTAAAATGCACAGGTCCCTGATAATGAGCAGAAGCTTATTTTGTATTGGCAGCCCAATATTTTAGATCAATCAAGATTGAATATCTCATTAAATAAAATTAAACAGATAATTCAGGAAACAGATGTAATGCAGGCTCATTTGGCAATAAGAAATAAATCATTAGTGCAAAGTCGGGTGCAAACTACGATAGTTAAAATAAAATGATTGATTTAAGTTCCAAGATTCAACAAGAGACTACTCATTATTGGTGGGATATTTTTACAGGATGGTCTCCATCAGCTACAAAAGTGTTAAATATTCTGATACATCCTATCATAATCATTGCTGTAGTGACAATTATCTTGCTTATTTGGACTTGTTACTTATCATGTTATATTTGTAGTAATTTTGCTATGGTACCAATATCATACAAATCGTATTCACAATAATCAAAGGACCAAATGTAGTGATAGTATAATATGTTGATTATTGTCACTCCATTTTGTATGCTATTTCATGTAATGTATGTCATTTTATACTCCATTTTGTATTGTGTGACTCCATTTTACATGCTGCTTCATTTAATTGGTGTTTTGCTCTTTAGATAGCCTCATTATTATGTTTTGCTTCAGACGGTGTATTTTGCTGACTTGAAGGTCGCATATTATCAGGCAACCTGTTTTTGTAGTTTTGTTTACACTTCTGCTTAGCTCATAGTGTTCTAGGCACCCGGCCAGTGTTTGGAGCACAGTGACCTAGCAGGTGTAGGGAATTCTGAGCAGTCCTTATGGTGTGAATTCGCAACATCCTGGGAGCCCGGCCAGCTTCTAGAATGTGGGAAAACAACACTATGAGGGCTGCACGATTATTTTTAGCATAGAATAAGATATAAATGTAGCTTTCTCAATGCCTTGTTAGAAGCCTCTCCTGCAGGGTGGACGCATCGCTGTGGGGCCAGTTCCCGGTTCGAGAGACTCCTAGCCAGGCTGACAAGGGGGCTTCCCAGCCATTGGAAGAGGGCTTGGATGATGCTTTATTGAATCGGTGATGTATAACCTTTTGTATTATATTTTGCTATAATAAAGCTTTGGCTTGCTGTACTTATTGTTTTGTTATTGTGTGTATGTGAGTGTGAATGGCAAATAGCTGCTTGGTTTGAGTTGGCAGAACACTACCTAACCTTCCATACCCAGATGGTCAAATGGCATGGTGCCATGTCGAGTCAGCTGCCTATTACTGATGGCATACTCCAGAGATCTATATTAGGTCCTTTACTATTTTCCCTGTTCATCAATGACCTGGCAACCATAGCGGAGAGAGTCATCTCATCCTATATGCAGATGATGCCATTCTGTACAGGTGCTCCAGGGATGCTAATACCCTCAGCTCTCAACTAGACAGTCTTCACTGCTCTTAAGAAATGGACACTAGAGAACCACTTGGTGTTGAATGCCAAGAAAACAAAGGCTGTTTTGCTCGGCCAAAGAAGATTAGATCCTGATAGATCTGCTCTATCTCCTCTCGTAACTTCACCTGGCTCTCTAATTGAAGTTGTAGCCTCCCTAAAATAACTTGGTCTGACGCTTGATCAAGCCCTTACCTTTAAATCACATGTGGATCAGGTTACATGTACAATACACCAGAAATTGGGATTATTGTATAGGTTAAATAATCACCTCCTTCACGAGTCTAGAATTGCCATGGCAAATTGTGTGTTAATACCCAAGCTCTTACATGCGTCTCCTGTGCTGTAGTCTTTGCTGCAATGACCCATGTTAGTAAGCACCATTCCAAGGTACTGACCTCCCTAAACTGGATGTGCTTAGCACATAGGCTACAGTATTTCATACTGTGTACTGCATACAAACTTTCTTCCTTTCAATAACCTCCTGGTCTGGCAGATCTTCTTGTCCCTATGTGATCAGACTGATACAAACTTCCAACAAAAAACTACTTGAAGTGCCAAGAGTCAAAACCTCACTTGCAACCAATTCATTACTATGGAATGCCCCCCCCAACCGGAACCCCTATGTATGGTTAATTCCTTAGACACCTTCAAAAAGGGGTGAAAACTGTACTACATAGAAAAATGTCTTTGCTGCTGCTATCGCTGACAGTATACTGCCACTCAGTATAATGCATCTGTGTGATTCCCTGATGTAATGTGGTGTATCAGAGCTAGTCTCATACTTTTCTTCTGTATTAAGGTGTTTAATGTGTTGTACCAGTGTTATGGCTTTCTATTTAGAATTGTGCCACTGCTTACTTGTCAACTATGAATAATCCAAGTCAATTGTTTTCACTGTTATGTATTTCACCACTTCTATGTAAAATGCTCCTTGTGACTGACTGTTGAATAATTGTATAACTGTCATTAATACCAGGTTGTTCCTGAAAAAGGGAACTTTGATTCCAGCTGGTTAACCCAGTAACCAAAATTAAATTAATCAATCAATCTTTGGCCCATCACCTACCCCTTCTTCTGTAAATACTGAGCACAAGTATTTGTTCAATGTGTCTGCCTTCTTTTGGTCATGCTCCTTGCAGACCCCTTCTTCCCCTTTTATCCTTACTATTCCCACTTTGGTCCTCCTCTTCTCGCTTATATATCTAAAGAAAGTTTTATCTCCTTATTTTACTGATCTGGCAATATTCTCCTGTTTTTGCCGTTGCACATCTAACTGCCTTGCCTGCCTCCCTTTGTTTCTTCTGGTAGTTTTCCGTATCCTACTGTGTCATTTTGTACTTTCTACTTTTCAATTGCCCTTGCAAATGAGTTTATCTCAGTGGTGTTTCACCTGGTTAAATAAAGATTGATTGACTGATTGATTGATGCCAGTTGTTATGTTCTTACTTTTTCTGCTAAGTCTTCAGAGAACCATAGCAGTCACTTTTTTCTCTTCCCCTTGTTAACCTGCCTGACACAGACATTTTCTGCTTTTTCAATGCCTTCTTTTATTTTTCCCTATGGTTCCTTGACTCCCCCCAAGATCCTCTATCCCTGCCAGGGCTTCCCTGATGCATTCTCCCATTTTTCTGATATAGACCCTTCTGAATTCCAGGATCTTCATCTTAGTGTGGCTCAGTTCTGGCCCAGTCCTTATATTGAACCACACTGTATGGTGATTGCTGGATCCCAGGTTGTCACCCACCGTGAAGTCAGCAACACTGTCCCCATTGGTAAGTACCAGGTCCAGAATCACCCCCTATGAATGGGCTTCTTAACTAGTTGCCTGAGGAGAACCCCTTGTAGGGAGTATTGGATGTCCCTACCTCTGACTGTTGCTGCAGCTGGTAGGCTCCAATCCACATCTGGTAGATTGAAGTCTCCCACACAGCAACACTTCACCCTTGCATGCCATCTTTTAAATGGCTTCCATCATGTCCTCATCCACTTCTCCCCCCTGTGCTGAAGGTCTGTAGATCACTCCTATGCAAATAGTTGCCCCCTTACATGTTTCCAGGGTGACCTTCAGTACCTCAGCTCCTCCCTGCTCTCCCTGTATTTCCATGGATTTTATTTTATCCCTAACATAAAGAGACACTCCTCCCCCTTTTTTTACCTACCCTGTCTTTCCTGAACAGAGTATACCCTGGTATGGCCACATCCCAATCCTGATCTTCATCGCACCAGGACTTGGTAATTTCAACCATATCCAGGTCTACTTCTGCCATGGTGGCCTCTAGATTTGCAATCTTATTGCCTAGACCTTGAGCATTTACAAACATGGCTCTCTAGATTGTGCTGCCACCTCCTTTTGTTTCCCATTTGCCCCTCCCCTTTGTTTCCACCATGATCTAGCTCATTATCACTCTTTCCTTCTATCCCCAGGTTCCTTTGTTATATGTCTCTTTTGGGGTTTCATCCCCTCAGGATTCCCATTGCTGACCTTGTGAGCATGTGGGGAGGGCAAATTTATGCCTCCCTTCATCTTTCTACCTCCCTCTTAGCTAGTTTAAATACTGGCCATGGTAGTATTTAAACCATTCACTGAGGACCACAGTTCCCCTCCTGAATGGATATAGGCCATTGCCCCTGTACAGGCCCTTATCCCTCCAGGTGGGGCCTCAGTCCCCAGTGAAGCCAAAACCCTTATCTCTGCACCATTCTTTCAGCCATGGGTTGAAGTTCCTGGTGCAGAGAATCCTGTCCTCACCCCGTCATAGACAGGCAGCACTTCTGAGAAGGTCAAAGATCATGCCACCTGCCTAAGACCCCTCCCCAATTCCCTGAACTCCTCCTGAACTTTGCTGGCTCGTCCTTAGCCAGGGCATTAGTCCCCAGATGGACAATGATATCTAGCTCTCCCTCCCATCCTGTTGCTCCAGCAATCCTTTGGATCTTCTTTCCATCCCTATGAGCCATGACACAGAGAAGGCACTGAACCTCCCTCTCCTAATCCTTACCTGTCCCCAACACTATCCCCCTCACTATGGAGTCCTCCACCAGGATTCTCTTCCTCCTCCTCCTCTGTGGTCCTCGGCCTCCCACCTTGGGGTCTCCACCATGGAGGACCCCCACATCCACCCCAGTCACTACTTCTGGTGCCTCTGTGGGATGTTCCTGCTCTGCCAGTGTTGCATATGAGTTTGTAGTGGAACTGGGTGAGGGATGTGCCCCCTTCTCCACCATCATAACTGTCCCTGAGCCCACTATTGTCCAGCCGCTCCTCATTCTGGACAGCCTCTGAGGTTAGCAGCAGTGGACTAAGTGGTCCCTGGGTGGGGAAGAAGGTCCTCCAAACCCAAGCCAACTTGGTCTTATGTCTGGCAACCTCCTCCCTCAGCCCAGAGAGGTGCATACATATAGGGCAGCCATATTGAGGTTGTTTAATTCTAAACTGGGCAAAGGAACAATTAAAGGAATTGTTTGGGTCTTAAATACAAAACTGAAGGCCAGCATGTTGTATGCAACAGAAGCATGGGGTGATACTAATTTAAAAGATCTCAAATGTATTATTAATGAATTATATCGATATGTTTTGATGGTACCACAATCTTTTCCCTCTGAAATTTTATGGATGGAGTTCCATCAGTTTTTATTGGAAACAATGGTATTGGAAAGACAAATATTATTTATGTTGGACTATTCCAACTCCCTGAAACTAGGATGCTTGATGGAGTCTGGAAGAAGAAATTACTTATAAAAATCTTGTCTTCATCTCCATCTCTCCAAATATCAGATTGATTCAGAAAGAACTTTATCCAATGAGCTTGGGTTATCTTCTATATGAAATCTTCCTAAGACCTCAGGAAGAATCTTTTTAATGGTTAAAACAAGAATTAGGGATTTGGTAATAGCAAGAGATTTAAAGAGAATCTCAGAACTAACAAGCATTTGTCAATGCTGAATGTTGCTTGCTTGTATGTGCTGTTTAGGTGTTTGGAAGTGATAGTTCCATGCCTTCCTCCCAAGTCATCCACTGTGTCTTTCCACTCAGTATTCACAGAAGAGTGGGAGGGGCAAGGGCCACAGCAGTACAGCAGTTGCCAAGGGGGTGAAGAGGTGGACAATAGTCCATTCAAAGGCAAAAGAGTCCTGCAGGAGCTCACTAAACTGAAGGTGGACAAAGCGATGGAACCAGATGGCATACACCCAAGGATATTAAGAGAACTGCGAAGGGAGATAGCAGTACCTCTGGCAGCCATTTTCACTGAGTCATTCAACATGAGTGAATTGGAGGAGGGCACATGTGGTCCCTCTACACAAATGCAGCAGCAGGGAGGAGGCATGGAACAGTAGACCGTTCAGCCTCACCTCAGTAGTGAGGAAGATCATGGAAGCATTGCTTAAAGAAAGGATAGTGGGGCATCAAGAAGCCATCAGAGCCTAGGGCCATAGACAACATGGATTCACAGTGGGGACATCATGTCAGACAAATCTGGTTGATTTCTTTGACTGGGTGACAAAGGAAGTGAATCAGGGTGGGGCAGTGGACAACGCTTACCTTGATTTTAGCAAAGCCTTTGACACCATCCCACATAGGAGGCTGATAAACTAGCTGGGTAGGCTTGGCATGGGGAAAAGGGTGGTAAACTGGGTTAGAAACTGGCTAACAGACATGAGACAGAGAGTGGTGGTAAATGGGGTGCAGTCTAGGGAGAGGGGGTGACCAGTGGGGTGCTGCAGGGTCTTCATTAGTAACAGTGCAGAACAGCTGAAGGGAATTTTTCCACCAAATTTTCAACATAGCCATTTTAAGACCTCTGCTCATGAACAGTGTCACTGTGATTTTCTTAATGTGTCCCATACATTGATTTCACACATCGACTGCGCCATTGTGCGCTACATGGGAGGAAACACATTTTGGGTGAGATGTGAAAATTGACAGCTGTACTGCTCAAAAGGAGGTGTGGTAAAATGGTAATGTTGAAAATCTGGAGTGAAAATATTTAAAATTCACTAACTTACGAGCGTGCATAGGAACTGCGCAACTCACGCTCATAAAACAGTCATTTTTAGGAATTTTTTCACCAAATTTTCAACATAGACCTTTTGAGAGCCCACCTTATGAACATTGGCAGTGTTGTTTCATTAATTGGTCCCAAAAGGTGATTTCATGCAGTGACCGTGAAATCACCCTTTGTACCTGATTAGCGCCATGACAGTGCAAGAATTCATGAGGAGGGGTCCTAAAAATCCCATGTTGAAAATTTGGGCTCAAAATTCCCAAAAATGCCTGAGATATGCAACAAAGTTGAAAAACCCCTATTTATTCCATTATACAGCTTACTGGCATTTCCTCAGTTTGCGGTCGGCTTTGAAGAGTGCAGACGTGTTCCTGGTCCACCGAAGATCATCGCGCCGGACTCCGCAGGTAAGTATGGGGTGTGGGGAGGCAAGTGTCGCAGTGGATGGTGCGGGTGTGGGGGGCAGGGAGACTATGAGGACCTTTTTTGTTACAGGTTGTTTTTTTATTAAGACGACACGGACGTTTGCCATGCTGGGGTGGGCTGCTGGGGTGGGCTACCAGAGTGGCAGCTGGAAAGGCTGTTTCGGGGGGCTGTAGCTGGTGGGGGATTGGGCACCCCCATCAGCTATAACAAGCTTTGCCACACTGGGTGGGCTCCCAGCGTGGCACCTGGAAGCTTTGGGGGTGTGCAGCTATGGAGCGGCGAGTTAGGCACCGTCGGCTATAACAGTTTTGCCCACTGGGGTAGGCTCTAGCGTGGCACCTGGGTTCAACTTTTGTGGGTGGGGCATGGAGCGACCGAGGACTGGGCACCCCCATTGGCCATACAGTGGTGGTGTGGGGGAGGGCGCATCATACGCGGTATCATTAACTGAAATGCGTGTGTGGGGAGAGCTCTGCTCACTGAAATGGGCTCTCCTTCAACTGCATGACCACTGCATTTTCAACTGCTGTCATAGACAGCTGCAGCAGTGATTGGGGAACTGGGGCCATGCCTGCAAACACACTGACTGAATTGGAAGACGGGTGCCACACCTCCGAAAACTCGGATGATGGCACTATGTTTCTTGCACATGCGTGCAAGCAACATAAAAAATGACAGATGGTGTAAAGAAATCAAACTAGTTCATCAGTTAGAACCATATTTGCTTAAGATCTCAAATCCCCAATGTAGGCACTTAATTACAAGATTTTGGCTGGAACTTTATATAGCCAAATATATACATTTTAGACAAAAGAAAGAGAAGGGAGTAATGGATCTTTTGTGTGGCTGTGGGAATAGGATATAAGATGACTTAAAACACATCATATTACTGTATCACATCCATGAAAAAGCCAGAAAGAAATGGCTTGGGGAAATATTTTCTGGTCTTGGCCTTCCTCCCGGTCTAATAATCAATTATTTGTTTACAAATAAAGATACTGCAATACTCAATAAACTTATAGGATACATATCTGCAACTCATTTGTAAATAATTAAAACTCTGAAGTATTTATCTTGGAATTTGCATGGATAGAGAGATTTTATCCTAATTTATGGATTATTGAATCTACCTGTATATGAAATAGATATTTTATTCTAAGAAGACTTTTTAATGAAATTTAAGTGCTGTTGTATTTGTCTCAAGGGACATATTGATAGAATGTTATGCAAAATCTTTCTATGTTTGTATGTTTGGTAAAGGCTATTGCTGAACAAATAAACTTTTTGAACTTTGAACATATATGGCAGCAACTCAGCCTCTAGAAAGTCTCCTTGAGGACTGCCGCCCGACAGCCACTGCACTGCACCACTCCCATCATCCTATCCAACCTGCTTTCTCTGTTATTTTACCCCATTAAATTCCCTTTATTACCCTACCCTATATAGAACGTTTCAATGACCCCAAGGTTTTTGTAAATTTTTACCCTCTGGTGTAGCTTAGCCCTGCATAGGGTACTACACCTTTTTTCCTACCTGATGCCTTGTGGCTGCAGACACCTGCTTATCCCTTTTATCTACTCACAGTTTGTGTGGCAGAGTGTACGGCTGCCAACTACCTCCTCTGGCTGACTCCCTTTTGGCAGACTCCCCTCTGTTGTCTTTTGCACTGCAGTCCTTCATGTGGAGGTCTGCTTGATGGATGGATACTTCCTTATATATATCAGGTAATGGTTCAAATGGTTGATTGGCTCACTTGAGGAGAGCCCTGATTGGCTTTTGCTAGTGAGTCTTTATCTAGCAATCCAAAATCAACCTGCAATCAGAAATGTGACTCACTTATCCCATCCTCCAATTATGATCTAGCTGAGGCCCCAGGCCAAGCAATTCTAACCCAGCCCACAAACTACTAGGCAAGACACAGATCTTTATTATGGCTTTAAAATGTTGGCTTCTGTGACTGGTCTCAATGTACCATACAGATAATAATAAAGGCGCTATTTCAACAAGTTTCCCGGATTTACCCCACTTATGCTGTCTCAAAAAGCCTCTTTAATTTCTGTCTGTGAGCAGAACACACAAACTCTGCATTAAGACAGCAACCTGCAAGAGTGAGTCTTCATATAGCAATCCAAAACTAACCTGCAATCAGAAATGCTACTCACTAATCCCCTCCTCCAATTATCACCTAGCTGAGGCCCCTTGCCAAACAATTCTCACCCAGTCTCAAAACTACAGGGCAAGACACAGCTCTTTATTATGGCCCTTGCATGTGGGATACTGTGACTGGTCTCAATTTACAAAGAAACATAAAAGTTGATGGCAGATAAGTACCGCAAGGCCCATCCAGTCTGCCTATTTCTTTTTCTACTTTATGAATGTGTCATCGGCCTTTGCTCTGTCAATGGCTTATCTATTCCTACTCATCTGTATTGCTCCCTTATGCCTATCCCACGCCTGTTTAAAGCCCTGCACTGTATTCATATCCATCACTTCCTGAGGTAGTTCATTCCATGCATCCACCACCCTTTCTGTGAAAAATAATTTCCTCATATTAACCCTTAATCAGTCTCCCTCTAATCTTATGCTGTGTCCTCTTGTCCAGCTATTTTTCTTATATTGAAACATGTTAGACTCTTTCACCTTGTTAATGCCTTCAAGGTGTTTGAATGTTTTGATCATATCACCTATCTCCCTCCTTTGCTCAAGGGTATACATATTGAGCTCCATTAATCTGTCCTCATGTTTTCTGATGCAGTCCCTGCACCATTTTGGTTGCCCTTCTCTGGACTGCCTCAGTTTGGTTAATGTCCTTGTGAAGGTGTGGCCTCCAGCACTGCATGCAGTACTCCAGATGGGGACTAACCAGTGTCTTGTAAACAGGGACTATTACCTCCCTCTTATGACTAGTGATACCCCTACAAATACACCCCAACATCCCCCTAGCCTTACCTACTGCTTTAGTGGTCTGCTTGGATGATTTCAGGTCATCTATGATGATGATGCCCAAGTCTCTTTCTTCCCTTGTGACTGCCAGCAACTCCCCTCCCAGCCTATAGGTGGCTTCAGGGTTTCTCTTCCCTATGTGCACGATCTTGCACTTCTTTGCGTTAATCCCCAGTTGCCACTCTTCTGACCATTTTTCCAGATTATCCAGATCTCTTCTTATTCTGCCCATCTCATCTGGATCATCTTCTCTGTTGCAGATCTTGGTGTCATCTGCAAACAGACAAACCTTACCCTCCAGTCCATCTGCAATGTCACTGATGAAGATACTATATTGAAGAGGACTGGCCCCAGGACTGATCCCTGAGGTAACCCACTTGTGACTTGCATCTCTTCTGACTGTATAGCGTTTACCACCACCCTCTGTTTTTTGCCCGTCAACCAGTTTGCCACCCAGTTGACCAATGTCTGACCCACCCAGGGCCTACCCAGCTTATTAATCAATCTTTTATGTGGAACAGTATCAAAAGCTTTGCTGAAGTCAAGGTAGGCGACATCAGCTGCTCCCCCTTGGTCCACCACTCTGGTTATTCAGTCAAAGAAATGTATGAGATTAGTTTGACAGGAACTTCCTGTTGTAAACCCATGCTGTCTTGGATCCTGTACTCCTATGGATTCCAGGTGTTGCACTATCCTTTCCTTAAGGAGTGCCTCCATAATCTTGCCCACTACTGAGGTAAGACTGACTGGTCTGTAGTCCCCTGCCTCCTCCCTGCTACCACTCTTGTGAAGCGGAATCACATGAGCCCTTCTCCAGTCTTCTGGTACCTCTCCTGTGTTCAGAGACTCACTAAACAGTCCTGATAATGGCTCTGCTAGTTCCACCCTTAGCTGCTTTAGTACTCTGGGATGTATGCCAGCAGGTCCTAGTGCCTTGTCCACCCTGAGCTTATCGAGCTCTTGTAGGACCCTTTCTTTTGTGAAGGGACTAGTGCACACCTCCACCCCCCCCGTGTCCATGGTGCTGAGCTGTGGGCCCTGCCCTACCTTCTGTTCAGTAAATACTGAGCAGAAGTATCTATTTAGAATAGATGCTTTTACATGGTCCTCCTCCTCACACGCCCCCTTATCCCCTTTGATCTGAGCAATACACCCTCTGGACTTTCTCCTTTCACAAATGTATCTATAGAAAGTCTTGCCACCTTCTTTTACTGCTCGTACTAGTAGGTAATTTACCCTACACACAATAATAATGGTGTTATGCCCATTGCCCTCAATGACATCAAGCAGCAGTATAAATACAGTATATAATTGTGTATGTGTTTTCTTTTGTTTTAACTAAAATGGTCAATTTTCACTGGGTTCATGGACTGGATGTGGATACTAAAGGTGAGGGGAATCAGGGACTGAAAATGAGCACGCTGTGCAGTAGTGTGTGTGTGTGTGTGTGTATTACAACTGAGGAGGAGACAACACAGCAGTGAGTGAGTGAGCACAGCACTCGTAACCGTTAGACTGCAGACAGATCTGGAATGTAAAGAAACTATGGACTGATACTTAGTGGCAAAGCAAGGGTTAAGTGCAATGGGGTGAGGGGGTGGGAAGAGACCATTGTTGGGAAGGAGTCAAGATGATTCACTTTAGACTGGATTCAGAGAAATATGTAAGAGAGCTTCCCTAGTGTTTTTTCAGCACATATCCTGTAACACGAGTCACTGTAGCCTGGATTCAGAGCAGTATGTAAGAGAATTTGCCTAGAGTTTATTCAGCATATAACCTGTAACAGAGTGAGTTTTAACTGCCGGCTACTTCCAAACCCGGACATGAGCCAGAAGTCAGTAGGCTCAGGAGTTCAATTCAGGAACAAGGAAATAATGCTTGTGGCTAGTGCAGTGGTAGTGGGGAAGGGAAGACAAAGGAACAGCACTAAAGAGGCAAGGTGGAGAGATGTGGTTAATTTCCACTCGAAGCACTGAGTGGATGAAGACACTTTAGGTATCAGATCACATGCTTCCAGAGTCCCTTCTCCCTCTTCTAGTCATAGCAGTACATCACCATGGTAATATCACCATGCAGCTATAAAAATTAGCTATGTAATAGCAAAGGAGAGTCTATTATCCTTACAACATTTACAGAAGCAGTTTCAGGGACATTGTCTAAATTGGCGGGACTATAGTATGATTAAACATAAATTCATTACTTTTGTTGATGTCCCACCAGAGAAAGGTAAAACAGCGTGGAAGATAGTTTTAAATAGGCAAGAGGAAGCCTTGAAATTATATTCTACAAAAATGTTTAGTAAAACTTATATAGATATAGCTGAAAATAATAAAGAAAAGATAAATACATTGGAAATAAGTATAAAAAAATGGGAAAAAGAAGCTGGAATGTCAGTCTCAGGTTACAGTTGACTAATAATAATATAATAATAATAATCTTTATTTTTAAGTGCCTTTCAAGATATCGAGGCACTGTACAATATAAATAAAACACCAATAAAATCACCAATACAAACAATAAAAGGTCTGTAGAGTCTATTCAATCAGAATAAAAGGGTAGGCCTGACTAGAAGTTTGGAGGGGGCAGCAAAAGAATCAACTATGCTAAGAATAAGACTATCCAATTAAAAATTATTTTTAGAGGTTACTACATCTCCAATTGGCTTTTTTTAAATCAGTATTAAACAAAATCCCACATGTTGGTTTGGTGTGGTATGGTTGACACTCTCTGTCCCATCTGTGGGAATGCTCTTCTATATAGTTATGGTGGCAGAAGAGTAAAAATGAAATTACAAAAATCAGTACAAAATATATGCCATTTAACTTACAAACTTTAATATTTAATGATTATGCTATGTTAAATTTAACAAAAGAATATGAGACCATCCTTGCATTAGCCTCTATGTGCACTAAGTGCATAATTCTCAAATTTTAGAACAGATAATTTGCCAGTGTTCCCCATTCAAAAGTGGCAAGCTAACCTAATACAATTTTTAAATACTGAGAAGTTGTTAAGTGACTTCAGTGAAGCATAAGATAACATACTAACCAGATAGGGTGAAATACTGAAAATACTACATTATTACATTTAGATTAAATTACTGTAGGGTATGTTTTACTGTATGTTTTGCTCAATCATTGAAACTGAAATACATGATGTAATAATATTAACACTAAATATGATAATTTACATGATATTTTTTTTATATATCTCTATGTATAATAACTGTGCTTGGAAAAGGTAGACTTTAATTTTGTTCCCACACCTTCTTTCCTTACAAACTGAATGAGAAAGATGGATAATACTGAGTATGCCTGCACAGAGAAACCTTACATATAAAGAGAAAATTGCTATCTTACTGTTTACATATTCATCTGCTATTATTTATGCAGTTGCAAAATTTGCACGGACAGTAATGCATAAGCTATATACATAGTGATTTAAAACTGTTATACTTATTTATGTAATTGGCTTGATGCCCATCTGCCATCGCTCTTGCAGTATAAATTTGCACAGACAGCAGTGTATGAACTCTGCAATGCTTTGATTTAAACTCATCTTACTTATGTAATGTAATGTGTGAATTTTTATCTGCAAATGTTTTAAAATATTGTTAATCTATTGTGATTGTATGCATTTCAGTAAACTTGATTCCTGATACTTGAATACTTCCACAACCAACACTTCAGACAGCGATCCACTAGAATTACCATCGGGATACCCGAGTAGGCCACACTCATGCAGAAGGCAAGGCTTACAGACCTACTGCAAAGACGTGTATCCTAGAGCAGAAATGCCTCATGGAAGCAAAGGAAGCTTATACAGAGATGCAATACCTTCAGATCTGAAATGTGTACACTGTGCACGAAGATGGATGGACTATGTACTGGTGTCTGGACTGTGAAGTGAGCTCTCATACATCAGACATGTTATGGAGGCAGGGCTGAACCACATGTCAGATGTCCTGTCACAGGACCTAAGTGATATCTCATGGCCTTGACTACTGCACCCAGCTAACAGACACCAGCCCAACAGCCTACACTGCCAGTTGAACTGGTACCTGTGGCACAGGTGCCAGTTATACCCATACCAAGGCTACAGTTGCATGCACCCATGCCACTGCCTGTTGCCAATGGGCATGCACAACCTACCTTGTCACAGGTAGAGTCAGTTAACAACCTTGGGCCACCTGTTGACACTACAAACACAGGCCACAATAGGAAGGGTAAAACATTTGTTTTTACCCAACACTACCCATGCTCACAACCACCAAAATAACAGTATCACCGAAAACCTTTCACCAAATATACACAATGCCCACACATACAGAATGTATACAATATAATGTTGATACCATGCATGGTTTACTGCACACTCATTATACATCCCCTGACATGACTGCCACAACTCATTGGTCTATGTAAAATATGCCTCAACCAGACGCTGTCACTGAGCCTACCTTGCAATGTATCCAGCATCACTGAGTCCACTGTTCCACTGAGGCATCATGAGATACGAGTGTTGAAGGTATCCAATGTCACTTATAAGTGTGCTACAGTACCATACATGATATGAGTTTATGATTACCTACCAATTGGCCATCCCTGGTCATCTATAATAGCATGCAGGCATGGCACCAGTGCAGCCTTCTGAAGGATGGATGCATCATATGTTAACCCTGGGTATTTGGCACACACATGTGTAATAACACCATGTGCACCACACACAATTTTCATGTTTATATTGTTTGAGGCTGAATTAATTTATCTCCCCTGCATGTGATGGGCAACAATGCACTCATGACTACAGTCCCCATCACATCCACAATATCTGGAAACCTAACAGTGTTAAAAAAAAAACTCAGTAGTCTAATATCTGCATCAGATGTTGGCAGAAGTATGATGTCACCAATGTGCTGTAACAGTGTGCCTGTCCCCTGCCACAGGTACCGGGACACAAATTATTAGCTTAACCCTGTGATGTCTCCCGTGACTCTTCAAAATGGGCCTGTTCTGTAGTATACAAGGACTGTCAATGCCTTGCTCTGCACACCTATGCTATGATTATGGGGTGTCTGACATCTCAGCTATGGGCCAAGCACTGTACACAGTTCAGCCACAGTGACAGTCAACATGAAATGTCCCAATAAACTGCAAAGACATTAGTGTAATGGGGTCTAGTCTGTGCCTATAAGCCCATTCCATGCTTCTTTGTTGCCTCTGCAGCACACCTTCACACAGCAACACAGTAGTCCAGGACATGTGTACACAGCACAACTATTTCATTGTAATTGTATGCAATTGGGGTGTTTCTTTTTTATACAGTGCAAAGTATAGGAGTTGTTCCACTATATACTAGGGCCTGATCATGTGATGTATGATGTTTCAGTGAGAGAGCGAGGACCGAGGAGGGGTTACATTAGGATTCTCAAGTGCAAGAGTGTCCTGATCGGCACAAAGCAAACATTATACAACAGTAGGTCACATAGTCATGTACTACCATTTCCACCATATACAGAATGCAGTGTGATATATAATACAAGGTGATTTGTGTGGGATATATGCACTGCCACATGTGTAACAGAGGTGTTGTACAGTGATGGTTGTGGGGTTCTCTAGAGGATATTTTGTAGCACACTATTCATGGTCTGTTTTACTGCCTCAGTACAGGTTCCCTGATTGGATATGGATACAGTATCGCTCAGCAGTGGGTGTCCACACCACCCAGCAGATGTCGTACATGGTGGCACAGTGTTGGGATGTGCATCCACCCATGCAAGAGAATAGAGCCAGCCTTAGCCACCCCTAGTCCCAATGTTAGATGGGGCCACCTACTCATAGGGGCCTCCAGACAGAAACTGTGTAGGTAATGTCTTTCAAAGTTCATGTTAATTTTAATTTGGGCATTTCATCCCCTGTGTACTGTTTAAAGATCACACAAGGGGCATCACTTGGCAGGGAAGAACCTTCCAACTATGCATCATAATGCCATAGGGATACTCAGTAAGGTACACTCAAGAGCCTCAATGACTAACCCTTCTGGAGGCCCCCAGAAACATAAGGCCAGTTCTATAAGGGAGGTGTCGGGGTGCAGCTTTGGATGGAGTCATATACTCTGCAGTAGACTTTTGCACATATCATGTCGGTCTCTTTCATGTGGCTGTTGGGTGGCTAACATGTTTCCATTGTGCATGTTTTTTGAGTAGTAGTGTGTAATGCCATACCTTCCAGGCAAACCTGTCTGTCAGTCAAAAAGCTTTATTGTTCAGCAATATACCATTACAGCTTAAAATTTAAACATATTAATAGACATAACAGTAAATGTATAAATTCAAACATACACTGCTACAATATAACACAGTCCTAAATCCATAATATTAATGTAATAAAAAAGTTGAATAACAGGATGTTATAAACTGTTTGTGTTAGCCAAGGCACCTTCAGATCAACTGGAGATATATGTCTATGATAGATGCATATAAACAGAACAAAAAATGATAACTTATTTTATAAAAGAAGAGCCAGCTGGGACACAAAATATAAACAACTTCATGGGAAACCAGTATGTCTAACTGTAAATGTTGACCCACCAAGGTGGGGCATTAGTGAATGCAGTATCTGCATGTAATCCAAATTATGGAATCCTCAAACATAAGAAAGAGTCCCAGTAGACTCAAAACTAGCCATTGATCATATACATTAACAATGACTCTCAGGGTAGATTTAGACAGCCCTAGAACATTAGAACTTGCAATAAAAATGTTTAATCCAGCTGAGTATTCCCCTAGTACATGAAAGGTTTACTTTTCCTAATTCTCTTGATACAATAAAAATAATTTACTAACTGATTAATAAAAAAACATCACTCACTGGAAAAAGGAAACCCAGAGGATAACCTGGAACACAGCTTAGACCCAAATATTATATAAAGTTTCTATAACTCCCACTGCACAAAGGCAGGAGGTGTCACCAGCATTTGGAATATGAGCAAATCTGGCATACGGTACACCTGTCTATTTTGATGGCTATTACACTGTCTGTGCCTCTGTATATTACTTGTGCATTCTTAATTCTGACTAATATACTGTAAGCGTGCATGACATTCCCATGTACTGTACTGTATGTGTGCTGTCTGATATTGGGAAGCCTGTGGACTGTTTGTGTTATTCCTGCACACACTGTTGCATATGTGGTGACCTGTCCACCAGTATGCTGCCTTTACTGTACACCACTTGCTAGTATAGTGTCTTGTGGTGGCTTTGCTTTCATGCTATGGCACAGGATGTATGTGGGGGTAAGATGTTACAATGATCAGGTAAATAAATGTGTGCTACAGAGTTACAGTACATCCTACAGTACACATATGGCTGCTACTCACTCAGTTCTAATGATGCAGTGTGTCAAGGGGGCCCATGGGCCTCCATATATCCTTACTGGTAGGGACAGGAAATGGTGCCTGTGTGCAGTGTCAGGAAAGGGGGTGGTTATATTGCTGTATATATATATGTATATATATATATATATATATATATATACATACATATATATACACTGTATAATACATGATACACCCTTGATATTTCTTGCAGAGTGAGCATTATGCTGCCTATTGATTTGTATCACTCTCTAATCATACAACTTTTATTGCAAGTTGCTTCAGGGGATTACAATTGATAGCATTCCAGTGAGGGTTGGGATGTTAATAATACTGGTCATATTGCCATCCACTCTTTTCCAGCATTGATGCCCCAAATGAGCAGTCTATAACAATGTAATATAGAGGTTTGTTGTTTAGTGGGAACATGGTGTATGAAAGGAAAAAGGATGACATACTGGAAATATGATACTGCTGCCCTCATGGATGCATAGATAACAGTACACTTCCACACTTCCATCACATCCATTTCACAGCTGACTTGCATGCTGCATTGGCCTCAACATGCCCATTAGCACAGACGCCCACTTGTGCACTGCAGAAGTGGGCATGAGCACTGAAGGCAGTACATGGAGCTCAATCATGAATTAAAAAGGTGTTTTTGCTGTGTCCTCTGCATAGTACTCTGCATGTGTCCATTACACAGTGGGAGTGTGGCATGGATCATTTTTGGATTGGACCCTTTGTTTCATAAAATGGTCAAGTCTGCATTTTTGTTATAGTTTAGTTGTTATTTTTAATAACAGTATAAAGCATACCCTAGTTATTCTGTGACATAGTCAACCATCTCTGTTAACATATTAGATACTTATCCCTCTAATATTCCCCACTGTATAGTTAATGTATTATAAATGATAAAGAATTGTATTTTGATGGAGTAATCCAACAGGTCCCTTTTTTATGTCTTTTGTTATGTAAAACAATGTAATCATCCCCAGATCCCTTATAATATATCTTCTGGATTTATGTAATAACTCAATCTAAAATGTGTATTTACAGTATGAAAAAATATGTTGTATTGTCACACACCAGTAGCTCAGTAATGAAATATGTGCACAGATACCCAGGGCTTAATATCGATACAACACAGAAGACTGCATGGTGGCAGTTAAAAATGTAGGGTCAGCACCACAAATTATGGTATACAGTACCAAATACTATGAAAGTCTGATTGATGTGTGTAAACCTGCATTTAACATTTCTTGTGCAAATTACAGGCAAATCATCATCTTGTAATGGCCATGTATATACAACTGAAGCTGGGCTGTAAAACACTAGTACTGTACCAGACATGTTACTAGGTTGTTATTGCTCCTCACAACAATGCCATCAAATATGGGGCTATAAAAAGTACCTCTTTTGCTACGCATCAACAATATCTTGCATAGCGCCAAATCCTTAGATTGCAGTACATACAAGAAACATAAGGGAATTAAGCGGCTTAAAACAATTTCATAGCTGCAACGAAATGGCCCACAAGGACATACTGATATTTCACCTTCATACAGACATCATCTTCAGAATTACCATGCAATGCTAAGTCTCTCTCTTAAATACCTCATAGCCCTAAAGAGACAGTAATAAAAACACAGACAGATACAATTAGTGTGAGGAAAGTGCTTGGTGCCAGGTGTTGAGTGCAAGAGTAGAAAGTGCAAAAGGCAGATGAGAAAAGGCTTATACAAAAATGTGAAGAACACAAATAGACAAAATGTCTAGTTGCTGTAATTACTAAACAGTGGCAATACATCTATATATATATATATATATTACGCTGAATGAATAAAGCAGCAACCACAAAACAAAAAACCCCAGAAAAAAGCAATAGTAGCTTGAAAAGGACAAAAAAAAATCTGAATGATACAGCTGTTATTAAGCTGTCCTGAAAAGGAAGATGTTATAGCCTAATTTAGAATCAAATGAAAATACAACCACACACAGTTCTACAGCATTAGGTACAGATTATTCATTTGAACCTTTTGGAGCAAGTGCGTTGAAGGTATTAATCCAGAACTTTCTCTATTCCGACAAATTTCAAAAATGTTGATGAACTCTGTCCTGCTTCAATAAAGTGCTTGGATATTGTAATGTATAATTTACTATTTTTCATAAAGATGGCAGTTTTGTGCTCTTCAATCCATTTTTTATTCTCTTTTAGTTTGTCCTATTTACAGTAGTCCACACAGGAAGTTTGAAATGTGAACTACGTCTGTAGAGATAGTTTTTGAACTTGTTGATTATAAAGCATTTACTAGTTCTCAGGTGAACAAATGTCTGGGGGATTGTACTGTATGTAGTTGAACAATAGCTGCACTGGCCACATCTGAGCTTACCTGTAGGAGAGGTAGGGAGCCAAGTTTCAGGATTTTCTTAAGGCAGGACCAAGTGAACTATAATGTCGCAAATGCTTTTACCACATCTGTAGGTTGTGCATGCTGTATTGTCTGTTAGAATTTTCAGATTATTGTCAGCTGACAGAATTGTCCAGTGTTTTTCAGTGATACCACCAATTGTATGTGCTTCAGGATTAGGCTGAGTGACCAAAGTTAGTTGCCAAGTAATGTGTTGATACTGTAACTGTTGATTCCCACATATAATGGTGCTCCTATCAATGTTTTTTTCCCCCGTGATAATAAGCAGTCTTACTGCGTTTATTTTTGTATGTTCTTCCTTGAACTCTCCTGATAATCTCTTTACTTTATTTTGTCAGTCATCATGGTCATACATGTCCATTTCAGACAAAAAAATGGATATGGATATTTTTTTAATTAAAACTCAGGATGACAACTATCAGCTCATACTAATGTGCCCTTTGTGTTTAGTTTTTGATAAATGTTAGTAACCAAGTCAGTGTTTGCTTTTGTTATAATAAGATCTACAAAATGGATTTCTCTTCTATTGAATTCTGCTGTAAATTTAAGGTGTTCATTAATTGTATTGATGTATTCAAGGAATCTCTGTAACTGAACTTCACATCTGGACCAGACCAATAAAATATTGTCACTACAACAACTTTGATTTGAAATGAACTGGGAAAATTAATTTACAGATGGGTTATGCATCCATCTCTGTTCCCAATCTGCAACATATAAATTTGCTAAGTTTGGGGCAAATGTCATCCCCATTGAAGTTCCTTTTATCTTTGCATAACATTGCTGAAAAAAAGTATGCAATAATACCTGACAAGGTGCTGGGATAACATCATACCTGGACTGGTTGGGCATGAGGCTTCAGGCCGAGTGTATCCAACACCCCAGAAGTGATGTTATTCAAGCATGGCACACACCCTGGAGTGCATCATTGCTATTATATAATGGCATGTTTGCATTAAAAACGAAGGCAAAAAAATTAGAAAAAGCATTTTAAATAGATTTCACTTTATCATGAATGTGGAGGTAGATGAAGGTAAAAAAGTAGTTTTGTTTTGGCCAGTAGGTGTTGCTTCTGGTAAATGAATGGCTCTGTCCTGCAAATGCCCCCCTCCCCACACACACACATTTCTCTCACTCTATCTCTGGAAATGGCTCTCCTTCTCTCACCCATACACTTCTCTCTTCCTGTTGGATGAGATGCTGTCCTAGTCGGTGACCAATACTTTCATCAAGTTTCAATGGTGGCAGTTGTGAAGGAGACTGGGAGTGGGAGAAACATGGTTTTGGTGAAGAGTTCTGGGTGAGTCATCTCATTTGCCCTGCTCGTTTGGATTATACTGATTGTAATCGGTATCAATCAAGAAAGATGCTGGTTGCTTCAGTTATGCTGCCTACACTGGGACTGATGAAATGTATTTGACTTTTTTGGGGGGGGGGTTACGAAAGAGGTAGCAGGAATCAGTGGTTGACAAACACCGAGTGTGTGTCTGTGTTACATGCATGGCCGACTAGATGACAGCAGTGAGGTTTGAAGCAATTAGCAGGAGCTATTTGAAAAAAATGCTATTTGTGTTGACATCAGTGTCTTTAGCACAGTGGATAACTAAAATGTTAGAGGTTCTGGGCTGGATTCACAAAGCTTTCTGAAGGTGCAAAACCTTCCCTAAGTCCCCCAAACTGCTGTAGCTATGGAAACAAAGGGGAAGTTGCACTGTGTGCTACTCATAAAACACTCTACAGCTGCAAAAAAAAAAAAAAACACTATGGAATGTGGAAAAAAGTGCAGCTGCAGAAGTCCCTGAGGAAGAAAAGGTGTGAGGTAAGTAAGGCACATCCCCCGAAAGGCTATTCACAACAGTTTTTTTCCACAGTTGCAGAACAAATGTTACACACAGTGGAATGAGGTGTGACACTCCCTCAGCAAACTGCAGTACTGCCCCAACAACTGGAATCAATTAAGTTGGAGGTGAGGCACAGGCAATAGCATCCCAGTGAGTATAGCAGTGGCTGATGTTACAGCAACAACAGCATACATTGCCATGATATGGCAACAAGCAACAACCACCAGACCCAGTGCAGCCCATGACGGAGCCCCACAGGCAGTCGAGCCTGACCAGTCTGCAGTGATTGCTAACTCCTGCAGGCAACAGGCACTCCCCAGGGAGGGAGGACCAGCAGTGGCAGTCAGCCACTGTGGTGCCAAGGTATTGCTGGTACCTATGGTGCTGCAGTGGTCCCAGTTGAGGGATTGGTTGCTGGTCTCTTTGTGGGTGCTTTCAGCTTTGTGCTATGGCAGTAATGTTAAAGTCTGCTGCTCCAGCTAATTAGGTTCACTACTGCTGTTCCTCCTAAGCTATTTCTGCAGCTGCGGATCCGCAGTTGTAGATTTTCAGCACTTGCTCAATTTCCAGAGCTGCTGAATTTCCACAGCTGCGGGGATTTTATGGAATTCCGCACCTGCTCAAAATTTGTTTATGAATATCATGCAACTGCATTTCCACAGTGCTGCAGGCCTTTTCCAGCAGCTGCATGATTTTTGGCTTTCTTTGTGAATCCTGCCCTCTGTGTTTACACTGTCATGCTTGATGACTGGATAATGAACTGCTATGAGAAGGATGACATTGGTTGGGGGAGTGGGGGACAGGATGGAGTGGTATGTTTTGTTTTTGGTGCAATCAAGTGTGCCTTTCCTTGATACAGTGATGTTGTACTGGGATAACATCACTGTTCAAGGTGGCTTTTGACCCATCAGAGGGCAGGACATTTCCTTGCCATTGTATAATAACATAGTTTGATTCCAGGATGAAGTGTGCCATGTCAATACCAAAGGATGGCCAGCTGAGGGGGAAAAGAAGAGAGAAAAAAAAACAATCAAGTGGCTGGGGGGGGGGGGTGACAATCTCAGCTCTATTTTGTAGGGTTTTGCTTACCAAAGACAATCCACCCTCAAGGGGGATGTTTGTATATAATCTTTCAATGTAAATACCTACAAGAATGTAATTTTGTGATATTTTTATCTCTTCCAAAATTTGTACCATATGGTTGGTGTCTTTGATATGATTTAATTAGAGGCCCAGTTTTATATATATGCACTAAAAATGTCAACATATTTTCAGTTACTCCCCTATTGGTGAAACTATCAGTCTGCCTGTTACATGGTCATTTTTTTGCAGTTTAGGGGGGAAGTAGTACCCAAGTCTTTTTGAATGGTCTAGAAATTTAGAATTAGGATTCCTTTTTAGTGGTATAGCCATTTTCAAGAGCACTTTGCAGAAGGCATTTTGCTTTATTCAAGATATCAGATGTAGGATCCTGATGCAGTGGCATATAAAAAGATTCATCTGGTAACTGTTGATTAGCCTCAGGTATGTATTGTGTCCTACGTCAAAAGTTACTGTTCTGCTTTTGTTGATGGCATGGCATATTTGATAATTCTGTTAGCGCACATCTTTCTTGTAGGGTGATGCTCTGATTTTTGTTGTGTTGATATTGTTTTAAGATATTATCAATCATGTTCAATTAACTTACAATAGGTCTGTAAGGCAGTGCTCCTAGATGGATGGCAGAAGGTTGATTTGGCTGCCAGATGTGATTCTTCTCTAACAATTTCATTATTTTCTAATCCCATTGCATTATTATCGTTACCATTGTTAGCAAAAAAAAAAAAACTCTTTCAATTGCAGCTGTCTGAAGATTTTAAAGACATCTTCTTCGTTGTTAAAAGCACTTGGGGTATAGGTAAGAACAAACTTAAACCTTTACTCAAAACAGAAAGTTGAGTTTCAGACAGAATTTTTTTCTGTAAGGTTTATGACCTCCAGTTGGGGTTCCAATCTTTGGAAATTGCCTCAGTTGTCCCAGTGGTCATCTGCAATGTCTGTTATTCCCTCTAACTCTTGTGCATCTGTTCCCTCCTCCTCCTCATACTGCCCTTGTCTCTCCTTATCATCCTGTGGTAGGATTTTTTTGTGGTCTGTGCTCCCCTTCGCATTCTAAAACCGGGTGGATTACATCTGCTGGTATTTTTGTTATCAAAAGTATTGCTGATCTCACTCTTAGTTTCAGTCGAGATATTGCCATTTGAAGAATTAAATTCATATTTATATCCTCTGTTGTTAAACTTTTTCCTAGGACAATGCCATGACTATATTGTGCTGTCTTGATAATCAGTGGCATCGTGATCAGGTTTCTGCTGTTTATACTTCTTTAAATCTTCTTTGAATTTATTTAGTATCCATTTTCTCTTTAATTGAATTGTATTGTTCAGTTGTGTGTTCAGCTTTAATTTTTGTTTTGCTGTCTATGATCTGGGCAGCTGAAATTTTTTCTCTTTTCAAGATTTTTTTATAGTGTACAACATCAAATTGAGACTATGTTTGTTTGCCACTTTCTCCAAATCCCCTTCGTTATTCTTTGTCATCTGTTCCAAATGATTGGGGTGGGGGTCTGCATTTGGAGGCCCTCAGGAATGCATTTTTCTCTCCAATATTAGGGTAAAGGCACAGCATGGAAGTGGAAGGATATCTCTTTTTTCTTTACATTTTCTAATGTTTAAAATCATAAGCAAGGGTAGGCAGTGTGCTTGAGCTGAACAGATCTTCAATCTGTGCTGCTGAGACTGTAATCCGATTATGAGTTTCTTCAGAAAAAGACAATCCTTCAGTGTCAACAGGGGCAGTGGCCATCTTAAAAGTAACGTGGAGCACACTGTGAGCTGTGGACTAAAATCACCACATCAGTCAACACACTAATATGGTCACACGTCAGTAATTGAGTCATGAACAATGTGCACAGATACCTAGCGGACCTAAATGCTGGCACCCAAGTGCAGTATTTGGGGGTGCTGTACTGTTGGGGTGTGCTGTCTTTTGGATGAGATGTTAAACCAATGTCCCTGCTACCCATCATGGTGCTGTTTTGGTGGGTGTCCAGGTGGAAGTAAAAGAATCCAAGGGAATTTTCACAAAAAAAGGTAGGGAAAGCTCTCCAGTGTCCTGGCCAATATTCCGCTTCCCATAAAACTGGTTCATGCAATTGTCTAGGCTGTGTGTGGGTGTTTATGTGTGATATGGCCACCACTACACATTCAGTCACTTCACTACCACTCTAGCATTGCTTGCAAAGTGCTTTGGGATACATTGTGTATGAGCAGCACTATATAAATGCTGATTCTTCTTCGACTTAATATACAGAAGATTGCACAGCGGCAGTCAAAAATGTAGGGCCAGCACCAAAAATTACAGTATACAAAATACAATGAAACTCTGATTAATGTGTCCAAACTTGCATTTAACATTTATTATGCAAATTATAGGCAAACCACCACCTTGTAACAACCATATACAGTACATACAATTGTATCTGGTCTGTAAAAAGTTAGTACTGTACCAGCCATATTCCTAGGCTGATACTGCTCATTATCCCCTCATGCAAATGTCATAAAATATGGGGCTATACAAAGTACCTTTTTTGCTGTGCAGCAACAATATCTTGAGTGGAGACATATCCTTACATTGCGGACATACAAGAAACATATGGAACTTAGGAACTTTAAAACAACTTCATAGCCACAGTGAAATAACCCATGAGGCACATACTGATGTTTCTACATCATATATTTATATCAGCAAGGCCTTCAATCCAGTGCCTCATGGGTGGCTTGGGGGGAGGCTAACTGGTCTATGAGTAGGGGCAAAAATGATTAACTGGATTACAAGCTGGCTGAGTGGGAGGCTGCAACTGGTGGTGGTGAGAGGGGAGCTCTCAACTCCAAGGCCGGTGATGAGTGGGGTGCCACAGGACTTTGTGTTGAGGCCAGTATTGTTTGGGCTCTTCATATCAGACATTGGATGTGGGGTGGTGAGCAAGGTAAGTCTGTTTGCTGATGACACCAAAATCAGAGTAGTGGTGGATGGAGAGGAGGGGTGGAAGCAGCTGTAGGGGGACCTAAGCAAGCTTGAGAAGTGGTCAGAGAGGTGGCAGCTGGTGTTTAGTGCAAAGAAGTGTAAAGTTATGCATGACTGGATGAAGAACCCAAGGAGAGGATACTGGCTGGGGGGGGGAAGCTGGGGATCTCTAAGAAGGAGAAAGACCTTGAGGTAATGATAATGGGGACCATGAACAACACTTCCCAGTGCAGGAGAGTGGCTGCAAAAGTGAACAAAATGCTGGGCTGCATAGCAAGGGGGTTTTCATCCAGGCAAAGTGAAGTGATCATGCCCCTCTACAGATCACTGGTAAGGCTGCACTTAGAGTATTGTGTGCAGTTTTGGAGGCCATACCTAAAGCGTGATATCAGGCTGCTGGAGGGGGTGCAGAGGACGGCAACAAAGATGATATGTGAAATGGAGGGGAGAGACTATGACAGCAGGCTGGGAGACCTCAATATGTACACCCTGCAGGATAGAAGGGATGGGGGGACATGATAGAGACATTCAAGTATCTGAGGGGAATCAATAAGGATGGGGTAGATGGGGTCTTTAAATTAAGGAGGGGGAGGGTCACCAGGGGTCACAGGCTAAGAATGGAGGGAAGATTTAGGAAGAAAATGAGGAGACACTATTTCACAGAGAGGGGGGTACTAGCAAAATGGAATACCCTACCAGAATGGGTAGTATCATGTAAATCTGTGAACAGCTTCAAAAGGGCATGGGACCAAGAACAGGGGGAAGTGAGGCTTGGGGGGTGGCAGTGGGATGACAAAAGGGAGGGGGGTTGGGGCAGCTGCAAACTAGGGGTGTTGGTTGCACACTCGAGCAGACTTAGATAGACTGGGTGGTCTGTTTCTGCTGGCACATTTGTATGTTTGTATGTTCGTATATGACATATTAAGTTATCGTGCTACACTAAGTCTCTCTCTTAAATACCATATAGTCTTAAAGAGACATTAATAAAAGCACAGACATATACAATTAGTTTAATGAAAGACAAATGCTCAGTTCAAAGTGCTGAGTGAAAAACCATGAAGTGTAAAAGGCACATTAGAAAAGGGTTATACAAAAAAGTGAAGAACATGAATAGACAAAATGTCTTGTTCTTGTAACTACTAAAAAATGACAATACCGCTGGGGAAAAAAACATACATCTGACTGAATAAATAAAATAGCAACCACAAAAAAAACCCACAAAAAAGCAATATGGAAAGAAAAAAGGTAATGATACATCTGATATTAAGCTATCCTGAAGCACTTTCCTTTCTTTACTGTACACTATTTGTATCTGTGATTTTATTACTGTCTCTTTAAGATTCTTTAAGACTATGTGATATTTAAGTGAGACTTAGCATAGCACAGTAACTCTGAAGATAGTATCTGTATGAAGTTGAAATGTCAATACATGCTTCATGGGTCATTTCACTATGGCTGTAATGTTTTAAATTGCTGAAGTTCCTTATGTTTCTTGTAAGCACTGCAGTCTAAGGATATTTGATGTCACTGGTGCAAGGAGATAATAAGCAGTAACAACCTAGAAACATGTGTGGTACAGTACTAACATTTTACAGCCCAGCTTCAATTGAATGTATACGACCACTGCAAGGAGGTGGTTTGCCTATAATTTGTACAGTAAAAGTTAAATGCAAGTTTACACACATCAATCAAAGTTTCATGGTATTTTGTATACCATGATTTTTGGTGAGGACCCTACATTTTTGACTGCCACCATGCTGTCTTCTGTGTTGCATGAAAAATACTGTATGTTGTGTGAGGCTTTATGATTTAATAATAGGCCTTTTATCAAAAATGACTAACAACATTTGCCCTAGTGTTCTTCCAGGTCTCACATATTCACATAGTCAGCTAACTAAATCCCCTGGTTTCCTTAACGAGAGCACCATACAGATCAGTTATTCTAACTGGCAGAACTCCGACACAAGAATACTGCTCAGAAGACCCATGATAGTTAACTTCCCAGTGTATGATCAATATCAGTTTTCATGTTGTCTTAGTAGAAATGATAGCTTCACAAGCAGAAAAAAATACATATCAGTAACCAAAAGATTGCAGTGATAGCATCTCACTTGTGGCAGATGTTGAATTTGAGCTCTATTGCTATTCACAATATTCTATTCCTATTATTACAGTACATGACTATAAAGCTCAAAGGTATTAACCAGTGTTTATTATGCCAGCATAAATAATAAGACTCATAGTTTTTTTTTACTGTTTATACTTTTTGATTATATTTTCTAAAACAATCTTAAGGCCAAGGGATCCAAAGGCTATAAAAAAATGTAAGGAATGATCCCCCATAACTTATGCAATTTCAGGGACATTAAAGTTGCCTGACTGATTCATCCTCCTGTTTCAAAAGGCTTTCCAGTCTATTATCTCTATTAGAACATTCAATAAACCTTTCATATGGGTATCTTTGGGGGGCATTTATCAAAACTAGTGATTTTTATTTCTTTCTGATGCATTTACTTTCATTTTAACACTCTTTTTCTTTTGCTTCACCTGACTCACTGAAAGCACTTTATATGTTTAGTGACTTTTTTCACATCACCTAGTGGGAGTTTCTGAAAGGCAATTGCCAATATACTGTATAGCACTGTTTTCTACTTGAGTTCCCCTTTCACTCCAGTAACATCTAACCCTGCTTCTAACTCCATCAGCATCTCCAACTGAGCCTGGGGCTAAATTGCACAAAATAAAAAAAAAAAAAAAAGAAAACTGCATGCAATTTACAATGAGAAAGAACCACTCTTTTCAGGTGGTTTTATATGATCACTAAACAAAACTAGAAAAACATTTCCAGTATAGATTCTGAGAAGCTGTGACCCTGAATTTTCTTGTGCAAATAATGTTACAGTGTATTACCTAAAGACGTCTAGCACCAGGATCTCAAACAGCATCACAATATCCTTTCTTGTTTACTGAAAAGCTAATATTTTAGCTTCCGTGTCACACCTTAGCTTATTGCTTAAATCTGTTTATGCACAGAAAGTTGAAATCTATTCCCTTGTTCTGCAGTGAGAGCACAGCTGCTCTCTCTAAGGATTTTACCTGAGCCACGGACTGAGAAGAAAGCCATTTCACGGTGCCAGGTATTCTCAGATCACATGATGCTGAGAGTGGCAGAGACTGAGAACTTTGTGGAATAGCAGCAGAATGGCTGAAAATGAATCAGATATGAAAATGCTTGAAACAATAAATTAACACGCAGCGTGGGGGTGATAACTTAATCCTGGATAGTGCAAACAGTACATGACACACATTACTGTTTTAGTAGGCACCATACTGCAATGATACTCCAAGTGAAAATAATCATTCCCAAATGAATTGAAGCATTTGATAGCTGTGGAGTGTGATTCCCCAAAAGAACCTACAAGGCATTTTCAGGTAGGGATCTTCCAGGTTGTCAATGTACTACTCTCTGTTTTCTGCTTTTATTTAGGTTAGCACAAAAGGTATGAGTAGAACACAAGCTGACAAAACCAAATCTGAATTACTATATTGTGCACTTCAAGTGCAGCAAGATATCTTGCTTGCAGGGTGTTATTGTAAAGAAAGCTTCTAAATCCTAGTATGACAAGTTCCTCATACTGTATATAAACAAGTATAATTTTTTTGTATTACATGGAGAAATGCTGTATAATTTAGCAGTATTGTAACTGTACCAATACAGTTATCCTACCGTAATATTTATTGTCCTATATACTGTACTGCAGACTGTTTTACCTGACTTTTGCCCTTTGCTCCCTGTTTATAGTATTATACCCCTGGTAACCTTTCGTATTTGTAATGCCATCATTGCCCATGCTTTCATGTATGATCTTTCATGCATATGCTGTTATTGTATTGCCATTTCAGTTGTAACCTCTCAGGCCATATCTGAAAATAGACATCTGATTGCTACTGCTTTTACCTGGCAAATAAAAACTAAATAAAGAAACCAAAAAATGGAAATTGTTAAAGATATGGGCCAGATATTCAAAGCATTGCACCCAGTGCAAATCCGTATCGCTGGAATAGTGCTGAATGTGCACCAGACTGCAATATTTAAAAACACTTTTAGTGCCGGCACTGTGTGATAGCGCCGATGCTAAATGTTAATGTATGCAAGGAAGGGAGATAAGGGAGTGGCCATGAATGCCGGCACACTGGCATATTCAAATAGTAATGCCACGCTAAGGTTGTTGTGCCACCAATAGTGTGGTGCTAAATACTGCCTGCAAAAAGCATGAGGTAAGTGGCGGTGGAACCCAAGGTAATTCTAGGTGACACTTCGAATTACTACCATAGTAATTTGAAGTGTAATTTCTAATTACCATGAGGTCCAATCCTGGTAGTCTAGTGCCCCCCTCCCTGCCAGCCCATTTTCATTGTGGAAGGGGTGCCAATCCCCCTTTTGGCAGCATATATCCCCCACAACTCATGTGGCACACAGTGAGCCCACCCCAGTGTGCCCAAAAGTTACTTAATTTTTTTGTAATGCATTGCCAATAGGGGTGCCCAATTCCCCCTGTCAGCAACATGTATCCCCCCCAAACTCATGTGGCACACTGGGAGCCCACCCCGGTGTGCCCACTTTTATCTATTTATTGTTCCTGTAAATAAAGAAAACCACCCCCTGATGTGTGATATGTATTTGTAACCAGGAAAAAAGAAAACGGTCCCTCGTCAACTTCCCAGTCCCCCTCCACCATCCCTACCCTCCCACTGAGCACCCACCTCCCTGCACTCCCCTTACACCATACTTACCTCCGGAGGTCAGAGATGTCATCTTCTGAGGACTGGGACATGTCTGCACTCTTCAAAGCTGAACCGCAAAATGAAGAATCAAAGGTACACGCCATGTAATGGCTGGCAATGGGGGTCTCAACTTATGATGATATCGCAGCCATTTTTAAGAATTTCTGACGTCAAAATTTCAACATGGAGTTCTTGGGACCCGACCTTGTGAACACTGTCACTAACATTTCATTACTCAGCCCCAAAAGGTGATTTTGCTGTTGCTGTGTGGAATTACCTTTCAGGACTGAGTAACAAAACAACAGTGCCACTTTTCATGAAGTAGGGTCCCCAAAAGCCCATGTTGCAAATTTGGAGAACTAATTCAAAAAAATGACAGAGATGCCAGCATGTATTGCACAGTTTCTACACAACCTCGTAACTTCACCAGTTTCTAATATTTTCACCCCAGAGTTTCAACATTGCTATTTTATCATATCTCCTCATGAACAGTATAGCTGTCATTTTTCACATCCTGTCCAGAATGTGTTTTTACACCTGTGGTGCAGAATGGTGCGGTTGCTGTGCGAAAGCAACATTTGGGATGGGTTAACAAAATCACAGTGCAACTGCTCATGAGAGGAGGTCCCAAAAAACCCATGTTGACAATTTGGTGAAAAAATTCCAAAAAATGACAGAGTTAAGAGTGTGCGTTGTGCAGTTTCTAGGCACGCTCGTCACTTCACCAGTTTTTCACGGTTTCACTCCAGATTTTCAACATTACAATTTTTCACACCACCTCTTGAATAGTACTTCTGTAGTTTTTCAAATCCTGCCAAAAATGTTTTTCTGCACCTGTGGTGCAAAACACCGTTACAGTTGCACAGACTTATATTTCCACAGGGCTTTGAAGGGTTTCTGTACTGGATACATGTGGTGAGGTGATAAGAAGGTTATGTTGAATATTTGGGGTGAAAATTATTTAAAATGGCACAATTATTACTATCTATTGCGATTTCCGCTACACCTGCTTGTAACTTTATATGTGGAAGTGCAGGGGCCAGAGACGCCTGTGTTTCCTCAGCTAGATACATATGTGCATCTGTGGAGGGATGGGCAGACCCTGCATTCCCACTGTGACATATGGATACTGTTGTACTATCTGGATGGTGGGATGGGACCCTACGCTCACACAGCAAAATGAGGATACAATTATACTATCTGAAGGAGAAGGGAAATTTATTGCAAAAAACTCCATTAATGTATCAGTTAGGGTGAATACTATAGCAACAAAAGCAGGGAAATGAGGTGTCAGGGTTTCCAACCCTAACAACCTACCCCCAAGGTTCCCACCTCTACCACTCCACCCCAACCCCTCCACCCTCCACACACCAACAGACGTCTGGGTGTGAGTTGGGGTCATAGGCCTAACTATCACTCCATTCTCCTGTACTGCACCACCTCAGCTTGTTTACACATGGAATGGGGTGAGAGCTAGGCTGTCTGCCCCAATGCACAACCAGATGCCTGTTGGTGTGTGGAGGGTGGAAGGGGTTAGTAGTAGGGGTGGGAACCCTGAGGGTGGGGCATTAGGGTTGGAAACTCTAACACCTCATTCCCATGCTTTTGTCATTATATTATTCACCCCAACTGATGCGGTAACAGATTTTTTTGCAATGAATATATATATATATATATATATATATACACACACACACACACACACGCACACACACAGTTATACAGTCCTCTACAGTGTCCCTCAGTACAGGGGGCATCCCTTTGTGTTCCTTTCACTATTGCCCTGACCTGCATTTGTTCCTCCTGGGAACAGTGGTGCACACACACAGACTGTACTGTATATCCGAACTTTCGAGCAGAGAGTTATATTATTCTATGGTGCTACATAACTCTTACCCTGTGTACATATGAAGATAATGGTATCCATTGTGTCCTGAGTTTGTGTCTCCATGTTTGTAGATGTGCCTCTCATTATGCGGATCAGTGTCCCTCTTTGTTCCACATTCAGAGTGTCTGTGTCCCTCATTCCAGTGCTGACTGGGTGGTAGGTATGCATTGCATATGCTTGCAAACACCAATGGCCTGCAGCTAACAAACTGTTTCTCAAGGCTGGCATATAGGTGGAGCTGTGTGCATACCCTGACCTGTGGCTTTTGGCCTATACATCCAGTCTGACCTACAGGTGGAGTTGTGGGCACCATCCAGCCTGCAGTGTTTGACCTGTAGTTCCAGTCTGACCTACAGGTGAAGTTGTGTGCACCATGGAATAGCACCAGGCAATCTTCATGCTAATGTATGCTAAGGAGACCTTAATGAAATGCTAATGTGGCTGTTTGCACATGGATTGCCTAAGTAGGCTCATTTGCATAGGAGCTTTGAATATAGCAAACTTTTGCCCTGGGCTAACGTGTTTCCATCGGGCTAATGTGTGTCAATGTGCAATCAGGTTAGCCCTGGGCAAACCTCTCACAGGCATAACACAGCTCTGCAGTGTGTGGACTGCATTATTGTATGCAGTTGTGCAACACTTCATTGCTATCACACACATTGTCCATTAACTTCAACTCTGCCTTACTCCACTTCTGTGTCCACTGAGCTGCTGTTGCATTTCACACTTCCCTGTTGCTATAGTCAGAGCTGCCTTATTTCCAGGGCTATTTTAGCACTGCACTCCCAGCCCTGTTTGTACTGCTTCCTTTGCATGCTATATTCATCAGGTTTAGCCCCGGGGCTATTCCTTTGAATATAGCTTGCTACTGGTTCAGGGCTAATTTAGCATGCAGTGCAGTGCTAATTTAGCTCCAGGGCTACATTCTGAATATCTGGCCCATTACCACTTACTTTCAAGAAAAATATAAAAGTTTTCAGTTAAGTTTAGACACATTTAAAGAGCATCTTTCCTGCTCTTTCTAAAATTGCCCCCAAGAACCATGAAGGACCACTGCCTGCCCCCAAGTCATATGGTGCCAAAATCTGAATTTTTTGTTTGCCTCTGATTTGGAAGCGAAGAGACTGTATTTTGACTATGTGTAGCTGAGTCACTGATCCCTTCCAGTTCCTGATACTGAGAGCTGCCCATTTTTTAAACTTCATTTTTCATACTTTAGATGGCCATCACGAAAACATCAGGGCCAATGCTCAACTAACAAGGACCTCTATATAGTGACTTCATGAAATGTGCTAGTGTGGGGGCGACTTTCAGTATCAGGAAGTGGAAGAGATTGGTGGCTTGCCTCGGAGCCAAAATATGATCCCTTCCCTTCCAAATTAGGGGCAAATAAAAATTCAGGTTTTGGCACTATAGGAATTGGGGGTAGGTAAGGGTTCTTACTTGTTTTTGGTGTGAGCACCAGGAAAGGTGCTCTTTAAGGCTACAGACATGTAAGACTTACCAGAAACTGCCAATTGCAAACAAAAACTGTATAATACTAAGTGTAACTCTGATGCATTCACATATACTGCAACAGCAGTGTAACTTTTTTGTTAAAAAAGACAGTTGCTAGCTGATACTGAGGAACATATTAGCATACCTTTAAAAAGTGGTGCTGATCACCAGTCACAAAATGGGGCATAGAGGGGCACCCTGTTGTTACAGGGCAAAAGATTGTCAGCTTCAAAGTTGACTTTATGTGCCACTGGGAGGAGTACCCCAGCACATAAGTCAGAGTGCAAGTTAGGCATTCCAGACATTACTGAGTGAAAACAGGGGTTGTGTCCGGTAACTTACAAAATGAAGAATCTAGCTTGTCTGTCTGTCACAGTGCCATGCCATGAGCATGTCCGGACACATTCGGACCCCCCCCAATCAGAATGATTGCTGGCCATAGACAGAATTGCTGTGCACGTCCCTCAGTGTCTTTCCTCATGGTTGAGTGCCCACTAATTCCAGCCCATAAAAGCTCCATGGTAGTTCAGTGGATCCCCTGCTGCTTAACTCCATTTCCACAAATGTATCCTCCAACTCACTGCTCCCTTAATAATTTGCAAATGTTACTGTGTATTTTGTAGTCTGTCTATTGTACTATGAAATATATTAATAATTACTATATGTGTTTTACATGTGCTTCACTTGGTTAACACCTAGGTCATCCCTGAAAATTGGGTCTTTGTATTGCAGTGAGCTTATCTTGGTAAATAAAAATAAACAAACAAACAGCCCCCAATGGCAATTTCCATCTGATTGCACTTTTTGATACTCCTACCACCTGCCTGTAGTAGTCCTACAAGCAGTGGGGAATCACAAAAGTGTGACCAGCTTGACGGGGGCTGCATGCTTCTGTGAATGGTACTGCATGCCATTGGCATGGTGATCTTGCCCATTTCCATGCACAGTCCCATTTTAAAGTGCGATGGCACAGAAGGGGATTGCAACCACCTTTGCTCCAAGGGTTGCAAAAAATCAAGGGACAAGATTAAAATTGTTGGTATCATAATTTTATCCAGTCCCTTGCAATTTGATTCTTAAGCGGGACTTAAAAAATCAACAAGCAAGGGGTAGACAAAATATTTTTTGAGAAAAAATTATTCTAAAATTAAAAAAAATCTTAAACATTTGTGTAATTATATGATTGAATAAATAAATGAAACTGGGACATCTTTTGCAGCAGAAAAGTAATTACAGACCCCCCCCACACACAGATAAATGAACGCATGCATTTCCACTGCAGTGATCATTTATCATTTGATTGATTTTATTTAGAAATTTCTACTCCAGAATAGTTTCCCATAGGTGTCGACCCTAATGTACAAGAAGGCCCTTTAACTGTAAACCTAAAGTAACAGTTTGTTAAAATGTAAAACCAAACTAACTTTTGAGTGTCTTGTTGTATAAGATTCGGGATGCCTGCCGGAAGATTTTTAGTAATTCTAATCCCTTATCCATTTCAACTGCAAGCACTATGGTAACTTACTTTTAAAACATTTTCTTTATAAATGTCATTCATATGTTGGATTTTTTTGGCATATAACACTAATGATACACAAAGACCTGGAAAGTTTTAAATGCAGGGTTTCACAAGTTACAAGAAACCAGCATCAACAAGAGAGGGACTACACCGAGCATATACGTGAAAGCGGTAAACACTGTAAATATGCTTGCATCACTTGTAGTTCAAGTGGAGTACAGTTTTACTGAAAATACGAATCCCATTTGGAGTGGAAAGCATCTCTCTATGACCTATGGAGCCAGCAGGCTGTAGAAAAAACTCCATCAACCTTGAAACCAGTGCCAAAAATGTAATAGGAAAGAATTGAATAATCGGCAGTATTGAAAGGTGTACTAAAGTGTCCTGGGTGTGCACTCTCCTATTTGCATTGTCTAAAGAAGGGCCACACCCTGAAACATCAACATGCCACTACGTAGCACGTTCATGTCGGCAGCACCCGGGAAGCTTAGGCGCACATTTCAAGTCTTCCATATGTGGTTATGACTTTGCTGAACCTTCACGCTCCAGTCTTTTATTCAGTTCTTTCCTACAGTATTTTTGGAACTGGTCCCAAGGTTGACTGAGTTTTTGCTGTATCATCAGTGCTACTTCCATTACTTTTCAAGAAGGGGTTGTTTGTACATGTGTGCGCCATTTTGCTGACCTCTAGCCCTGGTCTATGAACTTTATTATGCTGTCCATGCTACATAGCACATATTTATTACATTCTTCATGCTTTAGAGCATTTTATTGCTTGTGACTGTTTGCCAGTCTTCTAGACATGCTGCTTCCTTGGTCTGGTACATCCAACCATAAGGAGGTATATCCCCTGTATTTGTTAGCCATCTGAGCAGGATCATGTTGGTGGCATGACCAGTTTGTTAGATAACAGGTAACTGTCCATTGGCAACTACTATTATCTGTGGCTTTTATCTACACAGCATATTGGTGCTTGATTATTTCTGTTAACCATCAATATCCCCCACTCAGCCACAGGACACTGCTGAATTCGAAAAACTTTCTGCTAATTGCCTGAATGGTTTTATACAAGCATTTCATTCTGTTTAATTTACATAGCACTACTATCCTAAATGAGGTGTATATGTTTTGAACAAATATTTACTATGCGCAAATTCCTTGTGTGATGATTCAGCAATGTGAAATGCATGAATCCTTTTGTGAATATCCAGCATGTCTTAGCTTCCTGCTTGTGCAGTTTGCATTTGATGGCATCTTGCCTTTGCCAGTCCTGAAAGAATTTTGCAAATATTAGTACTCTATATCATCCGGCACTTTTCTCCAATAAGCACTTTATACATTGTATTCTAATGACTATTTCCAGGGTTGCTATGATTAGGACACTGCAGGCTCACCAGAGACATGTGCGTTTTTCTGGATATGATGGCAATCATCTCTTTATGGTTTGCACGAGTGCTTCCCAGATTTATAGAGACAGACATTATATTAATTACACCTTTAAGAAACAGATACTAGAAGACCATTTGTTAAGATTTGTTCTGCCTGCATCACTAGAAAAAGTCTGAGCTGCACTTAGCCTTTTGATTATAATAATGAAATCTGGGGCCTAGTCTTTTGAGTGCTGCCTTTTATGTCTTCGATGCTCTCACTATACTTTTTCAGCTTTTCTTAGTGACCAGGACATAGTTAGGTGCTAGGCCCATGACCAGGACATAGTTAGGTGCTAGTTTCATCTTCAAAAGTTGGAGCTGGAGTCTTTTGTTTTACTCACATTGTGTTTTCCTGTTTGGGATGTGTGTACTTGGTTTACTTTCTTTTATGGGAACTGGGACTCCTTCTGTCTTTGTAGGATCCAGGGTATTTGACAAACATTATTGTTGATACCCAATGCATCTGAAACTATTTGGCAATTCATAATGTGGTATCCTTTGCAGCCCCAGTAGGACTCATTGTTTGCAGTTGGGACCAGGATTGCCACATGTGTGCAGTCTAATGCCCCCAGTACATTAGACATGCCATGCATGGCATAGAATGCATCCTTGGTGGCCTGTATGTCTGCCTCTGTGGGGAATGATATGCAGGACAAAGGGGTTAATGACCCAGTGCAGTGCCCTGTTCACAGAAGACTGGCTGAGACCAGTGCCATCCCCTGCCACCCTCTGGAATGACCTTGTGGCAAAGCAGGCCAGAATGCACAGCACCTTTGTCTCTATGGACATTGCCCATGGCTGTTGCATCACTGAGGCCACATGGAGCCTGACCATATCAGACAGCCCTGCAACTGTGGCATGATCCAGATGAAAGTGCTTTGCACAGTGTGTGTCCCACAAGGTGCTGGCATCCAACTGTGGATGAAATACATGTGGATATGACCTTGACCTCAGTGTCTGCTCATGTTCCCTGTCCCTGTCCAGCACAGCAAGATTCATTAATAGTCCTGAGCATGTTCTCTGCACCCCAATGATGTGGCCCTTCCTGAAAGTGCAGCATCTACTTGCTCACACTGGTGTGTGCTGTCCCCCACCCCTGTGGTGTACAGGGCTTCCACATGGCCATTCCCTTATTATCTGCTCACTTTAAAGGGGCATCAACCCAGCATGCCTGAAGGATGACACACCATGTACAGTTATTGACAGTCCATACCTAGACAGGTACTGTCCTGGCAGAGATGTCAGTGACTGCAGGCTCTGTTAGGAGAGTGGGCATCAATCCATGGAAGCTATGAAGGCTTTCCAGGCTCTGTTGCCAGGAGTCAGTAGATGAAGGACCAATATGGGAGGTGAAGGAGCCAAGAGAGGTATGGATGCAGCAGGTGAGGGGCATGGGGGCATGAATGCCATGTGTGCTCTTTACTGTGTAACTGATCATATTTCATTTTTTTGTGTTTCCACAGGACTACTGTGGGTGGCAAGACCACATAGCCCTGGAGTGCCTAGAGCAGCCTGATGGCACAATGGCACAGGTGGTGGCGTGACAGACACAGTGGGACCTGCATGTCCCTCACTGGCTGTCCTGGTGGGTGGGAATGCAGGATGCCTACTATAAGAATGATGTCAGGGGCTACTGTGCTCTTGCCAAGCCATCCAAGGTACATGTGGGGGGGGGGATTGGTAGGGGCCTGTGTACCACTTAGTGTAGTGGCAACAATGCATGTGCATCCTGCTCATGGCTGTCCTCTTGTTCCAGGGTTCTCATGGTCCACTGTGCTGCATGGTGCTTGTCAAGCATGGATACACAGTGAAAATGCCCATGGGGTCAAGTTAAGACTCCCAGAAGGAGGAGGAGAGTGAGGGACTAGTTGTCTGTGCACCAGGACCACCTGTGTGGCCACCACTTTTCTCAGTGGGGCTGCTACTGTTTATATATGTATATCTACATGTGTCTTGTCTGGTGAAGGGTGTTTGCATCTTGTAATACCTGTCTGTGATTGCATTAAACTTTTATTAATGACATGTGTCACATGCATGTGCCATTATTCCAGTCAGCAGATGCATGCAGCTGCCTGTGACCACAGTGGCCATAGGGCTCTGTGATGGTGGGGCAGGTAGTGTTACGGGGCAGGTGGGGGGAATGTGAGGCTTGTCATGTATGCACTGAGCCTTTACAGTGCATGGGATAGTATATCCACCTGCGTCTCTGGAGGGGGCTGGTTTCCATGTCCCATCCAGGTCACAGATATGTATGTTAGGATGCTGTTTTCAGGGCTGTCATGCACAGTGTGGTTCAGCTATGCAATACCATTTGTGGCCATCCATGGCACTGTAGGTCTTCGGCAGTGGAGGTCCATTATGACCGTGTCCATTCCCATTACAGTCCCTGTTGTATGTCCTGAACCCTAATGTGTCCTGCACATCAGATCCGCCTGAAGGCAATTTATGGCAGCCCTCCTCCTGCCATAGTGCTGCACCATCTGTCCCATGTGCCTGGGTGACATACTGAGCTTTTTGCATGTGGTGTATGCACATGGTTATGTGGCCATGCCCACAGCTCCTGTGTAGTGCTGCTGCCATGCAATTAAATGCAGCCTGCATTCATGCACCTCTATAAACCTTCTGTGCATGCCGCATGGCCATGTCATGCATTTGTCTAAAACATATACACATATTTTTTATTTATTTATTTTTTATTTATTTAGTTGTTTAACCAGGTATAGCACACTATGCTGAAAGCTTTTTTACAGGAGCGACCTGGGAGCACAAGGAGGTTAAGTGACTTGCTCAGGGTCACACAGTATGCAAGTGGAAGCTGTGGGATTCAAATGCCCGTTGCATGCTGTGCATCAGTGGCTGCACGTTAGTGCACAGACCCCAATATACTTATAAAACAATAAACAAAAGTTACAAAAATGGAACATGCTACCATTATCTTGTTTGTTACAGACATTATTCGAAAAACAATAAAGTTAGTTCTATAATTTTTAAGTCATGACAAATTATGTGCTTGCTTCTGGTATATTATAGAGGTGGTAATATTCATAATGATTGTTGCTACTGCTTTCCATATCTAAATTTGTCAGTAGTTATGAGCCCCTTAATTGTCACCTTCATATTGAAGAGTAAGGGAGTGCTACTCTGTATTATAAATGAGTACTGTCTATCTTCCTGCTGTTGGATGTAGTGACTGGCTTGCATTAAAATGTCTCATTTTTACCTGACCCACTAATCAAGAAGCTCGTACAAGTGTGTTCACCATACTTCACAATACTGTAACTATCAGACAGTTTCAAGAAGCTTCACCAAGTTTTGAAGAGTGCACAAAAACTCTCTTGAATAATGAATTCACTGTTACAGAAAACTGAAATTGTCAAAACACTGTGCCATGTGGTAAGTCTGAACCAAGCATTAATTTTTGAGTTTAATGTGCTTCATTATTGGATGGGGATAATGTCATAAGTGTGGTAGCCAAAACAGTCACTTACTGCTATAAAACAGGCCATATTTTAAAACGGAATGTGATCTGCAGGAAATACTTTTTTTTTTTACAACAAATACATCAAGATAGGTAAAAAATTATGCATTTTTTATACATTTATATTACAGTAAATTATAATGAATCAGTGGTTTTACTATATTTTGCTAAATGAAATTCCTCAGAAAGACGCAGTCAGATGGAGGCCTTTTTACTTGCAGCAGAAAATGTACTTATTGCATGTTACCTCTACCTATATAAACAGAAATAATAATAATAATAATGTCAGATTTTGGAAATCAATTCTATGCACAAGTTTAAGGGAGTGCTATGAGTTCAGCACTGTTACCTAAATTAGGCAGGATCAACAGGAACTCTGTTCTTCTTACTCTTGCAAATTTGTATAGACATTCCTGCTCTTTTGTATAATGTTGCATTCAGCACTATAGGGCAGTTACCACTGCTACTGTTGATAGTATTCCCTATAGTTTATACCACCTATATAGTTTTGATTTAACCCCTACTTAGCACTATTACCCATGAATACTAATGCCTTCACTGAAAAATCCAAGGACTGAGTATTCAGCCCTCCTTCTTTGAAACCAAACATGTGACTTAAATGTCTTTATAAAACGAGCATTTGTCAATGCCGAATGTTTGCTTGCTGGCATTGGCATTGGTAGTGTAGGAGTTAGAGAGATGCATAACAGGATTGGCAGTGAAGTATTGAACTGAAGCCAACCCCACCACCACCCTGCAGAGACTGACAGGCATTGGGCTGTGCCTTTCGGTCATCAGGTATAACGCCCATGCCATTTCACCACACCCTACCCTGCAGACACCGACAAGTGTCATGGTGTGCCTTGGGGTCTTTGGGCCTTATGCTCACCCCATTCCATAAGGAAATATGATGAGATGGGTGCAGTATAGGAGAATGTGGTGAACTTTGGGGCTGAAGAGTCCAGGGCACACCCCGATGCCTGTCACTGGCTGCAGGGTGGGGGTGGAATGGTATGAGCATTACAGGCGACAATCCCAAGTCACACCCCAATGCCTGGCAGTCTCTACAGGGTGGGGCGTTATGGTTGGAAACCCTAACGCCCAAGGTGTTCATTGGTATTTTCACTCCAAATTTTCAACATGGGTTTTTTGTGACCCCCCACCTCATGAACAGTGGCAATAACCATTCATTAGCTGGCAGCTGATTTTGCACAGCGACTACACCATTTGGCACCAGAGGTGCGAAAATACATTTTGAACAGGATGTGAAAAATGACAGCTGTACTGTTCATGGGGAGTTGTAAAAAATGGCAATGTTGAAAATTTGGAATGAAAATATAAAAAGACTGGTGAAGTCACGAGTGTGCATAGAAGCTGCACAACGCATACCCGTAATCTAATTAGTTTAGGAATTTTTTATAGCACGTTGTCAACACAGGCATTTTGAGACCTCTGCTCATGAACAGTGTCACTATGATTTTCTTAATCTGTCCCGAACACTGATTTCCCACACCGACCACGCATTTCTGTGCCAGAAGTGCGAAAACACATTTCAGCCAGGGTGTGAAAAATGATAGCTGTACTGTTCATAAGGAGGTGTGGAAAAATGCCAGTGTTGAAAATCTGGACTGAAAATATTACAAATTCGTGAACTTACGAGGGTGCGTGGAAACTACGCAATGAACGCTCTTAACACAGTAATTTTATGGAATTTTGTCACTAAATTTTCAGCATAGTCATTTTAAGACCTCTGCTCATGAACAGTGTCACTGTGATTTTCTTAATCTGTCCCAAACATTGATTTCGCACACCGACTGCACCATTGCGCGCTACATGCGCGAAAACAATTCTGGGCAAGATGTGAAAAATGACAGCTGTACTACTCAAAAGGAGGAGTGGTAAAATGGCAATGTTGTAAATCTGGAGTGAAAATAGTAAAAATTCTCAAAGTTATGAAAGTGCATAGGAACTGCACAACACAATCTCGTAAAACAATCATTTTTGGGAGTTTTTTCACCAAATTTTCAACATAGGGTTTTGGGGGGCCTACCTCATGTAACACTATCATTTCATTACTCAGTCCCAAAAGGTGGTTCTGTGCAGTGACCATGAAATCACCTTTCGAGACCGAATAAGAAAATGACAGTGGCTGAGTTCATAAGGTGGGGTCCCAAGAACCCCATGTTGAAAATTTGGTGAAATAATTCCCCAAAATGGGCGAGATATGCACCAAAGTTAAAAAAAAAAAAATTTTGTCATTATACAGCTTACTGGCATTTCTTCAGTTCGCGGACAGTTTTGAAGAGTGCAGATGTGTTCCCAGTCCACGAAGATCGTCGTACCGGCCTCCATAGGTAAGTATGGGGTGAGGGGTGTGGGGAGGTGGGAGTACGCAGAGGGTGGGTGCGGGTTGGGTTAAGGGGCAAGAGAGTCAATGAGGGACCATTTTCTTTTGTTCTAGGTTGTTTTTGTTGTTTTTTAAGATGATGTGGGACTTTTGCCATGCTGGGGTAGGCTCCCAGCATGGCACCTGCAAGTGTGTTGGTGAGAGCGCAGTGGAGCAAATGGGGGATTGGGCACCCCCGTGGGCCACAGACTTCGGCCATGCTGGGGTGGGCTCTTAGCGTGGCACCAGGAAGTTTGCTTTTGAGGGAAGCAGTGGAGCTGATGGGGGATTGGGCACTCCTGTTGGTCATACAGTGTGCGGGGGTGGAGGGGAGTGCATGAGCATGCTGGGGTGAGCTCCCAGCATGCTACCTAGGTGTTCATGGGGGGGGGGTGATGAACTGTCTATGACAATTCAGATGCAGTGCTGACGTGTAGGCAATCTGCATACTGCCGACTGATTGTAGTGGGGTTTTTCTCAGAACTGTACGCCACTACATCTGAATGGCTGTCTTAGACAGCTTGGACATTCATTGGTGTGGTGCAGCCATGCCTGCAAAAAGGAGCAGAGCATTGGAAGTGGGGGAGGCACACCTATGAAAACCCGTATGGTGGCACTATGTTTCTTGCACATGCGTGCAAGCAAACATAATGAGTCTACAATTTCCTGTAACACGATTGGCTAAAACAGTTTCCCAGCTGTGTCCTTATCAGGACATAACTGTACAACCGGTGCTAGCTGTGCCACCCTCAGCCGCACAACAGAAAAATATCACTCTGCCACCCTCAGGAAAAACTCATTCCAGATGACTGGGATGAATGCCAGCTGACTGCGATCATTTAATGAAGCTGAAAGACACTTGTTCAGCCCACCCAGCTGCTGAATCACCAGTAAGAGCAACCCCAAAGTCATGCTGCAGAGTTTTAAAATTAAAATTTGACCTTTATTTTCTTTTAGCAGTAGTTCGCTGTGTGCCACTCATCCATGGGTCTCATGGTAATACTTGTCCCTGCAGCTCCACAGCATACCCACAGCAGTGATGCCTGTTAGATCGTTGTGAGGTCTCTGGTTAAAGCGCTGTTCCTCAGACCCCCCCCCCCACACACACACACTCCCGGCACTGTCCCAGTACTCTAAAACCTCTGGGTATAACCATAGCCTCTCTCCTCAGTAGTGGCTTCCTATAACACACACTGCAACTTTCTATTTTAAAAGACACGATCGCTATCAGAGACATGGTGAAACAGAAAACTGCACTGAGCTATGGTGGCTACAAAGGGACACACTCTCAAACAGCTTCGGTCCCTGTAACATGACAGCCACTGAAAACTTAAAAAAAATTAACAGTAAAATTTAAATTCTGTATGCTTCTCTGGGAGGAAGGGAGCTAACCTAACCACTATGTGTTTTTTTTTTTTTTTTTGAGGGGGAGCCCTCTACTGGCCAGCTAGCCAATCTGAAATACATATCAGTACAGTAATAGGGGAACTATTTTTCCTATCACCAGTATTAAAAAGATCCAGTTTTAAAAAATGTTGGACATATTATTTATGTTTTTTTTTTTATATATTTACGTGGCGGACCCATTCAGTGCAAGCTCCTTGTGTCTCATAACACACCTGGGACATGCTTTTATCAGGCCATAACCCACCCTTTATCATGTCTTATTGGTTGCTTATGATAATTGTATTCAACAGTACACATTGCTTTAAACTCCCATATCAATGAGTTGGTTTGCAATGTTTTTTGTTTTTTTTTTAAAGCTGGCAATGCACTACAGCTGATATCATGCTGTGCATTAGCAGTTAGAGAGAAACAGTTATAAAATGTTTTCACATCTCAAATGGAATGAATCTGCAGTATGCAACAATGCAATGCAAAAGTGAGTTGCAGCTCTTAGGCAACATTTTTGGAAAGTTTTTTGCTGGACCCAGCAACACTTAGGCAACTCATTGAGAAATGCTAAAGCAGCAAATTGGAGTGACAGTTTAATGTGAATTGTACTGTAATTCCAAGAGTCATGACCTTAAGAATTAAAAAAAGTTATAGAAAGGTTAGTGTTTGAGGTTGCCCTTTCATATCCTCATCTGTTCCTCTAATTGGTTCAGCTACCTTGATGAATCACTCATGATATCATGCCACATTGGACATCTCAGTCTAGCCTTGTCATGCGCCTTGTATCTTCTTTCAAGTATGGATGGGGAAAACCGGTTTGGATTGAAATCTAGCCACCCCACCCCCACCCCACCCATCTCTATGCTGCTTTAGATCTGAATAGGAGTGTGGCCACAAGGAGTTGTCAATAATCTAATATCTGGCAGACTATGAATTCAGACCTGACCCTCATTTTGATGGTCTGATTCATGTTAACCTTTATCTTCAAGCTCAAATTTAACATAAGCAGCAAAGAATGCCAGCACCAGGAAAATCCTATGGTGCTATTAGAAAAAACAGGCACATGAAGAAAAAGTTCACAGCACCCATAGCAGTAAATCACACACAACTGGTTCAACTACAGCTTTACTGTTTAATAGATAAGAATGCAGTTAACATCCATTATCCCACTAGAAATGGTTAAAACCACCAACACATGACATTGACGTCACAGCTCATCACAAAGCTCAAATTTCTAGAGATCTGGCTAGAATCCAGTCAGGTCACAGCCTCCTCCTAATATGGCATAGTATGTGCAATAAACGAAAAAGTAATGCTTCAAAATTGATGAAATACACAAGTTCTGGATAGTGCACCCACTGAGTTGTGCCTAAAGCCTATGCTGCATTTCATGATTTGTATACCTTCTAGATATTAACTACTATCTCACTAGCATTAGCCTTTCATATGCTTCACAATAAGAATCTAAGACTAAGTAAAACTGCATTTCCTGGATGTCTTTGCTTCCCACAAAGAAATTGGTGGTCTAGAGTTTAGGGCAACAAGGGAACCTGCTAATACAGACAACTACATTTTAACCAGTAATTAGTACCTTTCGAAACAGGAGTAATAACTAACAGTGGCATTTTCAAATTGCAAAAATAATGAAGGATTTAGCAGATTACTAAATCCCATTCACACCTAAGGACAGTATTGTCAACTTGTAATTAAAAATGCAGCCTGGTAATAAAGCATTAGATAAGTACTGCAGTTCACATCCCACACAGTAATCCTGTAACTTTTCGTGCCAGGAATCAGAAGACCTTTAGTTAAATCTGTGCTAATACCATCTCTGTGGGAACTTGCAGGATTGGCTGGATCTGTAGGTTCCAGAAATGTGCTAGTTATATTAGATAGCAAAGACAAGACAGGGGAGAGTTCGATGTGCTGCTGCATTCATGCAGGGTCTAAGCAGCCAAAGCTGAGCAACTAATAAAGGAAACTAAGAGATGTGACACCAAACTAAGTTAAGGTCAGTGGAGGTGCTGATTAAATTTGCAATAACCCAACAAAGGTGCAGATTGAATCCCCCCAACCCGTTAACATGAAACTAGAAATGAATCAGAACATAGCAGAGCAGAGGGCATCCACAACAGCTGATGAGCTGCAGCTGAACTAGGGCAGCAAGGAAAATGAACCCTCTAGAATGCGGGAGCATGCTCTTTAAACAGTACGTGGAGTGAGAGTCTCTCACTGACTCACTGAACCAGTCTTAGCATTTTCATGATTACCAACACAATTCATTTACACAAATGTCCCTAAACATTTGACCTTCAGGATCTTCTGTTTTGTATTACTGAATACCCTTTTCCAAGTTATTTCCTATGTTATTACCTGTATTCCTCCCATGTATTTTCACAATTACAGAGCCACCTTTGTGATGCCTGGCTCTCCTATGGACTTTTCCCTATTCTGTAACTGTTAATTGTATAATGTCTGACTCCAGTAACTCTCCTGGGTCGCACCCATTCTGTAACTGTTAATGTACAATGTATGACACCTGTAACTCTCCCGGGTCGCACCTGAAAATAGGCATACGGCTGTCTAGTGTGCTTACCCGGTTAACAAAAGCAAATAAATAAATAAATTAATTAATTAAAACATCATAGAATCACATAATCTTAGAAGCTTAATGGCAGAAAAAGACCATACCAGCCCATCTAGTCAGCCCTCTCCCTCCCACACCTCCCCCTCCCTGCCAGCCCCACCATCCCCCGATACTCAGCCTCATATGCTTGTCCCATGCCCTCTTGAATTCTTCCACCGATTTAGCCCACACCACTCTGTCTGGTAGTCTGTTCCAGGGCTCCACCACCCTCTCCCTGAAGAAACACCCTCTCACATTGCCCCTGTATTTTTTTCCTTGCAGTCTGAGGCTGTGCCCTCTAGTTTTGACCCCTTCTTTCCTCTTAAGTAAACCCTCTTCTCCCACTTTATTAAGCGCCTTTACATATTTAAAAGTTTCAATCATGTCTCCCCTTTCCCTCCTTGTCTCCAGAGTGTACAGATTCAGCTCCTTACACCTCTGCTCTTATGACTTTCCCTGCATACCCTGCACCATCTTGGTTGCCCTTCTCTGAACCCTCTCCTATGCATCTATATCCTTGTGGAGATGTGGCCCAGAACTGAACCCCATACTCCAGGTGCGGCCTCACCATGGCTTTGTAAAGGGGCATTATTGCCTCCCTCTTTCTGCTAGTAATGCCCCTGCCTATGCATGACAACATTCCATTGGCCTTTCCTGCTGCCCTGCAACATTAGATACATGATCCTGGACCGGCCCAGTGGTGCAGAGGGTTGAGGCTCTGGACACCACACCTCATGCCATGCCAGCAAACTGGGTTCGGGAGCAAGCTTGGGCCACCAGGTGTTAGCCAGGGGCAGAGGGCGAGGAGAATGGATTGAGCAGCCGTCGGGCAGCTGTCCTCTCCGGGAAGAGACATGAGCTTTCCATGACTCTTGGCTGCCACCTGGTGGAGACTAGGTGGCAGTGCCAGGCTAGGGGGAACCTAGTTGCTAGGCTGAGAGGGAGGATGGGGCCATCACAGGAGCCGTAGGACTCATGCGCTCCTCCATGCAAATGCACGGCCGTGTAGCGGGGCCCCAGGCGTAAAGGGGAGAAAAATACAAATACCATGTTTCCCCCATTGTCAGTAAGATGGGAGAGGCAATGGGGGAGCACCAGGCTAAGGAAAAAAAAAAACCAAAAAACATGATCCTGTTCCCCTTAGACTTCATCTGTTCATGTTGCTTATTCCTGATATGAATTCATAACCCTCTGCTTATGTAATCTCAGCCTGTTGCTCTGAAATGATTCAGATGTAACAAACAGAGGATTATGACTGTTTTAAAATAGGTAGGGAATTTCCTGAGTCCTGACTGACTTTAAAATGTTCCAGAGCCATGTAATTTAGATAAAGAAACCAATGGCTTTTCGTGGGCAACCAGGTATGGTGCGGTGCTGTATTAATGCCTCTAATAAACTTAAAAAATATGGCGGGCAGCTATCTTTGTATAGCAAATATACCTACTCAGTGCCATTTTCCATTATTTAAAAATAAATTATTGAGGGGGCATGGTCTGGCCACCGAGAAAATGGCAGCCTAATTCCTGAGCTCTTCTGAGTCTGGTGACAATCCGTGGTCGGCTGGCCCAATCCCGGGATGTAACTCAACATAAACTGCCTCACATCATTCGGGTAACCGTCCCCAACCATCTGGTATGAATTTTTTGTGGTTCTACAGTGCATTAGTGCTCTTACAGGTTCTGGTACTCATGAGTCGCTTGCTCAGGTAGGCCGCGGCTTTATTTTCCTGGACACCCGCTCAGCACTAATTTCTACTGTGTCCTGCCTGGCTTTCCCCAAGTTTCAGATATCACAGCCTTTCTTAGATTGGGATGGCATCGGGAGAATCCCCGACCAGTTTACCATCTGTGTCGCCTGCAGCTCCACCAACTACTTCAGTGGGAGGCTCACTAAGTTACATCACCCATATGCTGGAGGCCCTGCTGTCGGGGGTGGATGATATAAACGCTACCCTCACGGGCACCACCACCGATGTGTGCCAGCTGCAAGATTGACTCAATGTGGCGGAGCAGCGGGCACAAACCCTAGAGCAACAACAAGTTAATCTCAAGCAAAAAGTGCAGATGCAAGATGAGAAGCTAGGAGTTCTATTAGCCAGGGTGGAGGACCACGAAAATAGAGGGCAATGTAATAATCTCCAAATTATAGGTGTCCCAGAGGGCTCTGAGGGTACATCTATGGAGAGGTTCCTTAATGAAATGCTCCCTATAATGTTAGGGGAGCGTTGGAGAGGCCCAGTGGAGGTTGAAAGAGCCCACTGTATTACTGGGAGGAAAGATAGACTGACACAATCCCTGAGGCCCATAGTAGCATATCTACTCAGATATTCAACTAAGGAGTGTATATTACAGGCAGCCCGTGACCTGAGGGAAATCAGATGGCAAGGAGCAACAGTTTCTCTATACAGAGACTTTGCACAAGAAACAGCCAGCAAAAGGTGTGCCTATGATCCTTTGAAAACATTTTTGGCTGCTCACAATTTCCACTATAGATTCAGAGAACTCACCAAGCTCCCAGTATCCAAGGCTATGGGACCCCTCTGTCTCGCTTGCAACCACCAGGAACTCTGAATGTGACAGACAGCCTCCAGAAGACCGCTATGCAACTGGACCAGGTCCTGCTTTTAATGATTCCCCTAGGACAAGGAATCCACCACGCACAGTGCCCTTAGCCACATCTAGCCCTGTTGTTCCTTCTGAGCAAATATTCCTTCCTCCCAGATCTACAGGTACTACTCCCCGTCAGTGACAGCGATCAAGAAGTGGCCAACAGCTTTCATTGGAACAACAAGGGGCAGCACCTCCTGCAAAGATATCTAGGGATGATTCCCACTTAATCCCAATAGTCTGCCACTCTCCACATCCTGATCTTTTGCCCATAGACACTGAACTTTCTATGGACTGAGCTGACATACCAGATTCCTCTCTAGTCGAAACGGTGGACCTTACCAGAAAGCTCAAACCTGGGGAAAAAACGTATGCCGCTGCTCTCTCTACAACCTTCTCAGACCCTGTAGGGGCTTCTTTGGACTATCAGAATACCCCTCAAATGCTCCCAGGGCGCAGCGTGGATCCTACTGGATGAACTTAAAAATATGTATTTGTACTAGTTTTTTCTCTTTAGTTCTTATTTAGCTTGTTTGTACTATGTTCACTCTGTATTGTAAGGCTGCATATTTTTCCAAGGGTTATATGTACCAATACCTTTACAGGCCAAGCAGGCTGATTTCCCACCTTGTGGGTTTATGCATGCCACGTTGCCAATGTAATTCTTTGGAGTGTGGCTATTCCTATGCCACCTTCCCTGTCTCCCGGGAACAACCTGGCTATATAATTATTGGCTCTGGTGCCATCATATTGGCAAGCACCAACTATCATACTGCAGCCACAGGTTTTTTACATTAAATAATGCTGTGTTCACCAGCAAACTGTCCCATATAGTGTTCGATTGGGGTGGTTACCCAATTCCCCCTTCCCGTTTTTCTCTCTCCCCCAGCTCCCTTCCCACCCCCGCTCTCCTTCCCTCCTTCCCCGGGGTTGTGTAAGGTATCTGGGGATTGTTTACCAGATGAGGAGAAATGAGTTTTTCTTGGTTGTCTTCCTCCTCTCCTGCCCTTGAGCGTTGAAGCTTGCGTAGCTGAGGGTACTTTCTTTTTCTGTACCTTCTTTCACTAAAGCCTCCTTCTCTTTTAGCGTACGAATGCTGTTAGAATTGTTTCATTGTTCCTGCCTAGTTAAGTACTCTGATTTGGTAGGACTACAATAACTGTGTTGTGTTTAATACTGTTAGTATTACTGTTCACAAATTATTTTTCTTCTGTTACAGATTTGGTGTATTCCCTGTTATGGTTTCCACTTTGTGCTTAAACTGTTTTCTGTACCGGCACACCCTCTGAACACTTCCTTTAAAGAAGTGCAGTCATACCTACCTGATATCCAGCAGTGACCTACTACTGTCAAGAATTAGGTTTGCAACCCCTGAGTTATACTTCCTGGGTTTCCCTACTTGTCTTACCTAAAGGTGGGTAAGTACCCCTGATACTTTCTACCTGTATCCTATTATGGCTGCCTCCAAGGTTCAAGGTCTATGTCTGGTACGGTGGAATGTTAAAGGCCTAAACCATCCTGTAAAGCATACTAAGGTCATTCAGTACCTCTGTTCCCTTCACACAGACGTAGCTCTTTTACAAGAAACACACCTCCTTAGTAAGTCTGTCCCCTGGCTTAAAAAATCCTGGGTAGGTGCTGTTTATGCTAGCTCCGCCTCCTCCAAATCTAAAGGGGTTGATATCCTTATTCATCAGTCCAGCCCGTGGGTGGTTGAAGAATCTTGGTCTGACTCTCAAGGGCGGTGTGTCTTGGTTAGATTGGCCTCCCCCACCGGGAAACTCATTTTGGGCAATGTGTATGCTCCCAACACTGATCAAGTAGACTTTTTTCCTAGCTTGAGCCAAGCCATTTCCACTTTAGAGCAGTCTAATACTACCACTCCCCTACTACTGGGAGGGGACTTTAGTATCTGATATATTCTTAGATAAGTCCAAACCCACCCCCCAGATGCATCCTAGAGCCCATGCTGCCCTACAACAGATGCAAGAAGAGTGGGGTCTAATAAATGTCTGGAGGCATGATAACCCTTCTAGGTGTGATTACTCCTACTTCTCTCCTTCTCACGGGGTACATACCTGCATTGGCTACTGGCTGGCCAATAATGCAGTGTCAGGTGGAGTCTCCAACAACTCCATAGGTAGTATCATTATCTCAGATCACGCACCTGTGCTGACTACCTATACCCCTCTGGGGCATTGCTCCACCGGTACGAGATGGAGATGTAACCCCATATTACTCAAAGATCCCAAATTTAAACAAGCCATGCTAAAAGCTACTCAGGATTACTTCACTCTTAACTTGGCCTGTGGCGTTTCTGCAAGTACAGTATGGCAGGCCTTTATAGCTAACCTCAGGGGCCATATTATAGCTTTTGCAGCCCAGCAGAATAAAGCCCAGAAAAAATCTCTGGACGCGCTTTAAAGCCTCCCCTGCAGCTGCCAGGGATGTATCTTTAACTCGTAGAATAGTAGGGCTAAAATACCAAATGAATGCTCTACTACACCATAAAGCAGAATGGCTTTTGCTGCGATCGAAGCACACTTATTGGGGGGGGGGGGAGATAACGGTGGCAAGCTTCTCGCCTTCCAGTTGTGTAAGCAACAGGCCTCTGCCAAAATTCATGCCCTCCGCACTACCTCAGGCTCGATTACTACTGACCCTGCTGGTTTCAATGAGACCATGAAGCTTTTCTGGCAATCCCTGTATAAATCCCAATCCTCTAAGTTGCCCGCTCAGTCGTCCCAAGACCTAAATCAGTTCTGTCAATGTTTCACTATACCTACTTTGTCACCGGAACAAGTTACTCTTTTAGATGCTGCAATCACTGTCCCTGAGATACAACAGACCCTGTCTCAGATAGCCACTGGGAAAGCCCCTGGACCTGATGGGATGACCATTGAATCATATCAAGCTTTGGAACAGGAGATTGCCCAGCCGTTGTTGTTAGCACTGCAGGATGCTCAATCCTCAGGCTCCCTCCCCACCACAATGAGGGAAGCCATCATTACACTCCTACTCAAGAAATCCAACGACCCCCTTAACTGCACTAATTTCCATCCCATATCCCTATTACCTGTGGACACTAAGATCCTGGCCAAAATTTTAGCCACCAGAATGCATAATGTCCTTACTTCTGTAATACATCCTGCTCAGGCGGGATTTATGCCAGGAAAGGTGGGCTCTGATAATACCAGGTTACTACTCAACCTGAAATGGTTAGTGGCCAGGTCCAAGATTCCTATGGCTGCCTTAGCTGTCGACTTCACCAAAGCAATCGATTCTATTGAATGGAACTATTTACATGAAATCCTCCTTCTATATGGCTTTGGGTCCCAGTTCCACCTCTGGGTTTCGACACTTTATAATTCCCCCATGGCTAGAGTCTTAATGAACTTGGACATCTCCCCCTCTTTCCCACTCTACAGAGGTACTCATCAGGGGTGCCCTTTGTCTCCCCTTCTTTTTTTGGTCACCCTGGACCCCTGATTATGGCACTGGCCAGTGCCGAAGGTCTCCTGGGCATTCCAACGCACAGTAACTCATATGTAGTGGCAGCATATGCTGACAACCTTCTACTTACTCCATCTCATCCTCAGCAGTCCCTCCTGGTGGCTTTGTCAGTCCTTTGAGACTTTGCATCACTATTCTGGTTACAGGTTAACCAGCAGAAAACCACGCTGGCCCCCCTCCCCTTAATTCATTTTGCAAACAGGAGTGTCTTCAGGGCACAGAACTAAGCTGGGCATCTCAAGGATTCACTTACCTTGGAATTTATATCCCTACCAGTTGGGTGGACTTCGAATCCTCTAATTTTGCCCCCCTCTTAAAGCAATTAAATATGGAAGTGGAGCAGTGGCATAAACTACATTTATCGCTACCTGGTAAAGTGGCTGCCGTATGCATGTTTCTCCTCCCCAGAACACATAGTTGTTCAACAATCTTCCAATTCATCTTTCTCCCAAACTGTTCTCCTCCCTCGAGAAGTTGGTAGCCTCCTTTTTATGGGAAGGAAGAGCGCATAGGTGGGGGAAACATAAGCTTCGAGCACACTTGTCGGGGGGGGTGCCCTGGATGTCCCCTGGTTCCAGGGCTACCACATGGCAAGCGAGGCTGCCCAAGCCACAGAATGGTTCACACCACTAGGCTCATCTTTCCCCCTCTGGGCAAGTCTTGAATCCAGCATGATGACCCCCACTCCAATTAGGTCCCTGTTAGGACCAGGTAGTCTGTCTAATAAGGGAATTTCCCCTGTCATATGTGAGTCTCGCCATGCCTGGCACCATATCATGACTTTATCTCATACCCCTAAAGAAGCTTGGCACCCCCCTTGCGATATGCTGAACTCTGGCAGAACAACTATGTCACTCTTGGGGGGGAACCCATCAAATGGCTGGCCTGGGAAGCTAAAGGAATTTGTTATGTGCAAGACTTAATGCTACCTGATTCAGAGACCATGTTGTCCTTTAATCAGATAAAACAAAAATGTTATCTCCCTAATACTGACTTTTGGCAGTACCTCCAAATACACAGCATTATCAATGACCTCTCCTCTCAGTATAAACCACACAGCAAATGGGAATGACTTGCCTCTCTGCACAAATCCCCCTCCTCTAGAGGCCACATAGGCAATTTTTATGCCACCTGGTGAGACTCTCAAGCTGACCCCATGGAGCATTGTTGGGCCAAATGGGAAACTGACATGGGTATAGCTATTTCCGAAACTTCTTGGTCTCACTGTCTTAAAGACTCGCATACAGGGTACAGAGACTCCAAAAGCTGTTTCTTACAACTTAAAATTCTCCTGCAATGGCACAGAACCCCAGCTGTCTTATATGCAGCTGGAGTCCTGCCCCATTCCAAATGTTGGAGATGCCAGCAATCAGATGCCCATTTGCTTCATATACTGTGGACTTGCCCTCTAATGGTACCCTTTTGGACTACCATTGCCCTTGAGTGCTCTAGGGTCCTTGTTATTATGGACCTGCCTTTAGACCCCAAACTGCTTTTGGGTGACTCATCTGGGTTAACCCCCTTGTCTAAGGCGCCTAGAGAATGGGCCATGTTAGCGCTGCTAGAAGCCAAGAGGCTGTTATTAATGTACTGGAAACAGATCAACAATCCAACTATAGGTATGAGGTATACAGCTCTGGCCTGGCTGACCCTCTTGGAGCAGCTGTCCTATTCACACCAAGGTCAGTTTGAATATTTCTTCAAAAAATGGGTAGCCTACCTACATTCGCCACTTTGCAAAATCCCTTCCCCCTCTGGCCCCCCCCCCATCAAGACAGTCGTAAGTTGCATAATGACTCTATCTCTATTTGCAGCTGTATGGGAAGTTATCACTAGCACTGCTGTGTTACTTAACACTGTTTAGTCCTTTATCCGCCTTGCTGTACTGGTTCTCTTATTATGGCTTGTATAATACTGCTATACAAAATGTGAGTTCTATTTGCTCTGTGTCATCATTTTGCCTTGTAAAGGAATACAATGTATATGATGTTTGAGGTGTACCACCTTAAAAAAAAATGGAAAACCTTTAATAAAACCTTCTATGATAAAAAAATTAAAAATAATTATTCGTTACCAGTTATAAACTTCCCTTACCCCACTTCACACATACCAAATATTTAGAACAAAACATTTGAACCCCTCCTCCGATCTGTTTTTTTTTGGGAGGTTTGTTTGTTGATTTGTTTACCTTTGATTATTGTGGTATGACTCTCAGATGCAGATTTGTTTAAGTTTCTAAACTGATCTAGAAAGATGACAGCTGCCCCCTGACCTTCACTGGCACTATCTGTGCAATCCCACAATCCACGTATACCAGCATGACTGTAAAAAAAAATATTTAAGCCACCATTCTTTTTTTTTTTTTTTATGATTTATGCGCCTATCCCTGGGAGCCCCCATTGGTCTGACTGGCCTCCCCCCAGCTCCGATTTCTGGAATTACCGGGGCTTACCTTATGCCCGGCCCGAGAGCAGTGCCTGCTGGGGGTCGGGCTTCATCCAGCCGCAGGGGAATTTTTCTCCTCCATTTTCTCCCCTTTAACCCGGGGCCCCAGGAGTAGAGATGAATGCATGTGGATGCATGCATGCATACTACACACCCGGTGACAGCTCCATCTGCCCACCCCATGGCCTAATGCCTGTGCTCCCTCAGCTGTTCCACACCCCGGCCTCCACCAGGAGACAGACCTGCAATGAGGGATACACCAGATCCTCCCTGGAAAGGAGATCTGCCTTTCGTTTGCTCAAGCCAGCTCCATACCCCCCCCCCCGGCCTCCGAAGGCCCGAGCTCATTCCTGAACTCGGGTCGCCGGCATGGTGCAAGGTAAGGTGCCCAGCGCCTCATCCCTCTGCGCCACTGGGCCATAATCCACCATTCTTAATGAATTCCCATTCTTTCCAACAGAGCATGAACAATAGCAAAAAAACTCCCAAACCAAACTTTTTTAAATATAACAATCTTTCTCTCAAAAGGCAAGCATCAAATCAAATCATGTAACAGACCAAGGCAACACTCTTGTGTAGAAAAAGATGAGTTGGCCAGTCACCCTGACAAGAGTCTTGTTTAGGACATGAAATGCCAGGGCTTAGTGCTGTTGGCTTTCACAGAATAAATTTGTGGTCAGTTACATTGTTAAGTACTTTCCTATTAGTTCTGTTGCTTGCTCCTCCGTCTTTTATCTTAGCACCCACTAACTTCTGGGAGCACATGTTTTTTTGCCAGTGTATTTAACTGTTTCTAACAAAAGCCAACATCTTCAAAATCAGGCACAGCAACAGAGGTCACAATGATAGACAGACAGGGGAGGTATTCAGTTGCACACCTGTGAAGCACAGGCAACCCTCTGGTGGCCTAATAGAAATGACACTCAAATTCACATAGTCTCCTAATGGACTACTTTTTTAATGTTCTATGTTTTTAAATTATAGAATTGCTTTTTAAATGTATGATTTTATTCAAAAACTACTTATTATGTTTTATTATTCATAGATTTTAAAAACAAAATTAGACACTCCAGGGTGTAGGTTTCTATTCCAAAAATCACACTCTCTGATGGTTAAAGGTAACTCAGCATAAGCACCTTGTGTCTGACAGTTTGTCTGGGCATACTGTTTACAAACATAAACCAACACCTGTGTCTTATTGCTTACAAAGCAGGAAAAGCAGCAGTAATAGATGAAGTTATAGGGGATGGAGAGTCTGGTTTCATACAAATGCATTTAGTAATAATGAATGGAAAATCCTTAAAATTTGAATTTTTCTGAGTATGGTGAGATGTGATTCCTGCTACCAACTGTAAATTTTACCAGAAACTAGAAAACCACTTTTTGGAGAAATTGCTTCTGCTAACCTTGTCACAGATAAGCATCAAAGCCCTGGCCCCATATTGGGCCTTCTACTGTGTGTGTATGTGTGTGTGTGTGTTGGGAGGAAGTGCACATTCTGCCATTTGAATTGGGAGAACTGCTGAATTTGTGTATTCTACTCTAAACACTTAATCTAGTAAATGTTGAGCATTACAGAAAGAAAGAAACAGGGTATGGAGGGAGGGAGTAAATTATATAATGAAAGAGACTGAAAGGTGGACATTTACTGGTACCAAATACTGTATACAGTAGGCTGAGGCTGATCCAATGAAGCAGTTTTTTGCCTCATAGAATAAAAGTAGGCTTACACCATGGGTTGGTTTTTGCAGCTGGTTGGTAGAGAGTTTTGTTGAAACATATTAGAACTTTTTGGGTCCCTGTGGGGCTATGTATTGGCAACTCATTGCTGTGGGTGTCTTTTTTTTTTTTAATATCACAAAGGGAAGGCCATCCAGCTGCCAATCAAAGTGTTTTGGTAGCTGGGGGATTCATTTTTTTTTTAAATATTCCAGAAAGTCATGAGTTATTCATGCGATAGGTTTTGGCAGTTTGGTTGTGGTGCTGGGAAATGTTGTCTAAGTATTTTATATAAAGGAATACCTGAAATTATTCACCCATACATTCTTTTTTGGAGAGCCACTATTTATACTCAAAACCAATGTTTTGTGGCATAAGTCACTTCTTCGGCATAATGTCGTTTAGCTATGTCTGGAAAATATGTCATTTATATAAACAATGTAAAATAAAACAGAGCCAAAACTTGTACTGTTGGCTATTGAATCTCCAACTGCTGTACCCCTTCTCTGATGTCAGCTGCAGGGGATTCTGGGATTTGTAGTTACAGAAAATGTCTGCTTGCAACTCAACAGAATTAGTCTGATGCAGTCTACTCTACTGCAGTAAATAGTAAGTAAAAAAAAAATGTTTCCACACAAAGTGAAAACTCTGACCAGTCCCAGACTTGGATATGGGGCTATTAGTGCTGACTCTTCCCCTTTAAGATATGTAGGACATAAACTGTTCATCATTCCAAAATACCTATTTGTTATTTTTTACAGATTGTTTACATGCTGAATCCTTGAGTCCCTTGTATAAGGACCACCAAACCAACAAGACAGTGTGTTTTAGATTTTTTCCAGCTGATATTACAGCTTACAGTTTTATGAACCACAGTAAAATGATGTGCTCTTTATAACCAGTTCATTTCCTAAATGGATAAGCAAACCCCTAGCCCTCAGACCATGGACTGACCTGTGATGTGCCCTTGATGGGGAAGGAATGGCCCAGGGTGCTTCTGTGTCTAGGGATATCTGTTATTATGCTTGCCAGGAGCCCCTTGCAAGAACTGCAGAAAACCTGAGTCACCTTCTCTTCATCCAATTAGGGTACAGGAAAAGTGGCACCTTGTTATGGTAGACAAAACAATGCTGATAAAGTCCAGATACTTGACTCTCTTTATTCAACAGGATGGATCAAACTGATAATGTACATAACAAGTCATGCTGGGGTCAAGAGATCCAAATGAATCCTTCTTCTAGACAAGCTCATACTGTAATCGTTACTCCCATTATGACAGCTCAGGGTCTACGGTCACCACCCTGATGAGAACCAATCAGTACCTCTACCCTCATTCTCTCGCCAGCCCTGACATCCACAAGCTCAGTAAGCTTCAGGAATTCATATAACCTAAACAAATTTCTCACTCTCTTCCTTTTTCCTAGTCCTCTAAGAACAGCACAGCCTTGGCACACTGGCAAGGCACAGCACAGCAAGGTGGCAGCAAATTGTATCTGGGTCCACTGGAATGGGTTTGATCTAAGTATGTGTTTTATTTTCTTGTATGGAGCCTTGAGCCCCAGGAAAAGGTTGCCTAAAAATAGAATTGCCCTGCCTTGCTTTGCCTAACTCTGTACCCTAGTGCCTGGAAATACGTGAAGCCCCCAAACCATCAGGGCCATATCAATCAGAGCTCTCCATTGTTCAGGCAGCCCCATGCAGCCCCCCACCTCTGGGAACCTCCAAGAGACAAAGGCTTCTGGTCCACACACACATATGCATTATCCATTCTTGGAGTCCTCCTACCTTACCATTCTGTAGCTATGGATCTCCAGACATGTCCTCTTTTCCCACTTCTTTGATTACTTGGAAACTCTTACTGTTTATCCCCTTAAACATAAGCACCTACAACCCTTTTCAGGGAAGTCTGCCTCAGCCCAGATGATGATTAGGAAGCACTTCTTAATGGATTACCCCCTGTGTCTTCCTTGCCTTCTTGGGGAAACCTGTCACTTTCCCCTGCTGTTTGAGACCACCAGGTTTGTCACCCACAACCCCTGGAGGAAGGTCACATCCTGAGTACCAAGGTCTAGCAATTCTAGAACTCTGACCCCCAGCAAGCAAGATGTCTAACCTCATTCCACCCAGTGACATAGTATGGAAGCATACTCACTGTTCCCGGGGAGGGCTGCAGTTCAAACCCCCAGCCTGGTCTGAGTTTTGAACCAGTTTCTGGAAAGCAACTCATGTATCCACCCTGTCTTGCATCATCAGGCTCCCTGGCACTTTGCAATCACACTGGCAGTGCCTGGAGAACCACATGTGACCTGTGCCATCTACATACACTGAGCTAAACTTCCACTGTACCTGTGGGAACTAGCAAGAAGCAACTGGGAGAAAGGATACCAATAACCCTCAGAGGGGTCCTGCATCTCACTTCCCTCTTACCTATGAATCCAGTATCCCTGCAACCCTAGCCTGGGCACTCAATTTCCTGCCCACCTATTCCTTACATATCCACTACCCAAACACCTCTCCTAAATGCCAAACAATGACATCAAGACACTACGGGCTTGCTTCAGAAATGGTCCAAGAATGCCACAAGCCCCAGGTGCACTGAATATATGTTGCATGGGGCTTGTGACATTCCCCGTCTGGCAATTGGGATTCTCAATCTCATGCACTAATTGCCACAAGTTAGAGCACAAGTTTTGCTGGTCTAACTTTGTGGCAGTCTTGGGACCCTTTTACGGGGCCTGCACCAAACAGCTGGTGCAAGCTGCCGTAAAGTGGGAAAAGTGTAGTGAATGAGCCTGATCTTCTTGAATTGGGTGAATGTGGCAGCAATGTGTATGGTGCAGCTGTGCCACAATATGGGTTGATGCAAGGCTTGACACAAGCCCTGTGTCAGCCTTCATGAATTGAGCGCTATGTCTCTCCTGCGGGCACTAAAGCAACAACACACCCTTTACAATAGAGGAGGGGGCTGTTGCACTTAGATTTTCATTTGGCAATGTACTAAAAAGTTGCAAAGATATGTAACAATCTTTCATTATAATCTCTTGCATAGACAGTCTCTAGTTATAAGAACAGTAACTGCAAAGCATTGTTTGCATGCTTGTGGATATCTCCCCTGATTTAACAACCTATATATTATAGTCTATCAAATTTCTTCATATGTTGTCTGCTGTGGACCTCACACATGTTGTTTCTCCCATGACACATGAACATGGCACATTTTGGCCTTGGTCTTCATTCTGGGACATTTCTAATGTAGAGGTTGCTCCCATTGCATGGTCAGATCATTTTGTGATACATTTCCAGGCCCTGTATGATCACCCCTGAGGAGATGGTTCAGTACTGCCTTCAGCAAAACCTGACTCCCAACAGATTCTTGAAAGTAGTGGATATTTCAGTCATGTTGTCTGCCTGTGCAAAGGGCACTGACAAGTCATAGAGTGTTACAATATGGCTCTTGTGACTGCTGTTGATGCTCTCTCTCTCTCTCATCTCTTCATGTCTGCCCATTGATCTCCCACCACCACTCACCATGGTTTAACTATGAGGTGAGGTGACTGAGGACTGTAGATCAGAGATTAAAGTGTATCTGGATGAGATAACATTCAGTGGAGGACATGCTGGCTTTGAAAACCCATTATAGGGTACACCAGAGGGCAATCACCAAAATGAAGACATAGTTTATGTCAGGGCTGATTGCAGCAAGAAGGGACAGATCATTCCAAACCTTGTGCACATGGGCAGATGGTATCATCCTACCTGTCTACAGTCCAGGGGGAGCTATTTCCACAGAAAGGTGAAAAGACTTTGGTGTGTTCTTCCTCAACAGAATGTCTTCACTAAAGGCAATGATCTCCTAGGTGGAAATGATCCCCATAAGTTGGAGAAACAGTTTGCTAGAAGACACTCCAGTGCTTTGAATGGAGTATCTGCCAGTTAGGAATCAGGAGATATGCCACGTAATGTTTTCTTTGTGATCAACCTACCGTATGCTGGCTGCAGGGCCTACTTGACTGTTGGTGGAATATCAGGATGACCTGGTTCCTGTGGTGGCCAGAATCAGCTACTGTTCCCTTGGAGAGAGTTGCTTCCCTGCCACAGTGTGGAATGCTGTGGTTGTCCCTATAAACAAGACAAACACCTAAAAATGATGTATATTTAAAAAACAAACACCTAAACCTACCTGGGACTTGTTAAGCTGGATTCTGTTGCTTGGTATTTAATAATGAGCCCAGAAAAACATTTTTGGGTGCCCCAAAATCCTGGGTGCAAGCTTAGCGAAAGGACCCATTTTTCAGGTTGTGACTTGATAGTCAGCTCATACCTAAAACACTATGGTCATCAACCAAAGCAATCAGACAGGCAAAGTAGAGTTGGAATCAGCAGTGTTCTGGTAGCAAAGCAGACATATAAGGAGCCAAGGAGATACAGGCTAGAGCAGAAATGTTAATAGTCCCAACCACGTGCCTGTACTGTAGTTACTGCTTTTAAACACTGCTGCCAAGCACCAGATATAGTGTTGGGAGTGGTGTTCAAACCATTTTATAGTGTCTCATAGCTCCTTAAAATTGATCCTAGTGGACTGGGAGTAAATCTGTCCTCTGCTGCTGCTTCTTTTATTATATAAATAACAGAGCTGCATTAGCAGTATTTTGAACAGCCGGTGTTGCAGGTAATTAAACTACTGTCCCAGACAGGGACTTCCATTGCCAATTTAGTGTGTTAAATCCACAAAGGGGGGTGCCCAGCTGGTTTAACAGTTGAAGTGCTTAAACCTCCATTTCTTTTACAGCACCTTATCATAAATCCCCCCATAAATAAGTGCTGATTCCCCTTATAATTTACAATCAGTCATACCTTAAGCTAAAGCCGACCATCCATCTTGGGTGCCACACTTAATCACATCACCATTTCCATAACATAGAGACCTCTTAGCAAAGCTGTGAAAATGGCTGTCAGTGTGTGTATTATATTTACCACATATTTACTGTATGATCAGTGAAATTTCTGGGCACTGCCAGGCTGGGCTATAATGTAGGAGATGGGATAAGGTTCACCCACCAGTTGCCTCACAAGCCCAAATGAGTACCAAGACCAGGGACCAACTTTATTTGCCCTGCAAACATGACAGCATCCCCTCACAAATGCATATAATTCTGGCCACAGATTTCATATTCCATTCAAAAATGGCCTTTCCAAACTCTGGTTTTGGCTGTGCACAGACAATTCATTGTCATTGGTCAAATTCCACCAATTGGAATTAAAATGTATATTTAAGAGGTGCTTCAAATCTAATACAACCTGACTGATTTATTTTTTTAAATCTGCAAAGACAGTCCCTTGCCATTCTCAACCCCTCACACCCCCACATACCCCACCTGACCCCCCCAACTCTGCACCCTCCCCATCCCTACACACACCCTCCCTCACTTAAACATGGCTGAATGATGTAGATCCACTCTGTGATCAAAAAGGCGTCCTCTTGCTGGGACGCCTATTGTGATATGAGAAAATGCACCAAATTTTCAACATGGCATTTGTGGGACCCCACCTCATGAATAAGGTAGGTGAAATTTTTCAAATTAGTCCCAAAAAGTGATTTCACAGTCACTCCACAAAATCATCTTACAGGTGGGATTAACAAATTTTCACCTACCAGGACAATGAGGTGGGTTCATAATACTATTTTGAAAATGTTGGGGTAAAATATGGTAAAATTACCATGTTATGCAGGGATATTGAAAATGTCTGAAATATATCAACATTCACTCATAACATCAGTAAGTTTCAGTATTTTTCTACCAAACTTTCAACATGGCCTTTTTGGACCCCATCTCATGAATAAGGCAGATGAAATTTGTCAAATCTGGGCTGAAATGGGATTTCACAGTCACTCCGTGAAATCATGTTTCAGGCAGGATTTGAACATTTTTCACCAATGGGGTTCTTAACATTGGGTCATAAGAACACTGTGTTCAAAATGTGGGGTCAAAATATCAAACAAACAACAAAGTTATGAATGTGCATACATTGACATTTTTCCATGATTGCTCATAACTATGGTAAGCATCAATATTTTGACTCCAAACTTTCAACATGGTCATTTTTATATCATAAATATGACTGGTGTCATTTTTCAAATCCTGGAGGAAATGTATTTTTGCACTTGTTGCATGAAAAGACTTTTCACTCACTATTCAATAAATGCCAAGTGTCATGTTTATAAGAGGGAGTCATAAAATGACTATCTTTTAAATTTATAGTCATAATTTTTAAAATATTCCTAAGAAATGTGTGTACTGCTAGCCTTTACCCCAGCTTGTAGTGCTTTGTGACACCATACCAGTGAGCACAGTTACATGGCAAGTGAATGGGCTGGATGGGTCGAGGGTGGGGGCTGGCACTGTCATGCTGTGCACCTGTATCTTTCACCACATGGAAGTACTTCCACAGCCCACCAGACAGACCCACAAATTCCTAACTTCCTTAGACAGACAAGCTCTTCTTTTGGTGCAGGGCTTCAAGGACCCTGCACATCTGTATCTGTTCAAGAAGGTCCTGAAGGGATCAGTGTGAATAAGATTACAAGTCCACAATCTCAGAAAGAAAGGAAATTCTTTGCAAATACTGCATTAGTGCTCCAGTTAGAGTTCAACTTCACTAAAGTTGGGAAATGTGGCATTAGGGTTTCAAACCCTAACCACCCCCAGCACCAAAAGGACAAGACCACACAGCCAACTACAGACAGTCATCATCAGCTAAGATGAATAAAATTCACTACAAGTGCTTACAGATGACACAAATGCAGTAGCACTGATGTACTATGTCTGTAGATTTGTATATGCTGCTTCTGCAGCCACAGCTGTGTGTATGTCATACAACCTGCATGAATACCTCTGGGTGCAGAAGCACAGACCCCATGGGTACTGTTGCAATGTGGGTATCATGGTTTCAGCAGTGGAAATTTTAAGGGGGGTATCAGTTTTGTCTAGGGGTGACACTTTCCTCAAAGAAAGTAAATGTTACCTTTTAAAACTCAGATTAGGTTAAGGCCAGCCCAGTGCCATGGAGTGTTGAGGCTCCTATGCCTTACCTCCCACCACAATGGTTACCTGTGCTCATGATATGAGCAGGTCATTGGGAGATGGCCAGGGAGTGGCAGGATTGAGCATCCCAAGGAGAGTTCTCCTCCTCCGGGGAGGGAGGGCACCAGTGATTGGTGTTAGCCTGGCTGCTAGCAGAGGCTAGGGGTTGGCACACTGATGGTGTACATATGGGGCAGAGGCAGGGCAGACACCCAGTATGACATGTATGGGAACATGCACATCACTGCCAATGGCGTCACTGTATGACCTTCTGCTGTGTTGGGAGAAAAATTGGAAAAATCTCCAGACATGCACTATGATCTCCAGCCTCTGCAGGCTCCACACACTGGCTACTCAGGCTCCTTCTGAATCTTGGGATCTGGTCTGGTGGGTCAAAGGGACTCCACACCCCCTGCCATGGAGGACATGCCATAAAGGACATAGGGAGGCAGAGTGCGTACTGAGGCTGGGTGATGGGGCTGGGAGGGCTGGGCAGAAGGAGGTGCTGGCTGGGAGGGGGGAATTAAAACCCCCCTCAGATTAGGTTAAAAGAGCTGCTTTTTGCTTGCCTAAGTGGGTAGCAGGTAGTACCTCGCTACAAAGCTGGACCTGTGAGTGCATGGTTTTCTATTTGCAGCTGCGTAAGCTCAGGTCCCACAAATGCCTGTGCTTCTTCAGCCAGAAGTCGGTGTGCATGTCTTACACTTGTGGCAGAAGACACACGCCCCTTAGGGGGTCTGTGCTTCTGCAGACAGAAGTACTGTTGCAATTTTGGCATCATGGATTTTGTGGTTCTTGTGCTTCTGCAGCCAGAGGTCAGTGTTATGTTTTACATCCACGGCTCTAGAAGTGCAGACCCCTCACTAACTGGTGCATTAATACAGTTTTTTTGCAAAGAATATAATGTGTTCACATGCATAATATGTTTATATGCTGTATATATCTATATCTATATCTATATCTATATCTATATCTATATCTATATCTATATCTATATCATATATATATATATATATATATATATTAGAGGCAAAAAACTCTGTTTAATGCATCAGTTATGGTTGTTCCACAGTGACAAAAGCAAGGAAATTCAGTGTTAGGGTTGAAAGCCCCCTTGGACCCCCAGCCCACCCCAATTGTCATCGAGGCGTGCATTGGGGTGCGTCAATACTAACTCTCATCCCATCCATGTGTAAAGAAGCCGAGGTATAGAAGAATGGGGTGAGAGTTAGGACCAATGACCCCAACACGCACCTCAATGCCGGTGGCAAAGTTATTAAGGTGCAAAATTTCGCCCTTTAACCTTAAAAGGACTCCTCAAACCTAACTATGGTAGCACTACAGTGCTACCATAATATGTGTGTGTGTATATATTCATTGCAAAAAACTATGTTAATGCAAACGTTAGAGTTGTAGAACTCAAAGCACACAAAGAAGGGAAATGAAAAACATTAGGGATTTGGGTCTCCAGAGTATTGGTGAATCAGTGGTGTGGTCTTACTCAGGGTTGTCAATCCTAATGTCGACCCCCTTCCCCCAGCCTATAGCCTCCTGTCCAAAGTACAACATACAGAACCAACCTAGTACATCATAGCGGTACAGTATGGTCAACATAATCTGTCAGAGCTTTCTTCACGCAGGGCCCTATAGGTCCTACATGAAGACACCACATTTGACCCAAATCCTTAATGTTTTTCATTTCCCTTCTTTGAGTGCTTTGTGTTCTGCAATCCTAATGTCTCCTTTAATGTAGTTTTTAGCAATTAATTTCCCTTCTTTTTCTGATAGTGGAATTGTAGCTTCATTTGTGCAGGTCCTGAAGGAACCTGCCAAAAATGAGATAAATATTGTAGTTTTGGTTATATTCACTGGAATTTAAATCCTGCGTTCTTTGTGGTACAGAATGATCCACTAATTTTTACCACCTGCTATTAATTACTATGCATTGCCAACCTAAAAACCACTGCTGCACCAGTTGATGTATGGCCATTAAAATAACACTTTATTTGATATACAGTATAAATAAAATATTAGGATCCACCCACAAAAAAAAAAAAAAATCAGTCAGCAAAGGAAAAAAAGCAAAAGAAAAGAAAGAAGCAGACTGAAAGCTGTAAGTTTCAACTCAGCATCATCATTCAGCATTCGGTATTAATTAGTCATCATTCCTGCCCTGGGTTAAATGGCTCTGCAACAAAAGGAAATCAAAAACATTACTGTAGTAGCAGCAGCAGCAACTGAGCTTCCAAACATATCATTCTGCTACTAACAGTATTCAGCTTACCGATCCAGATGTCCAGACAGCGCTCTTGTGAGGAGAATATTCCTGATTCCATAAATCCCCAAGTGCACTCTTCCCTCCTGTCCTTCAGTTTTTTAACACTCTCCTCTAGCCACATGGCATGCTTTTCTTTTATGGTGGATATTTTCAAGTCTATCTTTACCTGTCCACCTTCTGACAGCTGACTAGAAATCAGCCCAGCATACCATTCCGTGAAGCATTGCTTCATGTTGCCTTTGAAAAGTTTGTTGAAGGAGATGTCCAACGGCTGTAGGAGGTCAGTACTAGAGGCAGGTACAAAAATTGATATGTAACCTGCCTCTTCTAGTTGTTACAGTACAGGCTGGGTCATATGGGCTCTGAAAAGATCCATTACTAGGATTGGGTTTTGCACTCTGGGCAGCCCAAGTAACAACTTTGTATTTTTACTATGTGGCACTAGGATTTCTGTAATATACTGCAGGTTTGTTTCCTCATTTGCTCAGTGACTGGGCAAGTGCATGATGCACCAATCTGGGGGATATTTATGGGATGTGTGACAGGCAGGGGTTTTACTGCACTAGATCACCTGTAGTGGTAACAGATCACCCGCAAAGGTGCATGCCAGCACCAATGAAACCTGGCATTTATCCCCCAACCCTGTTAATGCCTCTTATTTTGAGCCAATGGTCGCCATTTTCCACTGAGGCACAGGGACAATATTAACAACTGGCTATGATGGAACAAACTCTTGTGCTGCTGCTTTTGAAATATGGTGCAGAAACCCCTCCTTTAGCTGCATAAAATCAAGAGGCGTCTTTTATGCTGCTTTTGTGCCTTTCCGATGGCTAAACCCCATGTGATTCAAAAATCCCCAGCCCCATTTGGTGGTGATTGTGACTGTGCCACCATTCTCTGTAATTATGTGGGAACTGTTAGTTTTCACCATTCCCAGGGCCACTGCCTGCACCACCCTTGCATTCACAACTGCACCCTCAGCCTTTAAGCTGTGAATGACAAAGTGCAGTTTCTCCTCAACATTGTCTAAGAGCAGGGTGGGTCTGCCTCTGGGTTTAGTGGGCAGTGATGGCTTTAACATTGCTAGATCAGCTGACATTTGCAGTCTTGCCTTGTAATCACTCTTAAACTTCCTGACCATGGATTCGTTTATGGTACTGCAGTACTTGGAGTTATAATAGAGTAATAGCGTAGCGGAGCCATGATCCCGTTTTCGTTTATATTGCGGTGGGTTACAGGTAGTGAGTTCGCTTACTACTGCTGAAGCAGTGTCAGAGTCCAGTCCTGCGTGCTTCAGCTGCTCACTAGAAACATCAGCAATATCAAGAGGGTATTCGCTCTTTGTATCTTTCTTGACCCACCGAAGAATGGACAACTTAGCAAAGCACCACACCAGGTAAAAGGAAAGACAACGCGGACATGGGCAGGGCTTAGGCAGAGCTGTTTTTGTAATAGCAGCTGGCTGGTACTTAACAACCAACTGCTATTACAGAACCAATTAAACAGACAAGTTCTGATACATGTGTAATTACCTGCCTCAGGTTAACTGTCATTAACAGGGGTTACGTGTTAAGCTGTGAACAATGTACTGCACTGACACAAATAATGGAAACGATCACTGTAAGAGCCCATCAATGTGACACCTTGTTGCTGCTGCAAATGTAAGACATTAGCAATTCCATGTAATTAATGGACCACAGATATGTTTTAATGGGTCTGAGCACCAACATTGTGGGGCACTAACATTTTCTGTACTACAGTACAATATTGGAGACAGTCCTGACCCAGTCCATGGGCCCAGAAGGCCCAGACACTCATGTCACTACCTTGTGGGTGAGGTTCCCACCACAGGGTGTGGTGTCTGCATGAAAACACTGCTTCATCTTTACCCAGGCTGGGGCTGGTGCTGCACGCTGCAGCACCTTCCTCATCAGCCTTAACCCATTAAACTGGCTCACTGAGTCCACACCTGAACTCAGCGCAATGGCACGGTAAGGCAATGTGTTCCCCAGTGGTGCAACGGGCATCCCTGAAAACAACGTTAATTATTAAATTCTTTGTTTTTTAATATTTTGTCCCCAAACATTCAACATAGTCTTCTTATGACCCCACCTCATGAACCCGGTAGGTGAAAATTTTCAAATCCCTGCCGAAATGCCATTCCGCGCCACGTGAGTGAAAACAAGTTTTGGCCAGGATGTGAAAAATGACAGCAGTAATGTTCATGAGATGGTGTGAAAAAATGGCTATGTCAAACATTTGGAGTCAAAATATTGAAAATTACCAAAGTTATGCATGTGCGTAGAAACATTTCAATGAATGCTCATAACTTAGCCATTTTATGTATTTTTTCACCAGATTTTCAACATGACCTTTTTAGGGCCCCACCTCATGAACACTGGTAGTGAAATTTCATTATTCAGTCCCAAAAGGTGATTTTGTGCAGTGACTGTGAAATTACCTTCTCTGCCTGGTTAACGAAATGACACTGCCAGTGTTCATAAGGTGGGGTACCAAAAATGTTATGCTGAAAATTTGGCAAAACAATTCCTAAAAATGGCAAAGTTATGAATGTAAGTTCAAAATGCCATTTAAATACATTATATGACTCTTAGCTTTACCCCTCAGTTCATGGTTCACCTTTGAAGAGTGCAGACATGTTTCGGTCCACAGAGGATGACAACATATGACCTCGGCAGGTAAGTATAGGGTAAGGGCAGATCATACTATATGCCGATGATGCTGTTGTATTCTCCACTCACAAAGATCCTGCAACTCGTCAACACAACCTTCAACTTGGTTTCAGTTCTGTAGAGACATGGTTTCTTAATCATAAACTGGTCCTCAATGACAAGAAAACCAAATCTATGCTCTTCTGCAGCTCTCATAACCCACACAAGCTACACCACTTGGCTATCTCCACCACCCAGGGGAACACTCTAGATCAGGTGGCGTCCTTCAAATACTTAGGGATACAGCTTGACCCTAATCTCTCCTATGGACTTCATGTAGATAATGTAGCTAGAGCTGCTAATACACGGCTTGGTCTCCTCTACAAACACAGACCACACCTCACACCAGAAGCTTTGAAAGTTGCAGTCCTGAGCTCTGTGATCTCTGTAATAGACTATGGTCTCATCATTTATGGCTCGGCCACAACCACAACCCTTAGGTGCCTCTCAACTGCCTTAAATAAAGCATGTCGGCTCATCACTGGTGCTCACTGTCTCACCCTCACATGTGACCTGTACACTCAGACCGGCTGGCTCCAACTATCAAACCGCATAAAGTTTCTCACCTGCTCCATGGTCAAAAAAATCTACCTTGGCCTTGCACCTTCTGGGGTCTCAACTCTGTTACAACACCTAATTAACAAATGGTGCCTTAGGACATTCACGCTACAGCTACTGAAAGTCCCCCACTGTCACACTTCACAGGGACAATGCTCTTTTGCTTATCGAGCACCACTCTGGTTCAATGGCCTCAGCCCAACCATCTCCTCTGCCCCAACTATTGGTATGTTTAAAACTAGGCTCCAGGACTATCTCACTACCAACAGCTCCTGTGACTGCCCAACTTAACCTTGTTTCTCCACTTCCCTTTCTAGTTGTCCCCCTCCCTCCTCACTGGATTCTACCCTCACATCTTGGTATACCCAATGCTGCACTTTTCACTCTCTCGCCACCCTCCTATTCCTTCTCCCCCCACCCTCTTTCCTCTCCCTATGACTCTGGCATTTCTTATCTGTTGTCTATTTCCTCTGACAAATGCCGCTGGCTGCCTTGTTACAATGCTACCCTTGAACTGTATTAATCTGTACTCTGTTTGCAATGTCCACATTGTTGTAATGCCTGTCTTGATGTTCCCCATAATTTGTATTTCTCTGACGTGGAACCTTTGTAAAAGAGCCATGGCTCAAAGGTATTTGTAATCCTAGACTTGATAAATAAATAAATAAATAAATAAAAAGGGGGGTGTGGGTGCTCAGTGGGAGGGTTGGGATGGAGGGTGGGGAGAGCGGTGACAACGAGGGCCTGTTTTCTTTATTTCAGATTAAAAACAAAGACATTGGGGACTGTTTTTTTTTTTTCAGGAACCCAAGTAAATAATAAACTATTTTGGGACACTGGAGGTGAGCTCACCAGTGTTCCACACTGCTGGGGAGGGCTTACAAATGCCAACACAGGGATTGTGCCCCGATGTCGGCAAGTATTATTAAATCAATGGGCTGCAAGGGTGGCATCTGACACCAGGAGTGGGCATCCCGGTGTCAAATTATACAAATTAATTAACTAAATTAATACACTGTCACTGAGGATTGGGGCCCTGGTATTCAGATACAGTGTAAGGCACAGCACAGTAAGGATGATAGGGCTATAATGACAGTAGCCCCATCCCTGACATACAAGACACAACACAGCAGGAGCTGCAATATGACTCAGCTGTCATTTGTTAGTAAATGACAGCTTTGTCGTATAGTACAACCAGCTGTTGTTGCAAAAATTCAGCTATATTGATCATAGATCTTTTAAACTGTGCATGCTCACAAACTGAACTTTTTCCTTAAATAATTTTTAAACTACTGAACTGTGAGAGATAAAAAGCACAAAACTACGTACCTTGGGCCAAACTCTATCAAACCTAAAAGTTTCAGGTTTCAAATCCTTATATTTTTTCAGTTACTGGAGAACAAAAAAAGTCTTAAAAACAGAGACGTTTAAATTTTTTTGCACCTCTGTAACATTACCCCTACTAAACTGATCTACATGAAAATTTCAGGGTCAAGAGATCCTGACACAAAGGATGTTCTTTCCAAATTCCATGTAAATCGGTTGGACAGGGGCAAAGGTATTAAGGTGTACAAGTTGGGGTTTAACATTAAAGTGCTTCCTCAACCCTAATATACAGGCACTACCGTGCTCGTGTGATAGGTGAAGTACAACCTTGAATATCCAAATGCTCTGGGAGACATCTAATTTGTTCAGATAATTGAGAGCTTGGATAATTGGTGGCCCATAAAATTAGGTGTATGAGAGCTGGGGGATGATGTCAGAGTTCAGATAATAGGGAGATCTGGATAATTGGGGTTTGAATAATTGAGGTTGTACTGTGTTTATGTAAGCACCCTCTGGGAGCTTACTAGTTAATTTTAGTTGTTAAGGGTAGCTAGGCAGAGAAGAGAGCTATTGTGCCAGTGTGTCTGGGATGCTGGGCCTGCATGTTGCCTGCAGGGGGCCCCATCTCCTGAGGTATATAAAGAGAAGGTTTTGGTGCCAGAGGGGGAGAGACCCAGGGAGAAATGAGTCAGGAGGGTTGGCCCACAAGTTCAGCCAGAAGGCCCTACTGGGGCTGGGGTGGGCTGCTTGCCTCCCTGGCCCTCTTCCCTAGAAGACTCATGTACTAAGAAGTGCGACGGTTCAAGCCATGAACTCTTATTGGAAGCCTATAGAGTGTAAAGTTTGTGGTCTTTTGGTGCAATATGGGAGCTGGAGCCTGAGGAGCAGGTAGATGGGAGGACTGCCAAGTGATCTTCAGCACCTTGATAGCGTAAGCACCAATGGGGCCCTTGTATTTTAAATAGTCTCACCTGTGGGCGAATGCAGCTCATCGAGTCAGAGTGTTTGCTGTGTGCAGGCCTGCTATGGCAAATTGGGCCGGGGTTGCAGTTCAGAGGTGGCAGCCTGGACTGTTGTGGGTGTAGTGGTGGCAGTGCTACCCCTTTTCCCCAGGCTGTTGGCCACTACAGTGTTGGGACTCTTGAGTTATGCAGCCTGTGGAGGCAGGGAAATGTCCATGTGGGGTATGGTTGGTTGGGGCCCCCAGCAGGGTTGCAAACTGTCTGGGTGCTCTGTGTGGCACAAGCAGCAGTCCCCTGGGTAAAGGCAGTCCAGAAATTGGAATCGCTGCATGAGCAGAGGTGCTGTTGGTTTTCAGATCAGGATGCAGAATTCCCTGGGAAGCCACTTTAGGCATGTAGCATCAGTGATTGGATGTCTGGATGGTCTTTGGTGGTTTGGTTCTTGCTAAAGAACACCTCTGTGACTGTGTAAGACCTTGAAGTAAAGAAGCGCTCCATGTATTGTAAGGTTATGCCCCGCCGTGGAGAAAGTTTCGGGAAAGGTCAAGTTGGTAATGGGGTTGGGACAGTAGAAATGTCTTGTGCTGTCATAGTCCCTAGTGAATGCTCAGTTTTGAAAGTTAGAGAATGGAAAGCAAGCACGTGCCTGTGTAATGATTTGGATAGAAAGAAGGGAAATTAAATGGAAGTGCTGCTAAGCACATGTTACCTCCATATGTGGTCCACTGTATTGCTGCTGCCAGGAATGTAGCCTTTTCAGCTCAAGGGAGTGTCTGAATACAATAAATTAGTCTGTTGGCAAAAATGGCTGTTGGAGAGGTAAAATCAGGAGTCAGCCTCCGAAGACCCCCACCGTATGTGTTACCCCACGCTTCATGGAGTGGATTATTAAGTTTCATATTCATTAAATCTGTTTTTTTGCATTTTGATTCTGGAGTGGACATTGGATTTAATCAATTTGAACTGTGCAATTTGTGTCTGCTAACTGCCATTGCCCCTATAGCCCATCTTTTGAACTTAGAAATGGGTCTGCTCCCCACCCAGTGAATCCAACTCGCTGCCATTGGAAGAACCAGATAATGAGCACATTTCTATTTTCCTTGAACTCTGTTTGCCTGAGCTGTAGAGTGCCCTCCTACCACCTTTACCACCTGAAAACCCCTATATACCAGGAAGGGCGCTTACAACATGGGGGTTCCTCTGGGATTTGAAAAGTGCTTTGAGAGCAAGTTCTGGCCTGGACTGATGTTTGGGAGCTGCTGGGGGACCATTAAATTAAATCCGCAGGCTTGCAAGTGCACTTTCCCAGAGGGTGCTTCCATTTGTCTGAACTGCTGTTTTGCTCCCTGAGGGTGGGACATGGACTTGCATATGATGAAAATCTCTGGTCTGCAAAGACTCAGCTGTGATTGGCTGACTGTGAGAGAGGTACCTATGCACAAGAGTTTTCAGGACTGAACAGCAGCCATTTCGAGCGGGGTGTATGAAGGAGTGTCTGCAAAGTGAGTTCCAGCCTGAAAAAACTGTAGCATGCAAGAAGCACCAAGAGGGCATAGGGTGATAACCCCTGTGTCGCTGCTTGTCTGGACTTGGGACATGATGGAGAGAAGTTCCACCATGAACTGTTGTGTATTGTGCCATGCTATCGAGGAACGGTTAGTACGACTGCCAGTGTGCCTTGCATGTGCCAATGGAGCAGTCTGTTCACAAGTGAATCTCTTTTGCTCTATTTGGAGAGTTGGGGCTGGTGGGGTAACCCTTCCTGCAGGGACAAGCTTCAGACCCTTGCTGGAGCAGTGGTATGGGAAGAGATGAGGTGAGCTTTGGGAGAAGTTGCTGGTGAACCTGGTGGGGAATGGTGAAAGACGTCTGCCCAGACATTCTCCACAAGTGGAGTCCATGTCTCCCAGTGGCAGCAGAAGAGGCCTTGGAGGGGAACAGCTATCAGTCAATACAGTATCAGCTCACCTTGGTAGCCCCTTCTCGGCTGTGGAGTCTGAATTGTCAGAGGCATTCGAGTGTACTACCTCCCGCCCTGACCACCCTTATGTGGAATCGACAAATTTGTACACATCTGGCTCAGAGAACAGAGTTGTAGCTTTTACCCAAGCACCCAACCCCCAGGTGATGGCATTTGTAGATCCCTGTTTCGAGGTGGACATTCCAATGACAAATCTCGTCCTGCCCGACAGCTTGGATGTAGCCCCCCCACGTCTGTCAGATCTTTGCAGACTTAAACAATGCAGGATGGAGGCCCTGAACCCCAAAGACCCATGGATGGTAGACTATCTATTTGGTTGCTGGCTGCAGAAAGGTACCGCTGCAGACTCTGGTGGGTTCAGTTTGGTTCGGTGGTCCAGTGTGGGATATTGGGTGAGGGAGTGCATTCTGATAGACTACCCTGGTGCCGAGTACTCCTATCTGCTGGAGAAATTCTGGGACACCATTGAGGAAAATTGAGAAGCATGGATGTTTCAGGAGGCAGTAAACCGAATGATGGCTTACAAGGACTCCAATTATGATCTTCCACAGGACGTGCAGAATCTAATTTTCTGGAGAGCAAGGAAGATGTATGATCTTTCGATTTGGACTGGAGTTACTCTTTTTAAAACTTTTGCCTTGGTGCAGGAAGAGAACGGATGAAGGTTCAAGTACGGACCCAAAACATTACTAGCCCATGGTGACTCCCAGGACTCCAATGTGCCCTAGACTGCAATCCTGTCTGCCGTAAGATGGTCTGGGTTCTCTTGGGTGAGACTGATATCATGAACTCCAACCACTGCACATTGGTTGAGATCAACACTTTTGTTCCTGTTTAAAGTTTAGAATCATGCGGGGTTGGCTCCCCAGTAAGTTTTGAAAATTGTTATTGCATTGCATAATTTCCTAACAAATAATGTTTACTGTTTAAAAAGAAATGTTCACTTAGAGGTAGCTGGACTAGAATATGCCTCTCTAAATGGCCTTGTGATTTGGTGTGCATGGCTGTTTGGCAGTAGTGAAAAGAGGAAAAAGAAGGTGGGATTCCATGTAAGACTAAGTGTGTGAATAGGTGTGAATGGTTAGTAATTGTTTGGAAGTGTATTAAAAATGTTTCAAAATGTTATGTGCTGAGACATAGTAAGCTATGGTGTTATTAGTTTACGAAAGAAACAAGATACTTGGAGGACCTTGGTCTGTATATACTGGAGGTGAGAAGAGAAAGGTGGAAATGGTAGAAACCTTCAAATACCTGAAGGGAATAAATAAAGTAAGGGGAGGCAGCCTCTTAAAGCTGAGTGAAAACAAAACCACCAGAGGACATGCATTCAAACTGGAAGGGAGTAGATTTTGTGAGGATGTAAGAGGGTGCTACTTCTCAGAGAGGGTTGTAGGACCATGGAACAGGTTGCAGGAATGGTTTGTGGGAGTGGATACAGTGGATAAATTCAAAAGAACATGGGACAACTACATGGGCTAAAAAGGGGAAGGAAGGGCAGAGGGTGGGAGGTAAGAGGGGAGGGGTGGGCTATTTTTCAGGCAGACTAGATGGGCCAGGTGGTCTTTTCTGGGACTACAATAAATCAGTGGGATTCTATGATTCTATGATTTGTTGTTAAGTAGTTCATGTCACAATGTTTCAGGTATGCCTTCTAAAATGGGGAAACTGTGTTTAATTTTCCTATTCTTGGCAGCAGCATTCTTTCTAAAATTTGGAATTTAGGCTTAGTTACAAGTTGTGTGTGGGGGGGGGGAAGGATGCCTTCGCTGTAGTACCTGGCTGTTAAAGTGCAGAATAGATTAAGCTTCAGCCTAAGGTATGTATTTTCTCTGTCTTGGCAGTGTAACCAGTTGGTGCCCTGACCCTTAGGAGGAGGGAAAGATGACCATATCTCACCTATTGTGGATCAGTGGTTCAGCCTGGTTATTCGTTCACCAGGTGGGGTGGAATGTAAGCACCCTCTGGGAGCTTGCTAGTTAATTTTGGTTAGTAAGGGTAACTAGGCAGAGAAGTGAGCTATAGTGCTGATGTGTCTGGGATGCTGGGCCTGCATGTTGCCTGCAGGGGGCCCCATCTCCAGGGGTATATAAAGAGAAGGTTTTGATGCCATGGGGGGGGGGACCCACAGAGAGAAGAGTTGGGGGTAAGCCCACAAGTTCGGACGGAGGGCCATGCCAGGGCCCGGGTGGACTGCTTGCCACCCCTGCCCTCCTCTGTCAAAGACCTGCATACTAAGAAGTGTGGCAGTTCTGGCCATGAAATCTTATGGGGAGCCTGTGAAGTGCAAAGTTCAGGGCCTTTCAGTGCATTATGGGAGCCAGAGCCCGAGGAGCAGATAGATGGGGGGCCCACCAAGTGATCTTCGGCACCTTGGTAGGATAAGCACTGATAAGGCCCTTGCATTTTAAGTAGTCTCGCCTGTGGATGAGTGCAGCTCACAGAGTCAGAGTGATTCCTGTGTGTGGGCCTATTATGGCAAATTGAGCCTGGGGCACAGTTCAGAGGTGGCAGCCTGGACTGTTGTGGGTGTAGAGGTGGCAGCACTACCCCTTTTCCCCAGGCCATTGGCCACTACAATGTTGGACTCTCGATTTGGGCAGCCTGTGGAGGCAGGGAAAGGTCCATATGGGGAATGGTTGGTTGGGACCATGATGGGGTGGCAGACTGTCTGGGTGCTCCATGTGGCACAAACAGCAGTTCCCTGGGTGAAGGCAGTGCAGAGGAATTGCTGCATGAGCAGAGGTGCTGTTGGTTTCCAGATCAGGATGCATAATTCCCTGGGAAGCCATTCTAGGCATGTGGCATTAATGATTGGATGTCCGCAAAGTCTTTGCTGGTTCAATTCTTGCTAAAGAGCACCTTTGTGACTGTGTAAGACCTTGAAGTGAAGGAAGTGCTTCATGTATTGTAAGGTTAACCTACCCCCCCCCCCCGGTGGAGAAGGTTTCGGGAAAGGCCAAGTTGGTAATGGGACTGGGACAGTAGAAACACCTCATGCTATCATAGTCCCTAGTGAATGCTCAGTTTTGAAAGTTAGAGAATGGAAAGCAAGCACGTGCCTGTGTAATGATTTGGATAGAAAGAAGGGAAATGAAATGGAAGTGCTGCTAAGTTCTTGCTACCCTACATGTTGCCTTGTTTGGTCCACTGTATTGCTGCTGCCAGGAATGTAGCCTTTTTGGCTCAAGGGAGTATCTGCATGCAATAAATCAGTCTGTTGGCAAAAGAGGTTGTTGCAGAGGTAAAATCAGAAGCTAGCATGTGAAGATCCCCCCCGTATGTATTACCCCATGCTCCATGGAGTGGTTCATTAACTTTCATGTTCATTAAATCTGTTTTTATGCATTTTGATTCTTTAGTGGACACTGGATTTAATCAAATTGAACTATGCAGTTTGTGCCTGCTAACCACCATTGCCCCTGCAGACCACCATTGGAACTAAGAAGCGCGCCTGTTTGCCACCTAGTGAAGCCAAGTCACTGCCATCGGAAGAACCTGGTAACAAGCAAATTTTTTTTTTCTTGGACTGTGAATTTGCTTTGGTTGTCTGGTGCCCCCAACCCACCTTTACCACCTGGAAATCCCTCCACACTGGGAGGGGGAGCTTATATTTATATATCTATATTCTTTGCAAAAAACTACGTTAATGCAGACATTAGGGTTGTAGAACGCAACGCACACAAAGAAAGGAAATGAAAAACATTAGGGATTAGGGGCTCTGGAGTATTGGTGAATCAGTGGTGGGGTCTTACTTGGGGTTGTCATACCTTCCCCCCAGCCTGTAGTCTCCTGTCTGAAGCACAAGATACAGCTCCAACCTCATGCCTCATAGTGCTACAGTATGACCAAAATAATCTGTCAGAGCTTTCTTCATGCATAGGCCCTACGTGAAGACCTCACATTTTACCTTGTCTGATCAGGGGATGGGGGTGGGCATTAGGGTTGATAACCCCAAGTAAGACCCCACCACTGATTCGTCAATACTCCGGAGACAGAAATCCTTAATGTTTTTCATTTCCCTTCTTTGTGCGCTTTGCATTCTTCAACTCTAATGTCTGCATCAACATAGTTTTTTGCAAAAAATGTCCCTTCTTTTTCTGATAGTAGAATTGTATCCTCATTTGCTCAGGTCCCCAAGATGAGATAAATACAATATTGGAGACAGTCCCGACCCAGTGCATGGGCCCAGCAGGCCCTGGCACACATGTTGATACCTTGTGGGTGAGGTTCCCTGACCCACCACAAGGTGTGATGTCTGTGCCAAAACACTGCACCATCCCTACCCAGGCTGGGGCTGGTGCTGCATGCTGCAGCACCTTCCGCATCAGCTTTGGCCCAAAAAACCAGCTCACTGTGTTCACACTTACACTCAGCTCACTGGCACGGTAAGGCAACATGTTCCCCAGTGGTGCAACAGACATCCCTGCAAACAACTTAATAAATTCTTTGTTTTGTAATATTTTGACCCCAAACTTTCAACATAGTTTTCTTATGACCCCACCTCATAAACCCCATAGGTGAAAATGTTCAAATCTGTGCTGAACAGATCCAGAAGCAAATGTTTTGATACCTTTCATTGGACCAACATAGATTTTGCAAAAAGAACAAAGTGCTTAAGCTCTCGGACTAACAAAGTCCTTCCTCTGAAGCTTATGACAATTATTGAGAAACTCACATATTATTAGCACCTAGATCATACATAAAAAAAAAAAAAACAGAAAGAATTCTCATTGGTTTAAAATACTCATTTAAACCATCACCGAAGTCAGAAACAGTAGAACCAGACCTCACCAGTTTGCTATAGCTGAGATGCCTTCAAGGTCAAATGTCATCTCAAAGAGATAACAACCTTCCTAGCAGAAAGTTCAATTATCATAAATGTTAAATGTCTCAGCATGTGCAGTGAATATAGTCTTAATGAACTGTTGGATTCAATTCTCTCTTAAGTACATGTTAAATGTAATATTATTGTATGTTAAAAACAAACAAAACTATATAACCAAAATTTTCTATATATGGCATTAAGAGGGTTTAAAATAAAGTTAGCCTATAGCCTAGTGTAAGCAACTGTTACACACTGCTATACAGTTTAAAACATATCTGGAGGCATTTTTTCAACTATAGACTCAACCAGTTACTATATTCCATAAGCCTTAAAACCTTCAATGTTGTAACAGGATTTTATACAAGGTAATATCAATTGTCAGTATAAGTGCCAAATTGAAAACTATCAAGGACCCCCAAATAAATAAGACCATGCATCCTGATATGTACAGAGTTCAATAATGTGTCAATATATAATCAGACAACTATATGGACAGTGACAGTCTAAGGACTCTGAATAAAAACCCAATGGCATTAAACCCTACCACCCCGTGGGTGGATAACTAGTTAGAAGAAAGTGGGTGAAACACCATTCCAGGCCACAGGTGGAAAAACATGTTTCAGACAGGATGCGAAATATGGCAACTGTCCTGTTCGTGAGGTGGTGTGAATAAATGACTGTGCTGAAAATTTGGATTAAAAATATTGAAAATGACCAAAGTTATGTGTCTGCATAGAGAAATTTGAATGAACACTCGTAACTCTTGCATTTTTAGGTATTTTAGGAATTTTTTCACCAAATTTTCAACATGACCTTTTAGAGACCCCACCTCATGAATGCTGGCCATGAAATTTATCATTCCTTCCGAAAGATGATTTTGTGCAGCGACCATGAAATCACCTTCCAGGCCCAATTAACAAAATGACGTTGCTAGGGTTCATGAAATGGGGTGGGGTCCCAAAAGGGTTATGTTGAAAATTTGGTGAAACAGTTCCTAACAAGCTGACGAGGGGTTGCTAGAGATTTCTAGGGTGTGCCTGAAATCTTCCAGGGCCCTGGCATTCATGCATGCGGCCCCAACCCTTTGGAATTATGTACCCCATCAGTTATGGGAGTGCACAACCATGGAGGGATTCAAACAGGCACTAAAGACATATTTGTGGAACCAGGCATTTGGTGACTGATTTCTTTTTTAACTTTATCAGCTGTTTTATATTTTAAGATGTTTGGAATGTCTGATATGTCATTTTATATTTGTTAGGCGCCTTGGTTTTTGAAAGGCACCATAGAAATAAAGAATAGTATTATTATTATTACTATTATTATTATCATCAATGCCAAACGTTTGCTTGCATGCCTTTGCAGTGGTGTTTGGTACCTATGGTACTTTATGTTCAGTACTTTTCATTGCAGTACTGGATGAAATAATGACCTGCAGTTCATAAGGCTGCACAGGGCGCGCCAAAGAAAACAACCATATTTAGACCTGGCATGTGAGAACAGCACCCCCCCCCCCAATTCAGCAGAACAACATTTATAAATAACAGAGGGAAAAGGCTGCAGGGCAGGGCCAAAAGAAACAATAGTTATTTAGACGGGGGCAGGCAGATGAAAACAGCAAATTGCCAAAGCACTATTGACTTTCATTCCCAGCAGCAGTGCATTCATTGACAACCCAGCTGAATAAGTGTCCTAGTAGAAAGTAGCAGAACAACATCACTCTCCACACAGACCAGATTAGAAGGAGCAACGTACAGATGAGACAGCAATTTGTTATATATTTTTAAACAGCTGAGCAGCTCCTCTGTAAATGGGGCTCATAGGTAGTCGACTGATTCACAAGTTGTACAGGTTACTACTCCCATTTGTAATGGCAACCTTGAGAGCAAAGTAACAGGAGAGGGAGGAGAACCATCCTGAAAAAGAGTAGATTCAGCAGCAAGCTTATCCACCACATCTGCATAGTCAAACACACATATGCTAATTTTTCAGTATAATCTTGTACAGGCAGTGAGTGGAATACAAGCGCTGTGGCTGTGCTTGTAAAGCACACAGAAGTTTGGTTTGTTTGTTTAGTGTTTTGTTTACCAGCTAAAACCACTGGCACTGAAGTATCATTTACAGGGTTGAACTTGGTGTCAGTACTAAATCCATGATGCAATGTATAACAATAGAAGAAATTTCAATAAAAAAAAAAATCACTAATAAAAACCATTATGAAAATAGCCATAAGTGAACAGCCCAGTGAATTTGGTCTGGATGACATCAATATGACATGAGAAATCAAAGTGATTGTACAGACAGTCATATATTTAAAGAAGGAAACTTCCGCCAGCAGCGTGCTTGTCCACTTTGACTTTTGTAGTTGAGGATGTTGTTCTTAACCTATAATTGGCAAACAGGTCAAAAATGCATTCTGTTCTAATAGGAAGCCAACAGCCATAAATGTTCTAGCAATTTAGCTATGGGTGGAAAAACAAGACGTTCACACAGGTGTTTTGCCTCCCTGGCAGGGAGGCATATAAACAGATCAGAAATATCACTCATTACAGTTAGGGGTGGTAAAACTATCAAGGACAAAAGTGAACATGAGATGTCAATGGCTTCCCTGAGGAAACATACACACTGAATGGTAACCATTTATTTAAGTTCCTCTTTCAAATACCTTTCAAGAAGAATGACACGGGGACAAGCTGCAAGTGGAAATGCCCCAGAACTAACTCCTATTTTCTTTGATTCCAAGGCAGGATAGCTGGTTCTACCTAGCTGGTCCGGCATCAAACTGACCTGACCCTCAGGAGTGAGTTCAAGACACTCCCTTCCACCACTCCCTCTACTAGTATGAAGCACTAATGGCCCTGTTGTCAGGTGGCAATTTTTCTCCACTCCCATCCCCTCTATGCTCCCCACCCACCTACCCACCTCAGGATACAGACCAACACAACCCTCTGCTCACCTCTACAGCCAGCTGCCAGCTACCTCACATGTCTGAACAATTGACTTCTAGTAACACTCATCAAGTGTGCAATGTGTATAGATAGACAGGACTTGCGAGATGGACCATCACACTCATTTCAGTGAGGCTTAAGAGCCATTCTGCAGGTCCTGTGCTATAGCTACACACACTAGATGCATGTTGGTGTATATTGATAGATTGGACATGTTGGACAGCTGGTGGCTGGCCATGGAAATGAGAAGAAGAGGTAGGCGAGGGTTTGGCTGGCCCCCATCTGGCCCCATCCCAGGGTGGGTAGATGGGTGGAGCACACAAGAGGTGGTAAGTGTACTACTGAATATGAGGGCCGTTAGTTCTTTACACTGTCACAGGTATCAGGCAAGAGGACAGTACCACAAGACTGCCAGGGATTGTAAACAAATATATTCTTTTACTGAAATATGGTAAGAGGGGGGTATTATGACATTGCCACTGGAGTAATATCTATATGGCACTAGCACTCAGTTCGTGTTCCTACCTTGATAAAGCATACACTCACACAGAAAATGTTGGCATCTTTCTATTGGTGCTTCTTGCATGTAAGTTTTCAGTGTTGGCTTATTTATTTATTTATTGCATTTTGGTAGCCGGGAGAGCCCGCTGAGACCAGAGGTCCCTTTTTCAGGGGCGACCCGGATTGTATGCTATATGCGGTAAAATGATTTAGCACTTTAACATTTTGTAGTGCTTTTTGTGATGAGGTATTATGAGCCCAGATTTTATGTTAGGTCTTGGTAATACTGTGGCTCAGGTTCCAACATACTTGGAACTGCTGATTTTTGTTGGTACTAATACCTATACAGGAAGATTAGATGGACTCTCTGGATTTCTGCCAGCAGAGTCTAGGCAGCTATGACTGTAAGGTATTAAAATAAATGGGGGGAGCCTGAGCGGAGAGCAGAGTTTTTGTTTTGTTATTCACTATGTGACACTCAGAGATGTTGGAGGAGGACAACATATTGCAGGAGGGACTGCTCTCAAGATGTTGGAGGAAGGATAGGACCATACACTGCAGAAGGGACAACCCTCTACTCAATGCAAAGAGAAAACATTTGGAACCATTAAGTAACAAGGCTCCAGTGAGAAGCAAATTACCTATATGTGCCCTTTACATACAAAGAGGTCATTGGACTTTCAAAATGGTGCATGTTAGTGTATGGGCACAAACAGGATTGGGATGCCCCAAGTACTGTACATTGCCACTTAAAAGTCACTATGTTTCATATAGACATATACAATACCTCTTTGTGGTCTGCAGGGGGTTGTGCATTGTGCTGAGTATGCATGTTAGAGCCTCAGACAGGGATGCATTCCAGGAGGCTATATTCAAGCAAGTTTAGAACACTCATAGTGTGCATGGAACTTACTTGAATATGGCAAATTAAGGGCTTTGCTCTAATTTCCACTCAGGATAGGGACTTTGCTTATTGGCAACTCAGGCCTTTGACTACTGGACCATGAGTACCTTCCTAGAGGGATGCACAAGATCTTTGAGTAGCTGGGGAGGGAAAGTGTCCCCCTGGTGAGTGAAGCAATGCCTCCTCTTCCACTGGTCTCTCGTTGTAGGCACTGCTGGATCTGCAATGGCTGCCGCTCCCCTTTATGCCTCTCAAGTGCACTCCACAGCAGCTGTGATTTGTTTTTTGCCCACGCTCCACTGCAAGCCACTATGAATGGCCATAACTACCACGCTACCACCTCTGTAGCACTGTAAGCCAGGGAACGAGGTAGCAGAGAGGACAGCAGCAGAGGGAGGAAGTGGGAGGGATTTCTTATCTAACCAGAGGATGAGCAGGAGAATGAGGGGGACAACAGCAGAGGGAGGAAGCGGGAGGTATTTCTTTCACAGCTGGTGTCACAGATGTGCAACTGGGCAGGAGATAATGGTGACGTCAATATGCTAAATAGACACATTACAACCACTGACTGCAGTGGCACTTTTCTTTGAAGTGAAGACCGCTGCTGCCAAACTGCTGTCATAGACAGCTAGCCCATCCATTGGTGTGTAAGGGATGCACCCGCTACACGGAGCACTGCAATGGGCAGGACAGTCACACACCTCCAATAAGTCCTACTGTCCCAAAACGTTCCTTGCACAAAAAGGGTCCAAAGGGAAAGTCAGACATACAGAGAAAATGGTCAAGCCCTCTCTCAGCCCCCACCCCCAAACTCAGCAGGGAGTTCGATCACCTCTTTCCCAAATATAAGAGCTCTAGTCTCTGCCATTCCAATTTAGCAGTTTCTAATACGGAACATGTGCCGGACAGCATCCCCAACTCCTGAACTTTGACAAGTTGGGCCAATGTATGTACAGCAGCACACAAGGACCCCAGTGGGAACTACAAAAGCAGCTTACACCTGAGCTGCTTCATAGTGCAAGAGGCAGCAACTCCCAGCGAGCACCCTCCAGTATACTCCTCCCTCATTTACTAATCTCAGGTTTTTAACACAAAAAAAGTTACTGGTTTTGAAAGTCAGACAAGTGCAAACTTTTGTCTGGCAGCCCTTTTTAAACTGCTGCCCGATTTTTATTTATTTTTCCCCCTTCTCCTCTCACATCTGAAGACAGCTCAGCCCTGCTGCCATGGGGCTCAAAGTCAGCCTTTCTGCCACGGTCATGCATGGTAGTGCCAGCCAGCCTCCCACAGATTTTTAAAGGGCCCACTCAGCACTAGACGTGGAGAAACACCCCCATGGTGCATATAATAGCCCCATGGGAATGTGCTGGCTGCTGTTCACCTTCCATAACTTTTGAAGTGCCCCACCTGTTCATGGTTACCCTGACCACTCAGTGACCCTCAAGTCAGCCCAGGGGTTCCCAGGGCTACTCGGGCTTTTTAATTTCTAAACTGGTGGCTACCCAGGGAATGGACAACTACACCTTTAAGATAACGCTGACAGCTATCAGTCTGCTGCTCTGTAGTGGCCAAGGACAAGCTGTGCCCAGGCCAGAGACACTTTGTCCTTGAGTGGCATTCAGCGTGCCCAAAGTGCCTTTTTATGGCAGGTCACCGAAGCCACCCCCTCCCCACCCCCAGCCAAGGTTGATTGATTGGCTGGACAGCTGTTCTAATGTGAGCAGCCCAGGGTTCTACCCAATGGACACAAATCACTCTCTTTCTTGCAGTCTTTGCTTTCCTTTCCCAAAACCTACTGACGTAGATTGCAAATCATGTTGCACATTCTGAAAATGCGACCGGGGTAAAAAATAACCGGCTCCTGGCTGCCAGAAGCTGCTTGTTTAAATTACCAAAGCTCCATAAAAATACAGCAAGCTACACTTTGTTGCACGCAGTCCGTGTGCTCCCAATAAACTTTTATTTGTGCAAATAGAACCAGTGGCAAGAAAATGCAGCCCCCTCATTCCCAGTGACATTTCCAAATAGATGGTTCAAAGTTGGAATCCAAGTCCCAGCCAAGCCAAGCCAGTGCTGCTCCCAGTGCTGGGCGGTCCCCAGCTGAGCCTAACTGCCATCAGCCACCTCCTTCTCCCAAATTTCATTCAGCTCGACTCCATCAAGCAGCCAGCATGCTGTGGCCACCTCCGTGGCTGGTGAGTTATTTTACAAGCTACAGCGGCGGCTGGCTGATTGCTAGAGCTGGTGAGCAGGGCCAGCAAGCCCTTCAACTGATCCAACAGCTGACTGATTGGCATGCAGATTGATCCCAGCCCACAGCAGCAGCACCCACCAGAATGGGGGACCCGGCGGCCAGCTCGGCTGCAAAGCCAGCTGATATGAGCAGTGAAAGAGCTTGACACCTCCCTGCATAATGTCAGCCTGGTGACATGGAATAAAAAGAGGAGATCAAAAAAGTCTTACCTGCACTTGGGCTGCTTTGAGTGACTTTCCTAGTAAAGGAAAATGTGCGTTTAGGATGGAGGTTTTGGGAGCATGCGTGATCAAAGTTGCCTGATCCCTGATTTTTTTTTTCTCCAATTCCTTCCCCTTAAAAACATTAAGGTAAAAAGTGGGAAATAAGGACTGTTAAGTCCTTTATAGGTTAGCTATCAGTGGGGTTTGGGACTAATGTGAACATTAGGTCTACTGTGCCGCCACCTCGGTAGCACTGTGAGCCGGGGAACGAGGGAGCGAGGAGGACAGCAGCAGAGGGAGGAAGTGGGAGGGATTTCATTTCTAACCAGAGGGTGAGCCGGGCAATGAGGGAGCGGGGAGGACAGCAGCAGAGGGAGGAAGCAGGACGGATTTCTTTCGCAGCTGGTCTCACAGACGTGCAGCTCAGCCAGAGACAAGGATGACATCAATATGCGAAATAGACACACATTATGACCGCTGATTGCAGTGGCACTTTTCTTTGAAGTGAAAACCACTGATGCCAAACTGCTGTCATAGACAGCTCCCTGATCCATTGGTGTGTAAGGGACGCGCCTGCTACATGGAGCACTGCATTGGGCAGGACAGTCACACACCTCCAATAAGTCCTACTGTCCCAAAATGTTCCTTGCACATGTGCATAGGCGAATGCAAAAATGACAATGTTATGAACATAAATTCAAAACACCATTGAAATATATTATACAGCACTTACCTTTATTCCTCAGTTCATGGGTTTGGCTTTGAAGAGCGCAAACATGTCTCAATCCACAGAAGATGACAGCATTCAACCTCTGGTGGTAAGATAGGGTAAGAGGGGTGTGGGGGAGTTGGTGCTCAGTGGGAGGGTTGGGATGGGGGAGGGCAATGGCGGGGATGACGAGGGACGGTTTTCTTTTTTGAGGTTAAAAAAAGACGTCAGGGAACAGTTTTCTTTTTACAGGTACCTATTTAATGACTAGATCTATTTTGAGACACTGGTGATGGATTCCCCAGTTTTCTGCACTGTTGGGGGGGTTGTAAACACCAACACAGTGATTGGGCCCCCAGACGTTGGCACCTATTAATAACACAATGGGTTTGGGGGGGTGGCATCTGACACCAGGATGTGGGCATCCCGATGTCACGTTATACAAAAAAAATATACATAAATAAATTGCCTCTGGGGATTGGGGCCCTGATGTGCAGATCACATTGTAAGGCAGCTTGGGCTGGGGGGGACTGGATGATAACAGAAAGGACTATCTGACACCAGGGTAGGGCATCCTGGTGTCATAATATACAAAACAAGAAAAAATAAACAAATAATAAGTGAATAAATACACTGCCACTGGAGATTGGTGCCCCCAGTGTGCAGATACAGTTTAAAGGGAAATGTCCACATACAGTCGGGCCCCACCTCCATGTGAAGTGGGGCCTGATTAGCAGATGCAGTGGAAAAAGTTAAAATTAAACTTAATCGCTTCTCATTTATTTCCAATTGTATCTGGTTGATCCTGTCACCTCCTTGCCCTGGCATTTTAGGAAGCAGAGCCCTCCCCATCGTGTCCACAAGCACCCGCGGCTGTCCCCATGATGACATTTCAGGCGGAGAGCAGCCGGGGGCATCTATATACTTAATATGTGGCTCTTTTTTAAAATAGCTCCTGTTTGGAGCCTGGACATTCATGGGCATGTCTGATACAAGTACTAGCTGACAAATTCCCTGCCAGTCGGTACTTGGTCTTGGTGTAGCCAGGACACTCATCGATTCTAAACTGGAGCTATTTGGAGATTTGGCAATACAGAGTACTGCATTGCCAAATCTTCAAATAGCTCCGGTTTAGAATCGATGAGTGTCCTGGCTACACCGAGACCAAGTACCAACTGGCAGGGTACTTGTCGGCCAGTACTTGTATCAGACATGACCATGAATGTCCAGGCTCTAAACCGGAACTATTTTACAAAGGAGCCACATAGTAAGTATATAGATGCCCCCAGCTGCTTCCTGCCTGAAACGTCATCACAGGGACAGCCACGGGTGCTTGTGAGTGCAATGGGGAGGGCTCTGCTTCCTAAAATTCCAGGGCAAGGAGGGGGCAGGATCAACCAGATACAACTTGAAATAACTTAAAAGCAAGTAAGGTTATTTTTAACTTTTTCTACTGCATCTGCTAATCGGGCCCCACTTCACATGGAGGTGGGGCCCGACTGTACGTAGACGTTTCCCTTTAAGGCACAGCACAGTCAGGGTGGTGGGGCTATAATGACAGTAGCCCTATCCCTAGCAAATGAGTCAGGACACAGCAGGGGTTGCGCTATATGACACAGCTGTCATTTGTTAGTAAACAACAGCTGTGTTGTATAGTGCAACCAACTGTTGTCACAAATATTCAGTTATCCATAGAATATTGATTTTTTGAACTGCGCATGCTCAGAAACAGAGCATTTTTCTTAAAGCAGCAGTGCAAGATAAAAAACATATGCGCTTTTTCAACAGTGTATTCCCTGTACTCTGCTGAGCATGTACCTGGTAATCTTTCCTGCCGGCATTGTACTGTCACCCGTAATTTACTCAGTTTTCCTTTGTTTTTGTTTACATTTCTGCAGCCCACCACACTGAAAGCAGCAGTACTAGACAGGCAGCCGAGGCAGCCACCATATTTACTGTAGCACTACAAAACTGAAAACAGATCACTTCCTGATTAGGTAGTACTGCTGCTTTAAATAATTTAAAAACTACTTAACAGTTGGACCTTTACCACAAAAGCACATACCTTGGACCAAGCTTTATGAAACCTGAAAGTTTCAGGTTTCAAAGCCTCATAGTTTTTTTAGTTATCAGATGGCAAAAACGTTTTAAAATGTTCAAAAACAGAGACTTGCATTTTTTGCATCTCTGTAACCTTGCCCCCACTAAACCAGTCTACACAAAATTTACAGGCCCAAGAGATCCTTGCACAGAGGCTGGGCGTTTCAAATTTCATGTAAATCAGTTGAACAGGGGCAAAGGTATTAAGGTGAAAACATTGTGGTTTAACAATTACTTGCTTACTCAATCCTAATATACAGGCATGAGTAGTGCCAGTATGATTAGGACTGACTACAGTGCTCAGTGCTAAACTCCTAACTTTATACCCCAATAACTTTGGTGGTGTTTGACTAAATTGCCTCAGATTTTGCATGTGTTGTCTGGGAGGCAGGTTCTCAAGATAGAGGAAGTTTTGTGACAGTAGCTTATGTAGTTTCTGAAATCAAGATGTGTCATTTTACAGTAATGTCTACTTTTTTCTATACTTACTGCACATTTTTTGTTCTCATCTGCAGCCTAGAAGGTATGGATTTTTTTCCTGAAAATTTCAGGGTAGAGAGGGCCCATGACAGGTGGCCCCCTTTTGCCGACAACCCGACGGTGAAAAACGGAAAAAGATCACTACAGCAACAGTTGCTGTAAGGGTCCTTTTCCATGTTTCGCCTTCCCCCAGTGTTCTGCCCCCTCCCCAGACCAACTCCGAGCTGGAGTTGAGAATCCTAATGTCCAGGGGGTGAGGGGGCAGAGCCACCCACATGGGGGGCATGGGGGGCACAGCCACCCACAGAAAACACTGGGGGATTGGGTGTCACAATACCTGCATTGGTATTGTGCTGTCACTGTGTGGGGGGGTGGCAGTTTTACTGTCGACCTAACTTTGTGCTTCCCCAATGACAAGGTAGTGCCTTTCCAAGGTTTGGGGAAAAATATTAATTGGTTCCAGAGTTATAAGGAGTTTAAGTATTTTTTTCTGAGCATGCTCAGTAGGATTTTAGGATAAAAATCCTCTGATGCAGCCAAAACAATTATTTTGTTACAAGCACTTTGCTTTTGCACCACTTAGTGGTTTCTGGTTGTGAGAAAAAATTTTCAGATCATGACGAATGACATCTCTTATTTTTTAATTAAAAACATGAGGCTCAATTTTCAAAGCCACGAGAATACCAGTGGCCCCAGCCATAGATCGCAGAGGCCTCAGTCCTCTGCCTCCCAGGCCACAAACCTGCCCCTTGGTGCTCATGCCTGCCTTATAAAAGGTCAAATCATTACCAGAGCCCCCCCCACCCCTGGTGCATTATGACTCCCCTACTGTGCCTCAGGCCTTACTGCCTCAAAGTGTATTGGTGGTAGGCCCTATCTCGCTTTTTAAAGAAAAATGGAGAGAGATCACTACTGATGCCTGGGTTCTAGGGCAGGATCAGCATGGACGTGCTCTAGAGCTCCTTACTGTCCCTCCAGTTATCCACTCTGTTGCTAAACCGATATCATACCAGGACATCTTGCCCATCTGCTGGAAGAAGTTCAATCCCTCCAGGGCTGTAGAAGTAGTCCCTGCTGCAGAAATGAACCAAGGTTTCTACTCACGGTACTTTCTGGTTCCAAAGTGAATAGGGGATTTAAGGCTTCTCTTAGACCTGGGGACCTGAACATCATATAGAATACAAGAAGTTCAGAATGGTGTTCCTCCTGTCTCTGTTACCCCTTCTGCTAAAAGGGGACTGGTTGGTCACTTTGGAGATGAAGGATGTTTGCCTTCATGTCAGGATCAGGAAATCTCACAGAAAGTATCTGAGATTCATGCTTCAGAGCACTCACTACCAGTTTAATGTCTTTTGGCTTATGCTCTGCACTGTGTATTTTAACTACAGTATTTGCAGTGGTTGTAGTAGCCCTCTGCAGGGAGGGTCTGTATGGCTTCCTGTACGTAGACAATTGGCTATTAAAGGCTTTGTCTTTGGAAGTAATAGTGTACACACTGTTTTGGACCAGACAGCTGTTTGACCAACTGGCCATATTGGTCAGTGCATTAAAGTTGGTCCTTACACCCTGCCGATGACTCCAGCACATTGGGGTTATTCTGGACATGGGTCTGTGTCAGGCGTTTTTGCCCTCGGACTGTGCCATGGCACTAGTGCTCAAGCATAGCTGGTGAGTTCCAGTGATTATGTGACAGCCCATTGTCTCTTAAGACTAATTTGTCTGATGTCTGCTGTAATTTTGACAGTTGCACAGGCCTGCCGGAATCTCACAATGGTTTCTCAAGGTTCAATGGGCTCAGCATTCTGATAAGTTGCAGTGCCTAATACAGTTCACTCCTCCACTTCATCGTTTCCTCCTCTGGTGGCTGGACAGATCCAACTTTGAGGAAAGGATGCTGTTCCTACAACTGGTCCCACTGCTGGTCATGATCGAGATGCCACAGGGATGGGTTGTGGGGCTCATCTGGGCCCTTTTTTAAACCCAGGACCAATGGGGCCCTCTAGATTCAGTGCTTCACAGCAACACACTGGAGATGAGGGCTGTTCTGCATGACCTACAGGCCTTTGCAGCTCTCCTTCTGGGGAATCAGCTTTTGATTTGCATAAACAATTTGTTGGTGATATACTACATCAATCAACAGGGCAGAGTTCATTTATATGCTGTTTACAGAGAAGTAATGATAGTTAGGCACTGAGTGGTGGAAGATGACATATTTCTGTCAGCAATGTTTCTCCCAGGGATGCTGAACATACTGGCAGATCACCTCAGTCAATCGAATGTATTCTGCTATGAAATGGAACTCTTGGACTCTGTTGTGGATGGCCTATTTGAAAAATAGCATTGCACAGATATGGACCAATTTGTGTCTCCATACACTGCACAATTGCCATGTTTCTGCTTACCTGTGCCAGGGCTTGGAGTTTTTTTGGCAAGACTCATTGTCCTTGTCTTGGAAAGGGAGGTTTCTGTATGCCTTTCACCCAGTCCCTCTAATGCAGTGGGTTATGGTCAAAGCCCCTGGAATTCTACGATTCTGCGGTTGCAGAATTTCCCACAGAATTTGCACCATGCCACAGAATGTATATAGTTCTGCAGAATTCAGTTTTTGGTGAATTTTTATTCCAAATATACTGTTTTTCCATAGTGCCAGGATTTCTTTCCCATCTTGTTTATCCTGTAGCTCCTCCTCTATGCTCGGCATATGATGTCCTTGATGACATCACATCATATTTAACCAGTGACAGAACTGTGTTCTGCCAGAGAAATTAATAAATCATGCCACAGAAATCAGAAAATGCTGCCTCAGAAACCAAGGAGCCCTGCCGAAGAAATCAGAAAGTTCTGCCGCAGAGCACTAGGGGCCCTGGTTATGGTGAAACTGTGGGCTGAGCTTGCCACCCTGACTCTAGTGGCCCTTCATTAGCCCAGGCAAATTTGGTTTCTACTTCTCCAGCAACTGGCTGTGGAACCTTCAGTTCGGCTTCCCTTGCAAGTGGGTCTTCTGACACAGGAGCAGGGTGCTCTGGTGCACCCAGAGCTTCATTTCCTGCATCTTCATGCTTGGCTCCTGAGGATATAGCGCTCTCCCAATTCAGTGTTTCCCCCGAGGTTCCTGATGTGCTTTTAGAGGCTGAAAAGTCATCTGCATGGTACACATTCATAAAAATGGAAACATTTTATTGTTTGGAGTACTAGACACGAGCGAAATCCATTTACATGCCCATTTCCTAAAGTTCTGGACTACCTACTGTTCCTAAAGGTCTCAAGACTGGTGTATGCCTCCAGAAAAGTCCACATGGCCACTTTGTTGACTTTTCATGCCCTATCAGAGGGTAGAATAGTGGCTCAGTTGGAGGTTTCCTGGAGATTCCTACAAGGCATCCTCCTTTTGCACCCTGTGGTCTGAGATCCGGTTCTAGTGTTGGACTTTAATTTGGTCTTAGAGACTCTCACTGTGCCCCCCCTTTCAGCCTGCAACTACTTGTGAACTGTGCTTCCTCTCTTGGAAGTCACTGTTTTTAGTGGTTATGTCATCTGCTAGATGAATCTCAGAGTTGCAGGCTCTGATTGCAGATCTTCCATTTATTATATTTCACAAGGATAGGGTCACATTACACACCAATCTTCATTTTCTTCCTAAGGCCATGTCTGTGAAAACGCTAAGGCAGATAACAGGCATCCATGTTTACATTTACTCTCTATCAAATAGTGGGGAGCATTGGTTTTATACACTGGATGTCTCCAGGATGCTGCATTCGTACCTGGGTCATACAAAGGATTCAAGAAAACCTTCTCAACTGTTTACTACTTTTGCCCCCAGAATGGTGGGCTCACTGATTTCTAAGCAAGACCTGTCCAAATGACTGACCAATTACATTGTTTTGTTACCAGAAGCACTGTAAGCAGCATCTTGATCCCATACATGCTCAATACACCTGAGAGTTGGCTATCTCAGATGGTTGCTTTCAAAATGTGTCCGCTGCTGACATTTGTGCTGCTGCCACTTGAAGTACTGTTCATACCTTCACTAAACACCACAGTCTGGACATCATCTCTCGTAGACATGTCAGCTTATTGTCCTTAGTGTTCTACAAGGTCTCTCACTCTGGATCATTAGCTTCTGCTGTCCTCCCTCAGTGGTTGGTACTGCTTGGGAACTGTTCCTTGACGTGGCTCAGTCGAGGGAGATATCCTGAAAAAAGATAGAATAGTTACCTACTGTAACAGTAGATCTTCAAGAGAATATCCTTCTTTGAACTACAGCTCTCCCTCCCACATTCCCCCCCATGTCAGGTGATGAATGACTATACTGCCTGCCATCACACACTGTTTACTCCTTTGTTGCCATTAAAGCATCCATACTCACATTTTCATATGTCCTCTTGTGTGCCTAGCTTTGGTCCTGGTTGTTACAGTTTCTGACGGTCTGATAATCCTCCAAACATGTCTCTGGCAGGGAACTGAAGCAAGCTGGGATAACTGACATTATATAGGCACTGAAACGGGAAGCCCCAGCCTGCAAAAAGTTTCCCGGTAGTCCTGATGCCAATGGCTAACAGTGCCATGATGTGGCTCAATAGAGGAGATTCTCTCAAAGATCTACTGTTATGGTAGGTAACTATTCTTTTTACTCTTTCTCTAATGCACAACCTGGTGCTGCACAGATAATTAAATTTTTATTCACAGGGGTGTAGAGTGCACATATATAGAACTCAAACACACAGAAAAGAGAAAGAAATAGGAGCCTTAGCTGGGATTTGAACACAGACCATCTGGAATAGTGTTCCAGTTGCACTACTAGTTGTGCCACCAAGGCAACTGGAAACCTGGGACTCCCAGAAGCACCATATTCTTTCAGTAATGCACACCCTGGTGCTGCACAGATACTTACATTTTCATTCACAAAGGTGCAGTGTACGCATATATGGAACCCAAACAAACATAAGAGAGAAAGAAATAAATGCTTTAGCTGGGATTTGAACACAGGACACCCAAAATACCATTCTGGTTCCACTACCAGCTGTGCCACCAAGTTAACTGGAAACCTGGAACTTTCAGAATCCCCTTACTCTTTCTCTTATCCTGAATCTGGTGCTGCACAAATGATTACATGTTCATTGACGAGGGTGTGGTGTGCACATATATGGAACCCAAACAAACAGAAGAGAGAAAGAAATGTGTCTTATCTGGGATTTGAACCCAGTTCTCCCAGAATACCATTCTGGTAGCACTACCAGCTGCACCACCAAGGCAACTGGAAACTGAGACTCCAAATAGCACTTTATTCTTTCTCTAGTGCCCACGCTAGTACTAGTGCAGCGTCAGGTTTGGCATCGCAGAAAGGGTAAGGTGCTTCTGGGTGTCCCAAGTTTCCAGCAGCTTTGGTGGCCCAGCTGGTAGTACAACCAGAGTGGTATTCTGGGTGGCCTGGGTTCAGATTCAAGCTAAGGTATTTTACACATATATATTATACTGGTGCAGTTGTGCCACTATAGTTAGGGTTCAGTTGTCACTTCTATGTTAAACTCAAAATTTTGCGCGTTAATAAATTTGGACCCGTTCAACGGATTTGCCTGAAATTCGGTAGGCACATTGGGGTATGGTAGATCTCTTGATTTGCCAAATTATGTTATGGTTGGACTTACGGTCTTTCCGTACGAAAAAGCTGCAAAATGCAAAATTACCCATTTTTGGAGGCAGCTTTTGGGATTTTGGACATGTTCCTGCACGGCCATTGTGTGGCATGCTGCTCTGCAAGATGACTAATTTGAAAGAGCTTTGGTGGCCGAACATGCCACTTTTTGTTTGGTGAAAAAATATTAAGGCATTCAAAAGTTATGCCACTTTTAATTTCCCATTATAAGTCAATGGGAAAATTTATATGTATGTTTTGCGAACAAAGAATGGGGTTCTGGCCATCTGGTCCCACCTGGCGATCAAAGAATTTGTAGGCTAGCAGTTCAAGGATCTTTGTCCCCAAGGATTTTTGAAATTCTTTGATCATGAGGTCCACCATCTTGTTTTTAAATTTCTGATTGAAAAACACAAATATCTTGGCTCAGAGGTCACTTCTGAAGTAAAACTTGGATGGGTTTTACTCAGGGGATTCTGATCTATCAAGCCATGCCTTTGGTTTCATCCAAATCAGTCAAAAAATAGAGTTATAAGCTTTTAAAATCTTAATTCACAGCTCGCTAACGATCTTTGATCACAAGCCTGCAAATTCTTTGATCGCAGGATTCTTTGATTGTGATCGTGCATCGAGAGCGAGGGACGAGATGGCCAGATTTAAAAATCAATTTTCTCAGCCTATGGGTGCCCTAGGAAGTCAAATGAGGGTGAGTTTTGCTCAGAGGGCTTCGTTCTGCCCGGTCTGAATAAAATCAATAATGTTTTCTATATCCATGGTAGTCTAATGGCCCCCCATGTGCATAAAAAAATAATGTTCTGCATATCCCTGGTAGTCTAGCGGCCCCCCCCGATCTGTATAAAATTAATATTGTTGCCCATATCCCTGGTAGTCTAGTGCCCCCAATCATAATAAAATACGTTATGATCTCCAATTCCTGGTAGTCTAGTGGTCCCCATCCCCCTCCCAGCCATGCCAGCCACCCAGCACCCCACCTTCCTCAGCTGGTGACTTGCACAGACCTCTCACCTCCATGGCCAGCCACTGACTGTGTGTGTATTAGCAGCGCTAGTACAAGAGGCACTCAGAAATAATTTCTGAGCACCTTTTGCATTAGCACTGCTAATACACACAGTCAGGTGGCTTGCCATGGAGGTGAGAGGTGGTCTGTGCCAGTCACCAGCTGGGGAAGTGTAAAGCAGGTGGCTTTGGCAATAGCTAGCTACTAAACCACTAGGGAATTGGAGATAGACCGTAATGTATTTTATAATGATCGGGGCCGCTTAGATTATGAGGGATATGGGCAACAATATTAATTTTATACAGATCGGGGGGGCTGCTAGACTACCAGGGATACGAAGACCATTATTAATTTAATGCACATTGGGGGGGCTGCTAGACTACCAGGAATATACAGGACACTATCAATTTTATACAGATGGGGGGCTGCTAGACTACCATGGATAAGGAGAAGATTATTTTTTTTGTACAGACCCGGGGGACTGCTAGACTACCAGGGCTGTACAAAACATTATTTATTGGATACACATTGGGGAGGCGCTAGACTACCAGGGATATGAACAACATTATTTGTTGGATGGACATTGGGGGGGGGCCACTAGACTACCAGGGATATGCAGAACATTATTATTTTATGCTCATGGGGGACCACTAGACTACCAGGGATATTGAAAACATTATTGATTTTATTCAGATCGGGCAGAACAAAGCCCCTTGAACAAAACCCACCCTCATTTGACTTCCTAGGACACCCCTGGGCTGAGAAAATAGTTTTTTTTAATCTGGCCATCTCGTCCCTCACTCTTTGTTCATGAGCATGCAATTTCTTTGATCGTGATCCTGCAAATTCTTTGATCGTGAGATTCTTTGATCACGATCGTGAGCGAGGGACGAGATGGCCAGATTAAAAAATCTATTTTCTCAGCCCAGGGGTGTCCAAGGAAGACAAATGAGGGTGGGTTTTACTCAGGGGTTTTGTTCTGATGAACCATGGGGGTAGTTTATCACAATTGTTTGAATTTTTTAAATTACAACAGTTTTTATTCTTTGGTCGTAAAACTGCAAATTCTTTGATCACGAGATTCTTTGATCGCAATCATGCATCGCGAGCAAGAGATGAGATGGCCAGATTAAAAATCAATTTTCTCAGGCCAGAGGTGCCCTAGGAAGTCAAATGAGGGTGGGTTTTTCTCAGGGGGCTTCGTTCTGTCAAACCATGGTGGTGGTTTACTGCAATTACTTCAGTTGTTTGTTTTATAGCATTTTTTACTCTTTGTTCATGAGCCTGAAAATTCTTTGATCATGAGCCTGCAAATTCTTTGATTCTGAGATTCTTTGATCTCCATCTTTGATCGCGAGGGGGGGACAAGATGGGCAGATTTTTTTTAATGGAATAGATAGGGACATTTTTCCAATTTTTAACACTGAATATCTCGGAAATGGTTTGGTCTTTTTACTTGAAATTTTGAGGGTGTTTATGGCATGTCCTGTAGATGTGAATTATGGTATTTATGTCTCAGAGAAAATTTGTTTTGTGAAGATATTGTGTGATGTACTTTACATGTTGCGGACAGTGTTTTGGATTGTGCTGGTGGCTTGAAATTGATAGGGTGCCTAGCCTTAGTGTCATGAATGTAGTTTTCAGTCATTGTGTATGTTAAATGTCAACAGGTGCGGAACTGTGCCACTCTGACAAATAAAAATGTCAAATTTTGACATGTTATATCTTGGACACGGTTTGGTCTTTTTACTTGAAATTTGGAGAGTGTTGACGGCATGTCCTGTAGATGTTAATAGCAGTGTTTATGTGTCTGACAATATATTTTTTTCAGCGATATTGTGTGGTCCAGTTTACGTTTTGTGGACAGCGTTTTCTATTGTTCTACTAGACTGACATTTGTTTGGTGGCTGCCCTTGCTGTTATCAATGTACATTTTAGTCATTCGGTGTGTAATGTGGCCCGACACTTACAAGTTGGTGGGAGTGCAGGGCCCACCAACTTGCGCAACTTTCTACTTTTCCATTCTTTCTTAAAAAGTAAGGAAATTCTATGGAAAAAAACACCATTAATGCATCAGTTAGGGTTCTTCTACAACAAAAAGTGAGGAATTTGATTTTAGGGTTCCACCCTTGCACCCACCCCTACCCCACCCCATCAACAGGCATCATGGTGTGCATTTAGGTCATTGGCCCTAACTCTGACCCCATTCTCCTACACTGCACCACCTCAGCTTGTTTACACATGGGATGGGGTGAGAGTTAGGGCCGATGACCCCAATGCACTCCCCAATGCCTGTTGGTGGGGTGGGGGAGGGGGTGAAAGGGGTGGAACCTCAAAATTGAATTTCCTCACTTTTCTCACTGTAGAAGAACCCTAACTGTTGCATTAATGAAGTTTTTTGCACAGTATATAGATATATGTGTGTGTGTGTGTACATATGTGAGTATAGATATATATATATTATATATATATATATATATATATATATATATATTATGGTAGCACGGTAGTGCTACCATAGTTAGGGTTGAGTACCACTTTTAAGGTTAAAGGGTCAAACTTTGCAACTTAATAACTTTGCCACTGTTCAATGGATTTGCCTGAAATTTGGCAGGCCTGGGGCATAACCATAGGTCTTGGGATCTACCAACTTTTGTGCCAGTCTGATATACCACTGTGGAGTTATTAAGTGACATCCGTGTGCACATTTACACTTTCTGGTGAATTCTTTGCTTGTACCTACAGGTAGCACGGTTTGTGCGACTGGTCTGAAAACTTCAGGGAATGTGCAGCTGGGGTCCCCAATGTGCCTTTTGAAGATTTCATAAAAAAATATTAAATGGTTCAAAAGTTATTCAAAAACTAGTTCCCATTATAAGTCAATGGGAAAAGTTAACAGAAAGTTGGACACTTTCGCAAATGCACTTTTTAGTGTCACAAATGGCCCTAGTAGTGTCACAAATCTGCCATTTTGTTTTCAGTTAGTGATCAGAAAAATGCTTGCCATTTGAATTTGGGACCCTCTAGCAACACAATTCTTTTTGTGTTTACCTAGTTGGACCCTGATGATGCTAGCCATGTCTTTATTTTGGGGTGAAACAGCCTAGAAATATGTTTTTCACATTTCTGGAAAAAGTAGTGTCGCAAAGTAGTGTCGCACCTCACGACACTTTCGCAAATCACGACACTACTTTTCAGACCATAGCCAAAATAACAGCAGTTCTTTGCCACTCTGCTGTAAAAGAACGGTTTGGTCTTTTGAGCTGAAATTTGGAGAGAACACAGCCAACATCTCACAGATGTGCATTTTCGTGGTTTGGTGAAAAAATATTGCACGGTTGCCCCTCTCGGAGCTCGTATCTCAAAAATGATGCAAGATATGGATGTTTTGTTGCTAGTTGCATAGCCCTGTGGGCTCTGTAATACAAAAACCTAGCCAGGAAAATCCTGAATTTTGTGACATTTAAATTTTTTTTCTACGTTGTGCGGTTGCTGAAGTATTAGCAATTAAGTACTTCCAATGTTCGTTTTAAGCTTCGATGCCCATTACAATGCATACATTCTTTGTGTTTCTCTATGCACCTGTTCGGCAAAAACAGGGTATGTGCTTCGTTACTGTTACAGTTACTGTTTCCACTTGTGTTTATGTCCCGTTTGCATTGTTACCATTCCCCGTATGCGCCACCATATGCGTTACCCTTTTGCGGCTCTCATTTGAGCTTGCGTTTTCGTTACTGTTACCATTTGCATTTCCACTACTCTTTCTGTGTATGCCACCATGCACATTACCATTTGTGTTTCTGACAGCCCTTTCATTTGCGTTTCAGTTTCTCTTTCATTTTGCGTCTTCGTTGCTGTTACTGTTATCATTTGCATTTGCAATTGCATTACTGTGCCTGTGCGCATTACAGTTTGTGTTTCCATTCTCCTATTCCTCAGCTTCTTTACACATGTGATGGGGTGAGAGTTAGGGCTGATGACCCCAACGCCCACCCGATGCTGGTTGGAGGGGTGGGCTGGAGGGGTCCAAGAGGGGTTTCAACCCTAACAGCGAATTTCCTCACTTTTGTCACTGTGGAACAACCCTAACTGATGCATTAAATGGAGTTTTTTGCCTCTAACATACATATATATATATATATAATACTGGCATGGTAGTGGCGGTATAGTTAGGGTTGCCCGGCCACTTCTATGTTAAACCCCAAATTTTGCATTTTAATAACTTTGGCACCATATGACAGATTTGCCTGACAGTTTGCATGTGTGGTCTTGCACCATAGATCTCTGGTTCTGGCAAGTTGTGTTATGGTCAGATGAGCAGTTGTGGAACTGCATAGTGCCCAAAAATGCCAAAAAAAAAAGGGGGTTTTGCACATTTCTTTGCTCATGGCTATAGCCTGCCTGATTTGTCCATATGGTCTAAAATCTTCAGGGAAGCTGCAGTCTGGGTCACTGATGTGCCTTTCTAAGATTTGGTGAAAAAATATTAAACCATTCAAAAGTTGTTCAAAAAACAAGTTTCTCATTATAGTCAATTGGAAAAAAATATATGGGTCTCTCGAAAGCTGCCGCCACTACATTTTACTGTCCCAGATGGCCTCTGCAGTGTCGTGCAGGCACCATCTTGTTTTCAGTTAGTGAGCTAGAAAATAGCACCCCTTGGTAAACACCAACAGTTGTGTTTACCTAATCGGGGGCTGAGAAGCAGGATCCTGCCATTAGTTTTCAAAAACAATGGTCGGAAATATGTTTTTGGCATTTTGCCATTGGAAGTGCTGCAAATTTGCGATACTAGGTTTGCAAAAGTTTGGCAAATTGCGGCACTATAGCAACCCAGGTATTGCATGCAGCACTACTTGTAAAAAACCTTGGGCCCTGGCAAAAAAAGAAAAAAAAACACTTCTGGCCATTTTTCAAAAAAATTAATGCCAAAATCGCATTCCTCGAACCCCGTTTTGGTAAACAACCATTGGTGTTCCCCTTCAGAAAAGCCATTTTTCCACTTTTACAGCCTGCAAGGGGAAGGGGGATGAGGACTCTTAAAATTTCCTTTTTTTAATTGATAATCATTCCCGACATCAAGGTGCCCAATCCCTGTGCCAGGAGGAGGTTTGGGAATTTAGCAGGTAACTCCTGCATTAGTTGTAATCTTCCCCCCCATGTCCCCTCAACACTGTGGTACACTGGGGAGCCCACTCCCAGTGTACCAAATCATGTCCTTTTATTTTGCCAACATTGGGGTGCCCAATCCCCATGTTGGCAGTACCTCCCCCTTTGTGAGGGACACTGGGTAGCCCTCTCCCAGTGTCCCAGTTGCTGGTGTACTATTATTCTGGGACAATGGGGAGCCCACCTTCATAGTCCCAATATATATTTTATCATACCTGTCAAAAAAGAAAACTGACCCCCAATATTTTTTACATTTTTTCCCTAAGAAAATAAGAAAACGGTCCCTCGTCATATCCCCGTCCCCCTCCCCATCCCAACCTTCCCTCTGCTCACCCACCTCCCCTTACCTCCCCCTTACCTTATACTTACCTCTGGAGGTTGGTGGCTGTGATCTTCTCTGGACTAGGACACATCTGCACTCTTCAAAGGTGAACCGCAAACTGAGGAATGAAGGTAAGCGCAGTATAATGGCTGTCTAATGTTTTAAACTTATGTTGATATCTGGGTCATTTTTCTACATTTGTGCATCAAATTTTCAACATTGGCTTTTGGGGACCCAACCTCATGAACACTGTCACTGTCATCTTGTTATTCGGAACATAAAGATGATTTCACAGTCGCTGTGCAGAATCACCTGTCTGGACCAATTAACATAAATGACAGTGACATTGTTCATGAGGTGGTGTCTCAAAAAGTCCATGTTGAAAATTTGGTATGTAAATTCCAAAAAATGACTGTCTTTCAAGCATACATTGCACAGTTAGGCATGACCACTCCAATGCACACCCTGATACCTGGTGGTGTCTGGAGGGTGGGTGGGTGGTGGTGGGATGGAGGGGTGGACACCCTAACACTGAACTTCCACACTTTTGTTGCTGTGGAAACAACCCTAACTGATGCATTAACAGAGTTTTTGCAATGAATTTCCCTTCTTTTTGAGAAAGTGTAATGTAAGTGGTAAATGGTATGTGTTAGTGGGAGCGCGGGCACTCTAAACCCTGTACTCCCTTCACATTGTCCATTTTTTGCATAATGAGATGCATATGTGTGATTGTGGGCACTCTGGGCCCTGCGCTCCCACTCATACTTCACAACAGAGCCATACAACAGCCATATAGGACAAGGAACCCTTGTAACACAAAGTTGCCGATATCTCAGGAACCATAGGAGCCACCAAAAAAAAATTCAAATATCCCTGTAATCATAACAACCAGCACTTCTCACAACCATTATCAACTGAACCTGTATCTTGCATTGTTTACGAGCTACGGGCACTGGAAAGCACTGGAAAGCCACCTTTGGAACCCTTGGAACATGTTTTGCTAATATCTCTGTAACCATAGCAAGTAGGAAAAAGATTCCACTGCAGGTGTCATCTACTATTTCCAGACTTGTTTCAGCAGATTGGTTCACTTAAATGTGAACCAAGCTGCCAGTAGCAAAAATTCCATATCTCGCTTCGTTTTAGAGATACGGGCACTGAAAGGCGTGACGGGCACCACAATGTTATTCTATGGGAAATTGCTCAACTTCAGAATGCTCTAACTTTGGTCCCCTTGAATGTTTTGGCACCAAACCACCAAAAGGCACATATGTGGGACCAGGGCTTGCTACCCTGCAAATTTCAGCCCAAAAGACCCAACCATTTGGTTGCAGGAGGCTGGCAAAGATTTGTAGTTATTGAGAGCATACTTTCGCAAAATACTTTCGCAAATCACGAAAGTTTTGCAAAATAAATCATGAAGCTTTCGCTTTTGTGAAATTATTTTTCAGAAAAAGTTTAAAAACTTATTCCTGGGGGGTTTAAACCCCCCAAAAAGATATGACTAGCATCCTCAGGAACCGACTAGGTAAACACAACAATCAGTGTTTACCTAGAGGATCCCAATTTTAAACACCAGGCATTTTTCTGTGTCACTAACTGTAGACAAGATAGCTGACTCATGAAAGTAAAAGGGCAATTTGCAGCAGTAAAAAGAGCCTCTCACTAAAGTGTCATGATTTTTGTTAACTTTTCTCATTGACTATAATGGGAGATTTGTTTTTTGAATAACTTTTGAACGGTTTAATATTTTTTCACCAAATCTTTGAAAGGCACATTGGTGACCAAGGCTGCATTTTCCCTGAAGTTTTCAGACTGAACAGACAAACCATGCAGGCTTTAGGTACGAGCAAAGAAATGCGCACAAAGTCCATTTTTTTGTGTTTTTTGGCATTCTGTAGCTCCACAACTGTACATCTGACCATAATGTAATTTGTCAGATCCAGAGATCTATGGTGCCAGACTGTGCATGCAAAATTTCAGGCAAATCCGTCATATGGTGGCAAAGTTATTAAGGTGCAAAATTTGAGGTTTTGCATTAAAGTGGCTACTCAACCCTAACTATAGTGGTACTACTGTGCCACTATAATATATATATATATATATTCTATGCAAAAAACTGCATTAATGCATCATTTAGGGTTAAAACAGGAAAAGTCAGGAAATGAAAAATCTTTAGGGTTGCCCCTCCCCCCAGACCTGCCAATCATCCCAAGATTGACAAATGACAGGGTGTGTCATTGGGGTCGTGAGCCCTATATGTCATCCCATTCCATGTGTAATTATATTGACAAGGGATAGCAAAAAGAATGGGGTGATATTTGGGCTTACTGACAATATCACACCCTGTCATTGTCAATCTTGGGATGATTGATGATGGGTCTGGGGAAGGGACAGCCCTAAGGATTTTTCATTTCCTGACTTTTTCTCTTAACCCTAATGATGCATTACTGATTTTCATAGCATTTCCTTACTTTTTGAGGAAGAATAGAAATGTAAGAACTTGCACAACTTGGTGGGAGGCGCAGGCCCTTCAGGCCCTGCACTCCCCCAACTTGTGAAACTTGATGTGAGCACGGGCCCTTTAAAGGCCTTACTGAAATTCAAGTACAGAATGTCTACTGCTACCCAGCAGAGAGATGAACAATCCAGAGGGAGCACAACTAAGAAACAGATGAAGATACAGTGATGGGCACCCTAGAACTGAAATACGAGGGTGCCCCGATGGGACATGTAAGAAAACAACACTGTATAATCCTAAATCAGAATGAAATAATGATAATTAGGGGACCCTGGATGAGAATAACCAGCTAGGTTCCCTAGTACACAGTACATAGGGGACCCCAGGCAAGAAAAAATTAATAAATGCAAATTTTTGCAGCAGCCAGATAGGGAGGCAGCTGAAATAGAAAGCAGTAACTGTAAACACAGGTAGCATGTAAATAAGGAGGTGGCTAGGATAGACAGTAGACCTTAACACCAACAACAACTATTGTCCATAATCATGTACAAGTCCAGATTTTGGTGCCAAAAAATGGGCCCCCCAAAAAGGGAGACTAAACACATCTGTTAAGTAGACCTATCTGCTGGAGTTACTATGGTAAACTTTTGATTTTCAGCAGTAACCTAATTATGTACCCTGTTATGGCCACATTTTATTGTGATGTGTATCTTGTGTCTAGGCCTCATGGTAAGGGCACCATATATATAAATAAACTCAACTACTACTACTACTACCACCTGTGCCTGATGTTGATCACATTTGAGCAGCAAAATGCAGTTTTGTTAAAACTGGCAAGGAAAAGGGGACTTTTATGTGAGGATGACTTATAGGCAAGTATATACAGTTATCAGCAGCACCCAGACAGAGAGGCAACTAGAATATCAAGCAATACAGTAATAAAATATTAGCAGCATCCAGTCAGGGAGGCAGCTAGAACAGTACACAGTTAAGGCAAATAACAAATACTAGCAGCACCCAAACAGAGAGGCAGCAGGAATACGAGGCTGACCACAATAGAAAAAATTAGCAAGCAGTAATACATACATGGCTTATTTAAATTTTCATTTCCAAAGTGGTACTGTATTTGTACATATTTACTACCAGATTTGTCTTATTTCCTTATTCTTCCCCCAACCCCATAGAAACAAACCTTGGGTTCTGTTTACTTGCTTGGGTGTTACAACTACATCAATAAACTGCCAACAGCTGTTTTTTGTAGGAAACTTCAGGAGAACACCAGCCCTCAATAAAAAAAAAAAACAAAAAAAAAACTAAACTATAAAAAAAATGCAAAATTCGTCTACAAATTCCATTTCACGAGGCAAGGACATTCATCAGCCCCATACCATGCCATATCTTTATGGTTCTAATTTAAGTTCAGCACTCGGTAAGGAAGACTATGCTCTGATTTTGCAATAGTTTTCTGTTAACACTGTAGCATTATCAAACGTGCATTTCTGACAAAGGTATCATAGTAATTGCACTTTCTTTGCATGTGCTATATGGTTTCAACTGAAACATTAAAGATTAGTTTTAGCGTAAAACATGTACCTGATGTAAAGCCGCAACCGCAAACACTACTAACAGAGATCCCAATAGTGAGTGTAACGTGCCTACGATATATGATTTATTTAAACAGGGAGCCAGATGCCTGCTAACTATGGGACTGAAGCAGAAGGTACCATTACTCACAGAAGTTAAGAAAGGACTGACGGCTGACATGGGTCCACACAGGATTCCTATATCTTTTATCCCCTTACTAAGCCTCCTTCAGTGCCATCACAATCAGAGTGCCATCTGTGCCGATCCGCAGCAGCCAAACCTGTTTCCTTGATCAGACCACAATCACTGCTGTTCATTAAATAAATAAGATTTAACCAATTTACCATTGAGAGCTGCTACATCGATAACAACATACTAGAAAAGCTAAGGGTAGACAGTGGTAGACTAGAGCTGGACTGGACAAAAAGATGGAGATAAATAATAGTTGTGAATGTGTTTCTAATTTTCAGACTGCATACCTCAGAATCTACCTGTCAGTATCTGCTGCATGATATATCCTGGCGACTTCAGTGTTAGCTGCTGAAAAAAAAATCATTCTCTAAGCTGGAAGTTAAGAATGGACTGATGTAGTTCCACTGGATTCATTATCTTTTATTTTCTCACCTTATTAAGCCTCCCTCACACTTCCTTCTGTGCCGACCAGCCACAGCCAAAACTGTTTCATTGATCGGACCACAAATGATCACTGCTATTCATTAATTAATATGTATGTAACCCAAACTCAAAAGGTTTTTTTTTTTTTTTTTGTTAGATAAATAAATCTTTTTTTTTAGCCGAGGTCTCAGTCTTCAATACTGTTAGTGGCTAGCCGGATACTCCAGTCATACAACGATCAGCTCCCTCACCAATGACTTGACCTTCATGCATTCCATACTGCATATTGTGATCTGTCTGCTAATAACATTCAGCCACTATCCATCACACAGAAAAGACATCAGGCTGAAAAGAACAAAAAAAAAAAGGGTTGCTAACACCTTTATGCCTTACTGCATGTGCCCTTTTTCTTAAAATTAGAGAGATCTGAGACTAGTTTTAATGGCTTTTTGGTATTGCTTATTATTGTTTACTATTTGGTTTATTTGTGCGACCATAGAAGGTCATTACAAACATGTTGCATTAAAAAAACACATTACTAAGTACAAATCTGTTACTAAATACAAAAGTACAAGAAAAATCACACAATAATAATGCAAATCCAGCAATTTGCCTGCAGTGATTACTATAACAGCATGAGACACCTATTTACAGATCTGTCATCAAAGATAGCAATTCATTGTTCTTTTCTAACATCATAAGTTTAAGTATATAAACCCTGATAAAAAAAAACCCTAATAAAAGGATATGCACCATCCAGATTTTCTTATGATTACTTGGTACAATTGGTAAGCCTATGCTCACAAGTCTGCTTCAATTTAACCCATAGAGAGAGTTGTCCTAAACCATAGGAATTATACCAACCCATGCCCAGTACTTAGAAAGAAGAAACTCCATTACACACACACATGTTACTATTCTACAATCAACTTTCTATTACTTTTTTGGAATACACCATGTCCAAAAGCACTTGGCACAATACCCGACTCCCTTTTTTGGAGGAGTTTAGGATATGTCTTAAAAGGTTACCTCCCTGGTCCATTTATTCCTCAGGAAATATAGACCAATTAGACCAACCTATTAGTCTATCCTGGGCAGGCTTTCCAGGGAGGCTTCCTATTAGGTCATTTATGGTCCTAGTACACCACCTTTGGAAATTAGGATGCCAAATAACGAAAGGTTACTTGGATATAGGACAACTAAGGTCATGTCCTGGTATGCACAATTCAACTCAAGTAACAATGCTCTGCCTCAAAATTTCTAGATCAGAAAATCACAGACAGCAGTCTAAGGTGTCCAGCAGAGTGCTCCCATCCTTGCCCTAAGCAAAGCCAAAGTATATCCCCAGTGCATTTAAACCATCTCTAAAGGAAATAACCTTATAGCATATTGTTATCCAGATCCACCAACTACCCAGCAACTACATTTAGGATCCAAATGGGAGAGTTAATTACTAAAAAATTTAAATATAATTTAGCAGGTTTAACCCTGTAATTATAAGCCACTTATACAATTATTCACCATTATTCATTAGTTAGATATCCTTGCTATCCTCAATCAGAAAATAACCTCCTAGACTCCTAAACACTATTCTTCCTACAAATTTCAACATTCAATTAAATATCAAAGTAGTGTCTATCAATCAGTATAGTATTAAGTACACCAAATTTATAACACAACCTTACACCATACTCTTGCAGTTAACCTAAATTCCCTAAATAACTTCAGTAATTTCTCATTTTCTTCAGCATAAACCCATAATAACCATAACATATAAAATAGACTCAACAAGAATTCAGATGAATCAGCCTAAATTTAAACACTAAATAGGACATTTAAGGGTATTGTCATGTTGTCCATCTGCCGTTTCTAATATAGAGTTACTAGAGAAAGTCAAATTAATTATTCCATACAAAGTTCAAAAAGTGTCAGAAAATTCCATGTGTCAGAAAATATTCAGATTTTATGACCATTATATCCCTATTTGTCTTCGACACAAGTTTGTTGCCAGATTCATTCATTACCTAGTCTCAGGGCAACTCAGAAGTTTGGACCCAGTACTGTGGCTTCAAACCACAAATCAGAAGTTCAGGTTCTATTTTCAGTGGGACACAGTTTGGTCACAGAAAAAAAGATTAAAACCATGAAAACTGTACCTCATAGGGCAAATACCCTTTGTCGAATCACCATTAGTGACTAGTGTGACTAGCAACAAGACCCACAAACCCTACTGAATAAATCACTTCACTCAAGGTTTATGAAACAAAGTTATGCTCCTGTTGTCACAGCATGAAGCCCAGGGATCAGTTACCCTCCTGTACATGGCTCTCACTGCAGGCTCCCAACTTCTCCAAATCCTGCTTCCATTACTAGGATATTGCAAACTCTAGGCATCTTTTCTTGACACATTACTAAACATTTCTGCACTTATAGTGCCAGATCTCTGTCAACCATATCAAGGGTTTCTTGGCCTCCATAATTTCTGATGTTTTTCCAGCACCTGGCTTCACCTCTGTCGCTGGTTGTAAGTCAGTGTTGGTGACAATACCACACAAACAGCAGCTCTCTGCACCTCCAACTCACAGATGGGCACTCAACAGAAATCATAAAATCATAAAAACACATGGGGAATAAACGGCACCCATAGAAAATGAAAAAAACAATAATAAGTACTCCACTCCACTCAAGTGGCTCGCAGCCTCAACAAGTATAACAAATATGTTACCGGCAGTATATCTAACCAGCAACATGCTACAATGGTCTTAAAAGTGATCTTAAAACAAAATATCCGTAGGCTTAGTGGTATTTTGGCTTTAGTATAATGTGCCAAATGCAATTTGAGTAGAGGTTTCCTTCACTAAAATACATAAAAATACAGCTGATTTAGCAAAAGATTTACAAAGAATGCTCAACAAAGTTGGAGCTCCTGTGAGGAGCGGAGCAGCATTGTGGCCATCTTGCTGCTCCATTGATGTTATTTATTGAATTTTCCCTATCATTGCCCTATCTATTCCATTATAAAAAACCTGGCCATCTTGTCCCTATTTTGTGATCAAAGATCGTGATCAAAGAATCTCACAATCAAAGAATTTGCAGGCTCACGATCAAAGAATTTGCATGCTCACGATCAAAGAATAAAAAAATGCTATAAATCAAACATTTGAAGGAATTCCGGTAAACCACCACCGTGGCTTGACAGAACAAAGCCCCCTGAGCAAAACCCACCCTCATTTGTCTTCCTAGGGCACCCCTGGGCTGAGAAATTAGATTTTTTAATTTGGCCATCTTGTCCCTCCTCGAGATGCATGATCATGATAAAAGAATCTCATGATCAAAAAATTTGCTGGCTCACGATCAAAGAATAAAAATTGCTGTAATTCAAAAATTAGAAGGAATTGCAGTAAACCACCACCATGGTTCAACAGAATGAAGCCCTTGAGTAAAACCCACCCTCATTTGACTTCCTAGGGGACCCCTGGGCTGAGAAAATAGATTTTTTAATTCGGCCATCTCATCCCTCACTCATGATGCACGATCAAGATCAAAGAATCTTGCAATCAAAGAATATGCAGCCTCACAGTCAAAGAAATTGCACGGTCATAACCAAAGAATAAAAAATGGTGAAACACAACTTTTTGACCAATTTAAATAAAACCAACACCATGCCTTGATAGAACGAAGCCCCCTGAGCAAAACCCACCCTCATTTGTGTCCCTAGCCCACCCCTGAGCTGAGATAATTGTGTTTTAGCTTGCAATGCAAGATCGTGATCAAAGAATCTCACAATCAAAAATCTGCAGGCTCGCGATCAAAGATCGTTAGCGAGCTTCGATCAAATATTTTAAAACCTGATAACTCTATTTGTTGACCATTTTGGATGAAACCAAAGGCATGGCTGGATAGATCAGAGCCCCCTGAGTAAAACCCATCCAAATTTTACTTCAGGAGTGACCCCTGAGCCAAGATATTTGTGTTTTTGAGATAGGAGATATAAAAACAAGATGGCGGACCTCACAATCAAAGAATTCTCGGGAACAACAATTCTTGAACCACGAAGCTGCAAATTCTTTGACCGTCAGGTGGGACCAGATGGCCAGAACTCCATTCTTTGTTTGCAAAACATACATATAAATTTTCCCATTGACTTATAATGGGAATTTAAAAGTGGCATAACTTTTGAATGCCTTAATATTTTTTCACCAAACAAAAAGTGGCTTGTTCGGCCACCAAAGCTCTTTCAAATGAGCCATCTTTCAGAGTGGCATACTATATGATGTCAGCACAGAGCCACATGCAAAATCCCAAAAGCTGCCTCCAAAAATGGAGAATTTTGCATATTTTAGCATTTTCGTGCGCAAAGACCGTAAGTCCAACTGAAAAATAAATTTGGCAAATCAAGAGATCTACCATGCCCCACTGTGCATGCCAAATTTCAGGCAAATCCATTGAATGGATCCAAAGTTATTAATGCACAAAGTTTTGACTTTAACACAGAAGTGACATCTCAACCATAAATACAGTGGCGTGACTGAGCCACTATAGTATATATATATATATATATAAATATATGTAAAACATGGCAAGAAACATCTAGACATCTCATTGGCCAAGAGACATCAGCTGACTCTACATTAAATCTCTATATTTACACAGTCATCCTGGTCCTAAACCACATCACACCATGAGCAAATCAGTCCTCCTACAACCAGAACAATCTTCCATCGGTCCCTCTGCAACTAGAACTGATCTTTCATTACAAACATGGCTGCTACCTTTACACTGTAAAAGCTTTAACTAGGCCTTAAAAATAAAACTACCTTAAATAAAAAATAAAACAAAAAAAAATAATTAAATATTGTTTCAGTGATCATCACACTCTCCTTACACACAAACAAATTAAAAACATTGAGTATTGTTTATAATTTTCATTACAACTGTTTCTTTACTAACAGTGAAAAATCCCTCTTCTGTCTTTTCCCCTGCTCATCAGGGAAATCTCTTCTGCTTGCCCTGACAGTGAGATAATTGAGTCTCTGGCTCTAAAACAGGTCTTTGTTGTCTGTGTGTACAGTATGTTAGGAGAGTAACATTCTACCAGTGGAACGAAGCAGAATTTTGAATCCCTGTATTCCATGGCAAACATTCCATGATAAGCATTATATGTCTTGAATGTGGGGAAAAACAGAAAAAAAACAGGATAAAGTAGGCAATACAGTAATACTTTATAAACAAAGAGAAACGGTGTTAAAACACAGTTACACAGTCAGAGCATACCTCTCAACCTCTTGCTTCATAAATCAGGAACAAGACTTAAAAAAATCAGGTACAAAGATCCCAAATTAGGGACACATCTTAAAAATCAATGCTATTCACCCAGAAAGTTGACAGAATAAGGGGATTTGTGTAAGATGCATTTTCTGATGAGGAAGAAATCTGTAACTTTAATGTTTAACATTATTTTATGCTTACAATCCCCAGTGTTCTGTCACAAAAATATATTTTACGAGGGACAGAGGAAAATTTTGAGGCAAAATCAGGGACATCCTTGAAAATCAGGGACAGTTGAGAGGTATGAGTCAGAGACAGACCCAAACTGCTCAAACACATTGCTGATGTTTATAAAAGCATGCATTTTTGAATCCTATATAGGTGTTTTCAGGTGAAATCCACCCCCCTTTCCCCACCAAAAAAAGGCAACCTGGCAGGTTTAAAGTTTTTTTTTCTTACTAACCTCTCACCTCAATCCTGTAGCAGTTTTCCTTTTATGTACTAGACCAAAACACATAAGTAAAAAACAAAAAATAAAGAGAAGGTTGCCTTCAATGAAACTATATAACTACAGTGTAATGAAAATTAAGTTTTAAACACTGCCTATGTTTTACAAATTTGCAGACATTACAGTGCATTTATATGATAAAATTTACATGTTACAGAGAAAATATTTATTTTCAACCAACTCTATTAATACATACTTTTACTGCAAAGTACTGTACTAGTTAACCTATTGCTGAGATATGCTGTTTTATGCATTAATAGGGAGTATGTTTTAGAGGTAATGTATTGTACACTCTGTTGAAAATAGTAAATAAGTTTTAATCCCTATCAGAGTAAATCAAACTAATTCTTTTATGATGGTGGCCCATTTTCTAAGTGTGATAAGCCACTCCAGGGTGTGCATTAACAGATTTTAATGCACTCCCCAGGGACGTAAGGACACTCGACCTTCAGCCTCATGCCTTATCGTGCCCCTGGGTTGTGCGTTAAAATCCTTTAATGCACATCCTGTCATGGCTTATTACTTACACATATATATATATATATATATATATATATATATATATATATATATATATGTATATATTGTATATATAGATTATACCTGCACGGTAGTGCAGGTTCAGTTAGGTTTGCACGGTCACTTCTATGTTAAACCCCCAAATTTGCATTTTAATTACTTTGTAACTGTTTGCCCAATTTGCCTGAAATTTTGCATGCATGGCATCCAACCATAGATCTCTGGATCTGGAAAGTTTTGTTCCAGTCAAATGTATAGTTCTGGAACCATAGAGCGTCCAAAAAGTGAAAATTACCCAACTTTTGCACATTTTCGGTCGGGCATAATGGACTGAAGAATGCATCTGAGTGGACTGAAATTTGCTTGCCTATATGTGACCTGGGTTAAGCTGGTGCCTTTTGAAGATTTGGCAAAAGAATATTAATCCATTCTAAAGTTATGCAAATGTTTCATGTCCCATTGTAGCCTATGGGAAAATGTATATGTGCATTGCATTAGTTTTTCAGCAGGTGGTCTGGAAATATGTTTTTCAAACTTTTTCCACCAATTTGTCATTTTGTTGTCACAACAACATTTTTTGTTGTTGTGGCAATGATCGCGATAAAAAAAAGCAACCTCGACAACATTTTTCTGTGCATGACAACATTCCCATTATAGAGATAGGAGTACCACGAACATATAAAAGTTATCGCGAAAACACTGCATGAAAACACATTTTCCTATGTGTTGTTTTCTTTGTCACCTCATTGTGCCAAGGTGGATTGTGCTTTTGGGCTGAAATTTGCAGATGGCAAGCCCAGGTCCCACAGATGTGCCTTTTGGAGGTTTGGTCCCAAAACATTCAATGAGCCCATAGTTACAGGGTTCTGAAGTTGAGAAATTTCCTTTAGGATAACACTGCAGCACCTGTGGTGCCTTTCAGCACCTGTGTCTTGGAAACAGTGTGAGATATGGCTTGTTCACTACCTGCAGCTTAGTCCACCATGAGAGGAAGTTTCAAAGTCATAGATTACACCTGCAGTGGAATTTTATTCATAGGTTATATGGTTACTGAGACATTGGCAAATTAGAGTTACATGGGTTCGTTTTCAGACCTATAGGGCTACTGTATGGCTCCATTGTTATGTGTAAGTGGGAGTGCAGGGCCCAGAGGGCCTGCGCTCCCACAGACGCATTTCATTATACACAAATGGGCAGTTTGGTGGGAGCACGTGGCTCTACCAACACATACCGTTTACTAGTTACATTACGCTTTTTTAAAACATAAGGAAATTCATTGCAAAAAACTTTGTTAATGCATCAGTTATGGTTAATATCACAGTGACAAAAGTTTGGAAATTTGATGTTAGGGTTACTCCCCACCCCACCCCAATCCCCCCATCCTCCACATATCAACAGATGTCGGGGTGTGCCATGGGGTTGTCAGTCCTAACTCTCACCCCATTCTCCTATACTGTAGCATGTCAGCTTGCTTACACATGGAATGGGGTGAGAGTTGAGCCTGATGACCCCATTGCACACCCCGACATCTGTTGGTGTGTGGAGGATGGGGTAACCCTAACATCAAATTTCCAAACTTTGTCATTGTGACATCAACTCTAACTGATGCATAAACTAAGTTTTTGCAATGAATATATATATATATATATATATATATATATATATATATATACTGTATATATATATATATATATATATATATATATATACATACATACATACATACACACACACACACACACACACACTCTGTACTCTTGTGAATGAAAATGCCATTGTCTGTGCAGCACCAAGATGTGCACTGGAGAAGGAGTAATATCCCAGGTTTCCACTTGCCTTGGTGGTGCAGCTGGTATCACAACTGGAATGGTATTCCTTGCTAGATGATTCAAATCCCAGCTAAGACACTTATTTTGTTCCTCTCATTTGTTCGGGTTCCATATATATGCACACCACACCCTTTTGAATGAAAATATAATTATCTATGCAGCACCAGGTTGTGCATTAGAGAAAGGGTAATGTGCTTCTGGGAGTCCTAGGTTTCCAGTTGCCTTAGTAGCACAACTGGAATGGTATTCCGGGCAGCCTGAGTACAAATCCCAGCTAAGGCACTTCTTTCTTTCTCTCTTCTGTTTGTTTAGGTTCCATATACTGTATGTGCACACCACACCCTTGTGAATGAAAATATAATGATCTGTGTAGCACCAAGTTGTGCATTAGAGAAAGAATAAGGTGCTCTGGGGTCCCAGGTTTCCAGTTGTATTGGGGGTGCAGCTGGCAGGCAACCGGAATGGTATTCAGGGGGTCTGGGTTCAAATCCAAGCTAAGGCACTTATTTTTCTCTTCTGATCTTAACCTTAGGCAGCAAGTTGAGGGGCTAGCTACACAAGCAAGCCAGCTCGATGGACCATGAGGCCTGTTTCTGCTAGCATTTCGTGTGTTCATATGTTTGTATAGCCCAGAAAACAACTTAAAGTTAAAGGACATTTGTGAAATTTTATTTCAAAACTTCTAGAAAGGATTTCCTATGGAAATCTGGGATTTATTTACTTCCATATGAGCTTTATGTTTCTGTTTACAGTTATGGTAAATCATACCACCAGTGCTGCAACCCATCTGCAACACAGGCCCACAAAGTGCCCACTCACAGACGTGCACCCAAAGAATGTTGAGAGCTCCCTACGGGACTATATATTAGTGCACCAGTAAGTAAGGGATATTGTGGGGCTGACAGAAGCTGGGATTGCCAAGTGGTGGGACCTAAGAATGTTATTTCTGTTACTGGCTACATCAGCATATTATTTCTAATTGTGTTTTACTTGCCCTTTCCCCTAAAACTTTCTATTTGTTTGTCTCGCTCCCCTAAACAAATCATGTAAGTTGCATGTATTGTTTTCTCTGCATTCACTGTCTCTTTATGGTTATTGTATTATACAGGTATAAAGTGTAACAAACTGTTAATTTAGGGGTAGTTTACCTATTGTGTTAGTTCCACAGAACTGGGTGGGGTGGGCAATACCCTAGTTTTAGTTTTCTGGTAGAAGCCTCTTGCTCCAAATCCCATTTTAGCCAGTCAGCTACTACTAAGTGTAGGCACTGTGCTACCTATATGAAATCCAGTTAACATTCCATGACCCTGGGTCATCTGTCACAAGGCCCAAAGGTTCCCATTCATGGCAAGTGATACTGGGCTACACCACACCTGGGGGACAGGAGATACATTAGTAAAAAAATATATGATCTGGGCTGTGGAGGGAGCAATCCTCTGAGAAGAGAGTGAAAAATGGCTGAGGCAGCATCTAAGACTTTGGGGGTAGTCAGTGCTGGGACATTTTTGGAAAAACTGACCAGAGGCAGTGGTAGCCAAGGCTGGGAGTTTTCAGACCACAGCTACATCATGCATCTGGAGGGGTAATCGGTCTACCTGGTATATGGGTTGCAGAGGTGCAAGAGCAGGTAAAACTGCACTCAGTAACTGGTATTGTCCCTAAAAGCTTACTAACTGACCAGAAGCCAACTGCCCATTTAGTTAAGTTTTCAACAATAATTCTAAATCATCCTGTCTTATCAAGTGCTGTAGGCAAGTCAGACATTTCAGCCGATGTTACTTTGAACAGTTACATAGCAATAAATAATCACAATGTAATATACATATATTTGAAATTAAAAGATACAGTAACTCAATACTAAAAAATTATAATAACCAAAATAATAAACTAAGTTAAAAACATCTGAAATGTATAATATATTCATTGTATGCAACTTAGCAAGTAAAAATCAGTTAATTCTCTCAACCACAATTCTTCTGCTCCACGGTGGTCAGCCACTGCAGAACACTATTACCAGGAACACTATCACCAGAATGGGGATACATAAACTGTGGAATAGAATTCCAAAAGAGTGGGATACTAACTAAAAAGTTTGATCTCATTTGATGTTATTTACACATGGAACCAGAAATTATATAACCTCATAGGCCTCAATCCTAACCTAATTCAACACACCTATAGCAGATCCGATATATAGTTTAGTATTTTATATTTCAAGCTCAAATGCAAAAACATGAAAGTGCATTTCTCTTCTAACACTAAGTAATGTCCATCCTGTCAAATGATATCAAGTACATGTATAGGTTCTAAATGGGTCATCAGTTACAAACCTTGACATATGGTTAAAAATTACATCTAGCCTACCAAGGTGAGTAGCATTTGCATTTGCACCCCATAAGTTAAATCACCATAAGCGATCAAAGGTGATAACACTGTAGTGGCAATTCAAAACCGTGTATCACAAGAAAGGGTATCACACACCCTACAGGGTTCACTCAATCTTTTACCCAGTTTTACTCACTGCTGAGGAAATATGTGCCTCCCAAGTTAAATAAGCATCAATCCACACTCCAAGGTACTTAAACTTTTCTACTATGGTCCGGATATTCAGACTGCGCCTGGCAGTGGTGCAAACCTGGGTTCAGTGCAACTGGGATGCGCCGGGTCCAGGACTAGGTCATATTCAATGGTGATGTGTCATGGCACAGGATCATTGAATATGGCATGGACAGCAGACTGCGCAGTGCGCGCTGTGCATGGTGCAGTGGCACTGCGTCGGCGCAAGCCACGGATAGGGAGCACAGAGATGCACTAGTACAAATGCAGTTGCACTGGGTGCAACACCCATGATATTCAGCAGAGGGCATGCAAATGAGGCCATAATATATGCAAGACACAAATGGGTCCATTTGCATGTCATTATGGCCCCATTTGCATGCCTTGCGCAGGGCAGCCTGGTGTATTGTGCTTGGTGCCCTGCACAGACTGATGTGAGCAGAGGAGGTCCTCGAGCATCCCACACCCCATAACCATGATCACCATCGACTGCTGTATGTAAATCCCTGGTGGTCTAGAGGTACCCCCCTCCTGTTTCCCCGATCGCCAGTATATGTATCCAATATCAGTCCCTGGTGATCTAGTGGAACTCCCCCTCCCTCCTGATGCCACTATGACCAGTTAAATGCCCTAAAATATCCCTGATGGACTAGTGGTACCCCCCCACCCAGTGCCGTGATTGTGGTAAATCGGCATCGGTATAATACCTGGTGATCCAGTGGCACCCCCCTCCCTCCCGTGTCCCTGATCACTGGTATTTGTAGGAAATAATATGCCCTGGCAGTCTAGTGGCACCCCTCACCCTCCCATGTTCCCGATCACTGGTATGCATAGGAAATAGTATGCCCTGGCAGTCTAGTGGAACCCCTCCCCGCCAATTGCCACGATCGCAGGAAAGTGCCATAGAATACTTCCCAGGTGATCCAGTGGTGCCCGACCCTTCACACCCACGAACCCTTGCCCACCTGCCCCCCCAATCATCGTGTGGGCAGCTGCATACTCACATACTGCCCAACCCGCCTGCTGAACAGCAGGTACAATATGGGCTGTAAGCCCATTAGTGAACAGTGTGGACCAATGGGCTTACAGGGCATACTGTACTAGACAGTCCCAAATGTGTGAATGACTTCATTCACATATTTGGGAACCTCTAGAACAGTATGCTTTCAAGCCCATTGGTCACACAATGTGAACCAATGGGCTTACAGCCCATACTGTACCTGTCATTCGGCAGGTAAGCGGGCAGTGTGACCGGGATTGCGGCCGCCTGAGATGATGGGTGAGAGTGGGTGAGCGAAAATTCTGTGGTAGTGAAAAGGCAGGAAGTGCCACTGATCGCAGGAAAGCTATGGTACTTTCCTGTGATCGCGGCAATGAGCGTGGGAGAGAGGCTGCTAGACAGCCAGGGATCATTCCAACACCGATTTACCATGATTGCGGCACCAGGTTGAGGGTACCACTAGTCCACCAGGGATATTTCAGGGCATTACACCAGAGATCACGGCATCAAGAGGGAGGGGGGGTTCCACTAGACTACCTTGGAGATGTGGGTGCTTGTGGATGGTGTTCTGGGTGGGCGGGTGGCCACCCAGCTGGCGGCTGCTGTGTGGCACCCTGCAATACAGCAGCCCACCTGTGGGTGGTCAGGAGTTATTCCCACTATTCATGGCCTCAACTATGAGCCCCCATCTGGTGCACTGCAGGGTTATGCCAGCATATGCACCGCACATCCCAGGCTGAATATTGGGATGTGCCACGTATGCATGGTCATGCCCCCTGCATCTGCACTGCATTCATTTTCATTGCACCCCAGTGCATCAGGATTTGCACTACACCTGGCAGCCATTTCAATATCCCACAGGGGCACAGTGCAGGATTGCACCGGCGCACTCTGTTGCACCATGTGCAACCCCTTTGAATATCCGGGCCATAAAACTACTGAATCTACAGTTCTAATGGACAATTGATCTTCCCTGTTACCTTTTCTCCTAGGGGAACCAAAAACCATAACCCAGGTTTTCTTAGAGTTAAGCAAACTTTACTATAAAAAAAATCCTGTATCTTATCAAAATTTCCTTGAAGCAACTTCTGCACCACACTTCTGCTGTCCCTCACACGATAAATAACTGTGTCATCTGCGTAAAGTTGCACATTTGCATCCTGCAGATTCCCGTCTACATTATCAATAAACAGGGAGAACAAGAGTGGGCCCAGAACTGATGCCTGTGGCACCCCTATTTTCAAGTGGGTTAATATTAGGTCTTATCCCCCCAACAGACCACTATCTGTTTCCTTTCCCCCAAATACCTTGGAAACCATCAATTCACCCCACCCCAAAAACCTAACTCATTTAATCTCTTCATCAAAAGGGCACGATTAATCATGTCAAAGGCCATGGAGAGGTCTATAAACACTGCCCCAACAACACATCTCCTGTCCATGGCTATCTGAATGTCATTAGCGTGTTCAGGATTGTAATTGCTGTGCTGTGCTTTGTTCTAAAACCTGACTACCTACTATTCAACAAATTGTTCTTATCCAAATAACCGGTCATTTGTTTAATGACCAACCTCTACACGATGTTCAGCACAATTGGTAACAAAGAGATAGGCCTCCACTCTTGAACTCAGGTGAGATATTTGCTGTTTTCTATACAATTAGAGAAGGACTTGTTGCAATTGAAAAATTAAGTAAGTTAGGGGCTTGTAGATTCTGGGAGCTGCACACTTCAATAACTTACTAGTCAAGCATTCTAAACCACCAGCTTTATTAATTCTTGGATCCAAGTGTTTCTTAAGAATGACATCTTCTTCAGTCTCCTTACATTCAGATCTGCAGTTCCCTGAAGGCAGAAGCCCATCCATTGTGAAATCACTTGCCATTTGTAGTATATCTTAGGAATATTTTTCTGCTGCCAAAAACAGACAATTGAAATTGTTACTGATCGCATGGGCATCATTACTCAAACCCTCACCAAATTTAAAGAAAGATGGCATTTCACTGCCTTTATTGCCAATCAGCCCTTTACATGTTTTCCAAAATTTATTTGGCTTCAATTACCTTTCCTCTTCAAATTTCTTTTTATAAAACTGATCTTTAGCCATTCTTATTTCTTTGACATATTTATTTCGCACAGTTCTATATTCATTCGCTTGAATAACCAACTCAAAGTATAGGAAATGAAAAAGAATGTCCCCATGGAATCTCTATGGATTACTTAGAAGGGGCCATCAGGGAATAAATAGGAAAGGTGTAGAAAAATTCTGGAAAAAATGATCAGGGCAAGTGTTGGGGGGGGTGGAATTGAGGTAATAGGGGATTACCAAATTGAAGAAATAAACTGGGTAGATCGAGTAGCACATTTGCTGATGAGAACCTTCCTGAAAACCTTCAATAACTGCAGCATGAGCCAACACATAAGGGAAAAAATAAGAGAGGGTATGCTACTGCATATTGTATTGAGCAAACTGGAGGAGTCACTAGAGTATAGCATAATGGGAGAGCCATTAGTGATACCATAATATGGTGCAATTTTACATTACAAGAGAATTATCATTTGAAATGGACATGACTAGATGTTCAGACTTCAGAAGAAACAACTTTGGAAAATTAAGGGTTTAACTCAACAAATGGAACTGGTTAATGGATTTCAGTGGGAAAAGGGCTGAGGAACATTTGGTCATTCTTAACATAGAAACTTAGAAAATGATGGCAGAAAAAGATACTTAGTCCATCTAGTCTGTATGTGACCTGTAACCTACCCTGAGACGTAGTGTCGCATATTTGGTTTTTGCTCATGCTGCCCCCTCACATGTGTCCTGCTTTACTGCTACTGGACAATTAAGGAGAAGACAGTTTTGTAGAAAGAGAATATTCCATCAAAGGCTATGTATAATAGAAATGGGAGGTACCTGACATGGCTAATAAAGAGGAATAACACAAACAATCGGAAAGCCAAACAGAAGACACATAAGTGTTTCTTCTTTTCTTTTTTTTTAACTCCTCATCAGGATAGAGATGATATATGTATTAAAGTATTGGAATTCTTCTTTCTATGTTAAATATCCATACTCTTTATGTAATTGATATTAATAATTTTTGCTTTGTTGTGATGTTGTTAATAGCTTGCTTGCCAAAAGACAATAAAGCATATTAAATCAAAAAAAAAAGAAGCAAATAAGAGGTTCAGGAGGAAGGCAACACTGCAAGATAAGAGGTGATTACAGAATGAGGCAGAGGGATTATAAAAATAGCACTAGACAGGGAAAAAGGCATTTAACGAAGAATAGGCATCAACTCAATGGGAAAACTATTACATAATTTATATTGTTTGTTAGAGAAAGGCATGAGATGGCCAGAATAGTGAGACTTGTAATAAACTTAAGACTGTTAAAAAAGAAATGGATGAATTGTTTTTTCTGTTTCATGTATAGCAAGGGTCATTAAGAATGTGACAAAGAGGGTTGTAGTGGGTCCAGGGACTTGGGGGATTGCATATAAACTACTGTATCAGGCAGATATTTGTAGGACTGAATATAAACCAGTTAGTATGGCTAGGTGATATTCATCTAGGCATACTGGCAGTATAGCCTAGAGGTTTGAGTAAAGAGCTGTGAATGAGTTTGGTACATCCAGCAAACCTGAGATTGAGTACCCCAATCTCATTTTGCATACTCATGACCATGCGCAAATCACTTAACCTCCCCAGTGTTTCTGGGTCTTCGTTGAAAACAGGCCTTTTGCCTAGTGGGCCTTACCTGGTTTATAAACAACAACAGCAAAAGAATAACAATGAGTATTGAGGGAGATGGCAAAATAATTAGTGCATCCTCTTGTAGACATCTTCAGGCAAATGTTGTAGGAGGACAGAGTACCGAGAGACTGGAACAATGCAACAGTTGTGCCATCTAACAAGAAGGTACCTAAAGGGCAAATACAAATAATTTATGTGAAATGATAAATCCATAATCAGGGAGGAGATTGAAAGTTATCTAATGCAGACTCAGTGGACTCATAATCGTGTACAGTGAGGTCAGGTAGGATGCAACACTCTGTGAGAAACATGTCACACTTTTCTGCATGACACATTGGAGTAATTGCCATTAGAGTACATTGTGCTCCTGCAGTATTCTGCAGCATGTCACTTGCAGAAACTTTGATAACAGCATTGCATCCTGACTGATGCCATTGTATAGATACCAGGGAAATGGGTTAGGGGACAAGACTCAACATGGCTTTACAATTTGGAGGTCACATTTGGCTAATGTACTCAGCTTTTTCTAAGCCAGTTAGCAAAGAGTTTGGTGCTGATACAGTGACACATAGTGAACCACTAGCAAAACTTACTATCCTTAGTATAGTAATAGTGGCCAAGCAATGGGGTGGTTGAAGAGCTGGATATCAAATAGAAGGCAGAGAGTCAGAATAAAATGGTTCATGTTAGACTGGGGTGGAAAGTGACCACTGGAGTCCCACAGGGGTCAGTACTGGAGTCTTTGCTTTCCAACCTATACCGTATGTCAATAACGGGATGTGGATATGAATGGATGGATAGCAAAGGCTGCAGATGATATAAATCATAGTGCTATAGCTGGCACAGAAGGATAAACTGAAGCTACACAACAAAGCTGGACAAGCTAGCAAGTTGGGCTAACATGGAGCGAGGCAAGGCACATTTATTTTTTTTGGGCCCAGTCCATGGGATGTGGGTGTGTTACAGCAAAAAAAAAAAAAAAAAAAAAAATAAAAGAGCATGAAACATAAACATTACAGAGAAAGATAATTTGTTGGAGGGAAGTGTGCTGTAACCCATTTTTGGCTACATATTATCCTATGTATTTGTTTAATTATTTATTTGAAACTTGGTGACTAGGGAGAGGAACAGAGAGCTGAGGCTAGTTTCCAAGTGTGACCCAGGAGACGGGGATATATAAGAGGTAAGAGTACAAGCAAAAGTGACAAGAAAAAAGCAATAGCAAAAAGAAAACTTAAAGATGTGTGGTCAGTGGAATTAAGATGTAGGCAATTATAGTCCCACATTAAAAAGGGCAATATTAGTTAAAACAACAGGTGCATAGAGAGACTAGGAAAAGGGGGAGGGGAAGGTGAGATCTGAGAAACTGTTTGAGAGAGGTAAGAAGAAGTGAGGTAGAGGGGAGGAGGGCAGGAGGGGGGATGCTCCGGGGGGGGGGCAGGCACACAGAATTGGCAGTTTGATAAGCAGAGAAATGGCAGGGGGGATGATGAAAGAGTGGGGATCATTGAAGTAGGTTACGTAGCAGGTGGGGATAGAGGTTGGGAGCAGGCAAGAGCAGTAAGGAGGTGAACTAGTATTTTGATAGGAAAGGAGAATAATGGAGGAGGTACCAAGATTCCAGAGATATGGGGTACAACCTGAATTTTGGTGAGATTAGAGCAACAGGATAGGAGAGGGACCTAGGGGTGATCGTAACCAGTGTTCTGTTACAGAACATTAGAAGCTTCTAATGATTATCAAAAGTATTTAAATTATTTCTTAAACAATTATGTTTTTATATAGTGATATAAAAAAGTTGTGACAGCATGATAACATGACATGACTCAGGGGCAAGCAATTGTCAATTTTCATTGGCACCCAGAAAAACAAAACAAACAATACATACAGTAAACATAATAAAAACACTACACTTAAATAAAACATTTCTAAGAGCATTCAGGCAATAAATAAGCTATGTAATTAAATTTAAATTCACTGACATTCTTAAATACATCAAACAAAGATGGTAAAATCATATTCCATTCTTTAACCATTGCATAGGTAAAATACCTTTGCCCCAGTTTTGTTTTTCTGTAAGAGACAACCAGAAATAAAGGATCAGAGCTACAAGTGCCAAACACAGGTTTTGAAACTGAAAACAAATTAGACAAAGAACTAAGACTACACCCCTGAATAATCTTCAGTGCAATTAGTAAGCCAATGTATGTAACATGTTGTTAGAGTAGTAACCATTGCAAGTCTCTGTGAAGGCCACGCAGAATCACAAACCTGTTCATACATGACTCATTAGCAGCAGAGTAGATGGGAAGGGCATAGTCAATTAAAGGGACAATCCTACAGAAGCACTTTCATAAGCCTCTAATACCAGATACTTTCAGACTTGATACAACACACAAAGCCAAGAATTAGCTGTCTTAATGACGGTATCAATATTTGGAATAGGTAAGAGGATAGTCCAGGATGAACCCTTAAAATTTGAACATCTGAAAAACTCAACACGCTGACCATCAATAGTTCTGATCTTAAGGGGCAAAGACACAGCTCTTTTTGTGCCCAGAAAGCGCATACCTTTAGCTTTCTTTAGCACTGAATATTAAAGGATTGTGAATAAGGCTATTCTGAATGCAGAAAATTCTTCTTGAATGTTATTGTGAATAACAGATAGATTGTTGCCACCTGAGAACAGAACTATATTGTCTGCATAGAGCATGGTCTCTACACCACCAGTCTCAGAAACTAAGTCATTCAAATAAATGCTATACAATAGGGGGCCCAGAATGGAACCCTGGCACACCCCTCTATCCACATTGACAAATGAAGATATTTTGTGTTTCCAGTTTTTGCATATTGATCTCTCTCAGTCAAATAATCAGCAAACCAATCAAATGCATTATGAGAAAAAACATGTGCCACAATCTGGGATAGCAGGTGATTGTGGTTCACCAGATCAAATTTTTCAGTAAAATCTAGAAACTCTGCCAATGATAGATCACCCATATCCAAAGATTTATGATTCTAATCTGTTAAAGATAATAAAACTGTAGAAGTTCCATAGTTAACTCTGAAGCTGTGTTGTCTAGGAGTCAGGAAGCCATAAGAATCCAAATTATTAATGACATGATCATAGACCACAGGCTTCAGGGCCCTTGATAAAGAAGGTAAGAGGGATATCAGAAGTTAGTTGACTGAAGCAGAATGGGATCCAGACATATAGTCTGGAACCACAGTCACTTTCTGCGAAGCCTGCAGCACATGACTAGCAAAAAGAGATAAGCTGAATAAGACACTTACAGGATATACTAACTCTTACAAGGCAAGGTGAAAGAGAAACATGTTGACTCCATCCATGCCAATGACAGAAGAAGCTTTCATAGATTTTTAATAGTTTAGTGTGCCCTATATAGACAGGTCTTTAAAATAAAATGAGGGACCTGAGGATGAACCAAATTCAAAATCTGTACAATTAGGAATAAGATCAAATTTGAATGATGAGCCATTGATAACATTAATCACATGTGAATTTGTCAATATTTTTCTTGCAATGTTTGAGAAATATTAATTATATTTTGTAGAAATATAAACAGGTTCGACCAAAGATGCACCATCAAGCACAATCATTTTGACAGAGGTTAAAGCATTCTTGTTAAGAACAGAACTGATACATTTCCAAATTGAACTGGGTTATTGAACAAACTGGATTGTTTGCCTTTGCAGTACTCCACCTTGCACTTCCTGACTAAGCACTTGCACTTCCTATGAAGTTCGTTATATGCAATCAGTAACCTAGGATCCTTTTATTCATGCCAATTCCTATCCTGAGAAGCCATCATGCCAAGCCCTTTCCTGATAAGCAGTGATATATTGATACACAGTATACAGGATATACAATGGGGACAAGTGTAAAAAAAATTTTTATTGATACAAGTGAAAGTTGATCTTGCGTAACCTCATGAATGGAAGAGCAAAGCACAGTAATTAGTGTGTGACTGAGGTCAAATTCCACAAGTGTAGATAAAAAATGTATCACACAGAGGTCCCCACTGCATGTTTATGTAACCACCCCCCTGCTATTTTACACAGTTAGCTACCCCTGGCACCCACACGGGGCGCAGACTTCAGAAACATTTAGACAATTGATACCACCCCTAGCTTTGGAAATGTATACCAGGCTCATTCTTTGAGAGCTTAAGGGGTTGGGGTGTACAAAAACAATAACCTATTTGACATGTACAAAACCAGGTCCTGGGGAAATAACATTTTGCTGGGGCTATGCTGTAGTTATCTCCTGGAGGGGTACATAATAACTCCACACAGGAAGCAATAACATAACTATCCAGACCATAGGTGGGGTTCTACAGTGTGACTTTATTCCAAAAGATGCTCTCTAAAGCAAGGGTGGCCCCCCAAGGTTAAGACAGCATGGCACTAGGAACTTGCAGAACAACAAAATTGACTGTATCTGATGGAAACTCTTTGTATTCACACCTCAGTAGGACATAGAACATCTTGGACTTGTATTCCCACATAGCGTAGGACATAGGACACTTTCACTTTGTAATCCCACATATCACAGACATTGAACATTGCTTCCAGTGGCACTGGCCACAACTGAACACACATTTTTTGTTAAGACTAGCACCATTCTTCATAACCAGAGAAGAAACTGTAACCCACTTCAGCAGGTAAAATTATTTTCAGACATTTGCCATTTGTCTAAAGTAACCAGGCACCCTTACTGAATCTGTAGTCTTGAACTGGGTACTCAAGATGGGAGTCTGTCCACCCTTTGCTCCCAAATCCATACCCAGCCATTCTTTCAGAGTTACACCTTAAACATTCAGAAAACACACTTTGGAAATGCTTATTGAATGAAACTTGGCATCCAGCATTCGAATCACAACACTGTTAGTGGAAAAACTAAAGTCCCGAACAATGTGATATAGTCATACCTCTGGACATAACACACTTCAGCCAACTTTAAATTAGAACAGTCTCACACTTCTGAATTCAGAGAAAAGTTGTGCCTTCCCTTTTAGTCAGAGAACACAACAGCATAGGTACTTGCTTTCTGCAGCAAAAGTCCTACTCACTGTTAGACATTTCAGGCAGCTTCAAAGCATCCTGGATCCATCCACTAGCAGTCCTTTTCACCTCTCCAAGGATGAAAATCAGGAGATCCTGCTGCAGAGAATGGTTTCCACCACTTCTATTGACAAACTAGAGAATTACCAAGACTAGGGTGAGAATGCAGGGCCCTCATCTCAGAGCCCTCAGCTGAGCAGTTCTTACTCCTCCAACTTCAAAGTGCTACTTCCAATGACTGACTCACACTGACACTCATCTTAACATTCTAAACTCCCTTCTAACAGCTGACCAAGACTTATGCTGCTGTGAGAGTTCCAAATGAGCTCATCGTTTCCATCTCAGCTGAAGCCAAGTAAACAGAAGAGTGAGCAGGTGAAAACCCCATTTAACTAGTTAGTCACCAGCTGCCTCTCCCTGCCTAGCACTGATACTGAGGGTATTCTAGTCACCAGAATAAGGTAATTATCCAGCACAGCCAACCTCAAAACAAAAAAGAAAATATAATTTCAGGGAGGAGCTAGAACCAATCAAAGGGGCTCAAATACAAACAACCATATTGATCAATAAGCCCACTCACTCAATATTTCATTGTCTAAACAAGCTTTACTCAAAGTCACAATCTTTTTGTTTTTCTTATGATACAGAACAATATAGCAGATGTTTCAGATAAAAAAATCCTTACTAAGTGCTGTACTGTATCTTAATTTCAAAAAACAAAAAAAAATTCATTTACAATATTTCTAATTCCAATTTTTCATATATATAATAATTTAAGACAGAGAAAGAGAAAAATATAATGACTGGTTACTCTCACCTAAACAGTGTGTATAATATAGGTTATGCTTCTTCTTGTGCTGTTATGTGTCAAAATTCTTTCTAAAGCTAAAATAAAAAAGTAATTAAAAAAAAACATTTAATTGTAAAAACACTCCCAGCCAAGCGTCACCAATTTCTGCATATACCAATATAGGACTTGCCTCATACACCCTCCTTGCTTTTCTTGTAATGCTACAATTTCTCTCTCTCTCATACAATCACAGCTTGCTTGCTGTTAATACAAAATTATCCTATTAGTTTACAAGTTGTACATACTTTTTTCTTTCCTATACAGGTCTAGACTGCATGTTGTAACTCAGTATTTGCCTTTAGTTAGAATCCTTTTATTTTCATCTGTTTTTGTAAAGTTTTGTTGAAAAAAGGGGTAAAGAAACCCTTTTAAGTCTTTACATGCACTTTGAAAGCATTGGTTTGAAGTTTGAAGTTTATTGTTCTAGGAATTAATACCTTTGAGCCAAGGCTCTTTTACAAAGGTTCCACGTCATTAAGTACAAAAACATAGTAGACAGTGTTACAAACAATCAGTAAGCCATTTAACAAGGCCACAACTTAAACAGTAACATTTATGTACAGAAAAGAAAAAGGAACTCAGAGGCAGTGTCAAGGGCAAGGAATAAGGACTGGAGAGCTTGAGAGGGAAGAGAGGGAGAAATAAGAAGTTTAGGCACAGACAGAACCAGGTTAGTGGTACTCAGGTTGTCTTTGTCAAAGAGGAGACCATGGTGGTTGAGTGAAACAAATGTAAGTGCACTCAGTGGGATGAGACTTTAGTCAAAGCAGTCACAGGAGCTGGAGGCTGTGAGGTGAGCATAAAGTATGGATTTGAAAGCTCCCAATGTCATGGAGGATGGGGGGGAAGGTTAAGGGCATTGTACCAGGTAGGGGCACAGTATGTAAAAGATCTTTGTCCCTGAGCAGTCCGGCATCTAGGGACAAGGAAAAGTTGGTGGTCAGATCTTCTGGTGGTATGAGTGCCATTGTTCAGGCAGAGCAGGTCCCGGATACATGGAGGAGTGAGTCCCAAGATTGATTTTTTTGCCATCACGCAGGTGAGATACATGAGGCAATTGGAAAGATGCAACCAATCGGTTTCTGTGTAGAGGTCACAAGTGTGGGTCTGTCTCTGTGCTCCAGTGAGGAGTCGACAGGTTTTGTTTAGTGCTGTTGAGATGCACTTTAGTGCAGTGGTAGTAGCTGAGCCATAGACAATTAGGCCATAGTCTATGATTGAGATGATGGAGCTTTGAACAGCAATCCTCAAGGCAGCTTGGTTGAAAAATTGATGGTTCCGGTACAAAATTCCAATGCGTTGGTGCACTGTTTTTGCAGTGTTATCAATATGGGCTGCAAAAGTAAGACATTCGTCAAAAGTGATACCAAGGTATTTGAAGGTGTTTGCTTGTTCTAGTGTATTTCCAAGAGAAGTTTTTATGATGAGTGGAGTATGCCTATTTCTGTTTTGATGACTGGTGAAAAGCATGACTTCTGTTTTTTTTGATTTAGGAACAGTTTGTGCTCAAGGAACCACTTTTCAACACATGAGAAAGCAAGCTGCAAGCTCTGTCATAGTGGATTTGGATCCTTATGGGAGGAGAGGATTACAGCGTCATCAGCATAGAGTATTAATTTTTCAGGGCAGGATTTGGGAAGCAAGTTTAGAAATAGGCTGAAGAGGAGAGGACCTAAAATTGAGCCTTGGGGGGACACCAGAGGGGACCAGTTTGGAGTCAGAGACAACCTCAGTCATTGGTGTATTGGGCAATATCAATTTTAGTATTTTAAAATGCTTTTGAAAAAAAGTATGTACAAATTGTAAACTAATAGGATAATTTTGTTTTAACAGCAAGCAAGTTGTGATTGTATGAGAGAGAAAAATTGTAGCATTACAAATAAAGCAAGGAAGGTGTATGAGGCAAGTCCTATATTGGTATATGAAGAAATTGTTGACACTTGGCTGGGAGTGTTTTTACAATTAAATGGATTTTTTGTTTGTTTGTTTGTTTTTTATTTTAACTTTAGAAAGAATTTTGACGTATAACCATATAAGAAGAAGCATAACTTTTATTAAATGCACTGTTTAGGTGAGAGTAACCAGTCATTATATTTTTTCTCTTTCTCTGTCTTAAATTATAAATTATACATATATGAAAAACTGGTATTAGAAATATTGTAAATTAAATTACTTTTTTTGGTTTTTGAAATTAAGATACAGTACAGCACTAAGGAAGGATTTTTTTATCTGAAAAGATGTACTATACTGTTCTATATCATAAGAAAAACAAAAAGATTGTGACTTTGAGTAAAGCTTGTTTAGAAATTGATATATTGAGTGAGTGGGCTTATTGACCAATCTGGTTGTTTGTATTTTAACCCCTTTGATTGGTTCTAGCTCCTCCCTAAAAGCATATTTTCTTTTTTGTAGCGAGGTTTGCTGTGCCGGACAATTACCTTATTCTGGTCTTCCATTGCTGGATAAAGAAAGAGGACATTTTTTTTTACCATACAGAACTTTGCATTTGGACTTATTCATTATCTATTTGGATTTACAGCAGAACTGGATAGTTGGGCCTTTGCCAGTACTGGACATTGGTCTTTATATTTTCACCTTTCAATATGTTAAATTTTGATGAATTATATAAAGTCACCAATAAATGGTCACTCCCATTATTTATATCAGATACAGAGGAACAGAGAATTTTAAGTGATTTTAAAACCAGTAGAGAATTTGGAGGCCAGACCTCTACTCTCTCTCCATCACTAATCAATACAAATATTTACCCGAACCCTGAGGTCCACAGGGAGGGCTCTACTAGAAATCCACAGGGTCAGGACCAGCGCAGGCCAGAAATCGTACTCCTCCACAGCACCCCATCTGTGGAACAAACTTCCATGAGAAATACAGGAAGCCACCTCACTCATGAACTTCTGTACCAGGCTCAAGGTGCATCTACATGAGGCAAGCACTTGCCTATGTCATGGAACCTGACAACCCCCCCACTCACAGACTTATTCCTATCACTTTACCTACAAGAGTTGTGCCAATCCATTTTCGATAGTTTGCTTCTACTGTTATGAATCAATGTCAAAAACTGTAACTATTGAACCTGTATGTCAGTTAATTCCTGTTTACTGTCTGTTTCACCATGTATGCCATGTAATTACATGTAATGCCACTTAATGTATCTCTGGTTTGCCCCTGAAAAAGGGACCTTCGGGGCCCAGCCGGCCTACCTGGTCATCAAAATTCAATAAATAAAATAAAGAAACAGGTAAAACTTGAATGGTATGCTCTCACACTTACACAATACCTCAAACAAAAATGCATACCTGGGGTCTGCATATTCTATTGAGGAGAATTTGGAATATATTGATATAGAATTGAATGTTAAATGGGATGGAGTATGGAACAGGTGCTCAAAAAGCTTTATACTTTTAATAATTGAATCAATAACTAGAGAATTATTAAAAGTAGACATAGCTATAACACATTATGACAGGGAATTTAAAACAAAATACAGTGTAGAAGAATTGAGAGAATACCTAGATTGAGTGAATGCACACTTGATAGAGTCTGAGGAGGAATTAAGAGCCACAAAATTACAGAAATTCAGAAGAGATCTTAATGACTATAAAAATAACCAGGTATATACATACACAAATAAACCTAATACAGTGAATAAAGTATATAAATACAATTTGGAGTCTGAGTCATCAGTTGATAGCTCAGGCAGTGATACCAAAACAGGTAGAGGCAGCTTTATTTATTTTATTTTATTTATTTCATAATTCGGATTTATAACCTTTGCATCAAAGTCTCATTTACAAAGGCACCTCATCTCATGGAGGGTAAACAACAATTGGTGGTGGAGTATAAAATGGAGAACATTACAGGTGAGATACAATAAAAGAACCCACAAAGCAATTCCAGTAATACAAAGGTGTACAAAGGCTTGAATTAGTTAGAATTAGTTTAGTATATAAATAATAAGGTACCGCTAGTGGTTCTAGGGAGCAATACCTGGGGGGGGGGAAGGGGTGGTTGCTGGGGGAGAAGGCAGTCCAAAAGGACATTGTCTATAAATTAGGCCAGGCGGAGCTCTAGGTATGGGCCAGTCAGGGGCATTTACAGCTCCAAGTGTCAGTGAGGTGGCTTTAGAGGATGGGGAGTCTCTTTTTTGGGCTGGTGGTGCAGGGGCAGGAAACACTTTAGGCAGAGAAGCAAGAGAGGTTAAAGAGAACCCTCTATGGGGGAGATGGGAGAAGATACATAGGTACCAGGCCCCTCAGGCACTGGAGGTGCAAGCATGGAAGGAACAGGAAAATATACAGGTTTAATAGAAAAAAGAAAAGAGACAAAAAGAAATTCCTGGGGAGGTCAGGGTGACCAGATCGACAGTAACCAAAATACATTAGTTTATAACATTTCAAAAAGGGAACTTACTAATTTGGAAATATCAGTATTAAGTAAAGGTTTAACATTTTGCCCTCATAGTTCTGTCAGTGAATTTGAATTAAAACTTGATTTAAATAGGCTTTATAGAAAACAGAGATTAAAATACTTTTTCGCTACTCAACCCCCATGAGAAATAAACACACAAGAACAGGAGAAAAAAATTATACTAAGTAGAGAACACCATTTAAAATCCTATTTTTTTACCTTTGGTAATACCCAATCAGATTGAAACATATATTACTATGGTGAATAGGGACATGAAAAGCATGCTAAGAAAAGAACAAAACACTGACAGGAGACCTAAATACAATTTATCAGCTAAAGAATTTGGTGCCCTGAGGAACTTAGAAAATTACAGAAATATCATTATTATAAATGCTGATAAAGGTGGGGCCATAGTAGTCATAGACTATACACACTTTAGGAGTATTTGCCTTAAACTTTTAAAGGACTCTAATATTTATTTGGAATTGGATAACAACACAACTGAGACAGTAAAAAGCTTGATTAAGACTTTGCTAGAGAGATTGTTTGAGACAAATGAAATTACTGGATGGGAAAGGGATTCCCTCTTTAGAAATTCCTCTTCTATCTCATTCTACATATTACCTAAGATTCATAAAAACTTGAGAGATCCCCCAGGCAAGCCCATAGTGTCTGGGGTTAACTCTGTGTTGGAACCTTTATCCATCTTTATTTTTTTTCATATCAGTCTAGTAGTAGAACAAATGAGATCTTATGTTAAGGATTCAGCAGACATAATAAGACTGATAAAGGAGCTTAATGAAACAGACCAGGAGATAGAGAACTGTATATTGATCACATGGGATCTTAAAGATCTATATACCTTTATACCTCATCGATAGGGTTGTGATGTACTGAAAAATACCCTAGACTAATTAATGGAGGTATAAAAACCATCTAATGAATTGATTACCAAAATGGCTGAAACAGTTTTGATGCAATTTTTTTTAATTTGAAAAACAATTGTATTTACAGAACAGGGGAAACAGCGATGGGGTCCAGTATGACCCCATCATATGCAAATATACATGAGTCATTTTGAATCTGAGTATATATTTTATGAAAACAACCAATACATCAATAGAGTGCACATTTGAAAGTGCTTCTTTGATGATATTATAGTTGTTTGGACAGGGAATGAAACTGAATTATTGGAATTTAACAAATATTTAAATACATGTTCTGATCATTTAATTTTTGTTATGAATTACAGCACAACAGAAATGCCATACTTGGATCTGACCATTTACAAGGAAGAAGGTAAATTGGCAACCAGATTATATTGAAAAGAAACTATAAAAATGCAGTTTTGCTTGTAGAAAATGTCCTCCCAAAAAATTGATAGAGTCGATTCTTTATGGCCAAATGGTAAGGGTAAAAAGAAACTGCACAAATCCAGAGGAATTTGAGAAAACACAAAAAGAAATGGTGGATAGGTTCCACCAAAAGGGGTATGATACCCGGACACTGGTTACTGCAACAGAAAAAATCAGGAACAGAGAGAGAACAGAACTTTTGAGGACAGGCTTGAGGGAACAGCGTAAATGAGGACAGAGTGGTAATGGCAACAACCTATAATGATTTGTTTTATACAATTAAAAAGATTGTGAATAAGCACTAGGGTGAACTGTGTGCAACAACAGTGGGTGCACGTATTTTTCAACAATCACCATTAACAGTAGCAAAAAGATACAAAACATTGAGGGATAGGTTGGTTAAAACTAACCACAAAATACCAGAGGGAAGACAAACCCATTTTTTAAGTATTGAAGAATAGTTGTTTGGACAGGGAATGAAACTGAATTATTGGAATTTAACAGATATTTAAATACATGTTCTGATCATTTAATTTTTGTTATGAATTACAGCACAACAGAAATTCCATACTTGGATCTGACCATTTACAAGGAAGAAGGTAAATTGGCAACCAGATTATATTGAAAAGAAACTGTATAAAAATGCAGTTTTGCTTGCAGAAAATGTCCTCCCCAAAAAATTGATAGAGTCGATTCCGTATGGCCAAATGGTAAGGGTAAAAAGAAACTGCACAAATCCAGAGGAATTTGAGAAAACACAAAGAAATGGTGGATAGGTTCCACCAAAGGGGTATGATACTGATGGACACTGGTTACTGCAACAAAAAAAATCAGGAACAGAGAGAGAACAGAACTTTTGAGGACAGGTCTGAGGGAACGGGGTAAATGAGGACAGAGTGGTAATGGCAACAACCTTTAATGGTTTGTTTTATACAATTAAAAGGATAGTGAATAAACACTAGGATGTACTGTGTGCAACAACAGTGGGTGCACATATTTTTCAACAATTACCATTAACAGTAGCAAAAAGATGCAAAACATCGAGCAGTAGGTTGGTTAAAGCTAACCACAAAATACCAGAGGGAAGACAAATCCATTTTTTAAGTACTGAAGAATTAAATGGGAATTACCCATGTGGGTACTGTATTAATTGTAACAATACTTACAGATTTAAAAAAATATATGAAATACTGCCATAGATGAAGACATAACAATAGAGCAGTTTATTAACTGCTCCACTATAGGGGTGATTTACCTTCTAAAATACCCCTGTGGACAAAATTTATGTCAGGAAAACTGAGAGATTAGTTAAAAATAGGGTGACAGAGCCCAAGAGTGACATTAGATGACAGGATATGGCATCCCCTGTTGCCAGACATTTTGTTGAATATAAACATTAATTCGCAATTTGAGATTCTTTGGCATTGAAAAGGTTGTGCCAGACCCCAGGGTTGGGCATTATAGAACCAAAATACTTGCCAGAGAATCCTATTGTATGGACAGGTTCGAGGCAACTAACTCTCGGTTTGGCCTAAATGACCCGATTGTCTGGCAGCCGATTATTTAGTCTCGAGCATAGCCATTTCTAGGACCAGATTATGACCATTGAATAGTTATAGTGCAGTATACACATTACAAACAATCCCCCCCCCCAGCTATCGTTTAACATAGGAGGGTAAGTATAATTTGAGGATAGAAATTAGATACTGTATTTTCAGTGTAATATAGTTCCTTAGTTGTGGGGCCAGGACTCCTATTTGTGTAATTTGATTGCTCCACTGATTTTATAATGATCATGAATTTCACATTTCCTCTGCCAATTCCCTGTGCACCTTTTACGCTGCTTGAGATGACCTCCCTGACCTCCTACTGCTGTTTTGTACTGTTAGAGGTTAACAACCAAAACAGAGCAGCAGAGCATGTATTTGACATACATTGTAAAACTAAGATGAGCGATAAAACAAAAAATCCCTTTTGGATATGCTCAAGTATATTCCCTCTGGCAGGTCGGGTGCATGGTGCTCCCACATGTTCTGTAGCATCTTTGGATGCCTTACAGTGACATGCTAAATGCTGTGCTCAATTCGGGCCAGGAGGGAGCTTTAAAATAAACTGCGTGTAGTGAGTATAGCACCTCCATTACCAAGGAGATTCCTGGAGGTCACGCACCACTCCGCAAACTAATTTATAAGTAAAAAAACTCTTTTAAAATGCTTGAAAATACTAACATTGGGGCCTATGCAATAAGTGAGAAATCGATGTAAATGCAGCAAGCAGCTACACAGCATGCAACACCAGGCTGCAACACCGTATGGACTAACATCCCCGCATGACACACAGCAGCAGTGTGCATGCCCAGCAGTCCACGTAGTGGGACAAGCACAGCTCAGAGAAGGGCAACAGCAACATGACCCAGCCTCTTGACCCCACCATATAAAGCAGTGATCCCCACCCTGCACAGTGGCATGATGGAGAATAGCGTGCAGTAGCAATATGAACACTTGATGGTGGATAGTGAGGATGCTGCTCAGGAGGTAGAGTAGGGCAGAAAGTGACCCGAGAGAGAACAGCAGGCAGCAGGCCATGGTCATCAGAGGGCACATCTTGGTGTCTGTCCACGCACCCCAAACTTCACAGGGGGCCAGGTAGTGGCTATGGTTGCAGAGATCAAGGTGAACTACCACAGGTTATATGGGGCTCAGACCTTGAACACACCTGCTGAGGTGAAGGCCAGACTGTGGCTTGACATCCAGAGTGCTGTGAACGCCACAGGACTGGAGGCATGGATACTGGAAGCCATTAAGCATAAATGGCGTGATCTACATGCCATGGTCAAGCAGAAGCTTTCCACGGCAGGGCACCAGCAGTGGATCCCCTGATACCGATACCCAGTTGACACCCGTTGAGCGCATGGTGGTGGATACATTCATGGAGGTGGGCGTTCGTGGTGAGATGGATGGCATAGACACCCTAGACAGTAGGTGTGATGTGACTGTACACCCACACAGATGAGTACTCACCCATGCAGTGAATTAACAATGCTGTCACTCCCCCCCCACAGAATCAGTGGTGCAAGATGGCACCACAGAGGCGAAGGGGTCTCAGCGCCAGGACACAGCAGGAATGCAGCTGGCGGAGGATGACGGTGGACAGGCATGGCAAGGCATCAGTGAGTGACCGTGCCACATGCATGCAAAGAACACACAGTGTGACTAGCATTGACTGACCATCTGCCTCCCTCCTCACCCCACAGGAACAGAACAGGACACCGGTGTGCCAATGGATGTTGACTCGGTGGAGGACATCAACCCCGGTGCTGCCGCACAGATGACAGAGGCAACACTCACTACAAGTGGCAGAGGCAGAGGAGTTCCAGAGTGGCAGGCTACCAGCAACATGGCACACACCACCGGCATAGCACAGCCCATGTCAATCAATCATGGTGGACCACAGGATGACATGGCCCACCCCAACTGACGTGCCATGTTGAATGATGATGACAGCCCAGGGGAGCACCTCTCAACCTGCACCTCACATCATGGCCACACATCAGCCATGCAGGCAACACTCGTGGACTGATAAGATGACCTAAGCCAACTCAAGGCCGAGTGCCTCACCAAGGAGTGGTGGAACACAGAAGCACTGCATGCCCAAAACACTGAGGAGTGTGGCATGTGGAACAGCATGGACTGCATTGCGTCTGCATGGGAATGGTTGGTAGACAACACCGCGAGACACAACACTGCACATGTACAGCCTTCCCCCCATGACACAATGGAGGACACACCCATGGCCAGACCGCAGACACCACCTGCAAGCCACCAACAGAACGAGGACCACCCCGGACATGATGGCACTGCAGACACTACACAGGTGACCGTGGCAGGCACTAAGATACCAACCCACGAGTGGGAAGACATGAGCAGTCAGGACACCAAAGACAGCAATGATGCCTCCCATGCCTCACACCACGGATGAAGCAGACACCCAAGCACAAGTACTGATGGGCGGCATGTGCCAGGGATACAACACTGTGAGACAGCACACTGACAAAAATAGCATGGGATGTAGGACCTCTGCCCACCTGAAAGCCAAGCTGTATGACAAGCAGGGCCAGTAACCTGCCATGACGGGTGTCACAGGCCCAGGATACTTTGCCTGGCAACCCACAAAGTGTCTGCAGGCACTGTGAGCGGAGCCACACACCAGACACACAGCAACAGGGCCTGAACAGTACTCATAGAAGCATGCCAGCACGACACACACACACACACACACACACACACACACACACACACACACGCCCACCCCTCGCACCTGACACACCCCCCATATTCATGTGCACAACCCACCCCACATGCAGTGACACACTGGCATAGCCACATACTTACACCAGCTGCACAGTGCACAGGGTGCCCCCTCAACATAATATCAACAGTAGCAGGAACACACTGCACACACAGCCACTGACAGCCACCACTAGAGCACCACAGGGCCACATAGGGGCATGCATCCATGCCATGGGAGGCCACACCATGGATGATGTGGTGCACTACCCTATACCCTGGGCTGCATGCCCCCCCCATCAGCCAATAAGTGCCATGCCCCATCACCACGGGTGCACTCAACACATGGGTCATCATCATGCACCCGCCCCCCCACAACCGCAACATGCACACGCATGCAGACCCTACATGACGCACACAACACATCACACTCTCACATGCCCAGACACATGTGAACGGTCAGACATGCACACACTGTCGCCTGCCATCAAATGGAATGGCTGTGCCAACATGCACAGGATGCAGTCACACATGATAGAAGGTGCCCTGCACGAATGCCGCCCGCGCCTCCCTGCCACTGGCATGGTCATGGCCCTGGTATGTGCCTGCAGCTTCATCAGCAGGCAGCCCATCCAACAACACCCCCTTGGAACTGGCACACCATGATACAACAAATGTTGTGCAGCATAGTGCACACCATGAAGACCCTGCACCGTCATGACACTGTCTCCCCTTTCCCGATGCCAGCAAGAATATTCTGCCAGTATGGTCCAGGCATCGGAATCTCATCTTCAGTAATTCAATTGTTCTTACCCCTCCAATGTGCACAGTTGTATGCTTTCTCAGCAGCGTTAGCTGGTGCAGGTATTAGGGTCATCAGGTTTGAATGTAGGGAATAGCCAGAGGGAAAGGGGAGACAGTGTCATGACGGTGCAGACATGCATGAATATGTGTGTTAATGTCACAGGGCACTCACGCAACACTCACCCAGCAGCCATCCATCGATGCCCCCTGCACACAGCATGGTACCAATGATTGATGCCTCCATGATGTATGAGTCATGTGTTGACACTGGGAACCTCACGCACACATTCGTGAACCTCACGCATGCATTCATGAACATGCCACATGCATTGCACACTGCCTAGGCATTGATGCTGCGGTACCCATTGCGGTTACGGTATGCCTTCTCCTCTATGGAGGGTGCCAGTGTAGAGATATGGGTGCAGTTGATCGCTCCCAACATGTTGGGCATCCCATGGAGGTTGTAAAATGCCTGCTTGACATGGTTGACATCCCCTGTGGAGGTGGGGAACTGGATGTGGGTGTGAGCGTGTTTCAGGACGGCATCCATGATCTCCACCACTGCCAAGGACATGGACAATTGGCACACACCAACCATGTCCCTGGTCACCCATTGTAAAGAGCAGGAGGCATAGAATGCAAGGGCACTGAGCACCTTCATCTCCACGGACATCGCCCTCGAGCATTGTGTTCGCGGAGCAATCCTGCCCTGTACCAGGTCACAGAGGTCTGTGATCACCACCCATGGAAAGTAGAACTGCTCCACGCAGTGCTCCTTATACAGAGTGGATGTGACCAGACATGAATGGAACACCCTCAGATGCTGCTGCTGAAGCTGCAGCAGCCACTTCTCCCCATTCAGCAGTTTGTGGTGCATGAGTACATGCGGGCACATTGTTCATCACCATGTGGTTTCTGGTGCACCTCTCGTGCAACCATGAAATACCACTGTGTACGGCACTGTGTGCCTTTAATATGGCATGATGTTTAGCACGTACGTGATGGCACTGCACCGATGGACGGCATGTGAGACAACTCGTTCCACTACCCTATAAGTGCTCCATGTGGAAGAGGACTGGTAGTGTGATGGTGGCTTCTGCAGGTAGTGCATGGGTGGATCGCTTTTTCCCAACATTTGTGGCATGTGGTTGAATCTGATTTCTGCAACTCTTGTGGTTATGGAACCCTGTGGATGGTGCAGGTGCATGCATGGGTGAGTATTGTTCCACTGTAGAGCACTTGACACTGTGTTGCACTGTGTATTTTGTGCTCCACCCTAATACATCCTCCCCCTCATCTCACACACAGGACAGGTGTGGTATGAAATGGAGGATGGTCCTCAACTGGGTGGTGCAGACAGACAGGGCACCGGTAATGGTGGTTGCTCCAAGCTGGAGGAAGCAGCAGTGAAGGGTGCCATTCCCCCAGTATATGATCTGGGTGTCCATGGATGGCAAACTTGGCTATGAAGGGGAGCAGGATGACATCGGGGATGCTCACCCATTGCTGGGTAATGGTCCCATCGCAGGTGGGTGCATTACGTGTGCATTGTGCTGTAGTGGTGTGTGTAGTGGGTGTGCAGGCTTCTTTTTTTTTTCTTTTCACCTTCTTTTTCCCTCTGGTCGCAGCCTGTGGAGCCTCTCTCAGGCATCCTGGCCTGATCCTGCCTGCCTGAGGTCCTCCAAACCCATGCCTCCTCTCCCCCCCCCGCTTTCTGCAGCCTTGTACCTCCAGCTTATCCACTCTGGGGTGGGTCCACCCCTCCTGATTGGGCACACTTAGACTCTAGACATGCTGCAGGTGAGGGCCCGGACAGAGGAACTGGAAGGCTGGGAGGGTGGGATCTGGTGGTGGGCATGGTGGTCAGGTGCCATCACTTACCCCGCAGAGCTGGTGTTTTCCATTTTCTGGTGCGTTACCCCTCCCATCCCAGCACTTTAGATGTGCAGTGATGTCCTGCACACTTCGGCAAGGATGTCTGCCTACAGCACTTCCCCTGCCTAGGCAAGCGCTCCCTGAATGCAGTTACCCCTGGCTCTGCAGGGGGTCACTAGCTCAGGGAGATGAAACTCTCCAGAACCCCAGAAGAGAGCTGTCTTCAGATGCTCAATCCACTCCTCCCTGGCCAGCCCCAGAGACCCAAGATCGCTCCCAAACCTGGGTCATTGGCATGGCACGAGGCATGGCTTCCAGCGCCTCAACCCTCAGCACCACCGTGTCAGCCAGTGTGCAGGCTTCTTGACATCTGTGTCAGTCTGTGGGACACCGATCACCTGTGTGGTGTGTGTTGGTGTCACATTACAGCTGTGCTGGGCCTATTGCTGCCCATGGAATACTGCATGTCCCAGTGTGCATTCTGTCCTCTAGGTATGTGTATAGTCTGGATGTAGTAGGCTGGCCTGTCTGTCATCATGGGCCAGCACACAGCACTGCACCCAGTGATGTGCATGCTCATGTGAGTGGCCATGTTTGCCAGGCTGCATGGTGCAGCATCGTATGCAATGCAGTTTGCCATTGGTGCAGCACACACATGGCTCTGTGTGTGCCAGGCCCAGTCATGTGGCAGCAGGCCTCGCACAAGTCAGTGCTGGTTGCTGGCTGTGGCCCTGTGCCAGAAGCCTGGCCATGCCATGGACTGGAGGCCTATGCCACACTGTGTATGGCACTGTGCGCCATGTTGCGTTCACGGATACGCCAGTGCTGCGTGTGCTTGCCATCCAGCTGTGTGTGCATGGTGCACTGCCTCACCTGTGTGATGTGGCACATGCCACCTCAGGGACACAGAGTGCACCATACCTATTGTAATACATTACGGGTGTTTGGTGATTCATTTTGATCACATTACAATGTCACACATCTGATATTGACATTTGTATCCCATGTCAGACTATTGCATTGCAGCACATATTGTACAGCTGGTACTATTGCCCTGCTCTGCCCATTCCAAAGTCATGCATGTGCATTTCACCAGCATGGCATGGCATGCAGCCATGCATGTTGCCCCCTGTGCTGCAGTGTCCAGGGCACGGCATATGGCCTGTGTCCGTGACATGGTGTCACCATGTACAGGTGCAGCTTGTGCCTGCTGGACTCCTTAACAGTGCCTGAGTTGCTGTAGCCAGCTGTGCAGGGTGTCACACCAGGGTGTAGGCCCACCATCGCATATGCACAGGGTGTGCTGTGTTGTGGCAATGTCACCCATGTGGGTGCTGTTGCTGGCCATTACAGTGTCACGTGTGTGATGGCAGTGATGGTTTGTGCTGAGTTTGGCAAGGTACATGCAGTGTTGTGTCACACTGTTTATGCGGCTGTGTGTGCACATGCCCTTGGTGCATGGGTACAGGCACTCTGCCAACAGTCTGCATGGGGGGCTGTGTAGCGTGCTGCTGCCTGTGCAAGTCCACACTGCAATGCTGCCTGGGGGAGGCACCTGACTGATTCCCTACCTCTGTGCTCCCGCTGTAGGCTTTGCCTGTCAGGGGTATCATGTCTCACTGTGTTACTTCTTTCCACAATGCTACAGGGGCCTGGTGAGATGCATGGTCCTGGAGCATTATGTGCCAGTGTGGCTGCCACCCAGGGAGTTGAGCAGTGATGATGAGCCATGGCCATAGGAGTTGGGCACAGCAGCTGAAGGTCCAGGCATGGATGGTGTGGCTGGTCATGCTGGCAGTGGTGTGGCACTTGGTGTTGCGGAGTGATGGTGGCATTATGATGGACTGTGCAGGGGTGTTTACTGGGGGGATGGGCAATGTCTTCTGTGATGTTATGCCTTGTGAGTAATAAAGGACCTTTCGTACACATCTGTGTCATTACTGTCTCCAGGGTGTGGGCAGCCGGCAGGGTGGTGCTTTGTTCAGTTTCCTGGTACCATACCTCTCAACCTCTTGTCTCATTTATTAGGGCCATGGCTTTAATTACACAGGGATATTGACCCATGTTTCAGGACACATCTTGTGCATTGGTCCTATTCACCCAGATTGGGATACACCATGGGGAGTGGTGTGGGATGCAGTATGTACCCCACACCTAGTGTGTCACATATATACCTGTCCTGATTCTGTGCTTTGTATCTCCACTGCTTAGTCATGGGAATACCGCCTTTATGGGGGACATGGGAGGGTTTTGTGGCAGAATCAGGGATGTCCTTGTGCATCAGAGATGGTTGAAAGGTATGCCTTGGGCTGGAGGGGTGGACAGCCGGCTGCACATTGCTGACCTTCCCTGGGTGTTCCACCGTGTCTGTGCATTGGGGGCCTGTGGCCTGCTGTCGCACAGTGTTTACGTCAGATGGCATGCCCTGTACTGTTGGAGTCCCACACACAAGCATTGCCGTCATCTACGGGTGACGAAGTCACACACCAGGCTGTGCCCGTTGTTGCTGCGCAGTGTGCCAAGTACCTGGTCCCTGTGGTGAATGTGTGTTGGGGTGCCCCATTGTGTGCCCTGCCCATGTGTGTTCTGGCCAGCCACATGGCTTGACACTGTGTGCTCACCAGTGGTTCTACACCATGGATTGGTGGCATTTTGCAGTCCTGTGTGTTGTACTCCCGTGTGGCCAGACACTGTCCATGGGTGTGACATGTTGGCATCTGTCCACTGCGGTGGCGCTGTCATTCTGTTTATGGTGGTTCTCTGTGGCACGGCATGCCCATGTTCCAGGTGCAGTGCCATTGCCCTCTGCCACTGCAGTGCCTGTGCACTTGTCCAGACTCTGTGATGCCGCTGCTGGAATGTGGGTGGGTGTCTGTGTGCCTGTCTCTGCCTTGTGACAGGTTGTTGTCGTTGTCCATGAGTGTTACTTTGTGTTCCATTGATTTGGTTGTGCTATGTCACTTTTCTGGGTGGCACCATTGGAGTTTCATTCTGTCCTGTCTCTGTATCACACTTGTGGGGTCTCAGTTTGCATCCCTATTGGACAGATGGTTTCGGGCTCGCTACCTGTACAGCATGTGCTGTGTACTTTGTGTGGTGCACATTTCAGGTTTTTATTTCACAGCTTCCCAATTTCATTACATGCCAGCTGCAGGGACATATGCCTCTGCTTACGGCAGCCCTCAGAACATGTATCTGTATGCACCCTGCTTCATGCACCTGGGCAGCCTATGCACCTTTGTGCATCAGTGCTGTGGACGTCTACACTGCATCCTACATTGGTATGCCCCAGTGTATGCACAGTTGATGGGGTCTGCATTGCTGCACATTGGTGTGCTATGCGGGTCCCTGCATGCATGTTGTGTATATCTCATGAGGGTGCCTTCCGCGGGTGGTGTGCATAGATGCCTCTGCGCTGTCCTTGTGCATGCTACATGCAGCGCGCTTGGTTCAAGCATAAGCCTGAGTGATATTGCCCAATACACCAATTCTTTTGAAGTGCACGTAGAGACTTAAAAGGGGTTCTTTACCCCTTTTTGTTAACAGAACTGTATAAAAACAGATGAAAAGAAAAAGATTCTAACTAAAGGTAAATACTGAGTTACAACATATAGTCTTGACCTGTATAGAAAAGAAAAAAGTATGTACAAATTGGAAACTAATAGGATAATTTTGTATTAACAGCAAGCAAGCTGTGATTGTATGAGAGAGAGAAACTGTAGCATTACAAGTAAAGCAAGGAGGGTGTATGAGGCAAGTCCTATATTGGTATATGCAGAAATTGTTGTTGACGCTTGGGTGGGAGTGTTTTTACAATGACATTTTTTTTTTTTATTTTAGCTTTAGTAAGAATTTTGACATGTAACAGTATAAGAAGATGCATACACTGTATTAAATACACCATTTAGGTGAGAGTAACCAGTCATTATATTTTTCTCCTTCTCTGTCTTAAATTATAACATGTATATGTATATATATATATATATATATATATATATATATAGAGAGAGAGAGAGAGAGAGAGAGAGAGAGAAAGAGAGAGAGAGAGAGAGAGAGAATTGGTATTAGAAATATTGTAAATGAAATTTCTTTTTTTGTTTTTTGAAATGAAGATACAGTACAGCACTGAGGAAGGACTTTTTATCCAAAACGTCTGCTATATTTTTCTGTATCATAAGAAAAACAAAAAGATTATGACTTTGAGTAAAGCTTGTTTAGAAATTGATATACTGAATGAGTGGGTTTATTGACCAATCTGGTTGTTTGTATTTGGGATTCTAGTAATCCCAGAGAACTGGGTGGTTACATTTAATTTATGCAATTGTTAGGGACCTTATGACTGTTTTGCTAGTTTGAAGCTGTACTTTCGGTTTTCTTTTCTAAAGTAAACGTTTCAGGGGGAGTATTCACAAGAGCTGCTGTGCATTAATATGCAAGGTTACCATGCTGGTTGATAAGGATGCAATGTGTTGATGACATGATAACATAGCCAATGATTGGCTGATGGAGCGAGTGGTAAGGAGAACTCTAGAAATTAAGATGCAGGTGTCTTCATCAAGCAATGAGCATAAGATAGAATCAGTATGCCTATTTAGGAGGGTTGGTGGTTTTGTGGTGTCTTCAGTGAGTGAGAGTGAGAGTGAAAGTGGAGCTGTATTTTTTCAGTCTTGACTGGAGGAGGATCAGCTAAGCACTGCTGTGAGGGTCATGAGGTTTGCCCATTAAGCAGGTAAGGGCAATTTATCCCAAGTGTTATTTTCTAGACCAGGGATCTGGGACTGGAAATGGGGGGGGGGGCAGAAATGAGAAGACTTGAGGGAAGAAAAGACTTGGGGGGAGGAATTAAGTGGAAGAATCATCAAACATAAAACAGTGTGTTATGGTATGGTTTTAAATAGGGTAGTGCAGAAACTAATCTTAGTGGAGTGATGATGTTTTTTGATATTTCTCCTTATTCTCCTCCTACTGTCCCATCAAAGCTGCATCATCGGGGAGTCACCTATGAAATCTGACACTGCTGGTGCCTTACCTGACAGTCTCCAGTCCCTCCATCAGGCTTCAGAAACCCCCCGGTCGGGATCAGGGTGGGGGCAGACCCCTGAATCTTGCATATCTCATCAGGGTCCCGGGCTGTAGGCAGGCACCGGCACATCGGGACCTGACTCAGTACTCCATCTTCCTGGCTCCATGGGGGTTTTTCCCTGTTCTGTGGGACGTTGTGGGCCTTTAAGTCATGGTGCATATGCCAACTTCGCCAATGTCCCTTCCCCTCCTTCCTCGAAGGAGCAGCCCCTGTGACTGATTGGTTGCCAGCCTACGCTCATGACCAGTCATGCCCCAGTGACTCCAGCTTGCCATCACTCCCCAGCCTCTGCCAGAGGTCGCCGCTCACTGGGTTGAAAGACCCTCCATCCCCCAAAGAAGGCAAGCCGTCATTGGACACTCCAGCCTGACTCCCCACAGCCAACCTCATGGTAGCCAAGCTCACTCGAACCCTGGGTCCACCAGCGTGGCATGAGGTAGGTATTTAGCGCCAACCCTCAGCGCCACTGGCTGGCTTTGGAGGATGATGCTTATTAAGTGAAACTTTGTAAGCAGCACATAAGAGGTTGTAATTCATTTGTATAGATCTCTGGTAAGTGCACACTTGGAATACTGTTGTTAGTTTTGGGCACTACATTAGGGTAAGGATGAAGCAAGAATGGCATGGGTTCAGGGGGAAGCAACTACAGTAGATACTGTAAGTGGATGGTCGATTTGAATTGTTTATGGAGTGATAAAGAGAGCCAGACCTGTACAACATTAAGAATTATGAAATGAGTACAAAGAATGGTGGCTTCTGATTGACCAAGAGGTACTTTCAGCTGGGCCATTATCAAAGCACAACAGCCTGGTGGAAAGAAGTTCAGCAAAAATATGTTTAAACAAGTATTTGCCAATGCCGAATGTTGTGTTGCTGGCATTGGCATTGGTAGTGCAGGAGTTAGAGAGATACATAATAGGAATGGCAGTGAAGTATGGAACCGACATCAACCCCATCCCACCCTGTAGAGACTGACATGCATTGAGGTGTGTCTTTGGGTCTTCGGCCATAACGCTCATGCCATTTCACCTCACCCCACCCTGCAGACTCTGACAAGTGTTGTGTTGTGCCCTGGGGTCATCGGGCCTTATGCTTACCCTATTCTATAAGGAAATACATTGAGACTGGTGCAGTATCACAGAATGGGGTGAACGTTGGGGCCTAAGAGTCCAAGGCACACCTTGATGCCTGTCACTGGCTGCAGGGTGGGGGTGGAATGACGTGAGCATTATGCCAACAATCCAAAGGCACACCCCTGACTCCTGTCATTTTCTACAGGGTGGGATGTTATGGTTAGAAACCCTAAAGCCTAGGGCGTTTGTTGGTATTTGCACTCCAAATTTTCAACATGGCCTTTTTGTGACCCCACCTCATGAAAGCATTTGGGACCTCCGCTTGTAACACAGTCATTTTGTGGAATTCTTTCACCAAATCTTCATCATATGCATTTTGGGATCTCTACTCATAGACAGTATCACTATGATTTTCTTACTCTGTCCCAAATGTTGATTTCCCACAGCGACCACGTAATTGCGCATCAGATGTGCGAAAAAACATTTTAGGCAGGATGTGAAAAATGACAGCTGCACTATTCATAAGGAGGTGTGCAAAGATGGCAATGTTAAAAATCTGAAGTGAAAATATTAACAATTTTTGAACTTATGAGTATGCGTGGAAACTGCACAATTCACGCTTGTAACACAGTCATTTTTTGGATTTTTTTTACCAAATTTGCAACATAGACTTTTTGAGAGTCCACCTCATGAACAGTGACACTGTCATTTCATTAATCGGTCCCGAAAGGTGATTCCATGCAGTGACCTCGAAATCACCTTTCAGGACTGAATAATGACATAATAGTGACCTAGTTCATGAGGTGGGGTCCCAAAAACCTCATGCTGCAAATTTGGAGCCAAAAGTCACAAAAATGGGTGAGATACCCACCAAAGTTGAACCCCCCCCCCATTGATGCCATTATACAGCTTATCGGCATTTCTTCAGTTTGCAATCGGCTTTGAAGAGTGCAGATGTGTTCCCACTTCTCAAGCTACCACAATATGTTGTTTTGTGTGCGTGCAAGACAACATAAAATGCATCAATTGACTAGAAAGGACTCATTTCATAATTGCAGTAAGGCATAGAGGTGCATTATGGGGTAACAACCTCCCGGTTATGGAAGCACTCAGCTTTACTCATGTTTCAACCCACCTGAGGCGTGCCATTATCCCACCATAACACACCCCCTGTCATGCCTTACTACATAAATGGAGGATAAGAGGGGAATAATTCATTGATATCACTATTTTAGTGGATAGCTCTGGGATGAGACTAAAACAGAAATCGATAGCAAGATGACACAACAAACATTTGGTGCAGGTCCAGTCTAGGGATGGATTAAGCAGGAACGTCTTTATGCAGAAGTTGCCTGGTACGTAGAAATAGCCTACAAGCAGGGGCAGGTGATTCCAGTTCACTGAGGGAATTGCATTCAAAGTTAATCTGGATAAGTACAATATACAATTATAGCCATCAAGTTGTCTGAATATTTCTGGATACTTCACAGTATTTTTAAAGATATATTCTCTGGTATCCCTGCAGTTGTAGTGCAGATAAGCAAAATATTTCTCTACAGACATGACAAAAATCCCAGGAAATATCCAAACATGTCATTAGCCATAACTGTATGAGGGAGGTCAACCTTTAGGAATAAAACCACTGAAAAGCAGGGGTCAGTCTCTAAGGGTTAACAGGCCACCATCTGTCTTATTTTTTGACTATGTCCATATGACTCCTCCTCCAGCAGCAGGCACTGGGCTCATGTATATCTGTGTCAGGTGACAACACAATAGTGTGACCAGCTCTTATTCATTATGCACTGCCCTCAGTAGTGACTAAGCATGGGGACCGTGATTTCCATCTTTACATTTTTAATTGGCAGTATTGTCTACAGTTATCAATGTCATGTTTTTCTTTTGTACATTCAGAAAAGGTAAAGTTGCTAGTAATTTGCATTCTCAAAACAGTTGACAATGCAGTGTTTTTAATGCAGTTTTATCATATCAGTCACAATTGCTTTACGTATACAAATTCAACAAACTAGTTGAAGAGCTGGTGTGAGACAAGAGGCTTCCGTTTTATTGGATCCTATGGGAATTTCTGGGATAGATCACTCTTCAAATGGGACAGACTTCACCTCACACAAGAGGGGAACAAGAGCACTGGTCCAGAAGATGGAAGTATACTTGGACCATTTAAACTAATCGGAGGGGAGGTTAAGGCATGGAAACAGGTAGTGTGCCTTGCCAAACCCTCCCCCAACAGGAAAACTGAGAGCAAATGTAAGTGCACCAATCACGCTAGGACAAACAAAGCATACAACACAAGGCCAGCATCAGAAAAATTACACAAGGGATCATCAGCAAGAAAAAGGGAACCATAATCGCCCAACAAGAATCATGATGCTAGTTCATGGTGAGGTGTCTGCTCAATGCTAGGAGCCTGGGCAACAAGATCAGTGACCTCCAGGCTCTAGTGGCAGACACAAAGGTTGATCTGGTAGCTATTACTGAAAGCTGGGTCATGGACAACAATGAATAGGACCTGGCCATCCCAGGCTACAGGCTGTTTAGAGGGGACAGACAGGTGGGGAGAGGTGGGGGTGTTGCCCCCTATGTGAGGGAGGGGATCAAAACAATGAAGGATGAAAGCACCAAGGCTAGAGCGGAGGGCTTGGATTCACACTGGGTCCACTTAGCCACCAATGCAGGAAAGAAACTGCACATGGGTGTGATATACAGACCCCCAGGGCAGGGAGAGGAGAAAGATAAACAATTAGCTGAGGAGTTACAAAAGATGGCTAGTGAAGGTGACATAGTGGTGGTTGGGAACCTTAATCTGCCAGATGTGGATGGAATATCCCAACAGCCAAGAGCTTCAGAAATCAGGCTTTACTGGACACATTCCAGGACTGCCTGCTGTCTCAACTAGTAAAAGACCTGACCAGGTGGAATGCCATCTTGGATCTGATCCTCACAAACTCTGAAGAAATTAGATTCACCAGGGTGGAAGAACCCTTGGCAAATAGTGATCACAATACAGTCTGGTTTGAAATTACTACGGGCACTACTAAAACCACCTCAAGCACAGAGGTGTTGTGCTTTCAGAAGGCTGATTTTGGTAGATTGAGGCAAATAGTGAAGGATAAGTTAACAAACATCAGACACAAGCCAGACATGAAGGAAATATGGAAAGATATTAGTGATACCGTTCTAGAGACAACAAGACTCTGCATCAGGACTACAACAAAGAAAAAATAGATTTAAAAGACAAATGATTCAGGTAACTTACAGGGGAGGGGGAGTGGGAGGATTATACTCAGAAAAGTAAGGAGTCCAGGAAAATAGTGACGGAGGCCAAGGCAGCAAAAAGAGCTACAAATTGCTCGTGGAGTCAAATCAGGGGAGAAAACCTTTTCCCACTATATCAGTGAAAAAAGAAAGAAAAGGGGAGAAATTGTAAGGTTAAAAGTGGGGGATGTGGCCCTGGAGGACAGGGGACAAAAAACAGAGGCCCTAAATGAATACTTTTGCTCGGTATTCATGAGAGAGAATCAGGGCCCACTGCCAGACAGTGGTATCAGAGCTAAGACCAGAGGAGTTCAGAGAATGTGCACCCAGGAGTTCACCGCAGACAGGATCAGGAAGGGCCTTTCAGACATCAGACCCGACAATGCCCCTGGCTCTGATGGTTTACACCCTAGAGCGCTCAGAGAGCTTGCAGAAGAGCTGGCAGCACTGCTTGCACACCTGCTCAACAGGTCACTGGAGTCAGGCGTAGTTTCAGGTGACTGGAGGGTGGCTGAAGTGGTGCTACTGCACAAGAGTGGAGACATGGAAGATACAGGTACCTATAGGCCAGTCAGTCTCACATCAGTGGTGGGTAAACTCATGGAGGCCCCTATCAAGCAAGATCTAGTGGAATACCTTGAAATAAATCACCTCCAGAACAACAAACAACATCGGTTTGTGTCAGGCAGGTCATGTCAAATGAACCTTATTACGTTCTCTGATGAAGTACCAAGGAGTTGGACAAGGCTCATGTGGTGGACTTGCTTTACTTTGTCTTCAGTAAGGCATTTGACACAGTCCTGCATAGAAACCTCTTAAAAAAGCTAGAAGACCTTGGGGTAGTAGAACAGATAATAAAGTTGGTACGAAGTTGGCTGAGGGACAGAAAACAAAGGGTGGTAGTAAATGGTGTGAAATCTAATGAGAGGCAGGTCACTAGTAGGGTGCCTCAGGGGTCAGTCCTGGGGCCGGTCCTCTTCAATGTATTCATTAGTAACATCAGAGAGGGCATAAATGACAGCACCGCCCTGTTTGCTCATGGACAATTCAAAACCTCAGCGGAAGAGTGGATAGTACGGAGGGAGTCAGACAACTGCAGAAGGACCTTAAAAAGCTGGCAAGGTGGTCACAAATATGGCAATTAAACATCAATGCTAGGAAGTGTAAGGTGATGCACCTGGGTAGGGCCAACCCCAAGGAAGAATACTGACTACATAGGCATAGCCAGAGGGGGGTTACTGGATGCATGGAAACCCTCCTTCCCTGCATGCTCAAATATTTGCATTCTCAGCACTGAACTGTGGCAGCCACAGGGTCAGGGAAATCAAAGGGCAAGCAAGACATGGAGCAAGGCATCAGCTCATGAATATGCAGCAAAAGCCCACCTCCCTCCAGGGACAGGAAGCTGAGGAGACACCTCTGAACATTGCTGGATGGGTCAGATGATCTGGAGGAGCAGTATCACGTGGGTGGTCAGAGGAGCAGAGCACACAGAGTCACAGGACACAGTCACTTTCCCGCCTCAGTCAAGTTGGAGAAGTTTGTCTCTGAGAGCATTCTCAGTGATATTTTTTTAATTGCATCTCTGACAATTTCAGGTGGTGGCATAGAAACGGACCCGGTCTCTGACTCTCCCTCCTCAGCTCAACGTCATCTCTGTAGGCCAGATTGCAGAAGTTTGGAAAGCATCCAGGAACTGGGGTAGAGAGTCGCTCCCCAAGTCAATGTCTGTAGCCCAGCAATCGCGGCAGCTAATTGCAGCAGCACAGTCCTGCTTTGCGCCACATAGGGGGGCTCAAAGTTGAGCCCCCCAAAAAAAGGAAGAAAG